>OY757190.1:68749859-69356109 GCA_963583895.1 Melanophora roralis | reverse complement strand
TTACCAAATGGTGTAGCCCAAAATTCTAGAAAATGGGAATGGAACTACATACTTTTTGTAATGACGAAATTAATTGGTCCGTGTTTATGAATTTTAATTGATTTCACTCCAATTACTGATATTGTTTATAAAAAAAAAAATATAACATAACTTTTTTTATTTTGTTTATTAATAATGTCTTTTTTTGTATTTTCAGAGCCCAAGAAGTTGTATGGGAACTTAATGTAAAAATGCAAAGTGTATTGCATAGCTGATTGCATATCAGCTCATTTTCACGTAGGAGTATTTGGCCGAACTAACACGACTTAAAGGCAGAAGTGCATTTTTATAATTTAAAAAAATAGGTAAGAAACTCGGAAAACAAAAAAATTTCCGTTATATTGTAAATTTTTTAGCGTTATAAATTGCTTGCATTGACTAATCATACTTACATATCGTCGTTGTTAAGTTATTGTGTTCTATAAGTATAGGATTTGTGTGTTTGATAGAACACAATAACTTAACAACGACGATATGTATCCAAGTGTAATATATTTAGCAAAACCTTTCGTTAAGTTTTGTTATCTTAATCAAAGGGCGAAATTGGCCGTCGCCAAATGGATCATTTCGCAAGAAGGCTGTCTAAAATCTATAACTTTTGACTGGATTCGAATTTTAAACGTATTTTTTTTGTTTACTAGGTGCGACTATTAGCTTTTGGTTTAAGACACAAAACTTAAAAATCGACCGGTTAGAAAAATAGTTATGATTGGTGTAAAATGCATTTTAAGTTTAGCTGATTTATGGTAAAAAAGTGAAGTATTAAAGCTTCTTAAAAACGTTCGTTTTGTACAAATTCCTATATTTTTAGTAAAATTTGCAACTTTTACTTAGTAAAATCCTAAATTCTTTAAGAAAGTGCCAACCTCTGGCCCCCGTGAAATTTTTAGTACGAGGGGCCAAAGGTTGGTTTCTTGAAGTAGTTTGAGTTTAAAATTTCTTTATTAAGATAAAAATGGGCATTATAAATAATATATGTGAACTTTTATTATAAAGTTGTAAATTTAAAATTGATTCTAGAAGTAGTTTAGCTTTTATGTCTAATTTGATATATTTAGTTTTCAATTTTTGCCGGATATGGGACATATAGGGATCTGACGTGCGTAATAAAATAGCAATCAGGTCTTCGTTAGTACAACATCTGGAAATTTTTCTGGTGTTGTACTCGCGAAAAAGTCTGTAGTCCTTGTTTCTTTTTTCTTGCGCTTCTTAAGATAGATCCCCTATTGGTAGCATATTGTAATTAATTATTTGTTCACCATGGTACAAAGTTTTATAAACTGTGGCTGGCATATATCTCCAAAAGTATTTCTCGTTATAAAGTATAGCTGTTTTTTGACATACTCTCCAAATTTTTTTGTATTTATCTTTCTGCTGCATGCTAGAACTTGTAATATAAGTTGAAGCGCATTATTAGTCCCGAATCTACACCTGTAATAGATGCTGCAGTTTATGGATCTGAAAAAAAATTCTTGCAGTACTGCCATCATTTGTGTTTCCTTCTCCTTGCTTTGGCTGATCGATCATTAGGCCTAGTTATAAATATTTTTCTTGAATTTGTTTTTTTTGTGCTTTCTTTTTCCAACTGTTTGTCCTTACGGACCAAAATCCAAGTCATAACCTAATTTAAAAATATGCTCCATAAAACGTATTCTAGCATAAAGAGGGAGACAATCCAAATTAATATGCTGCCTTAAAACTGCGATCTTCTGGAATGGGATGGCTTAGTTAGCTTGATGTCTTTGGTATATAATGCAGCTTTTTTTTCATATATTTATTACTGAATCTTCGCCTGTGGCGAACTAACAATAAGTGTTCAAATCTTAAAACTAGGTAGTTAATATTAGTCCAGCAGGATGTTTCGGGCGAGCGGATTTGGGTGAGTTTCCAGCTTATTTAAATACTTGTCCACATAGTTCAGGATTTCACATTTAACTAGTGGAACTTGTAGATCCTTGTGGATGTTGCTGTTTTTAACATACCAAGGAGCACCAGTTATCATTCTTAGGATTTTGTTTTGCCTGCGTTGAATTTTTTCTATGTTGGATGCGGAAGCAGTGCCCCATAATTGTATACCGTAGCACCAAATTGGTTTTAAAATCGATTTGTAGAGTAGAAGTTTACAATCAAGACGAAGCACAGAGTTTCTGCCAATTAGCCAATGGATTTGTGTAGCTTTAAGTTTCATTTGCGTCAACTTCGCATCTATATGAGGCTTCCATGTGAGGCGGCGGTCTAGGTGAACACCAAGATATTTTGTCTCGGTTCGTTGAGGCACCATATGGTTGTTACTAAGAATTGGAGAGCACATTTCTTTGCGTAAAGTAAAAGTTACGTGAGTACATTTTTACTCATTAATTTTTATTCCCCATAATTTTGCCCGTTTCTCTACTTGGGTTACGTGTTGTTGCAATTGGCACGAAGCCTCTTTAGGATCTTTATGAATACTGAGAAAAGCAGTATCATCAGCAAATGTATGCGTAAAACAGTTGGTTGGCATATCTGCTGTGTAAAGCAAGTACAAAATTGGGCCTAGTATACTTCCTTGAGGAACACCAGCCCCAATAGGTTGAGAAAAACTTATTTGATTTCCCTCTTTGATCATAAATTGTCGACCGGTTATGTACTTTTCTAAAAGGTTGAAAATATTAGCTGGAAGGTTAAGCTTTAGTTTGTTTAACAGGCCTTCGTGCCATACTTTATCGAAAGCTTGAGAGACATCAAAAAAAAACGCGGAGCAGTACTTCTTTTCCTCAAATGTTTTTCTTATAACCTGCACCAGTCTGTGAGTTTGTTCGATTGTGCTATGTTGACTTCTAAAGCCAAATTGGTGATCTGGAATGCAATTGTTTCCATTCATGATCGGAGTCAGCTTGTTTTTAAAGAGCTTTTCGAACAATTTTGACAATGTTGGTAACAAACTTATAGGCCTATACGACTCCACCTTCGAAGGATCCTTACCAGGCTTAGGAATCATCTTAACTAAGGCAACTTTCCATATTGCCGGGAAATGTTCAAGCCGAATTATGGCATTAAAAATAAAAAGAATAATTCTTTTAGCGATAAACGGTAGCTCTGAAAGCATTTTGTTGCTTATTTTATCAACACCAGGAGCCTTTTTATCATTTAGGTTAACGATAGCCTTTACAACATCTGAAAATCGGAAACGTATTTCCATAGGGCGTCTAGCAACAACTGGCGGTAATTCCCTCACGTCAGAACACGTGTTGGGAGTGAACACGTTTCTTAAGTGACTTGCGAACAGCTCGCATTTTTCTTTGTCATTTATAGCCCAGGATTCTCTCAGATTTCGCGGTGGAGGTTTTTCTATAACGGGTCTTTTTAGACGTCTGGCAGCTCGCCATAGAGAATAATTTGTCTGGGAAGTCGCGTCTAGACTTTCTAAATATTTATTCAGTGATGCCATTCTGTGCACCTCCAAGAAGTTTTTTAATTGGTTTGTGCATTCTTTCAGTTTATTTTTAAGTTGAGGTGATCTATGCTTTTGCCATTCTCTCCGGGTTCTCCTTTTTTCAAATAAAAGCTTTTCAACATCTGCAAAAAAAATTTTGTTGTACTTGGCCTGACGATAAGTAGATGAAGCATGTTCAACGGCTTTTATAATGTTTTCATTAAGGCTGTTCAGACAATCTTCGATGTCTCCGGGTGTTTTTAGTGGTTGGCTTTCCGAGCAGTGGGTGCTGATATATTTTTAATATTTCAACCAATCTACTTTCTTAGTTAAGAAAAAACCACTAGTTGCAATTTGATGAGGACTGCAAATAGTGATTATTGTTGGTGAGTGGTCAGAAGATAAATCCAAGGGGGCTTGGGCCTCAATAAGCTCCGAGGATATACCTTTTGCTACGCAAAAATCTATTACGTCTGGTATTTTATTGCGGTCTGTTGGCCAGTAGGTTGGTTGTCCAGTTAAAATAACGAAAAGTCCCATTTCAGACACGGAATCATACAAGACACGACCTTTCGGACTTATATATATTGCAGCTTGAAAATGCTTTTTTTTATCAGTTAAAGCTTGTGCAACTTTTCCATCAATCGTTGTTATTTTATTTCATATTTTTATTATTGGATCTTCGCCTAAAGCGAACTAACAATAAGTATTCAAATCTTAAAACTATTTATTTTTTTATTAGACCAGCCAGTGCCAGACTAAAATATAAGTTCTCATAATAAAATTAATTAATTCAGTAGTTTCATCTAAGTGCAACAGTATCCCTTCTTTTCAGACGAGTGTGTCCACTATGTTGCAAAATGTTTCGAGCGAGCGGATTTGGATGTGCTTCCAGCTTGTTTAAATACTTGTCCACATAGTTCAGGATTTCGTCTTTAACTAGTGGAACTTGTAGATCTTTGTGGATGTTGCTGTTTTTAACGTACCAAGGAGCACTAGTTATCATTCTTAGGATTTTATTTTGACGGCGTTGAATTTTTTCAATGTTGGAGGCGGAAGCAGTGCCCCATTATTGTATCCCGTAGCACCAAGTTGGTTTCAAAACTGAGTTGTATAGTAAAAGTTTGCAATCAAGACGTAGCACAGAGTTTCTACCGATTAGCCAGTGGATTTCGGCCGTTTTAAGTTTCATCTGTGTCAACTTTGCATCTATATGTGACTTCCATGTGAGGCGACGATCCAGGTGAATGCCAAGATATTTCGTCTCAATTCGTTGAGGCACCGTATGGTTGTTAATAAGAATTGGGGGGCACGTTTCCTTGCGTAACGTAAAAGTAACGTGAGTACATTTTGTTCATCAATCATTGTGAGACAAATTTTAAAATTTACTTTAACTTCTGGCCATCAATTAAAAATATTGCAGGTTGATGGGCTTTAATTTGGTCTTTTATTTTTTTGACTTCTTCAGTTATGACATTTCTTGTTTCTTTTTGAAATTTAAATTTTATTGGTCTGTAATCCTTTGTTTTCCACACATCAGTTTTTGTTGCTCTACTAGTTGACGGCTCTAAGCCGGTATAACTTTTTGTTAAGCGCAATGGCACGAAAGATACCATAAATAAATTAGAATCTGATGAATTGTTTGCATTACATTGCTTGTGTTGTCTCTGACCAGAGAACGCATCACATCCCTATTTAGAAATTAAAGTAATGTTGCCATTTCCTTGTTTTTTTAAGCATTGAGCAAGCGGTCGGCAGTGTGTTCAAGAAGATCTTGCCATTTTATTTCTGCTAAAGTGGAAGTGACAGCTATAGCAGTTTGAAGAGGTAAAATTTTTTTTTTGACAGTGACTAAATCTCTAAACTCTGGAAAATCCTAGAATTCTTTTCATTGGTTCGCTTCTACAATTCCTTATACTGGTTTTTAGTTAACTTTGCGTCTTTTTTTGTTTTGTTCTTTTACAACAGTCGGCAATTAGTTTTGCTGGTCGACCATATTTTACACATTGGTGAAGTTCGTACATCCTTTTCTTGTTATAAGAGCATCTATACTCATATATACTCATCTGTATTGCATATTTTAAAAAATTTATTGCAAAGTATATCAAGAGCCTATATTCAATAAATGCCAACTCAAAAAAGGTAACTTTTCAGGAAAGCGAAAAAACTAGGTATGTATTTCGCTTTCTATTGTTAAATAAAACAGTCTACCTTCCAGAAGATGTTTTATATATTTTAACTAGTTTACACCTTTGCAAAAAATTTCACATTTTACACTCTTTTTTTTTTTTTTGAGATAGCATATTTTAGTTTTGTGTTGGTCAAAAAAATTGTCAGGTTTGATACCCTTGACACTAGTATAAATTTTTTGTGGTGCCAAGCTTGTTCTTTGCAAAAGTTACAAGACGAAAATATTGTTAAAAAAAGCATTAACAAGTATACTGCAATTACCTTTATAAGTTTGTTTGTTGAAAAAAAAACAATAACAGCGTTACAATTATGAAACGCGAAGTTAGCAATATTCAGCCTAATTGTGATTGGCGTAGGCGTGTCGATTGTTGTCGAATTCGACACAAAAACGACAAGGGTGCTATTTATATAACATTGACGTATTAGACGGTACCAAAAAACTTAAAACAATTTTACTAAAAAATTACATTCAAAATTATTTTTGCTACTTGAATAATTTCTTGGATTTTATTACCGAAACGTAAAATCGTAATACTGCTTTTAAGGGAAACGGTTTTTTGATACCGGTATCAATGGAAACAGTATTTGGATACCGACATCAAAGGAAACGATATTTTGATGCCGGTATTTTGCGAAATAAATTATTTCAGTATCGGTATCAATACCGGAAACCAAATTTAAACCTTGCTTGCCAGTGAATTTTTATAGTGTTTTGAAAAAGTACATAACCGACCGATAGTTTATGATTATGATTAAGTCCAATGTCGTCAAATCTTTGGGAAAAAAATCGTCAAAACAAATTTTGGAAATCGTCAGAGAATTGTCAACGCAAAAATTTATGATATAATTTACTTTTTTACTTAATAATAATAAAAAATGGGGAAAACAAAGTGCCTACAGGTAGTTTCGTTAAAAGTAGTAACAAAAAAGGCATAATTTCATCATTCAAAGCAAAACAAACTGAAAATAAAAAAATGCAAACATGTATTTAAGAAATTTTTTACAGATTTTATTTCTGATTCTTGTTATATATGTATAGTATTCTAACTTTAAAACTTTTTAACATTTTTAAATAAACACCCAATAGCTAATATAGAATGGCTAAAAATGGATTTTCAAAGAGAAAGACACTTATTTTTTTTTTTCTTTTAAGCCGAACACATTAGATATACATATATAGTGTTCATAAATACATGAAGAATATTTTAGGTGTGTTGTGCTGTAGAGTATTAAGGCTTAATGACCTTTAAACACCTTTTATTTGGTACCAATGCTTTGAGATTTAATAATATATTTTAAAGTCATACTTATGTACATATAACGAAATTTTTAGGTTTTGGCTTATTTATTTATTTATTTATTTAATACTAAAAACTTAGGTATCACACACAACAAGATATTAATCTTTTTATTTACAGTGTGTGATCTTATGTCGGTAAATTTTTTTGTTGCAGTTAAAAATAAAAAATAAAGAAAAAAAATGTATAATAATTTGTATTGATATAATTTACAAAATTAAAATTAAAGTAAGGGGGGGGGGGGGTGGATTTTGTTTCATTTATTATGCATTAGACAAGGTATCAGTTAACATGACAAAAGTAAGTGTAGCATAATAGCACGTTTGTGACTTATTTTTAAACAATACAATTAAAGTTAAAAACTAGACAACAGTTTCCTTTTAAATTGTATAGCGTTGCCAGTAGTTTGCGTACTATTGGAAAGTGAGTTCCACAGTCGTATAGTGTTTATAAAGAACTGCCACTCAGGTATTAAGGTTCGATATTTGAATTGTATTATCTTTTTCCCTCTGTTGGACCGAGCAAATAAGATGCGTTGAAATAAGTACGTATGTAGGTTCCTTGGTATAAATTATTTCATGCAGGAGTGCTAACGACTTAATCTTAAGCAAATCTGTAAGATCTACTTCGTATAGAGATTTAGCAAACATAGAAGTTCCATCGTATCGTTTTATGCCATAAACGTATCGCAAAATTGCATTATATGCTACTAATAACCTGCCTCTACTAAATGAATCACAATAAGCAAAAATTTCACAGCCATACAGTGCTTTCTGTTTGTTATTGTGTGCAGTTGTAAAAAGATACAAATATATATATCTATTTAAACCGTCTCTCATAAAAGCAATTTGATAAAAAAAACATGAAATATTTACTTTTTATTAGAAGAAATTATTATTTTCCGTTAATGTTGAAAGAAACTTTAATTTTGAAAAAACAGATTTTTCTGCCGATACTAGCCGAGTAGAATGTATTTTCGAAAGCAACTACGCAATTTCATCATCAGTACTCTTTGAACGGTAGTAGTGTATTTGGTTGTAAACATCACCTATTTAACTTACACGTAACAGAGAAAGGGATACGGCATGACTGTTTTCTTTTGTTTTTACTTTGTAAGTTAGGACGAAGTTTACTTTTCATATACACTATGCTTTTTTCCATTAAAAGTCTCTTTGGCAACACTTGACTAACGGTCGAGCATCATCCATCTCTCAGATGGAATGAAACGCTCTTCCTGGGGGAAAATTTATAATTTTACATACGATTTTTTCAAAAATTAATAAGCGGTGACGCCTTTGGAATTATTGATTGTGGAGACTCTTCAATTACGATGTCGAGTAACCATCGAGCGTTCGCTCTTTTAGGAGTAATGCTTATTACGTAATTGCTCTTCGACAATTTTACCTGAATAAATTTATTTCGTTAGTCGGTGCAGAGAAACACTGAAACTGCTTCAGCTTTGAATGTCCCACTGCCAGGGCCCAGTCGATTTTCAAGGACTACCGAAAGCATTGAACTTGTTGAAAGCAGTTTACGTGTAAATCCGCGACTCTCAATACAGAAAAGAGCAACTCAACTGGGATTTCCAAGAGCGATAATTAATTAAATTTTACAAAAGGATCTTAAGTTCCATCTTTTTAAAATTAAAATCGTTCTAGAACTGAAAGAATAGTGGCAACACTGTGAATGGAGAAAAGTTTTTTTAACAAAGCTCTAAAAATTTTCAAAAATTAAATATTAATCGGTTAAAAGTAGAGGCCTGCTTGACTACACCCAAATGCCGTTTAAATACATTCGTTTGTTTTTCAACAACATAGTGTTTTTCATTCAATGTTAAACAAACTAAATGAACGAACCCACAAGCGAAAGCAAATAAAAAACAACTTCAGCCGAAAACAAAATATTACCCATACATTCATATAAATAAATACTGAATAGAATGTGTGAATATTGCTGTATGATTGGTGTAAAAAATTATTATTCATTTGTGTTTGCAACTTTGTCGTTATTGTTGTTGTTAAACATTCATTAACTCGAAAAAACACCTGAATGTTTTTATAAAAACTCTAACTGTTATGAGACTTTGCTATGTTTTTGTATTTTCAAGTGTGTTTTATACACATTCAAAACGAAAACTGTAAAATGAATGTGTTCTTCTTGTATCATTGAGTGTAACACACAATACATTCTTTCTTGTGTTGTTACTGGCTTAACTTTATTTATCTCCCATAGAATGAAAAATGTTTGAATGAATATTGTTTTTGTTGTGTATAGCAAATTAAATGAATATAGTCATGCAGATGTCTAGTTAAAAGTAATAGAAAAGACTATTGTAAACCGAGAAGAAGTGCAAAATCTTTTCAGCGAATATAAAATTTGATTGAATAAAGTATTTTGTAGTTGATAAAAATATAATTAAAACCTCAGCATGGCTGAGTGCAATAAGTGCAAACAATCAATTCGTGGTGAAACAGGCATTCAATGTATGGGTGTATGTAACAAAATATTTCATGCTACAAACAAGTGTTGTGGTATTGATCAATATTCATCAAAAATATTGGAAGGAAATAATTTTGTACGTTTTATATGTGATGATTGTATGCAGTATATTCATAATGTGGATATGGTATTAAAAGAAATCCAGGATGAAGTAGCTAAAAACAAACAATCATTGGTGGACTATAAACATGAATTTCAGAGTTCTTTAAAACAAAACGAAAGTGAAATAAAACAATTGTTGGAAGCTATTGAAAGAAGATATGAACAGAGAATGAAAAAAATGGAAAAGTTTCAAAAATCATCAGAAAATAGCATTGAAGAAATTAAAAATTTGTTTAAAAATGTAGATGAGTTTGAAAACAATAACAAAAAACTGTGTAAATCTTTAGAAGAAAAAAATGTAGTTATGTGCAATGAGATAAAAAAAGTAATTAAAGAAACAACAAAACAACAAACAAAGATGTCGTATGCTGAGTCGGTAAAAGCAAAAACAGTGCTACCAGATGCAACCAAACAAGTTCCCCTGATAATTAAGCCCAAAGAAAAACAAACGGTAGATAAAACAAAAGAAGAACTTAATAAAGTAGATCCAATTAATTTAAAAATTACTAGTGTAGAAAATAGAAGAAATGGAACGATTGTCATTCAAAGCGAGAACAGTGAAGAAAGGGATAAAATTAAAAATGCAATTGAAACTAAATTAACTAAAGGCTATGAAATAAAAGTTCCAAGTCCCATAGAACTTAAATTAAAAATAACTGATATGACTTTTGATTACGAAAAAAATGAAATAATTGAAAAATTGAAAAAGCAAAATCCAAGTATATGTAACTCTAATTTAAAAATAATAGAAAAATATCAAGTCAAAAGAAATAATAAAACAATATATGGTGTAAAATTGACTGCAGATAATGAAGCCTATACAAAAATGATTGAAGCGGGAAGAGTTAATATAGGATGGGAGAGATGTAGAGTCTTTGATGAAACAGAAGTTAAACAGTGTCTTAAATGCAGAGGTTATAACCACATAGCAAAAGAATGTAGAAACCAAGAAATATGTCTTAGATGTAATGGTCAACATAAAACCAAAGATTGCAATAGCAAAGATCAGGTTATGAAATGTATTAATTGCATGAAAATGAATAGTAAATTGAATATGGATCTAGACGAGAACCATTATACAAATGATAGAGGATGTCCTGTGTACCAAAATAAATTAAATGTTAAAATGAGGAGAATTGGCCTAGCAGTATAGCAGCCAAGTCATATTAGATTCCTATATACAAATGTACAAGGATTAATTAATAATTATAACCAAGTTGAAATTATTGCATATAAAGAGAGCCCCGACTTATTTATTCTATCGGAGACACACGTTACAAATGAAGTAGAAGATAATGAAATAATATTAAATGGTTATGATAACATTAATTCTATATCTACATCATCAAGAACGGGCGGTGTTATAATATATTTTAAGAAAAACTGGAAAATTAGTAAACTAATGGAAAAAGTTGACGAAGTTAAATACTGGATATTAGTTTGTAGAGCCATATGTGATAATATTAATATGATAATTTGTGCAATATATAGATCCCCTAGTTATAGCGAGTCAGAATTTTGTGCAATATTTGATGATGTCTTGGAAGAAATCTGTGATAAAAATTGTGATATAGTAATAGCTGGTGATTTTAACATCGACTGGTCAAAAAGCTCATCATATAAAAGTAGAATTAAATGTTTAATACAAGATAATGGTCTTCGTCAAATGGTAAATGAATACACAAGAGTAACAGAATTTTCAAGTATATAGATTATGTTATAACCAATAATAATAACATAACAGTAAAAAACAATACAAACAATAAAATATCAGATCACGAAATGATTGATATTTTGATTAATGTGGAAAATAGATTACAGGAAACCAACAAGCAAGTGCAAGTATTTAGATACAATAGATATACTTTTAATGAAGAATTAGGAAGCGTTTTGAACTATAATGAAAATATGGAAATTAATGAAAATGTCATAATATTTAATAATTGTATTAAAGAAATTATTAAAAAAAACACAAAAATAAAAGTCGTCAACAATAATAACAATGTGAATAAGTGGTTTAATGAAGAGTTGAGGTTATTAAAAGAAGAAAAAATAATAAAATACCAAATAGCAAAATTACAAAATACAACAGATGCTTGGACAGAATATAAAACAATAAGAAATCAGTATAAAGTAAAAATCGAAAATGAGAAAAATAGATACGTTAATGATAAAATAAACAACGCTAAAAATCAAAAGCAAATGTGGAGAGAGATAAAGGATCTAGTACTTAAGAAGAAAGATAATGTAATAAAATCTGTGATACACAACCAAATAGAATATAGTGATAAAAGCGAAATATCTAGTCAATTTAATAATTATTTCGTGGACAGTATTAAAATAATGAGAGACTCAATCGAAAATGTGAAAAAATCTCAAATAAAATTATACTTGACAACTGGAATATAACAGGAGAAATACTTTTGAAAATTATAAATAAATCCTTGGAGACTGGTATTTTTCCCGAAAACTGGAAAGAAACTATGATAACACCTGTAGAAAAAGTGGTAAATACTAGGAAAATTGAAGAGTATAGGCCAATTAATACACTAAAAACATTTGAGAAAATACTAGAAAAAGTGGTTAAGGAACAACTAGAAGAATATATTGAAAAAAATAAAATATTGTCAAAATATCAATCAGGATTTCGAAAAAAACACTCATGTGAAACAACGGTTAATTATGTAATTAGCAAATGGAAAAATATTGAAAAACACAAAAAAATAATGGCAATATTTCTTGACTTTAAAAGGGCTTTTGAGACTATAAACCGGGAAATTATGCTAAAAAAACTTTCTATGTATGGAATACGGGGCACAGAATTAAAATGGTTCGAGTCGTACCTGAAAAATAGAAAACAATTTACAAAAGTGAATGATAATCTATCAACTAAGATAGAAAATGATTTTGGTGTACCACAAGGTTCAATTTTGGGTGCTCTTCTTTTTATATTATACATAAATGATATGCCAAATATATTAGAAAAGTGTGAAATGGTGTTATATGCAGACGATACATTGGTATTTGCAGAAGGAGATGATGATGATAGTTGTCAAGAAAAAATGAGCCACGATATAAACACTTCTTAATTGATGCAATTCTGTGTACCTCCAGCAAGTTTTTTAAGCGATTTGTACACTCTTTTAGCTTCGTTTTAAGTTGGGGCGATCTATGCTGTTGCCATTCTCTTCGCGCTCTCCTTTTTTCAGATAAAAGCTCCTCAACATCGACAGAAAAAATTTTGTTGTATTTGACCTGACGGTATGTTGAAGAAGCATGTTCAACGGCTTTTTTAATGTTTTCATTTAGGATATTTAGGCAATCATCGATTTCTTGGGGAGTTTTTAGTGGTATGTGTTCCGAGCAGTGAGAGCTGATATATTTTTTATATTTTAACCAATTTACTCTTTTTGATAAGAAAAAATCACTGGTTGCTATTTGGTGAGGACTGCAAATAGTGATAATTGTGGGTGAGTGGTCAGAAGATAAATCGAAGGAGGCTTCAGCCTCAATAAGGTCCGGTGATATACCTTTTGCCACGCCAAAATCTATTACGTCTGGAATTTTATTATTGTCCGTTGGCCAATAGGTTGGTTGTCCAGTTGAAATAACGAAAAGTCCTATTTCCGACACTGAGTCATACAAGACACGACCTCTGGGACTAATTAGGCGGGAGCCCCAGTATGTGTGCTTAGCGTTATAGTCTCCAGCAGCTATGAAGCGGGGACCTAATGATTTGTAGAAACTGTTGTACTGATCCTTCGTTATGGAGAATCTGGGTGGACAGTAAACTGATGAAATAACAAGGTTATGGAAAAATTCATCAATGCAGACGTTCGTAGCTTGGATATAACATTCCGAGAGGCCACCCAACCATTGGTGTTTAATTCTTGATTTGATTAGAATAGCCGAGCCACCACATGATCTATCCCTAGGATCCTTTGAATCGTAAAAAGAATAACCAATAATTTTAAAAGTGCTTCTAGATGTCATATGAGTCTCAGAAATACACATAACATCGATTTTTTGGTTCATCAAGAAATATTCGAGCTCGTTTTTGTGTTGGCGGATGCCGTTTGCGTTCCAGAAACAAACCCTGAGGCAGTTCATGGTCTTTTAAGCATAGCCTGCAGAAAAGCAGACTGCATTTTTTGCATTTCTTGCATCATGTTGGCCATTTGCGCCATAATCTGCGTAAATTGTGTGACCATATTGTCAATTACGGCTTCCAGGCGGCTAAAATTAGGCCCGGTTGGTTCGCTAGTTGGCACTTCTTGTTGTGTTGTAGGCTGGGTAGACTTACGTGAATTAGGCTGGTTAGACTTTAATGCGGCGGCGTAAGAAACTTGATTTGTAGCTGGTTGTGCCAATGGAGGCATATTTGTAGTTGGTATATTTAAAGGCTGGGGAGGGGCAGGAACTATGTTCGGCTTAGTTGATCGCTTAACTAAATTAAAAACAGGACAACCTCTATAGTTGGCAGTGTGGTTTCCCCCGCAGTTGCTGCATTTCTTTATCCTAGGATCATCTTTTGGCTTGTCGCACTTGGTCGTATCGTGCAGATCCCCACACACAACACAAACAGTAGGCAACTTACAATAAGTTTTAGTGTCTAGACGCAACCCCTCAAACAAATTATTCTCTATGGCGATCAGCCAGTCGTCTCAAAAGACCCGTAATCGCAAAACCACCACTGCGCAATCTAAGAGGATCCTGGGCTAGAAATGATGAAGAAAAATGCGATCTGCTCGCAAGCCATTTAAGAAACGTGTTCACTCCTAATACATGCACTGACGTGAGGGAATTACCGCCTGTTGTTTCTAGACGTCCTATAGAAATACGTTTCCGATATTCAGATGTGGTAGAAGCTATTTCTAACCTTAATGATAAAAAAGCCCCTGGCGTTGATAAAATAAGCAACAAAATGCTCATTGAGCTACCTTTTACAGCAAAAAGAATAATTCTTTTTATTTTTAATGCCATAATACGGCTTGAACATTTTCCACCAATATGGAAAGTTGCCTTAGTTAAGATGATTCCTAAGCCTGGTAAAGATCCTTCTAAGGTGGAGTCTTATAGGCCTATAAGTTTGTTACCAACTTTGTCAAAACTGTTTGAAAAGCTGCTTAAAAACAAGCTTACTCCGATCCTGAATGAAAACAACTGCATTCCAGATCACCAATTTGGCTTTAGAAGTCAACATAGCACAATAGAACAAACTCACAGACTGGTGCAGGTTATAAGAAAAACTTTCGAGGAAAAAAAGTACTGCTCCGCGCTTTTTATAGATGTCTCTCAAGCTTTCGATAAAGTATGGCACGAAGGCCTGTTAAACAAACTAAAGCTAAACCTTCCAGCTAATATTTTCAACCTACTAGAAAAGTACATAACCGGTCGACAGTTTAAAATCAAAGAGGGAAACCAAATAAGTTCTTCTCAAACAATAGGGGCTGGTGTACCTCAAGGGAGTATACTAGGTCCAGTTCTGTACTTGCTTTACACAGCAGATATGCCAACCAATAGTTTTACACACACGTCGACATTTGCTGATGATACTGCTTTTCTTAGTATTCATAAAGACCCTAAAGAGGCTTCAAACCAATTGCAGCAACACGTAACCCAAGTTGAAAAATGGGCAAAGTTATGGGGAATAAAAATAAATGAACAAAAATGTACCCACGTAACTTTTACTTTACGCAAAGAAACGTGCTCTCCAATTCTTATTAACAACCATATGGTGCCTCAACGAACCGAGACAAAATATCTTGGTATTCACCTAGACCGCCGCCTCACATGGAAGCCTCATATAGATGCGAAGTTGACGCAAATGAAACTTAAAGCTACACAAATTCATTGGCTAATCGGCAGAAACTCTGTGCTTCGTCTTGATTGTAAACTTCTACTCTACAAATCGATTTTGAAACCAATTTGGTGCTACGGTATACAATTATGGGGCACTGCTTCCGCGTCCAACATAGAAAAAATTCAACGCAGGCAAAACAAAATCCTAAGAATGATAACTGGTGCTCCTTGGTATGTTAAAAACAGCAACATCCACAAGGATCTACTAGTTCCACTAGTTAAATGCGAAATCCTGAACTATGTGGACAAGTATTTAAATAAGCTGGAAGCTCACCCAAATCCGCTCGCCCGAAACATCCTGCAACATAGTGGGCACACCCGCCTGAAAAGGAGGGATACTATTGCGCTTATATGAAGCTTGATAATTAATATGAGAACTTAAATTTTAGTCTGGCACTGGCTGGACTTATATTAACTACCTAGTTTTAAGATTTGAACACTTATTGTTAGTTCGCCACAGGCGAAGATTCAATAATAAATATATGAAACAAAAAAAAAAACGATATAAACAAAATAACTATCTGGTTAAAAATGAACAAACTAAAGCTTAACGAAAATAAAACTAAAATAATTGAAATAAATATGAATTCAGAAAAAACATTTATGATAAACAACGAAGAAATCGAAAAAGTTGAAAACATTAAGTACCTAGGTTTTATAATAGATAAAGACTTAAAATTTAAAAACCACATAGACTATGTTTGTAAAAAAATTGGTAAAAAAATTGGACTTTTTAGAAGAATAAGAAGAAAAATATCAAAAACAACCGCAATAAACATATACTACACAATAATTAAACCTCATTTTGAATATGGGTCCACAATAATCTTTACTTGCTGTAACAAATCCCAACTTGAAAGGATGCAGAAACTTCAAAATAAAGCAATGAGAATAATACTAAACTGTAACAGATATACGCACATAATTGACATGCTACAAAGCCTTAAATGGATGAATATAGAGCAAAGACTTAAATTTAATACGTTGATCTTTATTAAAAAGATGAAAGAAGGAGATTCCCCTGAATATCTAAAGGAACAGATAAACTTTGTTAGAGATGTTCAACCATATCAGCTGAGAAATGCAGATGACTTTCGTATCCAACGGGCTGCAACAACTCAAATGCAAAGATGTCTTTTTTACAAAGGGTTGCAACTATTTAATACTTTACCAACGAACATGAAAACTGAGATAGATAGTAAATTATTTAGAAAAAAATGTGTAAATTTTATACGATTTAGTGAAATTTTGTAGAACTTTTTTTATATTTTGTAATGACAAAGTTATTTAGTACTTTTAAAGTATTTTTATACTGTAAATAAAAAAAAAAAAAAAAAAAAAAAAAAGTGACTTTTGATATACGCAAAAATTTTTGTGAAACGATTTTTGAGTGCTTTCCCATTTTCAGGAGCAGCGACGAGGCTAATTTTCCTTAAACGGCCACGTCAACAAGAAAAACCGCCGTTACTGGTCTAAAAGAACCTGCAACCTTTCGTTAAAACATTAACAACCATTGCATTGCCCCAGGGTAACTTTTTGGTGTGCCTAATCCGCGCGTAAGATAATTGGACCATTCTTTGAAAACATTCTCGAGGCCAGGCGACGAATGTCAACGGTGAAAATTATCGACGCATGATTACGGAATTCTTTTTGCCAAACCTGCGAGCTTATCCATCGTACTATTCACACACGTGGTTTCAATAGGATGCAGCGACTGCACACACAGCCAGAGTTTCGATGAATTTGCTTCGGGAAAATTTCGCCTAAAAACTGATCAGTCGCATTGGGGACATTCCAAGGCCACCGAGGTCGCCCGATCTAACTCCCATGGGTTTTTTTATTGGGCTACCTCAAAGAGAGTCTCTTGTGGCTTTAAAGGAAAATATTCGCCGAGAAATCAGCTTAATTGAACCAAGTTTACTGCAGCGTTTGACGCAGAATACAAGGCTCCGTTGTGAACAGTGTGTTCAACTCATCGGGTAACATCTGGATGATATCCTTTTTAAAATTATCGGCGCATGATTACGGAATTCTTTTTACCAAACCTGCAATCTCATCCATCGTACATTCACACACGTGGTTTCAACAGGATGGGGCCAGAGTTTCGATGAATTTGCTTCGGGAAAATTTCGCCCAAAAACTGATCAGTCGCTTTGGGGACATCCCTATGCCACCCGAGGTCGCCCGATCTAACTCCCATGGGTTTTTTTTATTGGGCTACCTCAAAGAGAGATTCTCTTGTGGCTTTAAAGGAAAATATTCGCCGAGAAATCAGCTCAATTGAACCAAGTTTACTGCAGCGTGTGACGCAGAATATAAGGCTCCGTTGTGAACAGTGTGTTCAACTCGTCGGATAATATCTGGATGACATCCTCTTTAAAAAAATCCGCATTTCCATTCTTTCGTTCAATGCTCTTAATAAAACTTTATGTCAATTATTACGATTTTCGAAAACATAAATCTGTGACAAAATTATTTGGTCCGTGTTTTTTAATTTATGTTGATTTTTATTATCCAATTATTAAACAATATGCTAATATATTTTTTTTAATTTGCTAATGTTTTGTTTTCTTTATATTACAGTCTAGTATCTCTACTCTTGTCGTTGGTTTTTAACATTCGCAAAAATAATGGAGAAGATAGTCCATAACTAACAGGCCTAGCTTGGAAAACAAACTCGTTGAAAACATATACATGTGTACGTATTTTAGCAATGTCGGTTCAAACAATTTTAAATATTTTTATTGTATATGTATTTACTTTTAAAATTACCAAATGGTGTAGCCCGAAATCCTAGAAAATGGGAATGAAACTACATATTCCTTGCAATGATGAAATTAATTGGTCCGTGTTTATGAATTTTATTTGATTTAATTCCAATTACTGATATTGTTTATAAAAAAATAAATGACATTAATAACTTTTTTATTTTGTTTATTAATAACGTCTTTTTTTGTTTTTTTTCAGAGCGCAAGCGGTTGATTGAAACTTAATGTATTAATGCAAAGTTTATTTGTATGTGATCAGCTCATTTTTACTTATGAGTATTTGGCCGAACTAAATGGACTAAAAGACAAAAGTGAATATTAATATTAAAAAAAAATATATGTAAGAAACTCGTTAAACAACAAAATTTTCGATTATAATGTAAATTTTTTAAAATAGTGTTATAATATGCTTGCATTGACTAACCATATGTATCCAGCTATAATATACATAACAAAACCTTTTGTTAAGTTTTGTTTGCTTAAGCAAAGAAACTGACCGTCTTCGTACGTAAGTTAATGTGTTTTTTTATGAAAGAGAAAAAGAACGATAAATATTTATCTTTATAAATGTTTCTTTCTTTCATCTGTTCCAGTATATGCATACACATTAAATACTTTGTTGTTTTTTGTTGAGTTTTTATAACGTTATATTTAAATTGTATGCAAACACTTTTTGAGTTAGTAGATATAAAACATGATTAGAAAATATGGAGAATTGTTTTTGAATGTTGTAAGAAATAAAATAAAATATAGGGTAAATGCCTGGAGCAAGCATTGTTTTTTTTATTAGTCATACTTATAAATTTTCATAATCAAGGTAGGCTAGTAGCATTGTCATTATTAACAACTTATGTTATTAAGATAATACGTAATAGTTTTAAGTTTTCTAAATTTAATTGAATATTTGTAAATCTACTTTAATGAAAGTTAACTTTATTGAGACTAAGTTAACTAAACTAAGTAAAATTAAATATTTTTTAAAGAAAAAGCAAAGTTTGTTATAAAATAAAAAATTACAAATAAACATTCGCTTCAATTAGCGATCCTGCCAGATAAATTTCTACTCAATATATTTGATTGTAATTAAAGTTTCAAGTCAGCTATTCGAACAGAAGTGAATTAACTTTCGCTAATAAAAATCAAGTGCATAGATGTTAAAGATAGTGAAGATTGCAACATCAAATTAAGCTTGCTTTTAGCCGAGAGATATATTTTAAGCAAGAATAGCTGCCACCATGCAAAATTATCCAGAAATGTAAATGATTCAACAATATTAATATTCCAGGGAGAGAGAGAGAGAGAGAGCGAGAGAGAGCCAGAAAATAAGAAAGTAATTCGAGATACCGAAAATTTCCTCTAGCCTTGTTAAACCTGATAGATTGAGGTACATAAATATATAATTTTTTATTAAGGAAGCGGTATCCGTATCAACTTATTAGTTTTACAACGTTTAATTTGTTTAAATAATTTTTTGTTATTTAACACCTTTTTGACTGACATTCTTTTTACTTTAAATATATTTATTTTAAAATATTTCTAGATTATGCACTCACCTACTCGACCTCGAGGTATCATAAGTATACAAGATTCTGAGAATAATAAAGGCACATCTAGTCAATCACAAAGTTTTTCTGTTGTTTTAGATTGTAATACTCAGTCTAGGATTGAAATATTGTTAGTTTCCGTTAAGTTACTCCAACTTAAAAAAAGATTGTCCTGAAGCATGGTTTATACCATTGATGCGCAGCCCATACCACAATTGTGGAAAATAAAAATACACGTATGCTCTTTTTATTTAGTCGTCAATGAGAAGGCGACTAATGAACATGTGAGCACACTGCACACTGGACCAAAGAATGTTAAAATTTTAGATTAACTATTTTCAATATATTTTTCTTGAGCCAAAAATTTAATAAATAAAAACATTTTTTTTTTTATTTCTGCTAAAAAGGAAAAAATATGTTTTTTTACTTAAAAAATTGTAAATTTTATAAAATATTTGAATAAATTTATTTAACAACTTTTAATCGTTAATTTTTCTACTTATTTCGTCTTATATTTAATATTAAAAAGATTTTTTAACAACAAATATCATGCCATTTAAAATTTACAATATTTCTTTTGCCTTTTCATTAAAATTACCTATTGTGCAGTAAATTCAATTTTTCTCACCAATACATCACTGGTTTATATACACAGAAATGCAATTTGCAACTAAAGCGATTACATAAAGTAAGACAAAATATAAACAAATTGTAACGGCTTAACCACAAGATGTAATAACGACAGTACTTGATATAATACGAAATCCTCCTTCTAAAAATTCGTATGAATGTTTTAAAGGGGTACTAATTGAAAGACATTCTATGAGTGAAAACAAAAGATTATATAGAATTCTATATGATTCAGAAATAAGAGGTCATAAACCTTCGGAATTCTATCGTTTTTTAGCATTGTCTCAAAGAGAGACAATTCCCAATCTCTTGTGGCTTTATAGGCAATAGTCTGCAGCGTGAATACAAGGCTCTGTTGCGAGCAGTGTGTTAACTCATCGGATAAAATCTTTTTTCATCATTTTTTAGAGTAAAAACAAATCTGCCACCAAACACCCTGTATGTTATGAATTTTTGTGATGTTGTGTTGTTTTCTTCCTATGACAGTTTAGTATATCCGCTCTTGTCTGTGGGTTTTTAACCCCCCACAAATAATGGAAAATATGGTCAAAAGCTAACAGGCCTAGCTTGGAAAACATACCCATTGAAAGCATATACAAATGTAAGTGTTTTAGCAATGACGTTTAAACAATCCTAAAATTTTTTTTTATATTATTTTTGTAATTACCATATGGTGAAGCCCGAAATTCTAGAAAATGGGAATGGAACTTCATATTCCTTGTAAAGATGAAATTAATTGGTCCGTGTTTATGAATTTCAATTGATTTCACTCCAATTACTGATATTGTTAATTAAAAAAAAAAACATAACATAAATTTTTTTTTATTTTCTTTATCAGGCTCAAGTTCACTCGCCACATGGATCAGTGGGTTAAATGGCTGATGTTTAACAACCAAATTAATAACTAACAACCGAACAAAGAGTACTGATGATAAAAATCGTAGCTGTTTTTCGAAAATGCATTCTACTCGGCTAGTATCGGTAAAAATCTTGTTTTTTCAATAAAATTTTCCTTTCTTAACTAACGCTAATAAAGTAGTAAAAAGTAAAAATATTAATTTCTTCATTTGAAAATAAATGAGAATTTAGTATAGTATTGAACTTGAGCCTGATAAAGAAAATAAAAATTGTCTTAAAACAAATAGTTCAACTAATAAATAAAACGAAAACATATAAAGCACACATGGCACGGTGATATATATCTAACAATTTCAAAAAAATTGTACATATAAAAAATATGGTAGCCTTCTAAATACCATCTGATAGATGGTTTAAGGCTACGCTACGCTCTAACTTAGTGTTACAACTTAGATAGAGATGGCGTTAGTAATAAGAAATGGAAAAAAGAAAAAGCTTTGGTTTAGTTGGTTTAAGTGGAAAAAACTTCGTGCCGACTCACCTCGCCACATGGATCAGTGGGTTAAATGGCTGATGTTTAACAACCAAATTAATAACTAACAACCGAACAAAGAGTACTGATGATGAAAATCGTAGCTGTTTTTTGAAAATGCATTCTACTCGGCTAGTATCGGTAAAAATCTTGTTTTTTCAATAAAATTTTCCTTTCTTAACTAACGCTAATAAAGTAGTAAAAAGTAAAAATATTAATTTCTTCATTTGAAAATAAATGAGAATTTAGTATAGTATTGAACTTGAGCCTGATAAAGAAAATAAAAATTGTCTTAAAACAAATAGTTCAACTAATAAATAAAACGAAAACATATAAAGCACACATGGCACGGTGATATATATATAACAATTTCAAAAAAATTGTACATATAAAAAATACGGTAGCCTTCTAAATACCATCTGATAGATGGTTTAAGGCTACGCTACGCTCTAACTTAGTGTTACAACTTAGATAGAGATGGCGTTAGTAATAAGAAATGGAAAAAAGAAAAAGCTTTGGTTTAGTTGGTTTAAGTGGAAAAAACTTCGTGCCGACTCACCTCGCCACATGGATCAGTGGGTTAAATGGCTGATGTTTAACAACCAAATTAATAACTAACAACCGAACAAAGAGTACTGATGATGAAAATCGTAGCTGTTTTTCGAAAATGCATTCTACTCGGCTAGTATCGGTAAAAATCTTGTTTTTTCAATAAAATTTTCCTTTCTTAACTAACGCTAATAAAGTAGTAAAAAGTAAAAATATTAATTTCTTCATTTGAAAATAAATGAGAATTTAGTATAGTATTGAACTTGAGCCTGTTAAAGAAAATAAAAATTGTCCTAAAACAAATAGTTCAACTAATAAATAAAACGAAAACATATAAATTTTTTTAAACAACACAATTTTTAAAAAATTATTTAGGATTAAATCCCAATTTTTTTGTTAATTTATAGGGTTTGTTGTTGAAAATCAAAACAAGCGAATAGCGAATAATGGTTTGTTGGATTCTTAAAAAAACTTGAACGTTTTGGTTTTCTTATAGTAATTCTCATTTTGTTTAATGAGGTTATTATATAAAGACAGAAAATATTCATGAGTTTTTTAAGAATTTGGTTGGTTGAAGTCTACTGATGCTTTGGTGTAAGAACCAATGAAATGCATATAGACAAACTTAACCAACAACAAACCCTATAAATAAATGTTTTTATTTTGTTTATTAATAATTATTTTTTTTGTATTTTCAGAGCCCAAGAACTTGTATGGAAAATTAATGTAAAAATGCAAAGTGTATTTGAATAGCTAATTGCATATTAGCTAATTTTCACTTAGGAGTATTTGGCCGAACTAACACGACTAAAAGGCAGAAGTGCATTTTAATAATTTAGAAAAAAAATTTGTAAGAAACTCGAGAAACAAAAAAAAATTCGGTTATATTGTACATTTTTCAAAATTTTAGCGCTATAATTTGCTTGCATTGACTATGCAACTATATATAATATATTTAACAAAACCTTTCGTTAAATTTTGTTTGCTTAATCAAAGGGCGAAACTGGCCGTCGAACAGTGGCTGAAAATCGTTTTTCATTGGCCAGAAGTCAAATTTTTTTTTGATACTGATTTTTTAAATTTTGTCGCCTTTTTGGAGCTAATATATCCATATTAAGGTAGCCAAAAAATTAGGTATAACTATTGATAATTGTGGGCGTGGCATGCTGTCAAACTCAACTGTTTTTAAATTTCAGAAACAAATTATTCTTTATTTGTTTTTTGTCAAAAATAAATGGTTACTACTCGCAAGCTATTATCGATAATGGCCTGCGGTCTTTTTTAATAATGTTGGTAGGATTATAATCTTTAGTTATTGTAAGTGGTTACCGCTCTAGCGTTTGATATTAGGAGCGTTATGAAATAATTATGAAACTACTATATTTTTCTTAAATTGAAACTTTAGTGGAATAGAACTTCTAGGGAACAAAAGGGAACAAGAAACGTATACCACCCGAAGAAAGGTGAAAGTATCTTCTTTAGCCCTATATACACTTTTGCACCCGCCACGTACAACACTTTTTTAATTTTAATGAAATTACTCAAAAAAAATTCAAATTACGATAATTTACTAGTATACAATGGTGTATTAAATTTTCACCTTTTCGCCTAAAAGTTTCTGTTTTTTTTTTACTTTAGACTACGTTAAACTAAAATAATTAAGTAAAAAAAAATTTTTGTTTTCTCTCATATTTTTATAATTGAATCTTCGCTAATGCGAACTAACAAAAAGTATTCAAATCTTAAAACTATGTAATTGATATTAGTCCAGTCAGTACCAGACCAACATTTAAGTTCTCATAATAAAGTAAATTAATTTAAACAGTTTCATCTAAGTTCAATAGTGTCCCTTCTTTTCAGACGAGTGTGTCCACTATGTTGCAAGATGTTTCGAGCGAGCGGATTTGGATGTGTTTCCAGCTTGTTTAAATACTTGTCCACATATTCCCGGATTTCGCCTTTAACTAGTCGAACTTCTTGATCCTTATGGATGTTGCTGTTTTTGACACACCACGGAGCACCAGTAATCATACTTAGGATCTTGTTTGGCGACGTTGTATTTTTTCTATGTTAGAGGCGGAAGCAGTGCCGCATAATTGAATACCGTAGCACCAAATTGGTTTCAAAATCGATTTGTAGAGTAGAAGTTTACAATCAAGATGTAGCACAGAGTTTCCGCCAACTAGCCAATGAAGCTGTGTAGCTTTAAGTTTCATTTGCGTCAACTTCGCATATATGTGCGACTTCCATGTAAGGCGACGGTCCAAGTGAATGCCAAGGTATTTCGTCTCAAATCGTTGAGGCACCATATGGTTGTTAATAAGGATTGGAGGGCAAAGAAACGTAAAGTAAACGTTACGTGGGTACATTTTTGCTCATTAATTTTTATTCCTCATAATTTTGCCTATTTCTCTACTTGGGTTATGTGTTGTTGCAATTGGCACAAAGCCTGATCAGCAAATGTAGACGTGTGCGTAAAACTGTTTGTTGGCATATCTGCCGTGTAAAGCAAGTACAAAATTGGACCTAGTGTACTACCTTGAGGTACACCAGCCCCTATTGGTTGATAACAACTTATTTGGTTTCCCTCTTTGATCATAAATTGTCGGCCGGTTATGTACTTTTCTAAGAGGTTGAAAATATTAGCTGGTAGGTTTAGCTTTAGTTTGTTTAACAGGCCTTTGTACCATACTTTATCGAAAGCTTGAGAGACATCTATAAAAAGCGCGGAGCAGTACTTCTTTTCCTCGAAAGTTCTGAAGCCAAATTTGTCATCTGGAATGCAGTTGTTTTCATTCAGGAATTCAGGATCGGAGTAAGCTTGTTTATAAGCAGCTTTTCAAACAGCTTTGACAAAGTTGGTAACAAACTTATGGGCCTGTAAGACTCCACCTTCGAAGGATCTTTACGAGGCTTAGGAATCATCTTTACTAAGGCAGCTTTCCATATTGGTGGAAAATCTTTAAAGCTGGAGGTCCATACCGCAAGTTCTATGCGTAGCTACGTTCTATGCGTATCATATTTCTGTACGTTTTATACGTTTGTTTTTGCCAAGTTACATGCAACACGTTTTGTGCGAAAAGTTATTTGTTTTGAATAGCTGTTTTGTAAAAAAAACTGTGTAAAATAAAAACAAACTTAAGCAAAATGAAAAGTGAAATTGTGTTTTTTACAGAGCTTATGGAATTTGTTGGGTTAATTCGTATAATCTTTTGTGCTACAAGGTTTTTGGTCCATCCCTTACATCTAGAGCGGGAAGTCAGTGGTATTTTTGCGGCAACTTTTAAGAAATTAAAAAGACGGGATCAAGAGCAATCAGGTTTTCTTCATTACACTTACATAAATAAAAACACAACAGAGATGACACTTAAAGAATTAAAGTTGTCGATAAAAACAAAATTAACTTTGGGTACAAAATATTTATGTTAAAAATTAATTCTAAAATTAATTATTTGCAAAATTTTAAAAAAAACATTATCTTTCATAACATACTGTTTTTAAAACAAAATATTACAAAAACAGAATCTACCACACACACATGTTTTTTGATAGCATTGAAAATTTGTCATCACTGGATAACAAAACCATCTCTCATATTTTCATTTCGCATTCGACGTACGAAAAAGTAGAAAGTAAACCTACTTTATCCGTTACTTGCGCAGATGCGTTCTATGCAATTTGTTATGTTTCTTGGCTTATACAGCTACATTGATTTACTTTTGTGAGAGGCGGAGAGAACGCACAGCGCATAGAACGTATGGTATGGACCTCCAGCTTAAGTCGTATTATGGCGTTAAAAATAAAAAGAATTATTCTCTTCGCTGTAAAAGGTAGCTCTATAAGCATTTTGTTGCTTATTTTACCAACACCAGGAGCTTTTTATCATTAAGGTTAGCAATACCTTCTACAACATCTGCATATCGGAAACGCATTTCTATAGGACGTCTAGAAACAACAGGCGGTAATTCCCTCACGTCAGTGCATGTATTGGAAGTGAACACGTTTCTTAAATGGCTTGCGAGAAGATCACATTTTTTTTCATCATTTCTAGCAGGATCCTCCTAGATTGCGCAGTGGTGGTTTTAGGATTACGGGTCTTTTACGACGACTGGCTGATCGCCATGGAGAATAATTTGTTTGAGGAGCCGCGTCTAGACCTTCCAGATAATCCTATATTGATTCAATTCTGTGTACCTCCAGCAAATTTTTTAAACGATTTGCACACTCTTTTAGCTTAGTTTTAAATTGGGGCGATCTATGCTGTTGCCATTCTCTTCGCGCTCTCCTTTTTTCAGATAAAAGCTCTTTAACATCGACAGAAAAAATTTTGTTGTGTTTGACCTGACTGTATGTTGAAGAAGCGTGTTTAACGGCTTCTTTAATGTTTTCATTTAGGATAAAATCATTGATTTCTTGGGGAGATTTTAGTGGTATGTCTTCCGAGCAGTGAGTGCTGATATATTTTTTATATTTCAACGAATTTACTCTTTTAGATAAGAAACAAGTAAGAGCGCTATATTCGGCTGTGCCGAATCTTATATACCCTTCACATTGGTCTTTCGAAATCCCAATTTTTTTTTATTTTTATCCATTTTTTTACTTTTGAAATATATTTTTTTTTAAAAAAGGGGTAGATGTCCTTTTCTAACGCTCCACGGGTGACTACAGGGAAGTTGTAGGGGTTTTTATCCAAATTTTTAAATTTTGTGTGGCAACCCCCTTAGGACGCGGAGATAAGGAGTTAGTATGTTCTAGGAATATGTTTGGGAGAAGAAACTAATGGGGGTTGGTCGTACACTTTATTGCTCTTAGACCAACTCTGAAGAGTTGTGGGTATTTTCATATCATTTTTGAAAATTTTGTATGGCAACCCCCTTTGGGCGTGGAGATAGGGGGTAAGTATGTTCTAGAAAAATGTTTGGGAGAAGAAACTAATAGGGGTCGGTCGTACACTTTATTGCTCTAGGGCCAACTTTGAAGAAGTTGTGGGCATTTTCACATCATTTTTTCAAATTTTGTATGGCAACCCCCTTTAAAGCGTGGAGATAGGGGGCAAGTATAGTCAGGAATACGTTTGGGAGGAAAACTAATGGGGGTCTGTGATACATTTTTTCCTCTAGGGGTGACTCCGGGGAAGTTGTAGCGGTTTCTACCTTGTTTTTTAAAATTTTGTATGGCAACCATGCTAGGGGCTGGAGATAGAGGGTAAGTATGTTCCACAAAAATGTTTAGATGAATAAAGTAATTCGGGTCGGTCTTACATTTTACCTTGGTAGGAGAACTCTGGAAGCCGTAGGAGCGATTTTAAAAACTTTTAAAATAAGCTTTGTATGGCAACCCTGTTTTCTTTTTTTGTTGTTTTTTTTTTATTATTACATACATAAGTATGCTCTTTGTTGTTGTTATTTATCGGGCGTTTTTGCTAAAAGTTTGATACCACTTACGGGCCTATGCGACATCGGGGGGCTTGAGAAATTGGCTTCCCTATCCATAAGGATCCAGAATATATATACTTTATGGGGTCCCAAATTGATAATTAAGAAATTACAAACGGAATGACAAACTTATATATACCATTATCACTTATGTGCAGGGTATAAAAATCACTGGTTGCTATTTGGTGAGGACTGCAAAGAGTGATAATTGTGGGTGAGTGGTCAGAAGATAAATCCAGAGGCTTGCGCCTCAATAAGCTCCGGGGATATACCTTTTGCTACGCCAAAATCTGTTACGTCTGGAACTTTATTGTGGTCGGTTGTCCAGTAGAAATAACACAAACACCCATTTCAGATACGGAATCATACAAGATACGACCTCTGGGAATAATTAAGCGGGAGCCCCAGTAGGTGTGTTTAGCGTTATAGTATCCAGCAGCTATGAAGCGGGGATATAAAGATTTGTAAAAACTTTTGTACTGATCCTTCGTTATGGAGAATCTGGGTGGAGAATAAACCGACGAAATAACTAGGTTAGGAAAAAATTCATCAATGCAGACGTTTGTTGCTTGGATATAGCATTCGGAGATGCCACCTAACCATTGGTGTTTAATTCTTGATTTGATTAGCATAGCCAAGCCTCCACATGATCTATCCCTGGGATCCTTTGAATTGTAAAATGAATAGCCACTTTTTTAAAAGCGCTTCTAGATGTCATATGAGTCTCCGAAATCAACATTATATCAATGTTTTGGTGTGTTAAAAAATATTCGAGTTCGTTTTTGTGTTGGCGGGTGCCGTTTGTGTTCCAGAAACAAACCCTCTGGCAGTTCATGGCCTTTAAGCATAGCTTGCAAAATAGCAGACTGCATTTTTTGCATTTCTTGCATCGTGCCAGCCATTTGTGCCATGAACTGCGTAAATTGCTTAACCATATTGTCAATTACGGCTTCTAGGCGGCTAAAATTTGAAACAGTTAGTTCTCTTGATGTCTGTTGGCACCTCTTGATGTGTTGTTGGCTGGGCAGGCTTGCGAGCTTTGGGCTGGTTAAACTTTAATACGTTAGCGTAAGAAACTTTACTTGTAGTTGTCTGTGCTAACTAATGGAGGCATATTTGTAGTAGGTATATATAATGGCTGGAGAGGGGCAGAAGTTACTTTTGGCTTGGATGAGCGTCTAACTAAGTCAAAAACAGGGCAACCTCTATAGTTGGCAATGTGATTTCCACCGCAATTACTGCATTTCTTCACCCTAGGATCTTCTTTTGGCTTGTCGCAGTTGGTCGTATCGTGCAGATACTCACACACAACACAAACAGAAGGCAACTTACAAAAAGCTTTGGTGTGGCAATATTCCTGGCAGTTCAATCACTGTACGGGCCCAGATCGCTTATGTGGCACCTCCACTATAACTCTACGGTGCATAATATATCTTAGATCATATATGGGATGAGTTTCATTTTTTTTTTTCGATTTGATATCACTAGGCTCAAGCTCCACCCGGAATAATGGTTGAGGGTATTTTTCCCTGTTCCTTATGTTTAATACATATTTGACTCTAAAGCCCTTCATGCACAAATTGGTTTTAATTTCCTCCGGGTCAACATTAGAGTCAATACCTTTTATAACTACCTGAAGGCTTTAGCGTTCTTAAGTTGGTAAGTATAGAAATTTTTCTTAAGTTTTTCGAGCTCCGAAACCGTGGTACGGTAAGCGTTTTCGTCATTCACCTGAATTTTTGTCTCGTATATGGGATTGGGCTAAATTTGTCCCTTGTTCAGTACACTTATTCAAGTTAGGCACACTGGCATTTAAATTATTTGTATTTGTTTTCGATTTTGCACTTAAATAATTTCTATTATATTCAGGGTCTCTAATGTTTTCATTGGTAACGCTTGTTGAGCTTAACACAATGTAAGCATTTCGGCTACAAAGCCCACTGTCACGACGATTACTGTTACTCATTAACCCTTTTTTTAGATTCTCACTTATGGCTTGTATGTATGTATATTAACAATTTTTTTAGCAAAAAAAATAAGTCTTAAAAATATCACAATAGGTTCTACAGTAAACATATCTCTTTCTAATATACCTGTTATCAACTGTTAGGGCCAACCAAAGTCTAAACAATTTTATAATAATAATCACGACATTAAACCACTAAAAAGAAAAAACAACCCTATATTGGCGCGATATTATTTAGTTTTACCTCATGTTAAAGTCTGGATAACAAGTGCAGTTTTGTTATATTTAAGTACCCCCTGCTATGAAACTGAAGATCAATGTGTGAATAACATGCATCTAAAAATGTATAAAACTACGGATTCGATAAGGGATTACTCAATAATAAGTAAATCCTTTACGTGCACGGACCTTTATTTGCAAGTGATAAAACATAACAGACACAAATAAAAATATTCAAAAAAATATGGAGAGCTTCAGTTATAAAGAACTGGCCGAAGAGTATTTTAGAAATAAAAACCAGAAAGATGTTCTTAGTTACGTTAAAATAAAATTAAACTTAAATTCGCGAAGCAACAAAATACAAAAGAACTAAACGCTACAAAGAAGTTAGCTATAGTAAACAAAAGTTTTATATAAAAAGTGAAAAGTGGTAAGAAGGCAAAATTACTGTCGCCGCAGAAACAGCATAGCAAGATAAGGTTGGAAGACCACACAAATCGTTAGACAACTGCAGCGATAGATCTAAGAGGCGGAAACTTAAAGATGTTAACGATGCAATTGGTTGTATAAATATAAAAGAATATTTCCTACATCAATTACGATCACAGAACCAATTAACAAAAGTGGATATCATTGAAAAAGTTATTAAAGCTAGTCCAGTGAGAACAAAACGAATTCTTAAAAGTATACCAACACCAAACGATGCAAAACAGTATACAAATGAGGAGGTATTAGCCTTATTACTAGATTTAAAATCAACAAAACAGCAATATATTAAGCTCAGATTGCGTGCGATTGAAAAGGGCTCAAATATCTATCCAGCATACTATCACATAACTGCTGCTAAAATGGACTGTTTGCCATCAAAGGACACTATTACAATCACACTAATTTCGGCAGAGGTACAACTACAATCTCTACTTTATCACACAGCCGACCGCTTGCTACAATCAATTCCAGGAAATGCGTTAAAGAAATATGGAAACACAAAGCTAATTCTTTTTTGCAAATGGGAATGTGATGGTTCATCGGGACAAAAACAATACAAACAAGTTGTATGCGAAAATATTTCGGACTCAGATATGTTCATTTTGAAAAATGAAACACCATTATCTACGAAATACTGCAGGCCAATCAAATTTGAACTCAAAAAATAAACTCGTGGTGCCATTAACAAAGAAATTAGTGATATCAAGGCCCAAATTACAACACCACAGCCATTACAATTAGTTAGATGGGCAGCAAATTGAAGTAAGCTACCAATTAGTCCTTACAATGATAGATGGGAAAGTAGGTAAGGCTTTGACTAACACCAAGGCTGCATCCAGCTGCATTATATGCCAAGCAACATCAACCCAATTAAACCAAGTTTCGACAATATCATTAGATAAAACCGATGCATATGAATTCGGATTATCACCACTACATGCAAGAATACGACTTAAGGAACATATACTAAAAATTAGTTATGGTTTGGATTTCGGGTCCTCAGGATCCATAAGAAACAATGAAACCAACACAGAGTTAAAAAGTTAAAAAAAGAAACATGTTCAAAATGAATATCGTAAAATTGGATTGATTATAGATCAGCCAAAACAAGGGACATGCAATACAAATGATGGCAATACCGCACGAAGATTCTTTTCAGATCCAGAAACAGCATCTGAAATAACAGGAGTGGATTTAAACCTTGCGTGCAATGAAGAAATTGACACTTTGAAGATTATGCTAAGGAAATTGCAAAAATATATACAACCAACTACCCATGGAGAAATATGTCTGCAACCGTTCACAAAATCCTTTATTATGGAAAAGATATGATTAAATATCATTTGGTGCCACTTGGAGATGTATCAAAGGAGGCTCAGGAAAAATGGAACAAGGACTATAGATTTTATAGAGAGCACAATACTAGAAAAATTTCACGAAATTCCACAAATGAAAATCTATTTAATATATTATTGGCAACGTCAGATCCGTTTATCTCCAATATTCGAAATCAATGGCAAGTGGAAAATCGAGATTTACATGAAGAAGCCAAAAACTACCAAAGAACAAAAATAGTACAGAACAAACTATAGAATATTTGCAATCAATATTTGAGTCAAATTAATAATAGTTACAATTGCCTTTCATTGTTATTTAAGTAGTAAAAAATAATAATAAATAGAACCAACATTGTTACAAATGCTATTAAAATCTATTGCAGTTTTTATTTTAAAATGTTGTTTTAAAATTATCAAATTTGACAGGAAAAAATAATACATTTTTCTTTAGTAACAGCAAAAATCCAGTCAATTTTACCGTTTTTTTTTTGAGTGTAAAAATTTTTTTGAGGGTAACGTTAATAACATTCCGTTTTCACAAAAAATAATTATAATTATTATAAGGTTCCACCGCCTACAAGAAGGTGTAATCCACCTAGCTTTTGTACAAATCGTATTAAAAATATAACTGTCATGTGTTGAGTCTGGTTATCTTACTACAATATCTGTTATTTTAAGGTTGGCTGAGCAAATTGACATGCGTAAAATCTTTAGCACCGATTACTTTAGGAAAAGCTTAAATATCATAAAACTGTTCGCAGCTTTACTTATGTATATCCTCCTGTGAAGTTTGTAGACAGTTTTGAGATTGCCCTAGAAACTTTTTTAGTAACGCGGCTTGCTATTGCATTTAGCGTTGCCAATTCAGCCATTTTCTGGCTAGATTTAGCCATTTTTGAACATACTTAGCCAGAAAAGTTAGCATGTAGCCATTAGCCATTTTTTTAGCCCTTTACCAAAATTATTAAGCCATTTTTACACTTTCAATTTCTTAAGTTTTAGTATGGTTTTACCGTCAAAAAATTTAACTCTTTAAAACGTGTCACTTGCTAAATATATAGGTGTTTTTATATACAAGATGGCAAAACTTTGCGCAAACTTTCTAGTTGGTCTAAAAAATCAATTAAAACAAAGGTAAGAGTTTGCCATAAATTTCTGAACCAGTAATATATTTGTTTATTTTAGACTTTCAGGTAATATCAAAACTCTACAAAACATTGATTAATTTTCGGTAAAAAACATTTTAAAAGCCAACAAAGAAAGCATTTTAACGATTTTGAATTTGTTTAAAATAAGTGATGAAAAAATATAAAAAATAACTGAGCAATATTCCAATTTTCAATATATTAAATGGGCGAGCACTAACAATACTGTAGAATTTTGGGCAGAAGTTTATAACTATCGAGATGCAGGTTGAAATATTAAATTTAAGGAAATTTCGGAGTTCGTTTTTAAACTTTTATGCCTTCCTCGGTCTAATGCTGTTGTAGAGCATGTTTTTAGTCAAATAAGTTTGATAAAAACAAAAGCTAAAAATCATCTTCATTTAGAAACAGTAAATTCTATCCATTGGGTTAATTTTTTGATTAAAAAAAATCATGTTATTTTTTCACATTACATATTTACTTTTTTAATTCAGATACGAATTTAATACAAGCGGCAAGTGCTATTATTAATAAGAACAACCAAAAAAATTTATTGATTGGAACAAATGAAAGTTACGATGACAAAAATAACAAGCTTGATGATAGCGATGAAATCTTCTTTTAATAGTTTTTTATTACTTTTTTTAATTATATTTTTGTTATTACTAGTCAAGGAAATACTACATATGTATGTATGTAACACATGGTCTCAAATAGGCTTTTGATGTTTTAATTGGTTTTATATTAAAGCCTTTATACCAAAATGATTTAACCTTTTTTAGCCTTTTAGGTAACAAAGTTTTGGCAACGCTAATTGCAATAGACACCCAACAGTTATCGCCTACTACAATCAGAAAGCTGCCTGTGGCGATAAATCTTTGTGTCAAACACACCATTTAGGAACGGCTTCCATTTACCAAATTGAAAAGAAAATATATGAAAACATGTTTTATATATGTTAATGTACACCAAAATCTTACCTAGTTGTTGTAGGTTTTATATTGTTACTTAAGGTTGAATCAGACGTGACTTAACCGTAACGCCATAGCCGTACCTATTAAAAATCCAACAGAATCCAATTAGAACCCAATCGGAAACCAATTGAATTTTCAATTGTTATGGCTATGGCGTTACGGTTAAGTCATGTCTGATTCAACCTTTATGGGACTGACAATATACTTTACCAACAACTTCGAAAATCTATATCTTTGAATAAATCCTTCATAATTCATAAAGTGATCCCGGCGATCTAAATAAATTTTTTTTTTAAAACACCTTAAATATTAACAAGTAAGAGCGCTATATTCGGCTGTGCCGAATCGTATATACCCTTCACATTGACCTTTCGCAAACTTTTTTTTCTTTGTAACCATTATTTTACTTATGAAATATTTCTAATTTTTAAATTGGGGTCGGTGTCATTTTTTAACGCTCCACGGGTGACGGGGAAGTTGTAGGGGTTTTTATCCTAATTTTTAAAAATTTTGTATGGCAACTCACTTAGAGGGTGGAGATACGGGGTAAGTATATTCAAGGAATATGTTTTGGAGGGGAAACTAATGGGGGTCGGTCGTACACTTTATTGCTCTAAGGCAAATTCTGAAGAAGTTGTGGGCATTTTCATATCATTTTTGTAAATTTTGTATGGCAACCCCATTAGGTCGTGGAGATAGGGGGTAAGTATATTCTAGGAACATGTTTGGGAGGGCAAACTAATGGGGGTCGGTCGTACACTTTATTGCTCTAAGGCCAACTCTGAAGGAGTTGTGGGCATTTTTACATCATTTTTGTAAATTTTGTGTTGCAACCCCCTTAGGGCGTGGAGATAGGGGGTAAGTATGTTCTAGGAATGTGTTTAGGAGAAGAAACTAATAGGGGTCGGTCGTACACTTTATTGCTCTAAGGCCAACTCTGAAGGAGTTATGGGCATTTTCATATCCTTTATGTAAATTTTGTATGGAAACCCCCTTAGGGTGTGGGGATAGGGGGTAAGTATGTTCTAGGAATATGTTTGGGAGAACAAAATAGTAGGGGTCGGTCGTACACTTTATGGCTCTAAGGCCACCTCTGAAGAAGTTGTGGGCATTTTTACATAATTTTTGTAAAATTTGGATGGCAACCCCCTTAGGGCGTGGAGATAGAGGGTAAGTATATTTTAGGAATATGTTTGGGAGGGCAAACTAATGGGGGTCGGTCGTACACTTTAGTGCTCTAAGGCTAACTCTGAAGAAGTTGTGGGCATTTGCATATCATTTTTGTAAATTTTGTATGGCAACCCCCTTAGGGTGCGGAGATAGGAGGTAAGTATGTTCTAGGAATATATTTGGGAGAATAAATCAATGGGGGTCGGTCGTACACTTTATTGCTCTAAGGCCAACTCTAAAGAAGTTGTGGGCATTTTCATATCATTTTTGTAAATTTTGTATGGCAACCCCCTCAGGGCGTGGTGATAGGGGGTAAGTATATTCTAGGAATATGTTTGGGAGAAGAAATTAATGGGGGTCGGTCGTACACTTTATTGCTCTAAGGCCAACTCTGAAGAAGTTGTGGGCATTTTCATATCATTTTTGTAAATTTTGTATGGCAACCCCCTTAGGGCGTGGTGATAGGGGGTAAGTATATTTAGGAATATGTTTGGGAGGGAAACTAATGGGGGTCGGTTGTACACTTTATTGCTCTAAGGCCAACTTTGAAGAAGTTGTGGGCATTTTTACATCATTTTTGTAAATTTTGTGTGGCAACCCCCTTAGGGCGTTGAGATAGGAGGTAAGTATGCTCTAGGAATACGTTTGGGAGAAAAAACTAATGGGGGTCTGTGATACATTTTTTTCCTCTACGGGCGACTCCGGGGAAGTTGTAGCGGTTTTTACCTTATTTTTGTAAAATTTTTGTATGGCAACCATGTCAGGGGCTGGAGATAGAGAGTAAGTATGTTCCACAAAAATGTTTGGATGGAAAAAATAATTTTGGTCGGTCTTACATTTTACCTTTGTAGGAGAACCCTGGAAGCCGTGGGAGCGATTTTAAAAATGTTTAAATTAAGCTTTGTATGGCAACGCTGTTATATGTATGAACACTTATACTAATAAAATTTTTGTTTTGGGTGTGTTTCAATAATACAAACATGACTGATTCTGTTTTTTTCTTTTTTTGTTGTTTTTTTATTATTACATGTAAAAGTATGTTATTTGTTGTTGTTGTAGACTCAAAAAAACGAGGTAGTCTTGGTTTTTTGCTTATATCTCGGTCATTTATCGGGCGACTTTGAATTTCAATACCGATTTTCTCGCGACTATCTGTGACAGTTTTATACCACATTCGGGGGTCTATGCGATATCGGGGGCTTCAGAAAGTTGATTTCAACCATAACACGGACAGACGGACATCGCTAAATCGGCTTCCTTATCTATAAGGATCCAGAATATATATACTTTATGGGGTCCCAAATGGATAATAAAGGAATTACAAACGGAATGACAAACTTATATATACCCTTATCACTTATGTGAAGGGTATAAAAATGTTGATTCAGTATTTTTTTCCTCATATTTTTGTTTCGGTTAGTGTCTTAACCGGCAAATGTTTGTCGGTTAAATTTAACGGCAAATTTTCGGTAAAATAGTGCCCATGATACAACTAAAGGTGGCTTCAGACTATAATACTGGGTAAAAACACTTGTCAAAAAACTCAAATAAAATGAGAAAATATAATAGTGTGAAGACATTATGTTATGAAATGTCAAAAAATACCTAAAGAAATTTGACAGTAGTATGGCTCTCTTCATTTTTAGAAATTTTTCTAAACCATTAGATTTTGCATGTATCAGAGTTGCATATTTACAGCAGCCATAAAGAAAACCAGGCATGGAAAGTTTTTATAAAGTTTGGTATTGTAAAATAATTTTTAATAATAGGTGTGTTCATTTACAGAAAATTATCACTTATTTTCGATAATTATTACTAGTAAGTGTTCACGTACACAAAAAATTAGCAGCTAGAGAGCCAAAAAAGAGCGTAATATGTTTATAAACAAAAATGTTTCTGGTAATTTCTGCTAGTAAAAATTTTACTATCAGAAATTATTCAAACAGTCTTTCTGTCATTATGCTTTGAAAAAAAATTTAAGTTTTAAATTTTTATAAGTTTACAATAACAAAATACATTTGGTTGCAAGTTTTGACTGTAAAAGTGTTCATTTACTTCTAAATATTTTTGAGAGCAATTTTGAAAATATTTCTTTTTACTCTCTCGTTGCTAGTAATTACTGGAAAGTTTTTGAACACAACTAATATTTATTTTTTTTTTTTTTAGCGTATTTTGAACAATTTTTTTTTTTTTATTTCTAAAATTTCCTTTTATATTTAATCAGGCTAATTGGTTCAAATTTTATTGTGATAAGATTTTTGTTGAAGAAATAATTTTGAAAAAGTTTAGTTTCCCGACACTAGCCGAGTGGAATGCATTTTCAGAGCCCGCTACAACTCCTCATCAGCACTCTTTGTTCGGTACTGAGCATTGGTAGTAAATATCTTCTATTTAACCCAAAAAAAGGAAATTTTTAATAATATTTTTATGAAATTTATAGTTATTTATTAGAAAATAAAATATTTTTAATTTTTAGTTTGGCTTTAGTTCATATAATTTCTTTTTTATTAGAAGAAATTATTATTTTCCGTTACTGTTGAAAGAAACTTTCAATTTGAAAAAAGCTGATTTTTCTACCGCTACTAGCCGAGTAGAATGCATTTTCGAAAGCAGCTACGCAATTTCATCATCAGTACTCTTTGAACGGTAGTAGTGTATATGGTTGTAAACATCACCTATTTAACTTACATGTAACAGAGAAAAGTATACGGTATCAGTGTTTTCCTTCTGTTTTTATTTTGTAAGTTAGGACGAAGTTTATTTTTCATATAAACTATGCTTTTTTCCATTAAAAGTCTCTTTGGCAACACTTGACTAACGGACAAGCATTTGTCCATCTCTCAGATGGAACGAAACGCTTTTTATTATTGTATATCATACAATAGGGGTAATCACTTTTTAATTTCTTTTTTTTATTGTCAACGACAAATTGATAGAAATTATTAAAGATCATTTTGCACCGTGCCATGTGTGAGTTATATGTTAATTTTTTTTTTTTTTATTTATTGTTGAACTAATTGTTTTTAATACAAATTTTTAATTTTTAGTTTGGCTTTAGTTCATATAATTTCTTTTTTATTAGAAGAAATTATTATTTTCCGTTACTGTTGAAAGAAACTTTCAATTTGAAAAAAGCTGATTTTTCTACCGCTACTAGCCGAGTAGAATGCATTTTCGAAAGCAGCTACGCAATTTCATCATCAGTACTCTTTGAACGGTAGTAGTGTATATGGTTGTAAACATCACCTATTTAACTTACATGTAACAGAGAAAAGTATACGGTATCAGTGTTTTCCTTCTGTTTTTATTTTGTAAGTTAGGACGAAGTTTATTTTTCATATAAACTATGCTTTTTTCCATTAAAAGTCTCTTTGGCAACACTTGACTAACGGACAAGCATTTGTCCATCTCTCAGATGGAACGAAACGCTTTTTATTATTGTATATCATACAATAGGGGTAATTACTTTTTAATTTCTTTTTTTTTTTATTGTCAACGACAAATTGATAGAAATTATTAAAGATCATTTTGCACCGTGCCATGTGTGAGTTATATGTTAATTTTTTTTTTTTTTTTTTTTTTTTTTTTATTTATTGTTGAACTAATTGTTTTTAATACAAATTTTTAATTTTTAGTTTGGCTTTAGTTCATATAATTTCTTTTTTATTAGAAGAAATTATTATTTTCCGTTACTGTTGAAAGAAACTTTCAATTTGAAAAAAGCTGATTTTTCTACCGCTACTAGCCGAGTAGAATGCATTTTCGAAAGCAGCTACGCAATTTCATCATCAGTACTCTTTGAACGGTAGTAGTGTATATGGTTGTAAACATCACCTATTTAACTTACATGTAACAGAGAAAAGTATACGGTATCAGTGTTTTCCTTCTGTTTTTATTTTGTAAGTTAGGACGAAGTTTATTTTTCATATAAACTATGCTTTTTTCCATTAAAAGTCTCTTTGGCAACACTTGACTAACGGACAAGCATTTGTCCATCTCTCAGATGGAACGAAACGCTTTTTATTATTGTATATCATACAATAGGGGTAATCACTTTTTAATTTCTTTTTTTTATTGTCAACGACAAATTGATAGAAATTATTAAAGATCATTTTGCACCGTGCCATGTGTGAGTTATATGTTAATTTTTTTTTTTTTTTTATTTATTGTTGAACTAATTGTTTTTAATACAAATTTTTAATTTTTAGTTTGGCTTTAGTTCATATAATTTCTTTTTTATTAGAAGAAATTATTATTTTCCGTTACTGTTGAAAGAAACTTTCAATTTGAAAAAAGCTGATTTTTCTACCGCTACTAGCCGAGTAGAATGCATTTTCGAAAGCAGCTACGCAATTTCATCATCAGTACTCTTTGAACGGTAGTAGTGTATATGGTTGTAAACATCACCTATTTAACTTACATGTAACAGAGAAAAGTATACGGTATCAGTGTTTTCCTTCTGTTTTTATTTTGTAAGTTAGGACGAAGTTTATTTTTCATATAAACTATGCTTTTTTCCATTAAAAGTCTCTTTGGCAACACTTGACTAACGGACAAGCATTTGTCCATCTCTCAGATGGAACGAAACGCTTTTTATTATTGTATATCATACAATAGGGGTAATCACTTTTTAATTTCTTTTTTTTATTGTCAACGACAAATTGATAGAAATTATTAAAGATCATTTTGCACCGTGCCATGTGTGAGTTATATGTTAATTTTTTTTTTTTTTTTATTTATTGTTGAACTAATTGTTTTTAATACAAATTTTTAATTTTTAGTTTGGCTTTAGTTCATATAATTTCTTTTTTATTAGAAGAAATTATTATTTTCCGTTACTGTTGAAAGAAACTTTCAATTTGAAAAAAGCTGATTTTTCTACCGCTACTAGCCGAGTAGAATGCATTTTCGAAAGCAGCTACGCAATTTCATCATCAGTACTCTTTGAACGGTAGTAGTGTATATGGTTGTAAACATCACCTATTTAACTTACATGTAACAGAGAAAAGTATACGGTATCAGTGTTTTCCTTCTGTTTTTATTTTGTAAGTTAGGACGAAGTTTATTTTTCATATAAACTATGCTTTTTTCCATTAAAAGTCTCTTTGGCAACACTTGACTAACACAAGCATTTGTCCATCTCTCAGATGGAACGAAACGCTTTTTATTATTGTATATCATACAATAGGGGTAATCACTTTTTAATTTCTTTTTTTTATTGTCAACGACAAATTGATAGAAATTATTAAAGATCATTTTGCACCGTGCCATGTGTGAGTTATATGTTAATTTTTTTTTTTTTTTTATTTATTGTTGAACTAATTGTTTTTAATACAAATTTTTAATTTTTAGTTTGGCTTTAGTTCATATAATTTCTTTTTTATTAGAAGAAATTATTATTTTCCGTTACTGTTGAAAGAAACTTTCAATTTGAAAAAAGCTGATTTTTCTACCGCTACTAGCCGAGTAGAATGCATTTTCGAAAGCAGCTACGCAATTTCATCATCAGTACTCTTTGAACGGTAGTAGTGTATATGGTTGTAAACATCACCTATTTAACTTACATGTAACAGAGAAAAGTATACGGTATCAGTGTTTTCCTTCTGTTTTTATTTTGTAAGTTAAAAAAAAGAAATTAAAAAGTGATTACCCCTATTGTATGATATACAATAATAAAAAGCGTTTCGTTCCATCTGAGAGATGGACAAATGCTTGTCCGTTAGTCAAGTGTTGCCAAAGAGACTTTTAATGGAAAAAAGCATAGTTTATATGAAAAATAAACTTCGTCCTAACTTACAAAATAAAAACAGAAGGAAAACACTGATACCGTATACTTTTCTCTGTTACATGTAAGTTAAATAGGTGATGTTTACAACCATATACACTACTACCGTTCAAAGAGTACTGATGATGAAATTGCGTAGCTGCTTTCGAAAATGCATTCTACTCGGCTAGTAGCGGTAGAAAAATCAGCTTTTTTCAAATTGAAAGTTTCTTTCAACAGTAACGGAAAATAATAATTTCTTCTAATAAAAAAGAAATTATATGAACTAAAGCCAAACTAAAAATTAAAAATTTGTATTAAAAACAATTAGTTCAACAATAAATAAAAAAAAAAAAAAAATTAACATATAACTCACACATGGCACGGTGCAAAATGATCTTTAATAATTTCTATCAATTTGTCGTTGACAATAAAAAAAAGAAATTAAAAAGTGATTACCCCTATTGTATGATATACAATAATAAAAAGCGTTTCGTTCCATCTGAGAGATGGACAAATGCTTGTCCGTTAGTCAAGTGTTGCCAAAGAGACTTTTAATGGAAAAAAGCATAGTTTATATGAAAAATAAACTTCGTCCTAACTTACAAAATAAAAACAGAAGGAAAACACTGATACCGTATACTTTTCTCTGTTACATGTAAGTTAAATAGGTGATGTTTACAACCATATACACTACTACCGTTCAAAGAGTACTGATGATGAAATTGCGTAGCTGCTTTCGAAAATGCATTCTACTCGGCTAGTAGCGGTAGAAAAATCAGCTTTTTTCAAATTGAAAGTTTCTTTCAACAGTAACGGAAAATAATAATTTCTTCTAATAAAAAAGAAATTATATGAACTAAAGCCAAACTAAAAATTAAAAATTTGTATTAAAAACAATTAGTTCAACAATAAATAAAAAAAAAAAAAAAATTAACAAATAAAATATTTTTAGTTGAAATTAAATTAAAAAGTTGTAAAAGTAATTTTTTTTTATTAAAAGTGTTGTAAAATTATTACTTTTAAAATGTATATTTATATGTTTTTTTAAAAAATCGATAGGTGTCAAAAAATGGAGTCTTTTAGAGAAATAAACTCACTTTGTTTAAAAAAAAACAAATTTTTTTGATTGAATTTATTATATACAAGCGTTTTATTAATTAACCCCCAAAAGCAAATAAAGAACATTTTTAAAACATTGTTTGTTTTAATCAGCTATAAAGTCTTAACAAATATTAAGCGTGTTCCAAAAGATTTCGATTTTGTTCCGACATATGAGAGTAAAGAAATTACTCTCCAAGCTTACCAAAGTTGCTCAAAATAGCTGGAAAGGAAAAAACTATAATTGAAAATATTTAAATGCTTACAGGCTGCTTAGTTAAAAAGTAAAATTTTATTTAGACAATTACACCCCATAGAATTTTTAAAACATAGCATATACATCATATATATAAAATGTATCTAAATGTTCTAAATCGTATTTTATATTAAATAAATCTACAGATTTTTATAAAAAAATTTACCTACAACAAAAAATTTGTTGAAGCCCTTGTACAGGAAAAGAAATTTATCTCAAACGTTCTCTTTGCTGTAGAAAATTTGTTACCTGAAACGCTTTTGGGTAGGTTTGGATTAATTTGTGTGAGTTTGGACTATTTTGTTATGTACCTGAAACACAACTTTTAATAAATTAAAATGCCTTTTTTCAATTTTTAATAAATTCTAACCTTATGGTAATTTTTGATATATGAAAACTATGCGAAAATACTTTAAGGTAGGTTTATTAACAAAAATGTATGTAATGGCTGACAAATATGGTCTTAGTAAACTTACAATAACTATTATAAATTTTTCCACTAGATTTTATAGTTCGCTTTTAATATATAAAAATAAGTCGGGTTTTCCTTCCTGACGCTATAACTCCAGAACGCATGAACCGATTTCCACGGCTTTGCATTCGTTGGAAAGGTCTCGGGCTCCGTGAGGTTTGTAGCAAAAAAAATTAGGAAAAATTTCAGCAGAAAAGCGGGAAAGTCTTTTTTCACATACAGCGCCATCTCTGATACATAGCATGTACTACAAACCAATATTTTAAGTAGATGGCGCTGGTGGTGATACATTGTTTGTAAGAAAAATACGTTTTTCGTTTCCTAAAAAAAATCAATTACGTGTATTGTGCAAATTTTTATTCAATTTCAACAGCAGGAATTTGTCTTTAAGGTGGTAAGTTGAACTGTGTAAATTATGTGGATCGTGCATTTGAGGTTAAATTCACCACTCTTTCCATAGTCCAAAATGCCTAGAGAACGACGTGCGAACATCGGCCGCCGCACAAGACATGCAAGCCAGCAACAAGTGTATTCACAGAATTTAAGCGCAGAAAGACAAAATATAATAAGAGAAAATGCCCGATTGAGACAACGCGTGAGCACACGTAGATCACTGGCATCATACAATCGCTTGGCATTCCAATATGATCCCACTGCAAACTACAGTGATGATGAAAATTTAGATATTGGACCAATGACGACTATATGCCGATATTGCAATGCGTTAAAGTTTAAGAGAGAAACGGCTGGATTGTCCTGCGCAAGTGGAAAAGTCAAACTGGATCTATTACTTACACCACCACAGCCACTGAAACCATTGTTTGATGGAAGTGATCCCGATTCCAGCCATTTTCTTCAACACATCCTTGAATACAATAACTGCTTTCGCATGACTTCCTTTGGAGCTAATATCATTCGAGAAGGCGGCTTCATGCCGACTTGCAAGGTAAAAGATACAACACACATAACCAATCACTCACACCAACACAATGAATTGCAACACATAACAACTACATATACACCACACACTACACCAGAAGTTACACCGTATTCTTCAACAAATGATTGTTTGCAATTACAGATACAAGGACAAATATATAATTTGCATGGTTCAATGGTGCCAACACCAGATGAACCGCATCAATTTCTGCAAATATATTTCATTTCGTCGATGGTGGATCAGCTGAATGTGCGGTGCAATATACAGGGAACACAACAGTTAAAGAGAAGAATTATTGAACAGTTGCAAGCATTTTTTCTCGCTAATAATACTGTGGTTAATATGTTCAAAATAGCATTGGAACGAATGCCATCGGATACGCACAAATTTGTCATAAGAGCGGATTGTACCCCAACAGGTGAACATGTGCGAAGATTCAATGCACCCACCGTTAATGATGTTGCTGCAATTATTGTTGGCGATTAAACTACATCGCGAGACATTTTCGTTCAGCGTAGAAGCAATATCATGCATCGTGTAAACGAGACACATCGTTTGTACGATGCGTTACAATATCCAATCATTTATTGGCAAGGGCAAGACGGATACAACATCACGTTGAAGATGGGCGATCCAATTACAGGTACAATATTCACACACTAATTATTGCTATTATTGGTTTCCATTAACAATTCATTTAATTTTCCATTTCCAGGCGTATCAACGAATAAAAATCTAAGCGCAATGAATTACTATGCGTATCGTATGATGATTCGTACACATGAGGAGAATGTCATTCTGAAGTGCCGTCGACTATTCCAGCAATTCGCTGTTGACATGTATGTCAAAGTCGAGACCGAACGTTTAGCGTTCATCCGATTCAATCAGACAAAGCTGCGATCTAAAGACTATATACTATATATCTTATATCGGAAGCCCACGCCACATGCACGAATACGCTCAAGACGCAATGACGTACGTGCGAAATTATGGAACACCGGATTTATTTATTACGTTCACATGCAATCCTAAGTGGACGAAAATTTAACGTGAGTTGGAACCGGGCCAAAAACCGAAAGATCGCCATGACATAATCGCCAGAGTATTTCAGCAAAAACTCAAGGTTATGATGGATGTTCTTACTAAGTATCGAGTTTTTGGTGACACACGTTGTTATATGCACTCAGTGGAATGGCAGAAGCGTGGACTACCGCATGATCATATACTAATTTGGTTGCTGAACAAATTACATTCAAATGAAGTAGATGACATCATATCAGCTGAAATTCCTGATCCAGTCATTGATCCCCATCTACACGACATTGTGACGACACAGATGGTGCATGGACCGTGCGGTGCATTAAATCCATTATCGTGTAATGTATGTATTTTCGCGAAGTCAGGTTGCTAAGTATTTTAGAAGGCTGCGCTTAGCCGCAGCACGTTTTAATTCTTCGAAGCACTGTTAAGTGCTAAGGTAGAATAGTGAGAAAGCTTCTTTGTTGGATTCAAGAAAGATTCTATTTTTATTTAATAATTCTTACCACTATTTATACTAAAAATTTATACATAATTTTGCTTACACTATATTTATAATTTGTTGTTATTAAAAATCAAAAAACTCCAATTCAACAAATTCAATTTTGAGTAATTTGATTCCTTCTATACGAATGAAAGCTAGTCACTCACTTTCGAATAAATTTGGGTTTACGTATTTCGACAACTATCGTTCGCCTTTACTGACAGGTTCGTTTTCAACAGAGAAAAATATAAATAGTAAAATGCTTACATACTTTGGGTCATTTGCATAAACAATTTTTAAATTTGCAATAGGTTTGTTAAGCGAAATTTTCATTAAAATCAATACTTCAAATCCATTTTAAATTTAAAATTTTTTTTTTCCCTTTAAAGTGTGGATCAAAATATATATATATGTTTTATTTTGCCATAAGTTTTGTAATAATGTCTGTTTACGTTGCCAACTTTTTTGCCTCCCAACAGTATGCACTTACTTTCACAATAAGAACATTTTTTATACATATAGCCGTGATGCTAACTTTCTTAAATTATAAAGCACTAACAGACAAAAAAAATGCCCTTTTCAATAATGTGTATCTTTTCTCATGTTAAAATTAACATAGCTTAATTTTAACAAGTCCTAGGTTCTTGGGATATTTAAACCATGGCTTAGCTACAAAAATGACGCAGTCAATACTTAATTGTTTAATAAATGTTTTACTTGTTAGTAAGGTTTTTTCCTGGAATTTTTTGCTACCTGGGAAACGGGAATTCCGCTCTTCAAATAAAGGAAAATTTACAAGTTGTACTATTTGTTGTTGTATTTGCTTACAAACTCCTACAAGTGGTCTTAAATAAGGTAAAAATTCGGCATAATTGACATCACTGAAAACATTTCATAATTAATAGCCTGTTTAACGATGTCGAACGAAAACCTATACGAACGAAAGCTAGTCACTCACTTTCGAATAAATTTGGGTTTACGTATTTCGACAACTATCGTTCGCCTTTACTGACAGGTTCGTTTTCAATAGAGAAAAATATAAATAGTAAAATGCTTACATACTTTGGGGCATTTGCATAAAACAATTTTTAAAATTGCAATAGATTTGTAAAGCGAAATTTTCATTAAAATCAATACTTCAAATCCATTTTAAATTTAAAAATTTGTTTTTTCCCTTTAAAGTGTGGATTAAAATATATATATATTTTATTTTGCTATAAGTTTTGTAATAATGTCTGTTTACGTTGCCAACTTTTTTGCCTCCCAACAGTATGCACTCACTTTCACAATAAGAACATTTTTTATACATATAGCCGTGATGCTAACTTTCTTAAATTATAAAGCACTAACAGACAAAGAAAATGTCTTTTTCAATAATGTGTATCTTTTTTCATGTTAAAATTACATAGCATAATATTAACAAGTCCTAGGTTTTTGGGATATTTAAGCCATGGCTTAGCTACAAAAATGACGCAGTCAGTACTTAATTGTTTAAGAAATGTTTTACTTGTTAGTAAGGTTTATTCCTGGAATTTTTTGCAACCCGGGAAACGGGAACTCCGCTCTTCAAATAAAGAAAAATTTACAAGTTGTACTAATAAAAAACTGTTTTTATTTTTAAATAAAAAAAAATAATGTAAGTTAATACATACATATAAAATTTTAAAATTTAGCTTATAATTTTTTATGGTTTTATTGCATTTTTAAAATATAAGTATATGAGGAATTTATTTATGAACTATTTACCAAATGTAGTTTTATAAGCGTAAAAGTCTGTAAAAACCCATAGTAAAAAGTGCATTGATTAATAAGAACAATAGAATGAAAATACAATGTAAACATTATCTTTAAATCATATATGCTCAACATTAGTTTACAATCACGTGTTTCTAACGGTACTTCATGACTATGTATTTAGCCCGCTCGCAACATGCACACCAGATAGTCAGGAAACAAAAATACATGAAAGGAGATGATTTCAGTTATTTTTTTTGTTATATTTGATGGTAGTTTGTTGTATTTGCTTACAAACTCCTACAAGTGGTCTTAAATAAGATAAAAATTCGGCATAATTGACATCACTGAAAACATTTCTTAATTAAAATTTACAAAATTTTTGTAGATTTTTTTTAAAATCAAATTTCATTTAATTTTTACTTTAAACAATATGATGTTTTAACCAATAACCCTTGTGAACATGTTTAACTTATAGTTTTTAGCATTTTAATACACAGTGGCCTTTAATTTACATCAAAAACTACATACTTTTATGGCACTCGAAAGCAAAATAACATGTGACTGATTTTGACATTTACGTTCGCATATTTAGCTTGCGTTCGACTTAGGTAAACCCAATTTTGTATGAAAATGCTTTTGTTTTCGTTCGACTTGTCTTTCGAGTGAACGTTCGCTTAAAGTATAGTTAGGTAAACCGAAATCAGTTTTCTTTCGCTTAGCATGCGAACGAAAGTATTCGTTCGACATCGGTAAACAGGCTATAAAACTTACAAAATTTTTGTAGATTTTTTTTAAAATCATATTTCATTTAATTTTTGCTTTAAACAATATGATGTTTTAACCAATAACCCTTGAGAACATATTTAACTTATAGTTTTTAGCATTTTAATACACAGTGGTTTTTAATTTACATCAAAAACTACATACTTTTATCGCACTCGAAAGCAAAATAGCATGTGACTGATTTTGACATTTACGTTCGCATATTTAGCTTGTGTTCGACTTAGGTAAACCCAATTTTGTATGAAAATGCTTTTGTTTTCGTTCGACTTGTCTTTCGAGTGAACGTTCGCTTAAAGTATACTTAGGTAAACCGAAATCAGTTTTCTTTCGCTTAGAATGCGAACGAAAGTATTCTTTCGACATCGGTAAACAGGCTATTAATTTCGATATGGCATCCATCTATAAATATAAATGAGAATAGCTTTTGTCACTTGTGGACCGATTTAGATTTTTAATATGCCAGTAGCTCAGAACCAATAATATTGCTTTTTAAAATGTTTTTTTTACCAATGGCTCCTAGACATTGCGAAAAACCAAGACGACGAAAACCACCAACACACTCAGTTACAAGCTCTTGTGTCGGAGGGAGTTTCTTAATGTACTGCGTGGACAACACCTGCCATACTTCCTCGCAAAACTCAATTAAAATGGTGCATACTGTTGATTTCCCAATGCCAAATAACTCAGAAACTACTCTGTACTCCCCAGATGAACTAAGTGTAAATAAAGCGATGGCTACACGTTTTTGCAATGGAATTGCCTTGCGCCAATTTGTGTTCACTTTATTTAATTTACTTAGCAAGCTACAGAGAATATCAAAACTTGCACGAGTCATACGAAAATGAATCTTAAAAAAGTGATCATCGTTGCAATTGCAATTCACTTCCCCGAATCCAGATTGGCGAGTCTGTAAATTAAAAAATGTTATTGATGTTCACGAATTTGTTCCAACTACAATTACCAGCTTCCACAGTGACCTTTGAGTTGCGTTTTGTTCTAATATTGCCAAAAGCAATAGCTGTTGCTTTCTCAAACTTTGCGCAATTATTATGTTATTCCTTCTTCTTTTTTTAATTAAAGCTAGTTTAGAATCAAAAGCCACTCGCACTGACTGCAAGAGTTCAACATTTCTATTATAAACTAGTAAAATTTCTGTTAAATCACAGTTTTTATCCATTCTTAAAACTCACTAACACAAATTTTTATGAAAAAAAATGTAAAAACAATATTTTTTTAAAGCTGTCAAATGCTAATGGAAAAAGATAAATTGAGTATGTATGAACACTTATTTAAATTGTTCAATATACATTAAATTAAAACAATTAAAAACGTCTGTCTGAACAGGGTATTATCAACCTTTAGTAATGAATTTTCTCCTAATCTTTTTGTTATTCTATATGGTCCCTTGTATGGGCTCTGGTTCTTTTTTCGAGATTCTAATTTTATCAATACCAAATCTCCTATATTAAAATTACTAATGTTCGTATATTTGTCGTAATTTTCTTTTGATTTTCGTTTAGATATGTCTATTAATTTCTTAGCATTCTCTAATGATGTTTTTAATCTAATTTTTATTTCATTTGCGTAATTTTCCATATCATAACATTTACTTGTGTTCTGTATTTTGTCCGTTGGTAATGCTGCTAGTTTACCGTAAATTAACTCGTAAGGTGAATAGTTAGTGTCTATATGTGGTGTCGTGTTATATGCAAATGTATAGTATGGTACCCATTTGTCCCATTCATGATCATCAACAAAATTTAATAAATATTCATTTAATACACGATGGTTTCGTTCTATAGAACCTATTGACTGATGGTGATAGGGTGCTGAAAATTTTTGGTTCAAATTTAACAAATTACAAACTTCCTTTAATAACTCGTTATTAAATTCAGTACCTCTATCAGATTTTAAATTTTTAAAACATCCGTACCTTAGAATAAATTGTTCAACTAATGTTTTAGCAATATTTTTAGCGTCTTTTGTCTCAATTGGATGTGCTATTACGTATTTTGTTAATTCACATTGCATTGTAAGTATGTATCTGTAACCATTAGATATTCTTAAAGGTCCTACAGTGTCTATTTGTATTGTCTCAAAACTAGTGTTAGGACTTTCTGTTATGATCATTTTTTCTTTAATGTGCTTTGTTTGTTTATTTCTTAGACATTTATCGCACTTGTTAGTATAATCTCTAACCATCTTTCTCATATTTTTCCATATGTAACGTTGTTTTAATTTTAGGACAGTTTTTCTTATACCAAAATGTCCTGATATTGGTGAATTGTGGAATTCTTCTATAATTTTCTTTTGCGTTCTTTTATCCGTAATGTGTTGCAAAGGTTTATATAATATAATATTCAATTTAAAGTTTCTATATTTGTTTGATTTCAATAATTTCTGGTATACCTCTTTATAAATTTTGTTCAAATATCTATATGATATGAGCTCAAAAATATTATCTTCGCATGATAAAGCGAGATTTTTTATATTTTGCTTATGCATATAAATCATTAACTTCTCTAGTGACAAAACGTATTTTGCTAGATCTTCATTAACGTTCATTACAAAGCTATTATTTTCAGTTTCTATGGTGCCATCCTTGGGTCCATTTTTCGTATTTCTTATACCGGTTTTTATAATATTAAATTTTAATTCACGTATATTCTTTATATCTTGTAGAGATGTACATTCCCACATATGATTTTTATGTTGGCCTTGGGATATGTCACTCATATTATTCACTTCCACCTTCTCAGTATTTTCCTTTGCTTTCATTCCACGTGTTGTTACTAAAATTTTTGATGGTTTACTTTTGTCTTCTTCTACAGGTATCATACTTTTCAACATCTCAGAATCTAATTTTATCCTCGACAGAGCGTCTGCGTTCGTAATTATCTTTCCCCTTTTATAAACAATTTCAAAATCATAGTCCGATAAATCTATTCGTATCCTAGTCAACTTAGATGAAGGATTTTTATGTGAAAAAAGTGAAACAAGTGGTCTGTGATCCGTTACCACAATAAATTTTCTTCCATACAAGTATGGTCTGAAGAATTGTATACCCCAGTGGATCGCGAGTAGTTCTTTCTCAGTGACTGGTTTATTTAAATCATGCTTTCCTAAGGTTTTGCTTGCATAAGAGATCGGCAAATCTTCTCCAATTTTCCCCTGTGATAAAACAGCTCCTAATGCATAATTCGATGCGTCGGTAGTCAATATAAAGGGTTGTTCAAAATCTGGATATCTTAGTATTGGTGCGCTAATTAATTTCGTCTTTAATAGGTCAAAAGCTTGTTGACAATCTTCAGTCCATTCAAATTCTTTTCGTTTTTTAGTCTGGTCGTTTAGACATTTTGTGATTTCAGCAAAATCTTTTATGAAACGTCTATAATAGTTACAAAATGCTACAAACCTTTTAACCTCATCCTTGTCTTTTGGAACTGGATATTGTTCTATTACCTTGTGTTTTGAAGGATCTGTTCGTATGCCGTTTTTCGTTATTTGGTGTCCTAAATAAATTACTTCGGATTTCAAAAATACACATTTTGATGCATTTAATTTTAAGTTATATTTTGACAAACGTTCGAATACTTTCATTAAGTTTTCATTATGATGTTTTAAACTGCATCCAAATACAATAATATCGTCTACGTATAAAAATGCTTTGGAGTCTAAGCCACTTAATGCTATTGTTAGCATCCTTTGAAAACTATTGGAAGAAATCTTCAAGCCAAATGGTAATCGTTTAAACTGATAATGACCATCCCTAGTTGAAAATGCCGTTAGATGTCTCGAATTTTCATCTAAATTTATTTGATAAAATGAGCTAGTCATGTCTAGAGTTGAAAAATATTTTGCTCTTCCTAAACGGTCTAATACATCCTCTAGTCTTGTTAATGGAAATTTATCATTTACTATCTTTTTGTTGAGTTGTCGGAAATCTACGACTAGTCTCCATTTTTTTTCACTATCGCTCTTTTTCGGTACTACCAATAATGGTGAATTATATGCACTAGTTGATGGTTCAATGATGTCTTCACCCAATAATTGTTGCACTTGATCATTAATTTCATCATATTGTGTATGTGGTAATCTATAATTCTTTATATAAACTGGTGTATTGTCTGAGGTTTTTAAATTTTGTGTATAAAAATGATTAGAAGTTAATGTCTCTCCCTTCAAATGAAAGATGTCTTCATAGTCCTTGAAAATCTGTATCAATTCTGTTCTTGCCTTTTCATCCTTAACGTCAATTTTTAAGGTGTCTATTAATTTGCTGAACCTGTCTTCGCTGAAATTTGTTTCTCTAAGTCTATGTGTATTTTGTATTATTGTGTAGTTTCGTAGAGGTTCTATTTCAAAATTAATGTTTCCTAAAATTATGTCGTTGTCTGTTGTATTCAGGATTTTGACATGGTGATTTCCCTTTCCTGGTACTATTGTATTACTTACAAATATACCTGGTTTAATTTCTTTATTAAGAATTATGCTGTCCTCACATATATCCAAATTAATAGGATGAATACTTTCAGATCGTTTTTCTACCTTTATGCAATAATTTTTATTTATCCATGATTTCATAGGTACAGTAATCTCTTCATTCTCTAAAGTGAGATTAAGCGTAAAAGTTTCATAGTCAATTTTGCATAAGAATCTTGAAAAGAAATCCCTTCCTAAAATTCCGTCCGTTGGTATTGGAAATTCTTCGTCAACGATATGAAATTTATATTGTTCGGTGAAATCGTTTTTGGTGAAACTTAATTCTGATGTTCCTATCGATTTAATTTTTTCTGTAGTGAAACCTGTAAAGCTAATTGATCTTTCTTTGTCGATATGTATGGAATCTTCGTTCAATTTATTGATTTTACACAAAGAGATGTCTGCTCCAGTGTCTATTAAAAATGTAAGTTTTAAATTTTTGCCTAAGTTTAATTCAATGAAATTTGTAATGTTATTCGATATTTGGAAAACATTATTTAATCGTATTATTGGTCCTCCGGATAGTGAGTTTGTACAGTTCCTTGATCCACCTCCGGGTCTTCGTAGTTTTCCTGTACGTAGTGCACATTTCTATTTTGAAAATTTCTATTCCTATTATATCCGTTGCGATTATCATTGTTACTATTATTATATCTAACACCATTTCGGTTATTATTATAACTATTACCAGCATGGTTGTTGCTATAGTTTGTTGGTCTATTATTTCTAGTATTATTACAAAAATTGTTATTGTTATTATTATTTGACCCATTGTTGTTGTAATTTGTTCTATTATTGCTGTAATTATTTCTGTTGTTGTTAGGACCAAAATTATTTCTTCTGTTATTGTTATTAAAAATTTTGTTATTTCTATTGTTAAAATTTCTTTGGTTATTTCCCTGATTTCCATTATTAGAGAAATACAAAACTTGTTCCGTGTTAGTAGTGAATTCTTTTTCCAGCTCTAAGGCTAATTGTAATGCCTCATCTAGATTTTTAGGTCTTGATGCAAATACTGTAGGTTTAAGTTCTCCTTTTAAACCGTTCTTAAATACGTTCAGGGAGTAATCATTGTTGATTTGTTTTACCGTTGCAGCCTGAATTTCACTGCAATTTTCCATGTTCTTAATCTGCAATTCATTCAATTCAGTTACCAGTTCTAGTATTTTCTCATGATAAGTATTCACAGTCATTGTCTTCTGGGTAAATGTGCTTAACAATGTTTGGATCTGAGAAACAGTCTTTTTGGACCTATATCTACTGGTCAAAGATTCTTTCAGTTCTTGAAATGTTCTCGGTTCAGATACTCCTATTGCAGTGCGTACTAGGTTTGTTAGTTTAACATTATAAACAAAAGATATAAGTATTGCTTTATTTGTATTATCTAAGGTTTTGTCTATTAGTTCTACTATTGTTAGGAACGATTGTAATTCTTTATAATTTCCTTTAAATTCAGGAATAATTTTTATAGCGGTCTCTAAATTAAAAGTTGCCATATCTAATAAATTTTGTTGTTGATTATTGGGTGTTATTAGGGCTTGTTCGAAAAGAGTTTTCGCTCTATTGTAGTATTTCTCAAATTTTTCTGTTTTTATTTCTGTGTCTTCTGTTTTCAACGTTTCATCTAAAGAGTTATAAAATTCTGTTTTTAACAAATCTATTTCTTCTAATTTACTTATCAATGTTGCCTCCTGATATCCCCTTGATCCTGATTTCTTAAAATTGATTAATATTTTTTCTAACCTATTTATTACTGAGTCCATTTATATTTGATAAAAAAAAAAAATTTTTTTTTGTTTTGGTTATTTATATTTATACTTGTACAACAGCTTTCTTCTGTACATAATTCTTAAAGTATTTGTTTAATTTGAAAATTAAAAATATTACTACACCTAGACATAATATGAAAAAGGCATCTATTTTTATTGTCGTTCCAAAGTCCATACTTCGTTCTGGGCTATTGTTGTTTATGTTGATGACCTCTTCTGCTTTTGATTTCTGGTTTCCCATTTGAGGTATAGCTTTCTCTATTAGTCCTTTAAAGTTAATTAAATTGCATATGTTTTAAGCTTAAGTCTTATATTTTATATGTTTGGTATATATAATGAGTGTTTGTTAAAGCTTCTTAGGTTAATGTTCCAACCAGTATTTTTAAAAAATTTCATCTATCTCCGCGAGCGACATCAAAAAAAAGTTAAAGTATTTAAAAAAAATTTTTTCTCTTCCCTTTCTGGTAGAGTTCTAAATGTCTGTCAGAAATCTAAATTGGCAGGATCGTGATCTGCAGGATCGCCATGTAATGTATGTATTTTCGCGAAGTCAGGTTGCTAAGTATTTTAGAATGCTGCGCTTAGCCGCAGCACGTTTTAATTCTTCGAAGCACTGTTAAGTGCTAAGGTAGAATAGTGAGAAAGCTTCTTTGTTGGATTCAAGAAAGATTCTATTTTTATTTAATAATTCTTACCACTATTTATACTAAAAATTTATACATAATTTTGCTTACACTATATTTATAATTTGTTGTTATTAAAAATCAAAAAACTCCAATTCAACAAATTCAATTTTGAGTAATTTGATTCCTTCCAATTTCATGACGATACAATGTGTGTATGTCTGTGCAATTGATAGTCTACGTTCTTGAGTGTGAGAAAAATAAAATGTCAAGTTTGCACTTTTATTTTGGAGGAATCAATTGTTATTTTTAATTAATATCCCACATAATTATTATAAATATTTTTTTCTAAAATGCTGTAAAATAATTTATATGTATGTCCGTAGGTTTTTACCTGAATTATGGAAAAGTTTTGAAATTGCATAAATTTATGCAGCTTGCTATCAATTTCTTACCGTAATTATCAAAAAAACTTTAGCTCTACCTATATTGCACACATAAAGAGCTTTATATTATTTTTGGATAATTACACACTAATTGGCAACGCTGCAGTGCAGAAAAAACATTTTTAGCTCTCTCTGAAAAATAAAAACATGCGACATACACCTACTCTGTTTGAAAGCTAACAAGCTACTAATTGAAATTTTTTATTTTTCATATGTTTGTTGTTTTGATTATGATTACCGTTTGCAATGATGAAAACAAAGCGTATGGATTGTTTATTTATGAAAGATTGTGTAATGTTAATAATTTATTATGTTTTCTTAAGTTTACGATCGAAAAATAAAATAAAAATAGCTCGCCATGAATTATAAGAGCAATATCAGTAAACAAAATGCGATATTTATTTAAAAATACAATTTAATCAGGATTAGTTATTCAGTTGCTGTTTGCAGATTTTAAGAAGCATTTTGGTAGGAAAACAATTTATTTTGAAAAACCCTGGTTGTAATATTTACGAAGAGAGTAAGTAAAAACCCAAAAATCTTCGTTAGCGGGGTAATATGGGTGAAGACCACTGCTCTAAGGCCAACTCTGAAGAAGTTGTCGGCATTTTCATATCATTTTTGTAAATTTTGTATGGCAACCCCCTTAGGGCGTGGTGATAGCGGGTAAGTATATTTTAGGAATATGTTTAGGAGGGAAAACTAATGGGGGTCGGTCGTACACGATATTGCTCTAAGGCCAACTTTGAAGAAGTTGTGGGCATTTTTACATCATTTTTGTAAATTTTGTATGGCAACCCCCTTAGGGCGTAGAAATAGGAGGTAAGTATGCTCAAGGAATACGTTTGGGAGGAAAAACTAATGGGGGTCTGTGATACATTTTTTTCCTCTACGGGCGACTCCGGGGAAGTTGTAGCGGTTTTTACCTTATTTTTTAAAATTTTGTATGGCAACCCCCTCAGGGCGTGGAGATAGGGGGTAAGTATATTCTAGCAATATGTTTGGGAGAAGAAATTAATGGGGGTCGGTCGTACACTTTATTGCTCTAAGGCCAACTCTGAAGAAGTTGTGGGCATTTTCATCTCATTTTTATAAATTTTGTATGGCAACCCCCTTAGGGCGTGAAAATAGGAGGTAAGTATATTGTAGGAACATGTTTGGGAGGGAAAACTAACGGGGGTCGGTCGTTCACTTTATTGCTCGAAGGCCAACTTTGAAGAAGTTGTGGGCATTTTTACATCATTTTTGTAAATTTTAGGAGGTAAGTATGATCTAGGAATACGTTTGGGAGGAAAAACTAATGGGGGTCTGTGATACATTTTTTTCCTCTACGAGCGACTCCGGGGAAGTTGTAGCGGTTTTTACCTTATTTTTTAAAATTTTGTATGGCAACCATGTCAGGTGCTGGAGATAGAGAGTAAGTATGTTCCACAAAAATGTTTGGTTGGAAAAAATAATTTGCGTCGGTCTTACATTTGACCTTTGTAGAAGAACCCTGGAAGCCGTAGGAGCGATTTTAAAAATGTTTAAATTAAGCTTTGTATGGCAACGCTGTTATATGTATGAACACTTATACTAATAAAATTTTTGTTTTGGGTGTGTTTCAATAATATCAACATGACTGATTCTGTTTTTTTCTTTTTTTGTTGTTTTTTTATTATTACATGTAAAAGTATGTACTTTTTTGTTGTTGTAGACTTAAAAAAACGAGGTCGTCTTGGTTTTTTGCTTATAACTCGGTCATTTATCGGGCGATTTTGCTAAATTTCAATACCGATTTTCTCGCGACTATCTGTGACAGTTTGATACCACATTCGGGTCTATGCGATATCGGGAGGCTTCAGAAAATTTATTTCAACCATAACACGGACAGACGGACATCGTTAAATCGGCTTCCCTATCTATAAGGATCCAGAATATATATACTTTATGAGGTCCCAAATGGATAATAAAGGAATTACAAATGGAATGACAAACTTATATATACCCTTATCACTATGTGAAGGGTATAATAAACTAAGTGCAGGCCTGAAAAATGCACTTAAAGAAGGAGTTTTTTGGACTTTAAAAGAACAGTAGCTGGAATTACCAGTTTAACGCATTTAGTGCTTATAAACGAAATGCAGCTTAATCCAAACTACTGTATTTGTGTTTAATAAAAAAATGTTTTGGGGCTTATAAAAAAATTTCAATTTAAAACAGGGGCCAAATTTCGGCACTCGTGAACGAGTAAACTTTCGTATCGAATGAAATTGCGTCACGTATCGAATGAATGGATTACCGCATTCGATAGCTCACGTATCAAAATTAAAATAGAATGTAATAGATTTTTTTGCATTGTAATTGAATGAAAACATGTTTTAGTAAAAAATTACAACTTTGTAAAAAAAAACGAAACACAAAATTTTGCTGTTATATTGTTTTTAAGTAATTAATAAAAAAAGAAATAAAAATGAGTTCATTAGCTTTGTTGTGTTTATCTTCTGACTCAGATGATGAATCTGATACTATGCGTATAAGAAGACAAATACGGGTTAAAAGTGATCCACTGTCATTGTCAGCTACTGAGTATGTAAATTGCACCATTTAAACAAAATTTCGTTTAAAACTTTATCATTTAAGGTTTGGTTTGTTAAGCGTTTTCGAGTTTCAAAATTTTGAATGACATATGTATGTCTACTGCCTTACCACCAAAGCTGCAGCTGGCCGTAACATTATCACTTTTAGCCAGTGGATCTTTTCAACATACCACTGGAAATGACTATTTCATTGGAATTAGTCAGAGCGGAGTTTGCAAAACGGTTAACAAAATGATAAACCAAATAGATAATAAAGTGTGTGCAATATTTATTAAATTTTTACCAGAACATTCTGCTTTATGCTCGGAAGCGTTCATGCAGAAATTTAAACTCCCTGGCGGTTAATATAAATTCGCAATATAATGCTAGCTTAATGTAACATTTCCTTTATTTCTTAGTGACGGTACTCATTTTGGGTTGCAAAAACTATTTCAAAATGAACATGTGATTGGTAATTTATTTTTGGCCAAGTTAGGATGATCAACCATAAACTGAGCCATTATATCCTTTTGCTTTTCATTTATTTTGTTAATATTGGTCCTAAAATGTTTATTTTATTTATAGCTTCAACTAAAATTTGTATAAAAACTTACAGTTTGTCTACCTTCACTGTCTATTGTTGTACATAAAATAAATTTCGAATTCTGTTTATCTCACGAATAACTTTTCGTTAGCCAGCACTCGAAAGCGTACTCGTTAACGAATGCTATCATCAGAAATTACGATAGCTCTTACTCTATAACGGATGCGGTAATCTCAAAAGCAAATATTACGAACAATTTTACTCGATCACGGATGCCGTAATTTGGCCCCAGGTGTTAAAACACAATTTTTATACAATATCGGTATTTGAAGTCTACTTTGAATTAAAATTTTTTTTGGATAACCCTTTTGGATTTCCAAAGGGCTGTTAAATTCTAAATGCCGATGTTAAATGTGTACCACACCTAAACGTCGACCTTTTGCTGCATTTCATTGGACATTTCAAATTTCAGACTAACTCAATTTAAACCAAGGCAAAATACATAATATAGCAACCCGAGTTAATGTTTTTTTTGTTTTCTTGGTGTTTTAAAAAAATATATACATATTTTCGGGACACGTATGTATCCCTTTTTGTAATATTATGTTTTATTTTTAATTGGGATAAAAATTGAGGTCACGATCCCTAACCATATAATTAACCTAAATACAAATATTTATCCTAATGTTTTTTTGTTTTAAAAAACACAAGCCATGTTATCAGTAAGTATTCGTATCTGATATAATGTTTGGTGATAACATTCTTTGATTTATAATTTACATTTTTATCTAATGCTATGGAAAATTCATTAAATATACATTTTGACCTTTTTCATCTTATCCTATGGAAAATTTATTTAATAAACGTTTTGACCTTTTTTTATCTTATCCTATGAAAAATTTATTAAATATTTATACATTTTGACCATTTTTATCTTATCGTATGAAAAATTTACTATCAATATTAGTATTACAAAGGACTTTATGCATGAGCGCCGTTAACTCTTCCCTGAGCTAAACGAGAGCGTCCTGATCTCCAATTAGTTTTCCTACTTGCTGTTGGTAATAAATTCTAAAAAATTATTTTGCCTGTCGACTCACATAGGGGTATTTTGCCATTCTAGCCAGACATTACTTTTATTTGTTATAAAAAAGCTTCTTAAAAGTTACTGAGTGCTCCTAGATTGATGAAACTTGGCTCAAATATGTATTGTAGTCATAGGCTTTTAAGGACTAAAAATAATAAAAATCTGACCAAGGGGGAAAAAGTCCTCCTTAGAAGAACTAATACCCCCTCTGAAAAATTATTTTTTTTTTAAGTTCGTGATCTTAATCTCGTAGTGTGCGGACGTGTACGCGAGTGTTAAATAAAGCGAATATACATATTAGTAATAGGTGAGAAAAGGAACAAAAAGACAAAAACAAACTAAATAAAAAAAAAACAAACGGTAAATGAGTTACAGTAATCGACGTGACAGTGGGCCTAATAGCAGAAATGCATACATTGTGTTAAACCCTACAAGCGTAAACAATGAAAACATTACGAGACCCTGAATATAATAGAAACTGTTTGAGTGCAAAACCGAATATAATTAAAGACAATTTAAGTGCAAGTGCGCCTAATTTAAATAGGTATACAGAACAAGGCACAATTTAAGCCCAATCTCTTTTTAAAAATTAAAAAAAAAATACCGAGGTACCATCCCCATCGCGGTCTTCTGTTTTAAATTCTCGAATTGAACCTTCCGTTGCTAAAGGCGGTCCCAGCCCACTTTCTAGACAAGGTCCCGGTAGGGATGGACCGCTATATAACAGTTCTTAAATGGGGCAGAAGCCCCAAATTGGCAGAGGTTACCAACCAAGCAAAAATTTCAAAAAATGAAGAAAAGCCAACCTCTTCGCAAAATCGTTTTGCAATACTCCATGGGGAAAACGATGCCCCGCTCACGGAGAGAAAGACATTTAAGCCTACCCCAATTTATTTGAGGGAGAAAAATTCGAATGACCTTATAAAGTTTTTAGTTGAATTAATAGGCGAAAACAACTTTTATGTTTCGAACATAAAGCGTGGTAGTATATATGAAACTAAAATTCAAGTAAATCATGAAAACGCTTCGGAACTCGAAAAGCATAGGAAAAATTTCTACAGCTACCAACTTAAGAACGCGAAAGGCCTACAGGTTGTTATCAAGGCTATTGATTCAAATGTTGACCCGAAAGAGATTAAGGCCAGTTTGTACAGCAAAGGCTTTAAAGCCAAGTTTGTATCAATCATCAGAAACAGAGAAAGGTATCCCCAACCAATATTCCGAGTGGAGCTTGGTGATATAAATTTAAAAAAAAATGAGACACCCTATTTATGACCCAAAATATATTTTGAACCGTAGAGTTGTAGTTGAAGCGCCACATAAGTGATCTGGGCCCGTACAGTGCTTGAATTGCCAGGAATATGGTCACACCAAGGCTTATTGCAAGTTGCCTTCTGTTTGTGTTGTGTGTGGTGACCTGAATGCTACGACCAAGTGCGACAAGCCAAAAGATGATCCTCGGGTAAAGAAATGCAGCAATTGCGGAGGAAACCACACGGCCAACTATAGAGATTGTCCGGTTTTTGATTCAGTTAAACGCTTATCTAAGCCGAAAGTGGTTCCCGCCCCTTCCCAGCCTTTAAATATACCAACTACAAACATGCCTCCATTAGAACAACCAACTACAAGTCAAGTTTCCTATGCCAACGCATTAAAGTCTAACCAGCCCAATGCACATAAGCCTACCCAGCCTACAACACAACAAGAGATGCCAACAAATGAACCAACCGGGTCCAGTTTTAGCCACCTCGAAGCTGCAATTGACAATATGATATGATATGATATGATATGATATGATATGATTCCGTATCTGAAATGGGACTTAACGTTATTTCATCTGGACAACCGACATATTGGCCAACTGATCACAATAAAATTCCAGACTTTATCGATTTTGACGTAACAAAAGGTATATCCCCGGAACTTACCGAAGCTCAAGCCTCGGTGGATTTATCTTCAGACCACTCTCCCAGTATAATCACTATTCTTAGTCCTTATCATATACCAACTATCGTCAGACAAAATACAACAAAATTTTTTCAGCCGACGTGCAACAGATTTTATCTGAAAAGAGAAGAGCCCAAAGAGAATGGCAAAAGCACAGAACATCCCAACTTAAAGCCAAGTTGAAGAATGTACAAACAAATTGAAAAATTTGCTAGAGGTTCACCGATTGGCATCTCTTAAGGAACACCTCGAAGGTCTAGACTCGACTCCTCAGACGAATTATTCACTATGGCGATCAGCGAAATATCTTAAAAGACCCGTTATCGCGAAACCACCACTACGTAATCCGAGAGGATCCTGGGCAAGAAGTAATGAAGAAAAATGTGATCTGCTCGCAAGTCATTAAACAAATGTCTTCACTTTAAATACATGCACTGACATGAGTAAATTACCGCCTGTTGTTGCTAGATGTCCCATAGAAATACGTTTTCAGTTGTCAGATGTCGTAGAGGCTATCAATAATTTAAATGCTAAAAAAGCTCCTGGCTTTGATGAAATCAGCAACAAAATGCTTTTGAGCTGCCTTGCACAGCAAAAAAAAAAAATGATTCTTTTTATTTTTAACGCCATATTACGGCTCGAACATTTTCCGCCACTATGGAAAGTTGCCTTGGTGAAGATGATTCCTAAGCCGGGAAAAGATCCTTCGAAGGTGGAGTTTTACAGGCCAATAAGTCTGTTACCAACTATGTCCAAATTGTTTGAAAAATTGCTTAAAAACAAGCTGACTCCGATCCTGAATTAAAACAACTGCATTCCAGATCATTAACTTGGATTTAGAAACCAACATAGTACCATCGAACAATCCCACAGATTGGTAAAGGTTAGAGAAAAGCCTTTGAGGAAAAGAAATACTGCTCCGCGCTCTTCATAGATGTCTCTCAAGCGTTCGACAAAGTATGGCATGAAGTCCTGTTAAACAAATTAAAGCTCAACCTTCCATCTTATATTTTCAACCTTTTAGAAAAATACATAACCGGCCGACAATTTATGATTAAAGAAGGAAACCAAATAAGTTTCTTCTCAACCAATAGGGGCTGGTGTACCTCAAAGGAGTATACTAGGTCCAATTCTGTACTTGCTTTACACAGCAGATATGCCCACAGACAATCTTACTCATACGTCCACATTTGCTGCTGATATCGCCTTTCTTAGTATTCATAAAGACCCTAAAGAGGCCTCAAAACAACTTCAACATCACGTATCCCAAGTGGAAAAATGGGCAAAGTTGTGGGGAATAAAAATAAATGAACAAAAATGCACCCACGTTATTTTAACGTTACGCAAGAAAACGTGCCCCCCAATTCTTATTAACAACCATACGGTGCCTCAACGAATTGAGACGAAATATCTTGGCATTCACCTGGATCGCCGCCTCATATGGAAGTCACATATACATATATGCGAAGTTGACACAGATGAAACTTAAGACGACCCAAATCACTGGCTAATCGGTAGAAACTCTGTGCTACGTCTTGATTGTAAACTTTTACTTTACAACTCAATTTTAAAACCAATTTGGTGCTACGTGATACAATTATGGGGAATTGCTTCCGCCTTAAACATTGAAAAAATTCAACGCCGTCAAAATAAAATCCTTAGAATGATAGTTGGTGCTCCTTGGTACATTAAAAACAGCAACATCCACAAAGATCTGCAAGTTCCACTAGTCAAATGCGAAATTTTTAATTATGTGGACAAGTATATAAACAAGCTGGAAACACATCCTAATCCGCTGGCTCGAAACATTTTGCAACATAGAGGACACACTCGTCTGAAAAGAAGGGATACTATTGCACTTAGATGAAACTACTGAATTAATTAATTTTATTATGAGAACTTGAATTTTAGTCTGGCACTGGCTGGTCTAATAAAAATTAAATAGTTTTAAAATTTTGTCAGGACGGTTTTAGGGACTATTAATAATTAATAGAACGTTTTCAATATAATTTGTTTTACTTTGGTTTTATTTAGAAATTCGAGAGTTAAGTATTATCACAAGTTATACTAATTAATACGACCGCTCACACGTATTGTAGCGTCTTCTCTTTTTATAAAACACGAACGAACTCAAAGAATACTAAACAAAAACGACAACCGCAGTGTCGTATTAAACCACAGGGTGACAGCTCGGCCTATTCTGATGCTAATTGTTCTCGATTTCGTTGTCATCATCCCCAGAAGGCTCATCCAACGTGGGGCAACTGCTACACCATGGCTTCATATTATCTGCTGAGTAGACGAAAGAAAACTTTCGGCTGGTTATCTGAATCCGGGCACATCTTTGATGAGGTATCGATCGTTACCCAATACTTTGGCGACAACGTATGGTCCTCGAAATTTCGGCTCTAAATTACGGGAATCTCCAGTAGCCGGCGCCTCATTTTCTAGTACTACGATATCATTCTCTGTGTAGTGCCTTGGAATGGCATGTTTTGCATTAAACCGTTTCTCCCACTTTTCGCGCTCTTGTTGAATATTTGCCACTGCTATATTTCGCTTCTCGGCTATGGGCATCAAATCTTCATCGGTATCGTCGTGAATCGCGGCTACAAGATAGTTTTGAACAATATCACGCAGTTTGAAATCGAATACCAGTGAGTTTGGTGAGAACCCGGTGGTGGAGTTTATCTGTGAGTTAACGGCCCACTGCAGCTCGCGTAGGGTCAAGTCCCAGTCTTTTGGGGTTTCGACGGTCGTTCGAATGTACGTGAGAATCGTCTGGTTGGCACGCTTCACCTGGCCATTTGCCCTTGGCGTGCGCACTGCGGTTTTGATATGTTTGATCGCATTGTGAGCTCAAAAGTCTGCGAAGCCCTTTGAGGTAAACGCAGTGCCTCGATCGGTAATGATGCATTTTGGCAAACCAAAATACGACGTAATCTCATTCAATGCGTTGATGACGGGTAGCGTTTTTGTACTGCGAACAGCCTTAACCACCAGATACTTACTAAATGCATCGGAAATGGCGAGGACGTAACATTGACCCCGTTTACTTTTCGTGAATGGGCCTAGATGGTCGATGTGTACTGTTAGGAAAGGGATCGGCTGAATTTCTCCATAATGCAAACGAGCTTCCGATTTTCCGGCACGGGTTTTATTGTAGCAACAGTTAAAGCAGCTTGCGATATACTCCTTGGTGTATTTTCTTATTTTTGGGAACCAAAACTTCTGCCGTATTCTCTCAATCGTCTTACCTAGACCAAAATGTCCCATGTCATCGTGCGAGTACTAAACAATTCTCCATCGAACATTTTTTGGTACCACCAACTTCAGCCCATCTTCGTCCTTGCGATACAGCCGACTGTTTTTCAAACAATATTCGCGTTTAATTTGCTTACCTTGATCGGTTGCAAGGTCCCCACGCAAAACGGATATAAATCGTTGCAGCTTTTCACCACACAATTGCATCATGAATACCCAGTCATCTACTTCAGCGGTAACTCTCATTATATAATCTTTGGCAACCTCGACCCTTTCTACATCGGGAGCTCGGCTTAGGGCGTCCACATGTAACATTCGACGGCCCTCGTGGTGTATGAGAGTGAAATCATACTCTTGAAGTCGTAACCACCACCTCGCGATTTTCGGTTTAAGCTCCTTGTTAGCTTTTACTTTTGCTACCGCGGAACAATCAGTCACTAAACGAAATGGCTTACCGAGCACATAAATCCTAAAACGATCTAACGCTTCCACAACCGCGAGGGCTTCAAGTTCGTAACTATGATAGCGGCTCTCTGCATCTGTACAGTGTCGGCTAAAATAGAATACAGGCTTCCAGTTGACGTTATCGCTTGATTGCAAAAGTATACCAGCGAGTCCCAAACTGCTTGCATCGGTGTGCACTTCATGTTGCGCCTTGCCATCATATAGCGCGGGAACGGGTTGTTTCGTTAGTATACCGATGAGCGTGTCAAGGGCCCTTTGCTGCTCCGGGCCCCAGACAAAATTCGTTTTAGTTTCTCGTAACAGCTTGGTAATCGGTCTAGTGATCAACGAATAGTCTTGGACAAACTTTCTGAAAAATCCCGTCAACCCCAGAAACCTTCTCACCTCAGAAATATTATTCGGTATAGGATAATTTCGGATGGCGCTCGTTTTACTATTCCCAGGTCGGATACCGTTTTCATCAATGAGGTGTCCCAAATAAGAAATGGTCGTTGCCAGGAACGTGCACTTATCCAATCGAAGCGTTAGTCCACTGTTTCTTAGAATCTTAAGGAAACACCCAATACGTAAAATCTCCTCTTTTACCGTTTTGCTTGGAATCACCACATCGTCCAAGTATGCTAATATCTCTCCTTTGCCCATTTTAGAAATTAGTTTGTCCATAATGGACTGAAAAACGGCTGGGGCATTGACGAGCCCGAACGGCATTCGATTATATTCGAAATGTCCGTCGTGAGTGACAAACGCGGTAAATTTTCGGGAATCTTCTTGAACTTCAACTTGGTGGTAACCCATTCTCAAATCCAAGGTGGTAAAATATTTGTTACCGGCTAACTGGGCGAATTGTTCTTCCATAATCGGCATAGGGTACGGCATCTTAGTCGTGATCTAGTTAAGTTGACGGTAATCGACACACATACGGTGCTTACCATTGCTTTTGGTAACCAAAATTACAGGAGAAGCATACGCTGACTCTGATGGACGTATTATGTCATGCCCTAAAAGGTCATTTGTTATAGCTGTCAATATTGCCCGCTTAGCAAATGGTACTCGATACGGCTTCATTTGGATTGGGGTATCAGATTTGAGACGTATTTCCTTTTGTGCCACGTTGCACTTACCCAGTTCAGATGCATTCTCAGCGAAGCAATTATTATGCTCTAAAAGCACGGCCCTTAGATGGTTCACTTCAGACGGCAATAATTGAGGAGAGTGTTTAACGCTATTTACTTTTTCTAATCGGCAAGCATCATCCTCTATAATTAATCGTTTGCCTTTTCCACACAGAATATCGCACCCGAACAAAACGTTTTCACTTATAAAATTGTCCTCCACAACCAGCAAATCAATCTCAACACTATTTTTGTCAATTTTAATAGATGCCTTCATTTTTCCGGTGCATTCATATCGGCCACCAGCGAAACCTTCCAGTAAAATATTTGTGCCCTCAATATCTCCAACTAAATTGGCGTAGGATCGTCGTATCAATGATAGGTTACTACCGGGGTCAACAAAAGAGGTGGTCGTGTTACTATTAATGCTTACCTGCTTAATAATCACGCTATTTTTGCTTGCTTCGTGATCCGTTGGGATACCGTCAATTTTATTTACGGTCGATTTTGTTCTATGTTTATCGGGGCATTTTTCGGTTGTATGTGTTGTGCGTTTGCAAATCTCACAGCGGGGCTTATGTTGCGGCTCTGGGCACTTTACGGAATAGTGACCTAATTTAAAACAGTTGTAACATTTTACACCTTTTTCGTTTTTCATATCAATAGTTTTCTGGTTGGTTGTTGTTGATATGGTCGCTACCGGAGAGATCCTCTTTGACCCGGTAACTGTCTGTTTCACCTCATTATACTTGCAGTAAATACTTACATCCCTTAAAAGATCGTTACACGTTGGGTAGTTATTCGATATTTTCCTTTTCAGGTCCAGATCATTTATACCAATAATGATATGCCGCATTATCACAGACTCGGGGAGGTTAGCCTTGGACCCTTAAGTCACCATTTTGTAAAAATAATCTTGCGGTGGTTCATTAATTCGACGTCTTTTATTTGCCATTTCGATATGAACACCAGAAACGTTTGTTGGGACTGGAAAATCTCTTAGAAATTGTGCGCAAAAATCAGTCCATTCAACAAATATCTCTTGCCTAGAATCAATCCAGTATTTAGCCGGGCCAGATAACTTTTGTTGTACTGCAAATAATACTATCTTATCATCCCAATTATACGCTTGCTTAAGATTATAAATTCGTCTGATGAACTGTTCTGAATTTAAGGAGACTACTTCCGATGGGTTAAAGTCCGGTAACAGACCAATTATCTCACGGACATTATGATACGGGTTAGGTAACGAATACTGAGTTGGTTGTGTTGGCGGGGGTGAAACATATATGTTTTCTGGCGGATAATACATTGGTGCCATGTAAGCCCTTGCATTTGGTGGGTTATACGTTGGTGCAATCGAAACACTTGCCGCGTTGTACGGTTGTTGTATGGTATCACAAGGGTTCGGTGGATAACTTAGCGATGTAGCAAAATACGTATTCGGGATATGCGGTCGTGCTATAGTAGCACGTAAAGTCGGATTAAACGGTTGTGTTGTAGGAGCGCATGAAGTCGGATTAAACGGTTGCGTTGTAGAAACACACGAAGTCGGATTAAACGGTTGTGTTGTAGAAACACACGAAGTCGGGTTAAACGGCAGGTTGAAACCCCTTATTGCGTAGCTCAATAAGAGACTTTTCTATTGCGTGTACTTTCTGTAATAACACTGATCCATTGGTAAAACTGGAATAATATTCATCTGAGTAATATTCCTCTAAACGTTCGATCAGTTGTTTTTTATTGCCAGACGTTGATACACCGAGTTCTTTACACTGTTTTTTTAATTCATCCACCTTTAACTTTTCAAAGTTACGACCAGGCGCCATGCTGTACTTCTTCTGAATAATAATCTATTGCGACAAAAAAAAATTATTTTTTCACGTACAACTTGCACGCAATCGCTGCAGAATTCAACGTAAATTTACAAAGACACAAAGCAACAAAAATACAAAAGTTTCTATTTGTTCCGGCCGTTTCTGTGACGCGATACCGAAAGTTCATCCCACTTCTGAAAACTGTCAGGACGGTTTTAGGGACTAATAATAATTAATAGAACGTTTTCAATATAATTCGTTTTACTTTGGTTTTATTTAGAAATTCGAGAGTTAAATATTATCACAAGTTATACTAACTAATACGACCGCTCACACGTATTGTAGCGTCTTCTCTTTTTATAAAAGACGAACGAACTCAAAGAATAATAAACAAAAACGACAACCGCAGTGTCGTATTAAACCACAGGGTGACAATTTCAATACTTATTGTTAGTTCGCCAAAGACGAAGACTCAATAATAAAAAAATATGAAAAAAAAAAGTTTCCAGTACTTTTGTTAGGCAAATGCAACTTTAAACGTAAGCGAAAGCTAAAACATTATACTGTGTTGTACTCTCCCCCTTTTGTGGGCGGCAGCATAAAGTAAAATTTGCAAAAATAACGTATATAATGAAAATAATGGATAACTTACGCCCAAATACTATGAAAGTAAAAGTTTTCAAGCTTTTATGGGTAGGGGCAGAAATGCCCCCAAACCCCATCCGCCGAAACGGCCCTGTACAAAAATTTTTTTTTATATAATTTACTAATTTTCACAAAAAAATTACTTTTAATGTATTAAATTTATCTGAAAATAAGTAATTTATATATAACAATAGCTTATTTACAAAAGTAACAATTAATTTAAAGTATGAAAACAAAAACTAATTTATTTAGAAAAATATCCTTTTGCACTAAGAACAGGAGGGCTACTGTTCTTCTTCGTCTGTTTCTTCAAAGACCTCTTCTAAATCTGAATTCTCTTCAAAATCAAGTACAGGGGGAAGCATTGAAGAAACTGCTTCTTTCGTAAAGGGCAATGACTCTTTTTTGGAGTTTGTCTTATGCTAGTTATTAGTGGGTCAAAACTGAGCAAAAGTCTAATAATACGTTACACTGAACTCTTGAAAACTTTCTTGCAAAATTCTGCCTGTAAATCCGAAAATGTTTGTTTCGTGCCTCTGCCGCTTCTTCTGATAACAGCCCAATAGGCAATTGATCCATGTATTAAAATCCTGTGCATTGCATATTAAAAAATTTCCTGAAACTGTATAAGCACTGTTTCGCCGCTGACATGTCGCCATCTTCTTGACATTTTGAAAGTTCACACAATTTTCTATCTAAAATCGCATTTTCGCTTCAAAAGATTTAACTTTACATTCATCTGCTATTTGTAATAACTCTATTCTTGTATATACTTTTTCCATTTCCAGTTTCAAAAGGGTTCTGAAAATAATTTCGTGCAATAACCACAATATATATATTGTTGAAAGCTGTGAACTCAATTATTTAAGTTTGAATTAATAGCAAATTTGGAGGTATCACACTTTCTTCTTTTTTTTCTTAATTATTAAGTATTGTTTATTTGTAACTATTTAAATAATTTGAATTTATTTTAAATTAGTATACAGGCAATGTTCCAGCTCTGTATAGTTCAGTGAATTTCTTTACATTTATTAACGAGTAAAAACAACGAGTCCTTTGGTCAAAAGCGCCAACATTGGTTAAACTGATTTCAAAATCGTTAGTTTATCTACTTATTATCTCTGCTTTCAACTGAAAAGGACGTCTCGACCAGAGGGCTCTTCAAAGTACATAGCCAAAACTGTACACATCATACATAAGTATAAGTGAATTTATTAATAAAATTCATGTAAGTTATCTAAACGAATTTGTCTGTGGCCTTATTTAATTATTAAAACTCAGATACCCACTCCTGTTGTCTTATGAAAGACCCCCCGCAAATTATTTCCCCTCTAGTAACCCCCCTTTATTAGAGGTTTCCCCATAACCCAGAGTTAGTGTCTCAAACCCCGTCAGCAAAATTATAGTTTTTTTTTTTTTGAATTGTTTATTAAAAATAAAAAACTTTCCTGACGAAGCTTCCCATTGTGGTGGCGAAATATCGAAAAAACAAAAGATCTTGAGCTTGAATAAATAGGACAAAGCACTAATTTCTCTATTTAAAATTGTGTGTGTATACCCCAAAATTAAACATATATACTAACAAAATAAGTACTTGAAGCACAGATTTGTTTCTCTTTTAAAAATAATTTTGTTTTAACAGTTTTTAGAGGCTTTGAAGGCAGGTGCATTTATTTTGTTGCATAAAATAGCGTCATTAAGAAAGCTGTCGCACAGGTATATATTACCAGTTTAGAGGTGGGTAAAAGCTACTGCGTCGCACATTCCATTTTATACATGCAATGCCAGTGTAAAACCCAATTTAACCTGTTAAAAATTTATTTTAATTTACCTGTAATAATTTAAATAAAAAAACATTAAAAACAATTAATTATCAAAACGTTTTATAACCCACAAAAAAGTTTCTTACTCATATGTAAACACACAAGATGAGAAAAACAGTGCAATTTTCAAAATTTCGCCAAAAAAAGGTGCAAAAACGCGCGTATAAAAGTAAAGATTTTAGATTTTTATGTGATAAAAAAGATTTTTAGGAGAATGACTGTCATCACTTTCAAAAACCTTTGTTATAATTTTTTTTTTATCAAAAAGTGAACAAAAAATCCTTTTTTTAATTTCGAAGTAATTTTTTTCAAAATTAAACCTAAGATAAAAATAAAACAAATAAAATAAGGTAGCTGCTTGTACAATCTTTCGCAGAAAGAAAGAATCAATGTAAAATCTTTGTTTGTTTAGCTACAAAAAAGTATAATGTAAACCTCTCAAAACGATTTAAAGTTAATAAACTGCAGGCAAATTTACTTAACTTTCATGACTTTGACAATGCCTAAAAACGACAAATCGCTAGCAAAAGATTTAAAAATTCACTATCCGATACCGAAATTTGTTATCTGTCGAGCTGTGCACTTAAATTTTACATTTCTTAAATTTCCATTTTGCGACGTCTGTACAGTGATATGTATTTATATTTTCAGCCTGATAATGACTATACCAATAACTGGTATGCCATATGAAGAGCACCCTTTAAGATCGGGTTTTTATTAAACATATAATTTTTATTAAACATATAATTTCTTTAATGAGTCAATGTAATTGAATGTGTTGTGATGGTTTGAGTTGAGAATTTTTACGATTTTGAAATCTTCGTTATGTTCTGCTTCAATTATTTTGTCATTAATATTTCTGTAAGAATTGTTGTCTATTTTAACTTGATCGGTGTATGTGACCAGAGTAACACCAGTAATGGTGATATTGTTGACTGTATGGTTACCGTCTAATAATATAAAACCTTCATCTATTTCTTATATTTTATCGTTATATTTTTGTATTACTGAGCATTTACTGTTTCTGTTGTTCAGTAGTGGTACTATACATACGGTGACCACTCGTCCTTTTTTTAAGAGGACAGTCCTTTTTTTGACGCCTTGTCCTTTAAAATTAAAAAAAATAAATCGTCCTTTATTTAACTGAATTGTCCTTTTTTAATAGATTTGTCCTATTTTTCTTTATTTTCAAAAATAAAATTAAATTCAGTACAATAGAAAATTGTAAACAACCAAATATTAACTATCTGGCAATACTGAAAAATTAATGTTTAAGGTTTCAAGTTGTTTAGCTGGACTTAATCAGTTAATGAAATGTTCCTTATTTTGTTTTGATGCTAAGAGTTTTTCAACGAAAAAAAGTATAATTTTTAAAAATAAGCGATTAAAATCAAAATTTTATAATATCTATCAACAAATAAATAACTAAAAACTAAATAAACTTAATACCAAAAATTTTTTGTATTATTTTGAATGCCCTTTTTTTTCTTTCAAAAATATGGTCACCGTAACTATACATGTGTCATGTGTTTCATTATTTACTTGGCAGATATTTATCTCTAAAAAATTCTTGCACCGGTTCATTCTGACATTGTCTTTGTTGCATTGGGCGACTTTATTATCTGTTTGTATCTTCCCATGTCTAAAGCTTATAGGTGTGACTTTGAAAAGTTTACATTTATTATTCAAGATGGGATACTTGTAGATGGTTATAAATAAGTCTCCTGTCCCGGCTATATATATGTGAGCGTATTCCAAAACGTTTATTATAGGTACTGAAATTAATTCGTGGTCTATTATTTCCTTAAAGTTATCAAAAATTAAAGATTCGGTTAAATACTCATTATTCTTTGCAGCGTTTATTGTCCTGACAAGTAGTAGAAGTTGGTCGTGCACTTGTTGTATTGATAAAGTGATTTTCTAGCGTATTGTCTTGTAGTATATCCATTAGTTTCTCGAGCTTTGAGAGCTACCCCTTCCCCGTTTCCTACTCAAAAAACTTTTTACAAACTGTAGGTGTTATTGCCTGAATACTTCTTGTAGAAGACTTGATGTCGTTAGCATTTATAGTTTCCAAGATATAGCGTATAAAAATTTCTTAAAAATTTTAATTTGTATGGGAGCTACCCCTTCCTCTGCCCCTACCCAATGAACTCTTTTTTCCAGAGTATAGGTTTAATTGTCTAAATAATTTTTGTACAAAATTTGATACCGACAGGGGTTATAGTTTCCGAGATATTTTTTTTCACATTTTTATTATTGAATCTTCGCCATTGGCGAACTAACAATAAGTATTCAAATCTTAAAACTATTTAATTTATCTTAGACCAGCCAGTTCCAGAATAAAATTCAAGTTCTCACAATAAAATTAATTAATTCAGTAGTTTCATCTAAGTGCGATAAGGGCCGGTCGAATACCCAACTAGCTTTTGCGGCTTGCTCTCGGGGGTGGTGGTCTCAACCCTGATGTTGACCCTGATCGAAAAAAATAAAAACCCCTAAAAAGTACTCACTACAACAAAAAACACAAATACGAATAACAAAACGACAACACACACACGCTGGAACACTCCGGACGAATACGAAGGTCGGTGTTTACCTATATCCCTTCCATGGCCGCAAAATATCCGTTCCAATAGTTTGCGGACCCCTTAAACCCGTCGAACGTCACCTCACCACTTCTTCAACAATCCCCTTAAATAAATCTACTCAAATACTTCCATGTTTAAAACATTAACAATATTATAAATTTATTTGAACAAATTTTTAAAATTAAATATTCTCAACATTAAAACTAATATACTACGATCATACATACACTAATTTGATATATTAAATAAATAAAATTTCCAAAAAAAAACTTAAATTTATACATAAATCTTCTTCACTCAATAAATCTTTACTTAATTTCTTTCGCACCCTCTCTTTTTCTCTTTAAAATACTTATGTATTTAAGACTTTTACTTTCCTACAGAGCTCAAATTAATATACTTCACAAATTTAAGGAATATTTAAAACAAACGGCTACTTCCACAGTGCAACACGAAAAAAAAATAACCATATATGGACATCACCACGTGAAAAAAGACCAAAAAAAAAAAGACCCTAGTCTCTCAGTTTTGCCCAAAGTCATGCACTTGTTTTTATGGGCCCCTAAAGATTCGGAGCCTTGGTGTCATTTTTGCAAAAAGTGATAATTTTCTCAGGCTCATACCTTGCAAACCGTTCGGAATTTTAATTTACTCTTTGAAGCAAAGTTGTAGCCCTTTTTATAAGGAACAAAAATTGTGAACATAAAAAATTCAAAAAGCATAATTTTAAATCAAAACCTTTTTCCCCCTGTTCAGGTCCATAGGTAGCAAAGGAAACAATCAACTACAAAAATTTACCTAATATCCCAATAAACAACTTTTTGGAACATATAAACTTCCTAGGAATGATTCTTAATAACGTTAAGGTAGCGCTTAAGTAGCCACAAAAGTTAAAAATTTTCCGAAAATGTATGTATGTACATACATGTAGTTATATAGCTATCTCTTCCTTACGTTTAATCAAATTGCCTTAAATACATATATTGTATCTGTCTTTTGTGTAATAGAGAACTCTAGTGCATATAAATATGTGTATATGCATGTGTAATAGCCACGAAAAGTCTTGCAACCTAAACAGGTAGGCAAACATCAAAATTGCTGGAAACCCTAAACAAGAAAATATATCATACATAAAGCGCAAAAATGATTGTTAACGGCCTTTAATTAAATTATGTACATACTTTTTTTATTGCTTTGTTATTACTTTTTAAAAGTGATTGTTTATACCACCAATAAATTACCCATGCACCTATTTTTGTAATAAGTGAGGACAATCCAAAATAAAATAGCAATTGGATAAATTTAAAAAGAAAAAATTATTGCACCCAAACTTATCAAGAAATCAACTACGAAAATTTACCTAAGATCTCAGTAAACAGCTCACGCGATCATGCACCGACCGCACACGCAGATCACAATATAAAAGCGACGCAACGCTCACATCGAGGCATTACACAGCGCGACGTCAACGAGATCTCAGTGGTAAAAGTTATAGAGAAAGTTTTACAGCATAATTCGCACACAACATTGGCAACTGACAATTTCAATATGCAGTGTAAAAAAATTTATTTATGTTGCTACGTTTGCGGTCATCAATTCAGAAAAAATAATTCTACAAGATTTCAAAAGGAAAAGAATCTTTAAACTAGTGAATTTAAAAGAGCATATAAGTTGTTTTTCGACGAAATAGTTTTCACCGGTGGTAAAAATTACACACCTAACGCAGTGTGTCGCCAATGTTATAATAATCTCATAGCTTGGTTGAATGGAGGCAAACATAGTATAAAATATTGTAAGCCGGTAAACTGGGTTAATCGCCCAGGTGATCATGATGCAACCAGTTGCTATGCATGCGTTAATTACACATCTTGCCTAAATCGACACGCTGAGAAGAACAAAATTTATAAAGCAACTATAACAGCCACACTACCAGTGCTTGCCCCTGAAAATTTTGTATTCCCAAGGCCGCCAACTCCAGATCGTAGGATAGAATTTACAGAAATGACTACAGCAAGTGGTGTTACGAATCAAGATCGATTTGATACCGATTATGAGCCCCAACATCGAAGAGATGGACCAAAACTAATAACTAATAAAAACCAAATGCTACGAAAATAAATGGAAGATTTGCTGTGATATGAAGGTCATCAATATTTTGCAAGGCATCATCGATAAGGGCGGCTTTCCAAAATTCTTTTGTTTTTTTTTTTGTAATTGTTCAAGATCGCATTCGACTATTTGAAAAGAGTTTTCCCAAAGCGTAGCGAATACAAAATTTAAAAAGGTATTGCAGTAAACTTAGAACGAATTTTTGTTCACCTCGTTGTATATACATAGCTATTTACACTATGTTAATGTTTTCTTTTCTGACTTTATATTTGTCTTCATTTAATAGGCGTTCTTAATGGCCCTGACATTAGAAAGCTATTCAAAAGCAAATTTGATTCATCGCTTGATGAAAATCGTTCAATGGCATGGATTAACCTTCAGCGTGTATGCACTAGAGTCTTGGGAGGGGATCGAGACGCAGAACCGCAAGCAAGAGAATGGGTGAAGAACTGCTGTATTATTTTCTTCATTTTCATTTTGACGACTTTATCAAACAACTCCCTACCGAATCCGATGAGCAAGGAGATCGGTTTCACTAAACCACAATGCCCATGGAAAAACGGTACAAAGCCAAAAAACTCGACGTATTGCTTGCAGAGGTAATATCAATTTTATTGATGCTTGGTTTTGCATTATTTTTGATTTCTTTTCTAATTCATTTCAGGTATGTTGGTGGAGTCACAAGACTTTTATGACGTTAATAAGGTATTTGAAGGAGAAAAAGCTAATGATGGAAGGCAGTCTGGAAGCAACGTGCCCGTGGACACCATAAGTTCTGAATCAGAGTCAGATTCGGACGACGATTTGGCTCCTCAACTTAAGAGAGCGCGATTTGCAAGTCCAGGGCCATCAACTTTATAAAAATACTACGAATATTTTTTTTATTATTTTTTTGTATCTCAATGTTAAAGAAAATAAAAAACAAGTGAAATTCAAAAATTTTCGTAAAATTTTTAACTTTTGCTGCTACCTAAGCGCTACCTAAACGTTGTTAAGAATCATTCCTAGGAAGTCTATATGTTTTAAAAAGTTGTTTACTGGGATATTAGGTAAATTTTTGTAGTTGATTGTTTCCTTGAATTTTGAACGGTTTGCTACCTATGGACCTGAACAGGGGGAAAAAGGTAAAAAAAATTTGAATTGGTTTAAGTTTTTTGCGATTTTGATCCAAAAGTATTCTTTTTTTAATTTTTTATGTTCACAATTTTTGTTCTTTATAAAAAGGGCTACAACTTTGCCTAAAAAAGTAAATTAAAATTCCGAACGGTTTACAAGATATGAGCCTGAGAAAATTATCACTTTTTGCAAATATGACACCAAGGCCCATAAAAAAGTGCATGGCTTTGGGCAAAACTGGTCTTTTATCACGTAGTGGTGTCCGTATATGGTTATTTTTCCATCACTTAAAAAATTACACACAGTGTTCTTTTCGCGCCTAAAGGACCTCCCTGAGACGTCACACTTTGCAAAAACAATTTTTCCCGGCACTTTTCTACACGCGATTTAATTTGCGCCCCAGGTAAGATCACAATTTTTACTTTTTCACTAAAAATCAAATTTTAACTTACTCTATTTTGAACTTTATTTTCAAATTTCACGCGGTTATCGAGGGACGGATGTACTTAAATAAATAAAAGAAACAAACACACATCTACACACTCACACTGTTCTTACAATTTAAAAATTAAATTTGCATTTTAAACTTTTACTTTATAATAAAAAAAATAATTTTATTTTTTTATAAATAGACATAATTATAAGATAAATAGAAAAGTTCAAATAAATAACCATACATTTTTATAAATATTTAAAAAAAATCTTTGAACTTTTATAATTTTCTTCTTTTTGCTTTAAAATCTTCTTTAACTCAACGTTAAAAACTAAAAAAAATAATTTTTGTATAAAAATTTTACTTTAATTAAACCTTTGGAATTTAACCAAGAAACTTAAAAAATCTTTACTTTCACTTTAATAAACGGATCTTGCTAGAGCTCTTTTGCTTTCACTACAACTTTGCCTAAAAAAGTAAATTAAAATTCCGAACGGTTTACAAGATATGAGCCTGAGAAAATTATCACTTTTTGCAAATATGACACCAAGGCCCATAAAAAAGTGCATGGCTTTGGGCAAAACTGGTCTTTTATCACGTAGTGGTGTCCGTATATGGTTATTTTTCCATCACTTAAAAAATTACACACAGTGTTCTTTTCGCGCCTAAAGGACCTCCCTGAGACGTCACACTTTGCAAAAACAATTTTTCCCGGCACTTTTCTACACGCGATTTAATTTGCGCCCCAGGTAAGATCACAATTTTTACTTTTTCACTAAAGATCAAATTTTAACTTACTCTATTTTGAACTTTATTTTCAAATTTCACGCGGTTATCGAGGGACGGATGTACTTAAATAAATAAAAGAAACAAACACACATCTACACACTCACACTGTTCTTACAATTTAAAAATTAAATTTGCATTTTAAACTTTTACTTTATAATAAAAAAAATAATTTTATTTTTGTATAAATAGACATAATTATAAGATAAACTAGCTAAGCCCCGGTGTGCTTCGCTACCCCAATCATAGTAAAATTATTCAAATATGTTAACACAAAAGAATTTATATTATTTTAAATTTATTGGTTGCCCCACATAAGTTGCAATAAATAATAAGTCAGCCCTACTATTTACTTAGCTCATAAAAATTGGAAATTTACCAGGCTTACAGTTTTGGATATTCAGAAAGTTTTAATAAGCAAAAATTATTTATAAACTTCTATATATAATCTTAGCCCCTTGCTTCCAGACTTTAAGTAACTCGCTGTAAAAATTTCAAAAAAATCGATCCACTGGTGTTGACAGCTATAAATTACAAACATACATACATATGTATTTACATACATACATACATACATTCATACATACATACATACATACATACATACATACATTCATACATACATACATACATACATACATACATACATACATACATACATACATACATACATACATACATACATACATGCATACATACATACATACATACATACATACATACATACATACATACATACATACATACATACATACATACATACATACATACATACATACAACCCTTCTTTATATAATATAGATACAGGGATCACATATCAAATATTTTTCAAAAGAAGTTCAAACTTCTCTTATATTGTTAAATTCAAATTTTATTATGCTTTTGTGCAAATTTTCGTGCCTCACCAAAGAAAAAGGTCTGAGACCCACCTCCAATTATACCGATCGACACAGAATCACTTTCTGAGTCGATTAAAACCTGTCAGTCCATCCGTCCGGCTGGCAGTTAGGTTGAATTCCAAAACGCAGTTTGCCTTGCATCACGAAATTTCAAGTTTTTCCTGAAAGCAAAGATGATGTTTCTGGTAATATCTTCTACTTCCAAATGAGTGCTTACAGTTATATTAATGTCCTGGAAGCAAAAAACGTTGTCCAAATTGTAAAGAGTGAATAAGGGAAGAAGTTGAAAATTTTTAATGCAAGGCAAACTGCGTTTTGGAATTCAGCCTTATTAATGTATTCTTGTAAACAAAGTAGAGACCGCATTTTTGCAGATATTTCGATGAAATTTGGAACAGATAAGTTTTTTGGCATAAGAAAAAAGCATGTTGTTTGTGGTGATGATCAGTTAATTTTTCGACAGAGCTCCCATACAAATGTCCTCCCGGATTAAGCGTTTTGGGCTATAACTGGCTCAAATATGGCCTTATCTTCACATTATTTTGCACGTTTGTCTATCTTTATGCCACCCATTTTTGTACCGAAAATAAATATTATCGGTCTATTTTTGAGCTTCATAAAAATTGCAACAATAGAAGAACCAGTATGAAAACTTACATTTTTGTGGGCGCTGCAGTCCTCCATTTTTGTCCTTTAAAATTTCGGAATTAGAGGCCTTCTATATGTGTGCCAATTTTAAAAAATCAGTGCAATAAAAGTACCAGCATAATAAGTTTAACTTTTATGGGCGTGGCACCGCCCACTTTTTTACCTTCAAAATTTTAACTTTAAAAGCCGCTTATGTGCGAACAAATTTCCAAAAATCGGTCTGGAAGAGGAATTTAAATTATGTTTCTATCTTATTTGATTTTAAAGTTACAAAAAGTACTAAAACCTAATTTTAACCCTTTCTTGCCCTTAGGATTTATAAATTAAAAAAGTATCTAAAAACATACTCATATTTTTTAGGCCTGTTACACTTAATTTGAATAATGTTCCTATCGTTATTGGTTTAAAAGTTACAAAAAACGAATAAAAAAATCAAAATATATTTTTAACCCTTTTTTTACCCTTTGGGCCCAAAATTTGAAAAAAGTACGAACAGCGTAATCATATTTTTGTAAAACCTATCGAACGCAATTTGAAAAATTTTTCTATCTTTATTGGTTTAAAAGTAACAAAAAAGTACCAAAAAGTACCAAAATATAATTTTAACCCCTTTTTCGCCCTTTCGGACCAACATTAAAAAAAAAAAACTCCAGATACCTGTCTGTTTATTTCTTAAGGAAAACGCTAAACTTTTTAAATTTTGTTTCTATCTTATATACATCAAAAGATAGTAGGTTACAGATTTTTCCCTTTTTGTCCCCTTTTTATCCCTTTACGGGCCCAATGTTTAAAAATTTATGTGCATTTAAACAAACATGTAGAGCTTAACACGTGTTATAAATTTCATGTATTTAGCTCTACGCGTTTGATCAATATGGCCTTGGGTAATTTTGTTAGGCCATTAATAACCTAACCTTCCCACACAAATGGGCGTATTGTGGGCGTGGCAGCAATAGTTTTTAAAAAAAAAGTAGCCTATTGTTCCTTTCAGACTTGAGATAACTCCCTGTAAAAATTTCAAAAAAATCGGTCCACTGGTGTGGCCAGCTATAAAATACAAACATACAAACATACATACATACATACATACATACACCCCTTCTTTATATAATAGATAGAAAAGTTCAAATAAATAACCATACATTTTTATAAATATTTAAAAAAAATCTTTGAACTTTTATAATTTTCTTCTTTTTGCTTTAAAATCTTCTTTAACTCAACGTTAAAACTAAAAAAAAAAATTTTTGTATAAAAATTTTACTTTAATTAAACCTTTGGAATTTAACCAAGAAACTTAAAAAATCTTTACTTTCACTTTAATAAACGGATCTTGCTAGAGCTCTTTTGCTTTCACTTCAATTAATTTTCCAGACAATGGAGTTTATAAAATAAAAACACAAACTGGCGTACCTGGCTTCCTCTGGGATTTTTGGTCCTGGATTTCTTCCCCCTAACTTCCTTTCCAGGATGTGAGGTTCTTGCCAGAGAATTTTACGAATTTAACAATTATACTTTTTTTACTAACTTCTACTTACGTAGGTCTATGTTTTTTTTTTTAATCTTTTTCAAATAAAAATAAAAACTTCTTCCATTATCGGGTATTGGATATTCCCGCTTCCTTTTCCTGAAGCGGTTCAACAAAACTCTCAGATATCTTAATATTTTTCGCTTTTTATAATTTGGTTTTGACCAAGCTGACTCTGGCATACATTAAAGCACCAACACTTTACTTTTTGTTATAATCCCTATATTTTTTACACAACCACTTTTTCTTTAAACTTTGCTTGTTTGTCTGTCCCTTTACTAAAAATTTGATCTTCAGCCTTACTCACTTTTTATACCTGCAAATTCTTGAATATATGTTTTTTTATATATTCTCGAAAGTTCCCTTTTTATAAATAAATAAATAAATTATTAACAAATTCGCGCTTTTCTATATTTTTCTTTAATATTTTCCCTTTCCCTGATCTGCAAATAATATAATCACCACCCGGTTTTATCCTTACAAGTAAATCATAAAAATAGCAAGAACCCGTAATTAACAATATTTACAAAAACTCAAATAAGCACTAAAACAAAATTTTCAAAACTTGAATGAAATATACAACGCTGAATTTACGCATACGTTGGCACTACTTTTCCACTATTTTACAATTGAACACAGCCACACATACATTTAACATATATAAACGTCATATCATTAAATGGGACAACAAAAGGAAAACAACGTGGTAGTAAGTATGTTTTTGCTAATATTTTTTGTTTTATTATACCCTTCACAAAGTGATAAGGGTATATATCAGTTTGTCATTCCGTTTGTAATTTCTTTATTATCCATTTGCGACCCCATAAAGTATATATATATATTCTGGATCCTTATAGATAGGGAAGTTGATATAGCCATGTCCATCTGTTGAAATCAAGTTTCCGGAGTCAAATAAAAAGATACGGACCAGTTATTGGTGTCAAACTATTAGAAATATCCTGGAGACAATCTCTATTTAAAATCAGCAAAATCGGTTCATTAATTAAAGATCTAAGCAAAAACCCCAGATAACCCATTTTTTAGGACAAAATCCGTGCATATATCCCTATACATCTCAGTAAATATAGTCACACTTGCCACAAAACTTGTCACGGATACTCCTGAAGTAGGGACCTAAATAATGGAAAATTTTTTTTAAGATAAGATCAGGGGAAGTGGTATTTTTCCTACAAATGCACAAATTTGGTAAAATATTTTATGCGTTATATCTCGGAAACTAAAACAGCTATCGATTTTAAATGTTATACAAAAAGTAATTGTACAATAGAACCTAAACTATAAAGAAAACGTTTTTTGGGTGGGGGTGAACAAGGAGTAGCTCCTATACAAATTAACAATTTTTATGAAACTTTCGATACGCTATATCTCGGAAACTATAACAGATATCGAAATCAAATGTCCTACAAAACGTTATTGGACATCAACAGTTACGCTTTAAAGGAAAAATTTTTTGAGTGGGGGCAGAAGAAAGGGTAGCTCCCATACAAATTAAGAGTTTTTATGAAATTTTCGATACGCTATATCTCGGAAACTATAACAGATATCAAAATCAAATGTTTTACAAAAAGTAATTGGACATCAAGAGTTACGCTTTAAAGAAAAAGTTTTTTTGGTGGCGGAAGAGAAAGGGGTAGCTCCTATACAAATTAACAATTTTTATGAAATTTTCGATACGCTATATCTCGGAAACTATACCAAATTCGAAGTCAAATGTCCTACAAAAAGGTATTGTACATCAAGAGTTAAGCTTTAAAGAAAAAAAATTTTTGGTGGAGGCAGAAAAAGGAGTAGCTCCCATAAAAATTAACATTTTTAATGAAATTTACGATATGCTACATCTGGGAAACTATTAGAGCAATCGACTTCGAATATTCTACAAAAAGTAATAATCAAATAATTCATATATTTTGGAAAAAAAGTTAGAGAGGAGCAGGGGGACTAAAACATCCCATAAATATTAACGACTTTTATTAATCTTATAATATGAATAACGTTGAAAACTTTTATAACTCTCGACCTCAAATCTTTTTCATTTTTTTCTATTATTCATACGAACGTTAAAATTTTGTAAAGTTTTCTATGGACTTTAAAACTCGCACAAGGTATTTTTATTATATTATTTGCAGTACAAAATAACTCGGCTGGGTATATAAAAAGACCAATGTGAAGGGTATATAAGATTCGGCACAGCCGAATATAGCGCTCTTACTTTTTTTCAGGTTTATCGGGGCTTTAGGATGACAATAATTTATGGGACTAATTTCGGACATTGGTAAGTATATTTGAAAACCATATTTATACTAATTCGGAAAAAATTGCATCTTTTATTTTTAGGTGAACTTAATACATACACGTATACATACATATGAGACAAAAATGTGCATAACCTTTTAAACTAAAAGCAACAATTATGCACCGGGAGTTGGCTTAGGCATTTTTATATTTAAAGGCCCTCCCATAAACAAAATTTAGGTGTTAAGGGACTTGAGGCGGTAGGAAAAAATAGTTTGCCCGGCGTCCACGCCAAATTTTTTTTCCAGGGCTGGACTTAGAATATTTCTAATTTTGGTGCATATACCCCGCAACAAAATTCCGATTTTGATGGTGAATTGTCATGAAAGCGGTGTGCGGCTATAAAAGAACACCCCCACAAAAGCCCTGACGTCTCTTAACAAGCCGGGCATATGACTAAAATCCGTCACTCTGTACTTTTTTTCAACATACATTTCGTTTTAATAAAAACGTTTAAAATTAATTTTTTTTTTGTGGCTGCTGTTCTAACTTCTTCAAAACATAATGGTACCAAAAAAAAACGTCTGCACCTTCACACATGTACAACAAAAACAGGTATGTATATAAAAATTTGTTTTCATAGCCAAGTACTTCACATTTTATGTATATACATAGATCTTGGTTATAGTCATAACAAGTGTAAATATTAGACAAAAGGACACCTAACTAATAAAAAAATTGAACATAAATAAAAAATAAATAAATAAAAAAAAATAAATAAAACGTCGTTTTCTTAGCCTAATATTGCACTTAAAATTATATCACAGATTATATATCACATTTGTTATTGCACTAAAAACTATTAACACGTAATGTGTATTACACCTATATTTATTGCACATTGGGGTTTTTTCATTGCAGGTACTCATTTTAGAAATTTCTTTGGTTTCGAGCTATAGTATCTGAAGATTATATTACGGGAAGTAATTTATATTGATTTATGCCATATAACTATTACTTTGTTAAAATTTTATTTCTATCTTTTGCAGGTTCTCTCATCATTCAAGGGTTATGAAATATTTTATAAATACATGAGTGTTTTGTCTAAGAATGTTACCCTATAAGTATATATCTTTAATATTTGCTTGCAATCACTAACCTATATCACAGCTATTACTTAATCTACTAATGCACGGGATTCTTTAAGGTGAGTTAACCTAAACTCATTATTTCAAAGTTAGGTACATATATAATATTGAGGTGGTTAAAGCAAGGATACCAAAATAATTGGTAAAAGAAGCTTTATATAAAAAAAAAATTATGGGTCTAAACTTTTATATCCTTTGCGTGATAAGTACCAGCGGTTTACCCTGTAGTGTCTCTAGGCCGTACATGTTATTTTCTACATATTTGACTACTCTACATTCAAAAAAGTTTTTACAAAATTTAGAGTTTAGATTTTTACTACAATTGCTTAATATAGTGTTTCTACGATACACTTCTTGACCGGGTAAAATCTAACTACTAGTGCACCTCTATTGTATCTCTCCGCGCTTTTTGCATATCTTGTTTCACCTTTTCTCGAATTAGGTTAAACTTATCATTTCTATCAAGCTCTATAATTTCGTGGTCTGTTAGTGATTTATGCTTCCGTCCTAACTTATAGTCTGCCCCGCTGGTATACATATGGTAACCGAAAAGTGCAAAAAATGGGGTTACATCTGTGGCGGTATTATTGGATGTCCTAATGACATATTCTATCTCCGATATAAACAAATCCCAATCGCGACGATCCTTATCTAAATAGGCTGCCAATACAGATTGGTTTACTTGCTCGCTGGCGTTGCTCTGCGGCGAATAAACTGCAGTCTTCAAATGTGTTTTTATATGCGTTCATGAGATTTTCAAAACTTTTTGAGACAAATTGACTCCCATTGTCGCTGTGTATAACTTCGGGTACACCAAACTTTTTGAAAATTTTTTAAACTAAAAATTCAATAACATTATTTGTGGTGGCTTCCTTCATTGCCTTCAAAAAGATTTTTTTTCTATATCGGGACGAAGATTAATGTTGCCGGGTTTTGTTTCTTTGCATATTTGACAGTTTGCGATGTAGTGCTTTACCTGCGCTGCCATTTTAGGCCAATAAAATTGCCTTTTTAAAAGTTTGAGGGCTTTTGCTACTCCCCCATGAGCTGTTATTAACGTTGAATGTGCTTTTTCTATTAAAGGTTGTGTAATCGTATCAGCAATCCACGATTTCCACTGACTTCCTTCAGTGAATGGATCGAAACCAGTCTTTTTGTAAACAAGACCGTTCTCCCGGAGACATCGATGATTGCATGAGCGTCCTAAACGAAAACATTCAAAAAGCCGTTGAACATGCGTCTTCTACCTGTCGTCAGGCTAGGTACAACAAAATTTTTTTTCTGACGATGTGGAAAAGATTTATCTGAAAAAAGGAGAGCCCGAAGAGAATGGCAAAAGAATAGATCACCCCAACTTAAGTCTAAGCTGAAGGAATGTACAAAGCAATTAAAAAGCTTGCTGGAGGTTTACAGAATGGCTTCACTGAAGGTGTACCTGGAAGGTCTAGACGCGACTTCTCAGACAAATTATCCATTATGGCGATCAGCCAGACGTCTTAAAAGACCTGTTATCGCAAAACCACCACTGCGCAATCTGAGAGGATCCTGGGCTATAAATGACAAATAAAAATGCGATCTGTTCGCAAATCATTTCAAAAACGTATTCACACCCAATACATGCACAGACGTGAGGGAATTACCGCCTATTGTTTTTAGACATCCTTTAGAAATACATTTTCGATTCGCAGATGTTGTAGAGGCTATCGCTAGCCTAAATGGTAAAAAAGCTCCTGGCGTTGATAAAGTAAACAACAAAATGCTCATAGAGCTACCTCTTACTGCTAAAAGAATCATTATTTTTATTTTTAACCAGATAATTCGGCTTGAACATTTTCCGCCTATATGGAAAGTTGCCTTAGTAAAGATGATTCCTAAGCCTGGTAAAGATCCCTCGAAGGTAGAGTCTTATAGGCCCATAAGCTTGTTACCCACAATGTCCAAGTTGTTCGAAAAACTGCTTAAAAACAAGCTTAATCCAACAACTGCATTCCAAATCACCAGTTCGGCTTTAGAAGTCAACATAGTACCATCGAACAAACTCACAGGTTGGTACAGGTTATAAGAAAAGCCTTTGAGGAAAAGAAGTACTGCTCGGGGCTTTTTATCGATGTCTCGCAAGCTTTCGACAAAGTATGGCATGAAGGCCTTTTAAACAAACTAAAGCTCAACCTTCCAGCTAATATTTTCAACCTTTTAGAAAAATACATAACCGATCGACAATTTATGATCAAAGAGGGAAACCAAATAAGTTCTTCTCAACCAATAGGGGCTGGTGTACCTCAAGGCAGTATACTAAGTCCAATTTTGTACTTGCTTTACACGGCAGATATGCACACCAACAGTTTTACACACACGTCGACATTTGCTGACGACACTGCTTTTCTTAGTATTCACAAAGACCCTAAAGAGGCTTCGAACCAGCTGCAACAACACGTAACCCAAGTTGCAAAATGGGCAAAGTTATTGGGAATAAAGATAAATGAACAAAAATGTACTCACGTAACTTTTACCTTACGCAAAGAAACGTGCCCTCCAATCACTATCAACAAACATATGGTGCCTTAACGATCTGAGACAAAATATCTTGGTATTCACCTAGATCTCCGCCTTACATGGAAGCCTCATATAGATGCGAAGCTGACGCAAATGAAACTTAAAGCTGCTCAAATCCACTGGCTAATTGATAGAAACTCTGTGCTACGTCTTGATTGTAAGCTTCTACTCTACAACTCAATTTTAAAACCAATTTGGTGCTACGGTATACAATTATGGCGCACTGCTTCCGCATCTAACATCGAAAAAATCCAACGCCGTCAAAACCAAATTCTAAGAATGATAACTGGTGCTCCTTGGTATATTAAAAACAGCAACATCCACAAGGATCTAGAAGTTCCACTTGTAAAATGCGAAATGCTAAACTATGTGGACAAGTACTTAAATAAGCTGGAAACACATTCAAATCCGCTCGCTCGAAGCATCCTGCAACACAGTGGTCACACCCGCCTTAAAAGAAGGGATACTATTGCTCTTAGATGAAACCTTTAAAATTAGTTAATTAATTACTTAGTTTTAAAATTTGAATACTTATTGTTAGTTCGCCTAAGCGAAGATTCAATAATAAAATATATGAGAAAAAAAAGACCATTCTCTACTTTTACATCTGGTTACATGGCTGCGTTGTTTTGTATATGACTTATAAGGTTTAAATACTCTCGGCTTTGAAATTCGGTAGTTTCGAACCCTAGTAGATCGTCCATATTTATCTCATCTACACTACATTCATTTGGTAATCTAGACAACATGTCTGCTACGACATTATCACTACCTTTTCTATGTTGTATTTCAAAATCGAACGCTTATAATTGGAGTGACCATCTAGCTAACATACCAGTTAAATCTTTCAATGACATAAGCCATTTCAAACTGGCGTAATAGCTTATAATGGTAAATGGCATCATTTCTACATATTGTCTAAACTTTTTGACTGCCATTACTGCAGCTAGACACTCCTTTTCTTTAAATGTGTAGTTTCTCTGGCATGCATTGAGTTTTTGGGAATAGAACGCCATTGGGAGTTCTTCGTTCTCACCACTGATCTGATACAACACAGCACCAATCCCGTAGTCACATGCGTCGCACTGAATATAAAATCACTTAGACGTTAATGCTCTTTTTAAGTTTTCAAAGGCTGTTATGGCTTCAGGAGTCATTTCAAATTTTGCTGACTTTTTCAGGGTGTCAGTTAAGGGTGACGATATCGCAGAGAAGTTTTTGATGAAGCGGCGATACCACCCTGCGGTACCCAAAAAGTTTCGCACATTTCGTGCTGATTTCGACACTTGTATTTCTCTTATCGCTTGCACTTTATCAGGGTCGGTTTTTAACATTCCCCCACCCACAATGAATCCTAAATATTTCATCCGTTAAAACAAAACTGGGATTTACTGAGGCCGATTGTTAAATTAGCTTTTTTCAGATATTTTGCCACTTCTTCTAGCAACCATAAGTGTTTTTCGAAACCATCCGATACTATTAATAAATCGTCTAGGTAGACGAAGACGTTGTCTTTCAGATGCGGTGGGAAAACTTGGTCCATAAGCCTGCATAAACGGTGCGCCGCGATGCATAGGCCGAAAAGCATGACAAAAAACTGATACAGCGGCTTACATGCAACAGTAAATGCGGTGTATGACCTGCTCTTCTCATCCAACTCGATTTGCCAGAATGCAAACTCTAAATCGACGCTACTAATGAAATACGTCTCATCGATTCTAGTTAATATGCCGTCTATATTTTACAATGGATACGCGTCTTTTACAGTAAGTTTATTGAGTTTTTCGCATCCAAACAGAATCTATTCTTTTCAGGCTTCTTTACAATTGTTGTTCGGTTACTCCATTGACTTTGCTAAGTTCTATTACCTTTAACTCAAGCATCTTATCAATTTCCTTATAAGTTATATCTTGAACAGCCGGTGATATAGGGTAATATTTATCTTTTATAGGTTTAGCATGTAATGCAGATATTTTGTAAAGTTAATTTTTTATTCAAATATTTTCTATTAGATTGAAAAAAAATATAAGTTTAAAGATTGTTAACTTTAGATTCGTTAATTGCTTAGTTTAAACGTTAACGGAAATTTTCTGCCATTATTTCACCTCTCATTGTTGTATTTAGAGTAAATATATAGTTAGCTGGCCACTTCAAATGACATGTAAGCGTATGTTAACTATTTGTCAAAATTTGTGTGAAATCGAAATGTGATTTCTGCTAATCGAATAAACTTCCTTCTTTTCTTATTGGAACGTCGACGTGGAAGCATCTTTTACAAAATAAAAAAAAAAAAAAAAAAAAAGACAAAATAAGAAAATTTATTTTCTATTCTAAATAAATCTTGCTTCGTTAACTTATTAAATATTTTAACAAGAACATCCTCTGCCTTTCAAGAAAAATATTCAGTTTCCTAAATTAAGTGCGTGAATTCAGCAGCAAGAGAATAAGTATCACACAAAAGTTTTTATACCATGGTATACTACTAGGAGCACCTTTTAAGACCTTTGCCGTGGTGGACCCATTTCTTCGGCCCCCACTGTCCATGCGTTTTTTGGGTATTTCTATTTCTTCTTACTAACCTGACAAAAGCAGCAATATCACTCAGTAAGAATCATACGCAAGTCAAATAACAGCTAAACTAAAGAAGCAAAAATAAGTAACACGAGGCAAAAAGCAGAAAAAAATCTAAATTCATAGCCCAAAACTCCAATTAATAGAAGCTCTACTCTTTACGCCCCCTCGGGATAAGCTCCAGCTATATCTTTACTTCAACTTCAGTTTGCTAGTTAATTGTAGAAGAAAGTAACATCAGTTTTAAAAGTACAGGTAAGCCAAAACCAGGTTAAGTTTTTTTGTTATAAATTATGCTTATCCTAAATTTGTGTTTAAAATCACTTAAACCTGAAGAAACCTGATGTATTTCAGAATAAAAAACCTATTGTTAAACCATTTCCAGGGTCTGATTTCTAAAAATTTCAGTTAAAGTTCAAATTAAAATAAATTAAATTAAAATCTTAAGTGCAAAATGTCCTAACTACAGTAAAAAAAAACAAGTAAGAGCGCTATATTCGGCTGTGCCAAATCGTATATACCCTTCACATTGACCTTTCGCAATTTTTTTTTCTTTGTAACCATTATTTTACTTATGAAATATTTCTAATTTTTAAATTGGGGTCGGTGTCATTTTTTAACACTCCACGGGTGACGGGGAAGTTGTAGGGGTTTTATCCTAATTTTTACAAATTTTGTATGGCAACTCATTTAGAGGGTAGAGATACGGAGTAAATATATTCAAGGAATATGTTTTGGAGGGGAAACTAATGGGGGTCGGTTGTACACTTTATTGCTCTAAGGCCAACTTTGAAGAAGTTGTGGGCATTTTTACATCATTTTTGTAAATTTTGTGTGGCAACCCCCGTAGGGCGTAGAGATAGGAGGTAAGTATGCTGTAGGAATACGTTTGGGAGGAAAAACTAATGGGGGTCTGTGATACATTTTTTTCCTCTGCGGGCGACTCCGGGGAAGTTGTAGCGGTTTTTACCTTATTTTTGTAAAATTTTGTATGGCAACCATGTCAGGGGCTGGAGATAGAGAGTAAGTATGTTCCACAAAAATGTTTGGATTGAAAAAATAATTTTGGTCGGTCTTACATTTTACCTTTGTAGGAGAACCCTGGAAGCCGTGGGAGCGATTTTAAAAATGTTTAAATTAAGCTTTGTATGGCAACGCTGTTATATGTATGAACACTAATACTAAACAAATTTTTGTTTTGGGTGTGTTTCAATAATATAAACATGACTGATTCTTTTTCTTTTTTTGTTGTTTTTTTATTTAAACATGTAAAAGTATGTTCCTTGTTGTTGTTGTAGACTCAAAAAAACGAGGTAGTCTTGGTTTTTTGCTTATATCTCGGTCATTTATCGGGCGATTTTGAATTTCAATACCGATTTTCTCGCCACTATCTGTGACAGTTTTATACCACATTCGGGGGTCTATGCGATATCGGGGGGCTTCAGAAAGTTGATTTCAACCATAACACGGACAGACGAACATCGCTAAATCGGCTTCCTTATCTATAAGGATCCAGAATATATAAACTTTATGGGGTCCCAAATGGATAAAAAAGGAATTTCAAACGGAATGACATATATAAATACCCTTATAACTTATGTAAAGGGTATAAAAACTTTGCCTATATTGCACATAAAATATAACAGCTCCAAAAAGTTACATTAATTATTCAGTCTAATTTTATTTAACTAAGGATATTAAAACATCACTGTTAAGTAAGGGTATGCAAAACAAATTTCAAAACCATTTTAAAATCAGCAACATCTGTAACCCAACAATAGCAGCATGACGAGGCCTCATCATCCCGCCATTGCAGTAATAAGTTGGTGAGTCGTTTAAAATTCATTATGTACATATAATTATTAATAAATCAAACTGTTTTGCATTTATCTTGCTTTTTTTATATTAAAGTTAAGTGAAGAAAAAACTTTAAAAAATAAAAAAAATTTATTATAAAGTATTTAATTTCCCGATTTTAAAGGGATTACTGTGCGCGAATGTGAAGAAGAAGAACAAGAATTACAACTTACCTATATATGTATATTCGCTTTACGCATTTTTCTTATTTTTTGTAAATTTTTTTTCTTCTCTTTATGCAAATCTAATTCATAAAATAAATAAATTAAAAACATATACAAAAACAAATGATAAGAGTAAAGTAAATTACAACAATGATAATTGCATTTAAATTGATCATTATGTGAGAGATGATAATGAAGAGTACTAAAAAGTTGTAAATGATCATTATTATTGTTAATATTTTATTGTGATGAGTGATTAATTTTTACAAACAGTCACGTCGAATATATAAGAACGAATCTATATATAAGTATATATAAAGCATTTTATTAATTGAATTAAATCTATATATAAAAACCATTATATATTATTGGCCCCCTAAGCAAAACACTGGTATTTAAGCCTAATTTTTTAACAATGTATTTTTGTTTACATATTTATTTTTAGCGTATTTTTTGAACAATTTTTATTTCTAAAATTTCCTTTATAATTTATCAGGCTAATTAGTTCAAATTTATTGTGATAAGATTTTCATTGAAGAAATATTTGGAAAAAGTTTAGTTTCCCGACACTAGCCGAGTGGAATGCATTTTCAGAGCCCGCTACAACTCCTCATCAGCACTCTTTGTTCGGTACTGAGCATTGGTAGTAAATATCATCTATTTAACCCAAGTTTTAATTGAAATTTGAATACGGAAATACTATTTTGTATTTTACACATACTCCTATTGACAATTGTTAATTCTTGGGTTAGAACGAAATTTACGGCCTGCCATTCATTTTCTCATATCATGGCAACACCTTTTCTTTTATATATTCTTCATCTCACCACTTTTAATTTTTGCCTTATTCATCTCTATTTAGATGAGTATGAAGGCAGCATGCTTTTGCATGCATTAGTTTTGTCTCGCTTTTGTTATATTTTTAAATTTTGATTTGCTGACGATCAGTCGTCAGCGAGTTGTTTAACATGTTTATTAACTTTGCGGACATATATTTTTACACCATGCCTAGTGTTATTTAATACATATTTATTTTTAGCGTATTTTTTGAACAATTTTTATTTCTAAAAATTAAAACTTAGGTTAAATAGATGATATTCACTACCAATGCTCAGTACCGAACAAAGAGTGCTGATGAGGAGTTGTAGCGGGCTCTGAAAATGCATTCCACTCGGCTAGTGTCGGGAAACTAAACTTTTTCCAAATATTTCTTCAGTGAAAATCTTATCGCAATAAATTTGAACTAATTAGCCTGATAAATTATAAAGGATATTTTTGTTTAATTTACTTGAACAAATTAATTTTAAAAATAGGATTTCTACAACCCTTTAAAAACTTTTCGAAAATGAGTTAATTAAAGTACGCGTGATACGCTTTCTAAGATCAACAGGCAGGGAGGGTCTTGAGGCAACTTCCCAATAACACCTTGGGATATTAAAATAATATTAGAGGTAATATGATTCAGGAATGTTGTATGTATCTTTCTGATTAAAAATTTGGTCAATATACAACCTTTCTTAAGAAGAATTAATCACTTTTTTTTGCAGGGAATCTATAATAAGTTATTTATATATATGACTCTATAGGCAACGAATTTTAGGGCAAACAAGAAATCACCCTTCGACTGACCGCTAGTGGCATTTAATAATGACTCCCGTCGTTCCCTTTATTTTCAATTACGAATCCTTTTTTTACTATAGTAAGATATCCTTTTGGTTTCGTCTGTACATTACATAAATTGGCGCCCAACGTGGGGCCAAAGAGTTTGGGAAAATTTTAATACCAGTTCGTTTATTATTTTTAACAACTTTTAGCATTTTTTGGTTAGTACTCCAACGATCTTTTCTTTTGAAAGCCTTAAATTAAAGTAATTGAGATTTTCTGTGAGACAAATATTTTTAGCCCTTTTTAGGATTTTCAACCACTTGGCGTATTAGTTAAAAGAAAAGAGAATAAAATTCCTAAAATAAGCCCTAAGCCAAAGCAAACGAATCTTAATCGTGGTAGGCCTAGAGGAGCAATATCAAAAACATATTTTACTAGAAATTATACAAAAAATTCAGCACAAGATATTTCGCAACAGCCTCTTTTTAGATTTTAATAGTTCTAAAGTAGTTATACAATCTGATGAAAGAATTCGCAGTCCACAGTTAGATCCATCATCTAATTCTGCAGACAACTTTGTTAGGAATTTTCCTCCTTCTAATTTTTATCTAAATTTTTCAAATATTGGTAATTATGCTTAAAGTAACCAAATTATTGAGAATACACTTACACGTCTTTTAACTAACATTAACATTGGTTCCAATCCAGTAAACCAAAATTTAGATGCTTACACCAATGCAAGACCCCATTAAGTATCAACTGATTCATCTAACAATCCATCTTTACAGCCTCCTCTAAATAATAGTCGCGAAACTTCACGTCCAAATCAGGGAATCATTAAATTGACCCAATTTATAGTTTAAAAGTAGATAAAATTACTGCGATTATTCAAAACTGGAACATTAAGTTCGATGGTTCCACTAACGGACTTACAGTTAAAGAATTTTTGTACAGAGTGAGATCTCTTACCTCAGAAAATTTTAATGGCGATTTTAGCATTGTTTGTAAAGATTTATCAATGCTTTTAACCGGTAAGGCTCGAGACTGGTACTGAGGGTACCACAAGCAGGTGGATAGAATTGTTCGGACAGAATTTTGCGCCGCATTAAGGTACGAAACCGTTAGATGAAACCAGGGGAGACATTTGAAGTCTTTTACGAGAATATATCGAGCCTTTGGTGCAATACCGTAGTAATTCAAAAAATCGTGAACTGAGAAAAATGCATTTGAAGTTTTGAACCATCTTTTTGATGGTATTTTCGTTTACTAAAGTTATTTTTTTACAAGTTTTTAAATAAAAAGGAATGTTTTTAAATAAAAAAGGCCAAACATTTTTAACAATATCAAACATTTATTTATATTTAAGTACTTTGTATCAACCTATCAATGGTGTATCGTTATTGTCACAAAACCTATGACAAACTTAAAAATTAATTCGAAATATATCGTTATAGCAAATAAACTTTTTACTATTTTTTTTCTAACAAAGTTGTAATATGAAATAATACGAACAGGTAAAAAAGAAATCAAATTATGCAGTTGTGTTTCTGTGCCTAAAACGTAGCAAAAAATAATATTTTCGTTTTATTTATTTATTAGTTGAACTATTTGTTTTAAGACAATTTTTATTTTCTTTATCAGGCTCAAGTTCAATACTATACTAAATTCTCATTTATTTTCAAATGAAGAAATTAATATTTTTACTTTTTACTACTTTATTAGCGTTAGTTAAGAAAGGAAAATTTTATTGAAAAAACAAGTAACAGCGCTATATTCGGCTGTGCCGAATCTTATATACCCTTCACATTGACCTTTCGCAATCCCAAACTTTTTTTATTTTTAACCATTTTTTTTACTTATAAAGTATTTCTAATTTTTAAGTAGGCTCTAAGGCCAACTCTAAAGAAGTTGTGGGCATTTTATCATTTTTGTAAATTTTGTATGGCAACCCCATTAGGGCGTGGAGATAGGGGGTAAGTATGTTCTAGGAATATGTTTGGGAGGGCAAACTAATAGGGGTCGCTCGTACACTTTATTGCTCTAAGGCCAACTCTGAAGAAGTTGTGGGCATTTCATCATTTTTGTAAATTTTGTATGGCAACCCCATTAGGGCGTGGAGATACGGGGTAAGTATGTTCTAGGAATATGTTTGGGAGGGCAAACTAATAGGGGTCGGTCGTACACTTTATTGCTCTAAGGCCAACTCTGAAGAAGTTGTGGGCATTTCATCATTTTTGTAAATTTTGTATGGCAACCCTATTAGGGCGTGGAGATAGGGGGTAAGTATGTTCTAAGAATATGTATGGGAGGGCAAACTAATGGGAGTCGGTCGTACACTTTATTGCTCTAAGGCCAACTCTGAAGAAGTTGTGGGCATTTCATCATTTTTGTAAATTTTGTATGGCAACCCCATTAGGGCGTGGAGATACGGGGTAAGTATGTTCTAGGAATATGTTTGGGAGGGCAAACTAATAGGGGTCGGTCGTACACTTTATTGCTCTAAGGCCAACTCTGAAGAAGTTGTGGGCATTTCATCATTTTTGTAAATTTTGTATGGCAACCCCATTAGGGCGTGGAGATAGGGGGTAAGTATGTTCAAGAAATATATTTGGGCGAAGAAACTAATAGGGGTCGCTCGTACACTTTATTGCTCTAAGGCCAACTCTGAAGAAGTTGTGGGCATTTTATCATTTTTGTAAATTTTGTATGGCAACCCCATTAGGGCGTGGAGATAGGGGGTAAGTATGTTCTAGGAATATGTTTGGGAGGGCAAACTAATAGGGGTCGCTCGTACACTTTATTGCTCTAAGACCAACTCTGAAGAAGTTGTGGGCAATTTTACATAATTTTTGTAAATTTTGTATGGCAACCCCCTTAGGGCGTAGAGATAGGGGGTAAGTATATTCCAGGAATATGTTTGGGAGTAGAAATTAATGGGGGTCTGTGATACATTTTTTTCCTCTACGGGCAAGTCCGGGGAAGTTATAGCGGTTTTTACCTTATTTTTTAAAATGTTGTATGGCAACCATGTCAGGGGCTAGAGATAGAGGGTAAGTATGTTCCACAAAAATGTTCGGATGGAAAAAATAATTCGGGTCGGTCTTACATTTTACCTTTGTAGGAGAACCCTGGAAGCCGTAGGATCGATTTTAAAAATGTTTAAATTAAGCTTTGTATGGCAACGCTGTTATATGTATGAACACTAATACTAATAGAATTTTTGTTTTGGGTGTGTTTCAATAATACAGACATGACTGATTCTGTTTTTTTCTTTTTTTGTTGTTTTTTTGTTGTTTTTTTATTATTACATGTAAGAGTATGTTCTTTGTTGTTGTTGTAGACTCAAAAAACCGAGGTAGTCGTGGTTTTTTGCTTATATCTCGGTTATTTATCGGGCGATTTTGCTGAATTTCAATACCGATTTTCTCGAGACTATCTGTGACAGTTTGATACCACATTCGGGTCTATGCGATATCGGGGGGCTTCAGAAAGTTGATTTCAACCATAACACGGACAGACGGTCAGACGGACAGATGGACAGACGGACAGACGGACATCGCTAAATCGGTTTCCCTATCTATAAGGATCCAGAATATATATACTTTATGGGGTCCCAAATGGATAATAAAGGAATTACAAACGGAATGACAAACTTATATATACCCTTATCACTTATGTGAAGGGTATAACAAGATTTTTACCGATACTAGCCGAGTAGAATGCATTTTCGAAAAACAGCTACGATTTTCATCATCAGTACTCTTTGTTCGGTTGTTAGTTATTAATTTGGTTGTAAAACATCAGCCATTTAACCCACTGATCCATGTGGCGAGGTGAGTCGGCACGAAGTTTTTTCCACTTAAACTAACTAAACCAAAGCTTTTTCTTTTTTCCATTTCTTATTACTAACGCCATCTCTATCTAAGTTGTAACACTAAGTTAGAGCGTAGCGTAGCCTTAACCATCTAACAGATGGTATTTTAGAAGGCTACCATATTTTTTATATGTACAATTTTTTGAAATTGTTATATATATATCACCGTGCCATGTGTGCTTTATATGTTTTCGTTTTATTTATTAGTTGAACTATTTGTTTTAAGACAATTTTTATTTTCTTTATCAGGCTCAAGTTCAATACTATACTAAATTCTCATTTATTTTCAAATGAAGAAATTAATATTTTTACTTTTTACTACTTTATTAGCGTTAGTTAAGAAAGGAAAATTTTATTGAAAAAACAAGATTTTCACCGATACTAGCCGAGTAGAATGCATTTTCGAAAAACAGCTACGATTTTCATCATCAGTACTCTTTGTTCGGTTGTTAGTTATTAATTTGGTTGTTAAACATCAGCCATTTAACCCACTGATCCATGTGGCGAGGTGAGTCGGCATGAAGTTTTTTCCACTTAAGCTAACTAAACCAAAGCTTTTTCTTTTTTCCATTTCTTATTACTAACGCCATCTCCATCTAAGTTGTAACACTAAGTTAGAGCGTAGCGTAGCCTTAACCATCTATCAGATGGTATTTTAGAAGGCTACCATATTTTTTATATGTACAATTTTTTGAAATTGTTATATATATATCACCGTGCCATGTGTGCTTTATATGTTTTCGTTTTATTTATTAGTTGAACTATTTGTTTTAAGACAATTTTTATTTTCTTTATCAGGCTCAAGTTCAATACTATACTAAATTCTCATTTATTTTCAAATAAAGAAATTAATATTTTTACTTTTTACTACTAAAAATATTAATTTCTTCATTTGCAAATAAATGAGAATTTAGTATAGTATTGAACTTGAGCCTGATAAAGAAAATAAAATTGTCTTAAAACAAATATTTCAACTAATAAATAAAAACGAAAACTCATGAAGAAATTAATATTTTTACTTTTTACTACTTTATTAGCGTTAGTTAAGAAAGAAAATTTTATTGAAAAAACAAGATTTTTACCGATACTAGCCGAGTAGAATGCATTTTCGAAAAACAGCTACGATTTTCATCATCAGTACTCTTTGTTCGGTTGTTAGTTATTAATTTGGTTGTAAAACATCAGCCATTTAACCCACTGATCCATGTGGCGAGGTGAGTCGGCACGAAGTTTTTTCCACTTAAACTAACTAAACCAAAGCTTTTTCTTTTTTCCATTTCTTATTAGTAACGCCATCTCTATCTAAGTTGTAACATTAAGTTAGAGCGTAGCGTAGCCTTAACCATCTATCAGATGGTATTTTAGAAGGCTACCATATTTTTTATATGTACAATTTTTTGAAATTGTTATATATATCACCGTGCCATGTGTGCTTTATATGTTTTCGTTTTATTTATTAGTTGAACTATTTGTTTTAAGACAATTTTTATTTTCTTTATCAGGCTCAAGTTCAATACTATACTAAATTCTCATTTATTTTCAAATGAAGAAATTAATATTTTTACTTTTTACTACTTTATTAGCGTTAGTTAAGAAAGGAAAATTTTATTGAAAAAACAAGATTTTTACCGATACTAGCCGAGTAGAATGCATTTTCGAAAAACAGCTACGATTTCCACCTCGCCACATGGATCAGTGGGTTAAATGGCAGATGTTTTACAACCAAATTAATAACTAACAACCGAACAAAGAGTACTGATGATGAAAATCGTAGCTGTTTTTCGAAAATGCATTCTACTCGGCTAGTATCGGTAAAAATCTTGTTTTTTCAATAAAATTTTCCTTTCTTAACTAACGCTAATAAAGTAGTAAAAAGTAAAAATATTAATTTCTTCATTTGAAAATAAATGAGAATTTAGTATAGTATTGAACTTGAGCCTGATAAAGAAAATAAAAATTGTCTTAAAACAAATAGTTCAACTAATAAATAAAACGAAAACATATAAAGCACACATGGCACGGTGATATATATATAACAATTTCAAAAAATTGTACATATAAAAAATATGGCAGCCTTCTAAAATACCATCTGATAGATGGTTAAGGCTACGCTACGCTCTAACTTAGTGTTACAATTTAGATAGAGATGGCGTTAGTAATAAGAAATGGAAAAAAGAAAAAGCTTTGGTTTAGTTAGCTTAAGTGGAAAAAACTTCGTGCCGACTCACCTCGCCACATGGATCAGTGGGTTAAATGGCTGATGTTTTACAACCAAATTAATAACTAACAACCGAACAAAGAGTACTGATGATGAAAATCGTAGCTGTTTTTCGAAAATGCATTCTACTCGGCTAGTATCGGTAAAAATCTTGTTTTTTCAATAAAATTTTCTTTCTTAACTAACGCTAATAAAGTAGTAAAAAGTAAAAATATTAATTTCTTCATGAGTTTTCGTTTTTATTTATTAGTTGAAATATTTGTTTTAAGACAATTTTATTTTCTTTATCAGGCTCAAGTTCAATACTATACTAAATTCTCATTTATTTGCAAATGAAGAAATTAATATTTTTAGTAGTAAAAACTAAAAATATTAATTTCTTCATTTGCAAATAAATGAGAATTTAGTATAGTATTGAACTTGAGCCTGATAAAGAAAATAAAATTGTCTTAAAACAAATAGTTCAACTAATAAATAAAAGCGAAAACTCATAAAGCACACATGGCACGGTGATATATAACAATTTGTAAAATTGTACAATATAAAAAATATGGTAGCTCTTAATACCATCTGATAGATGGTTAAGGCTGCGCTACGCTAATTAGTGTTAAAACTAAAATAGAGATGGCGTTAGTATAGGAAATGGAAAAAAGAAAAAGCTTTGGTTTAGTTGGCTTAAGTGGAAAAAACTTCGTGCCGACTCACCTCGCCACATGGATCAGTGGGTTAAATGGCTGATGTTTACAACCAAATTAAACTAACAACCGAACAAAGAGTACTGATGATGAAAATCGTAGCTGTTTTTCGAAAATGCATTCTACTCGGCTAGTATCGGTAAAAATCTTGTTTTTTCAATAAAATTTCCTTTCTTAACTAACGCTAATAAAGTAGTAAAAACTAAAAATATTAATTTCTTCATTTGCAAATAAATGAGAATTTAGTATAGTATTGAACTTGAGCCTGATAAAGAAAATAAAATTGTCTTAATTTCTTCATTTGAAAATAAATGAGAATTTAGTATAGTATTGAACTTGAGCCTGATAAAGAAAATAAAAATTGTCTTAAAACAAATAGTTCAACTAATAAATAAAACGAAAACATATAAAGCACACATGGCACGGTGATATATATATAACAATTTCAAAAAATTGTACATATAAAAAATATGGTAGCCTTCTAAAATACCATCTGATAGATGGTTAAGGCTACGCTACGCTCTAACTTAGTGTTACAACTTAGATAGAGATGGCGTTAGTAATAAGAAATGGAAAAAAGAAAAAGCTTTGGTTTAGTTAGTTTAAGTGGAAAAAACTTCGTGCCGACTCACCTCGCCACATGGATCAGTGGGTTAAATGGCTGATGTTTAACAACCAAATTAATAACTAACAACCGAACAAAGAGTACTGATGATGAAAATCGTAGCTGTTTTTCGAAAATGCATTCTACTCGGCTAGTATCGGTAAAAATCTTGTTTTTTCAATAAAATTTTCCTTTCTTAACTAACGCTAATAAAGTAGTAAAAAGTAAAAATATTAATTTCTTCATTTGAAAATAAATGAGAATTTAGTATAGAATTGAACTTGAGCCTGATAAAGAAAATAAAAATTGTCAAAAAATAATATTGCTTTATACTTTTTTCGTAAATTGCTTTCTGTTAGTAAATTTCTTGTCATAAAGGAAATATTTCATTATTGCAAATAAATATTGTTGGAAATACCTAGAGGCAATAAAGACATTTTTTGCTGTAATATCTGAACAGTTAGAGGTGGAATCATAATCTTTTTTTCTTTAGATAGATATTTCCCCAAAGATAATTTCTGCATACCCAGCTCAAAAAATTCAAATTTTGAGTTACTACGGTATTGCACCAAAGGCTCGATATGTTCTATGTTTGATAGATTGGAGATTCCTATTCCCGAATCGGAACCTAATATTGAAGGAATTTTTTCGAGACTTCCAAAATCTAATATAATCTCTAACCTTGACTTGAAAGAAGCATACTGGCAGATCGGCCTAGCCGATCAGTCAAAAGCCACAGTGCCAGGAAGGCCACTGTACCAGTTTGTGGTCATGCCTTTTGGTCTTTGTATAGCTCCCCAGATCATGTGCCGTCTAATGGACCAGCTTACACCTCCAGATCTTCTTGATGATTTAGTAATCGTGTCGGAAGATTTTCAGTCTCATTTAGCTACACTTGTTAGAATTGCCGAACAGTTTCATAGTGCCAATCTTACCCTTAATATTACAAAAAGTGCATTTTGTGTTACACAGGTAAAATACTTAGGGTTTATCATAGGGCATGGGGGAATCAAAACCGATCCTGAAAAGGTTGAGGCAATCCTTAAATGGCCCACACCGAAAAATCTTAAGCAAGTTCGTGGATTTCTACGAATTGCTGGATGGTACCGCCGGTTTATTGAGAACTTCTCAACAGAAGTATATCCTATAACAGAGGTACTTACCACAAAACTAAAGTTTAGTTGGACTCTAGAGGCCCAACAGGCACTTGAGAAAATAAAGTCCTTATTAACCACAACGCCAGTCTTAACAAATCCAGACTTCACCAAAAAGTTTTATTTGCACTGTGATGCTAGCGACTACGGTATCGGTGCTGTATTGGTGTATTTAGACGAAAACGGACTAGAAAAGCCTATTGCGTATATGTTGAAAAAACTCAATACAGCACAACGCAACTATAGCGTGACTGAAAGGGAATGTCTAGCTGCCATCGAAGCTATTAAAAAGTTCCGCTGCTATTTCGAACTTCAGGAGTTCGAGGTCATAACGGAACACTCAGCGCTATTATGGCTCATGAACCAACCTGACCTCTCCGGAAGATTACCCCAATGGGTGTTTAAGCTACAATCGATTAACTTTACAATTAGTCACCGCAAAGGAAAGGATCACGCAGTCCCGGATGCCTAAAGCAGGATTCCCTGTGACGAAATTGCTGATGTACATCTTTTAGAACCGGAAATTGATTCAAGTTTACCCCCTGACTACATGACACTTAAGACAAAAATAAGCCAAAATGCTTCTAAATATCCAGATGTTAAAATCATCGGTAATTTAGTTTATATTCGCACTTGCCATTATACTGGAGATACAGATGAAGAGCAAAAATTCTAGAAATTATGGGTACCGGAACAACTAAGGGCCGAAGTTATTAAAAGAGCACACGAGTCAGTAACAACTCATGGTGGCATGGCAAAAACACTAAATAAAATAAGAAGAATTTTTTTTTGGCCAAGAATGGTTTCTAACGTTCGTGATTTTGTTCGAGATTGTGAAATATGTAAACAAATTAAGGCACCAAATACAATATTGAAACCTGAAGTGGGCCAGCCAACTATATCAATCCGACCATTTCAGTGATTGTATATAGACCTGGTAGGACCCTGCCCTCGCAGTAAAAATGGTCATATTGGACTTCTTGTTGTAGTAGATCACCTTTCTAAATTTCACTGACTTTTCCCACTCAGAAAATTTACGTCCAAATCTATTCAAAATTTACTTTTAACCGACATATTACACGTCAATGGAATTCCCGAGTTTGTCATAAGCGATAATGGATCGCAGTTTAGAGCAAATGACTTTGAAGTATTTTTAACCAAGTTAGGAATCACCCATACCTTAACTGCGTTATATTCGCCACAGACCAATGCGTCAGAGCGAATAAATCGGTCTTTACTATCAGTAATTCGTTTATTTTTGAAACAAAACCACAAAGAGTGGGATAAAATATTAGTACTATAAGTTCTTCCCTAAGAAATGCTTACCATCAACGTATTTAGAGCTCTCCTTATCGTGTTTTATTTGGTATGGAAATGATGACGCATGGCTCGTCGTATGAACTGTTTAGAAAACTAAAACTTTTGGATGAACCCCATACTAAAGAAGATTTTTTAGCTTTTATTAGAAAAGACATCAGAAAAAATATTAAAAACTCCTATGAGACCTATAAACATAATTATAATTAAAGGATCAGACCAGTTCAGTTTAAAGTAGGACAGCAGGTTTTCCGTAGAAACCTTTCTCAAAGCAACTTTGCGCAAAATTAAAATTCTAAGCTATGTAACGGACGAACAGGAAATCCTACTTTTGCGAAAACTATTTGCTACCTTTTCAAAGCCGACTGTGCTCAGGGATAATGGGGTGGTGATCTTGTTTTCCAAAAAAAATAGGATTGCGTTACATTCTACTAAAAGATAATGTAAGGTAGCATATATCACGACGATACTGATACAACTGAATCAAAACAAAAAAAATACTAAAAAAATAAATAAAGAAACCTTTAAATGAATGCCCATGAAGTCTAGCCAAAGAGTTAGATGACATTACTCTTTAGTGGTCCGTGCCCTCCCAACCATTCGATGAAAAAAATATATTCATAAATGTATATATATAGGAAAGTTATAATAATAAAAATAATAACAATGTGTTAATACTATAGAAGAAAAACTTATGCAACATGAAAATGTGGGGTGGGTGGGTGTTACTATACCACAACCAAAAAAAAAATAATTTACCGGCACAAAAAAAATATTTGGGAAATGTGTATTTACAAAAAAAAATTTACATAATTGTTTATGTTATATTATGATCATCAAAAAAAAAAATAGTTATAAATAACAATTATGGGAGCAAAATTTTTTTGTTTTTTGTGGTTTTTTCTTGTAACTTTAGGAAAAAAAAAATATGCAAAAATTTAGAAAAGAATGTTGTTGACCTTTTCAATAACACCCATCAATTAAACTTTTAAGCTACAAAATTATGTTTTGATTCCAGAAAAAAAATAAAAATTTTATTCAGAATCACCAACAAATATTCTCCGATGATACCACAGGCCTGCTGTACATGGATTTGAAATATTATTTCCTTTTTTTTTGATTGATGTCCCTGCTGGATGTTATTATGTGGTGGGTGAAGAAATGTTATTTTTATGAAAAATATTTAAAAGACGATCTTTTCTAAATTAACAGTAAACCAAAAAACAAAAAAAAAATTACAATTTCCTTTGAAAGTTCAGACTATTGATAGGTTAATAATTAAAAGTTACCTTTTTAAGAAAAAAAACTAAAAAAAAAATATTTAATTATTTAATGCTAGGTAAACTGCATGGTGGGTAACGCTTTAGGTTAACACCATTCCTTTATAGGAGCAACCAGACAAAAAATTTAAGACTCAGCCAAGTTGTCTTGGTGTGTATTGTCCTGTCCGGTTGTTTTAAATCCCTTCTGGTTCAATAAAATTCTCCTTATTTGTGGAGGGTAAATTAATCCAATTTAGAAACCCGAAATTTTAAAGTAGAAATATCCCAACAAGCATTTTCATTTTTTCTATTTTTCATTTTGTTTAACGCTCTAAATTTGTACCTCATAAAACTGATACTGCTACAATGACTTTCCAATGGAAAGCAGAAGAACAGGATCAGGAAAAGGTCTAATCAAAACCAGTTTAAGTCCATATATCCTTGCAATGGTAAACTCCAGTATGACCGCTATCCAAGACTTTTAACTCATAGTTAACATTACCAATCTTCGGTAAAATCACAGCTTTTATACCAACTGGAGCCAGTTTAGAATTAAAATGATTAATCTTTGAACTTTGTGAAAAATTTCTTCTAAAAACTTCCTGTCCAACTGTGAAATTTGTCGTCCTCGACCTTAAGTTATATAGTCTCTGGTTTTTGTCATATGATTTACGTATTAAATTTCTAATGTCAGCGCAAGTCCATCCTGCGTTTCTATATGAATATCTGAGTCTGCCATAATATTTAGTTTCTTTAGCAACTAATAGTCTATTCCATGTGTTATCATCATCTGTCCATAAACGATTTGGTAAGGTGTTTTTCCAATCGTTTGGTGAGTGCTGTTTCTTAAAGAGCAGTTTATGCTTAGAATGTATTTGTCCCAATCCCTTTGATCGCTTCGGATATAGGATCGCAGTGCTTAATTAATGGACCGATTAACCCGCTCGCTGGCATTCGCCTGTGTTCTATATACTGCAGCCAAAATATGTTTCGTCCCAAATTTTTTTAGGAAGTTTTCAAATTCTTTACACTTAAACTGCGTGCCATTACCTGATACTAATGTTTCAGGTACCCCAAAGCAATTAAAGATCTCGTTTTCTAAAAATTGAATAACTAGTTAAGAAATAAATTTCTTTAAAACTTTTAAAAACTTAATTTTGGAAAAGTGATTCAAAATAATTAATATACCAATATTACCGTCCTTTGTTCGTGGAAAAGGTCCAATTAAATCCACATAAAGTCGCTGGAAAGGTCTTTCGGAATCTCTCATCTGCCCCAATGGAGGTCGTTAAACAGTTGTCGGTGTCTTTGAAGTTTTACATAAGTCGCAATTTTGAATATAGTCACGTACGTCAGTTACCAGTCTTGGCCAATAAAAATAGCGTCTTATCCGCTCCAAAGTTTTCGCAACCCCTCCATGTGCGGAGTTAGGTACGTTATGTGCGGTAAATATAACGTCATGTCGTATATCTATAGTTACTAGTAGCTTCCAGTTCCCCGACTCGTCTGCCTGCCCTGTAGAAAATTCGGTTCTTTTATATACATATCCATCTATTACTCTAAAGTCAGGAAGATCGTCTGTTATAGAATCACGAAATTGCACATATTTATCACTTTTAAACGCTTGTGAATTCAAATCTATAGATGGAAGGCATTCAATTTCAACACTTTCTACACAATCTTCACCCTCATGAGCTCTTGATAATGTACCCGGGACAACATTATCTTTACCTTTTCGATGTTCTATTTTAAAACTGAACCTTTGTATCTTAAGCGACCATCTTGCTAACCTTCCCGTCAAATCTCTTTGGTTCATCAGCCATTTTAAGCTTGCGTGGTCTGTCACTACTTTAAAATCTTGTCCTTCTATATACGATCGAAACTTTTTGATTGCCATAACAACGGCCAAACACTCAAGCTCCGTTATGGTGTAGTTGCGTTGAGCTCTATTTAGCTTATGTGACATATAGGCTATTGGCCTTTCCTCCCCATTGTCATCTTCTTGAGCTAAAACAGCACCTACTCCACATGTGCTTGCATCGCACTGCAAAATAAATGTTTTAGCATAATCATGATGAATAAGCAACGGTGCTGTCGTTAATTTTTCCTTCACGATATCAAAAGCTCTTTGTGCTGCTTCATTTTAAGCAAAAGTTTTCTTTTTAGCTAACAGTTCAGTGAGTGGAAATGTCAGAGTTGAATAATTTTGTATGAACCGCCTATACCAGCCTGTCATTCCAAGGAAACGTCTTAAATGCCTAATCGATTTGGGTTGTGGAAAATCTCTGATCGCCTTTATCTTATCATCGTCTACCTGTAAAGTACCATTGCCAACAACATAACCGAGATATTTCACTTTACTTAAGGCAAAGCTACTTTTATTAACGTTAATTGTCAAACCAGCCATTCTCAAACGATATGCAACTTCAGAAATATGTCTAAGGTGTTCATCAAAATCCTTTGATACAATCAGTAAATCATCTAAATAAATGAAAACATTAGTTTTTAAGTTAAACGGAATAACCATGTCCATCAGTCGGCACAACGTTTGTGGTGCGTTACCAAGTCCAAATGGCATTCTTGTAAATTGATACAAGGGCCGATTAGGGACTGTAAATGCTGTCTTCGGTTTCGAGGATTCCTCCAACTTGATTTGCCAAAAAGCATCTTTCAAGTCTATTTTAGTAACAAAATATACTGGAATAAGTCTCGATATGATTCCCTCGATGTTAGGTATCGGGTACGCGTCTTTTATGGTCACGAAGTTTAATTTACGACTATCAACGCACATTCTAATTTTTCCTGGTTTAACAATAACCACAGCCGGAGAAGACCACGGTGAACTTGGTGCCTCCTCTATCACTCCTAAAGATATCATCCAATCTAATTTCTGACACAACAATTTTTCAAACGCTGGTGAAATGGGGTAGTAACGCTGTTTTACCGGCTTAGCATCTCCTGTGTCAATTGAATGTTCTATCAATGTAGTACAACCCAAATCCTCCGATTCAGAGTCGGGAAGTGTTGATATTATCTTCCGTAGTTTTTGGTCTTGGTCAGGGGTAAGTACAATTTTATCTAAGTCTGTCTTGGTTTTAATAACTTCTCCAATTTCTGGTACTGAAATTTTAAGTCCATATGCAACCCAAAAATCAAACCCACAAATCAAATTTTTCTGTATGCTGGGTACAACTAAAAATTCAAACGGTTTAGATTTTCCTTAATACATTACGTCTAACGTTACTGTCCCTACTACGTTCTGCTTTTGACCATCCGATGTGCGAACATTACCGAAAATTCTCCTAAAATTTTTACCGTTTTGTACATTTTTCGAAAGCGGTCCTCCAATCACACTTTTATTGGCGCCACTGTCCAATAAAGCGAAGTAGTTTTCATTATTAATACTTAAATTTATATATGGTCTACTGTCGTTCTCTTATGTAATAATTGAGGATACTACAAATTTTTTTAACAATTTAAATTTATTATAAAAATCCGAATTCTCTTTGACGATCTACTACATTTAGACGAATCGTTAAATATTCTAGACCGAACTTTTTGATAGTTTGTCAAACGAATGTGGTATGGGTGCTGTAAGGGATGAATCAAATTAGAACTTGGTTCACGAAACCCCACTTTATAATCACCGGATGCCCGCTCTAATTTTGACGGACATCCTGATGTCCGTTTCCTTGAGATCTGGATTTGCATTTAAGGCAGTTAGGTTTATATACGTCTTTGAGACCACAACTATAACAAAACACCCGTCGTTTTTCAATACAATCTGTATAGGTATGCCCCGACTTATCACAATTCCAACAGGTTGGAACATTTTGAATACCGCATAAGTTATAATTAATTTCATTCTCCTCTTCTTCTAAGCCTTTCTGAGCCAATAACTCAGTTTTTCTACCTCTTGTAGACTTAGGCAGCTCCCTGTTTTGTAGGTCCTTTACAAATTTTTCGTGCTTTTGAACTTCACGACGAAGATCCGAAACACTAGCAATTTTTAAATGTAGCAACTCGTGTCTAATTTCAAATTTTAAATTACGCAAAATGGTTTCAACAAGATCAGTGTCCGAAATAGGGGTTTTTAATTTTGCTGCCATATCAGAAATAGTTTCAAAATATTCATCAAAGCTCTCATTAGATATCTGCTTGCTTTTCCTAATATCATCCATAATGTCATAATCATTAGTTTCAGTTTTATATTGACGACGCAATGCATTGGTCAACGAAATCCAATCGAGATCACTATCTGACCTATTATAACGCCAATACCAATCTAATGCTTTGCATTCAAATAAAATATGACCATGTTTTGAAAGAATATCAAAATTCCCTCTAAGCGTATTAGAAGTAAGAACATTTGTACGATAAATAAATTCGTCCACCGAAATAGGATCGTTGTGACCACTAAACTTAATTCTCCAATTACGAATAATATTAAGAACTTTTTCTGCACAAAAAGGTTCCGCTGAGTCTACTGAATCGGAAGAAGTATTCGGACGCCCATTGGACTGTGGCACATTGCTTGAAATGTTTGTGTTCTGTAACATTGTTAATAATTGCTCAGTTAGGACATTTGTCATCTCTTCCCGAAAACTATCTAGTGAAATATTTATAAATTTCTGAATTCTCCTTTCCTCACTATTATTGTTATCCTTTTTACAATTAGCTTGATTCTTATCTTTAGGACGAGCACCAGTTTGTGATCTCGTCTGAACCGAACTTCCTGACGCTATATCAGCTATAGCACTACCATTAAATGGTTCATCAATATCTAACAAGTTTTCGCGGCTACGTGTTAACGGCATTATGTAACAAAGTAATAACGAGATTCAAATATAATTTTAAGTATTCCACTACTCCATTTAAAATATCAGTTAGTTTAGTTGTAAAAAAAATATAATTTAACCTATACTTCATGAGACCCACAAAAAAAATAAGTATTCAAATATCAACAAAGGTAAATAGATCGTACAGTGTACAAATACTTTAACATCCAGAGTTGACATTTAAACCCTAACAAATGTGTGAGTTATCATACGCCTACATCCAAAGTAAAAAAGAAAGTATTAGAATTTGTGAGTAAGTTATCGATGTGGTTCCAATAACAAAATTCTCAAACATAATTACTAATACAATTGAAACAGTGATCTATTATTTAGGTTTAAAATCATAGTTAAAACGAAATTAAAAAAAAAAATCCTAGAAATATTCAATCACTACAAAACCAACAAAAAACTTAAGTACTTGTATCAGCATCCACAAAAAATAATGTTGTGAAACTTCAGCTAGATGTTAAGAAGATTTAAATTTTTTTTTAAAAATGAAAGAAAACAAAACGCTGGACCCAACTGAATATAGCTTTTCAATATTATAGAGTGTCCAGTCTTCCTTTGTTGTTATTTTTCCTTCTCTGTTAGTCCTTTTATTATTATTCCAATTGACCGCTAGTATTCTCCGAAACGTATATTTCGTTGTGAAATTTTTAAACGTAATAAAAATTTTCATAGAAAAATTTTTATATTTTTGCCCCGAATGACAAACTTTTCTTTTTGAATTTAAACAAACCCGAAATTTTAAAGTAGAAATATCCCAGCAAGCATTTTCATTTTTTTCTATTTTTCATTTTGTTTAACGCTCTAAATTTGGACCTCATAGCTACAACCTATGTTTGTAAAAGCAAAAGTTCGTGAGCGAATTGGCAATAATTGCTACATGCTGGAAGATACAGAAGGCAAGCTTATAGGAAAAAATAATTAAAATTCCGTCTAATTTTTGCTGGTTTAAAAAACCCAATATTATCAGGTTTTGTAATGCAGATATTTTGTAAAAATAAAAATTTTCTATTGAAGTATGTTTTTCATTTTGTTTTATGACAATTTCTATTTATTTTTAAGATTTTATTCAGGGGTTTCCTTAGACTGATTTTGGTCACAAATATGTTTCTGATCTTAATAAAACAGTTTCTAATTTTTAAGTTTTTGCTCGACGTTTCGTTGGCCTTATTCTAACTTCTTCAGGAGCGGGATCTTTATTGATGTTATCTATTAAATAAGTTATAATTTTTGTTATTTTCAAACTTAATAAATTAAAATGTATATTTGTATATATTGAACAATTTTTGTAAAAACTTACTGCTACTTTTACATATTAAAAATCTGATGTATTATCAGATTTGTATAAAAATTTTTTAAAACTGGACATCACAATATAAATAAATAAATAAATTAATTAACAATTATTTACGGCACAAAACAAAAATTATCACAGTTTATTATGCTATCACAGGTTAATTTAATATGGCGATTGAATGTTTAATGTTATCTTTGTCTTCTTTTGTGTTCATAGCTCTTTTTATTTTCTCTTGTATACGTAGGCTCTCTAATGTAAATCTTTTGTTTTCTCTTTTTTCTTTGTCTAATATTTTGACATTATCAAAACAAACTTTATGTCCCGTCTCTTTAATGTGTTGAGTAAGAGTTGTGCTTTCCCGTCCCCTTTCAAAATCTGCTGCATGTTCTGCTATTCTCGTTTCCAATTTTCGCTTTGTTGTACCTATGTATATTTTGTTACATCGCTCGTTGTCATTGCCTTTACATTCTATTTCGTAAACAACATTGTCAATCTTCATTTTATATAGTTTTGTTTTTTTGCATGTAAATAAATGTCTAGTTGTTTGGTTTGATATGTGTGCTATGTTTAGTTCCTTATTGGCCATAATCTTTCTTAAATATTTGTTTGCAGTAAGTTTTGGTACATATGGTACACTGTAAAAATTTGTTTTATCCCTTGATTTGTTTTTGTTTCCGTTTTTTGTAGAGGCTTTCTTCAATAATGTTTTTATGATTTTTTTCAGGTAGCTGTTCTTTTTAAGGCCTTAAGATATTATCTTCTCTAAATTTGTCTTCACTTGTTTTCTATTAGATTGAATAAAAATTAAGTTTAAAGATTGTTAACTTTAGATTCTTTTATTGCTTAATTTAAACGTTAACGGAAATTTTCTGTAGTCAGTATTTCACCTCTCACTGTTGTATTTAGAGTAAATATATAGTGAGCTACACTGGCAACTTCAAATGACATACAAGCAGATGTCAATTTTTTTGTCAAAATTGGTATGAAATTGAAATGCGATTCTCGCTAACCAAACCAACTTCCTTTTTTTCTAATTGGAACTTTGACGTGGAGGCATCTCTTACAAAGAAAAAGACAAAATAAGAAAATATAATTTCTATTCTAAATAAATCTTGCTTCGTTACTTATTAAATATTTTCAAGAAAAATATTCAGTTTCCTAAATTAAGTTTGTGAATTCCCAGAGGTCGTGTTTTGTACGATTCCGTGTCTGAAATGGGACTTTATGTTATTTCAACTGGACAACCAACCTACTGACCACAATAAAATTCCAGACGTAATTGATTTTGGAGTAGCAAAAGGTATATCCTCGGAGCTTTTTGAGGCTCAAGCCTCCTTGGATTTATCTTCTGACCACTCACCAACAATAATCACAATTTGCAGTCCTCATCAAATGGCAGCTAGTGAGTTTTTCTTATCTAAAAGAATAAATTGGTTGAAATATAAAAAATATATTAGCGCCCACTGCTCGAAGAACCAACCGCTAAAAACTCCCGGAGACATCGATGATTGCCTGAGCGTCCTAAATGAAAACATTCAAAAAGCCGTTGAACATGCGTCTTCTACCTATCGTCAAGCTTGGTACAAAAAAATTTTTTCTGAAGATGTGGAAAAGCTTTTATCTGAAAAAAGGAGAGCCCGAAGAGAATGGCAAAAGCATAGATCGCCCCAACTTAAATCTAAGCTAAAAGAATGTACAAAGCAATTAAAAAGCTTGCTGGAGGTTTACAGAATGGCTTCACTGAAGGAGTACCTGGAAGGTCTAGACGCGGCTCCTCAGAGAAATTATTCATTATGGCGATCAGCCAGACGTCTTAAAAGACCCGTTATCGCAAAACCACCACTGCGTAATCTGAGAGGATCCTGGGCTAGAAATGACGAAGAAAAATGCGATCTGTTCGCAAATCATTTCAAAAACGTATTCACACCCAATAAATGCACAGACATGAGGGAATTACCGCCTATTGTTGTTAGACTTTCTTTAGAAATACATTTTCGATTCGCAGATGTTGTAGAGACTGTCGCTAACCTAAATGGTAAAAAAGCTCCTGGCGTTGATAAAATAAGCAACAAAATGCTTATAGAGCTACCTCTTGCTGCTAAAACAATCATTCTTTTTATTTTTAACGCGATAATTCGGCTTGAACATTTTCCGCCTATATGGAAAGTTGCCTTAGTAAGGATGATTCCTAAGCCTGGCAAAGATCCCTCGAAGGTAGAGTCTTATAGGCCCATAAGCTTGTTACCCACAATGTCCAAGTTGTTCGAAAAACTGCTAAAAAACAAGCTAAATCCGATCCTGAGTGACAACAACTGTATTCCAAATCACCAATTCGGCTTTAGAAGTCAACATAGTACCATCGAACAAACTCACAGGTTGGTACAGGTTATAAGAAAAGCCTTTGAGGAAAAGAAGTACTGCTCGGTGCTTTTTATCGATGTCTTGCAAGCTTTCGACAAAGTATGGCATGAAAGCCTTTTAAACAAACTAAAGCTCAACCTTCCAGCTAATATTTTCAACCTTTTAGAAAAATACATAACCGGTCGACAATTTATGATCAAAGAGGGAAACCAAATAAGTTCTTCTCAACCAATAGGGGCCGGTGTACCTCAAGGCAGTATACTAGGTCCAATTTTGTACTTGCTTTACACGGCAGATATGCCAACCAACAGTTTTACAAACACGTCGACATTTGCTGACGACACTGCTTTTCTTAGTATTCACAAAGACCCTAAAGAGGCTTTGAACCAGCTGCAACAACACGTAACCTAAGTTGAAAAATGGGCAAAGTTATGGGGAATAAAGATAAATTAACAAAAATGTACTCACGTAAATTTTACCTTACGCAAAGAAACGTGCCCTCCAATCACTATTAACAACCATATGGTGCCTCAACGATCTGAGACAAAATATCTTGGTATTCACCTAGATCGGCGCCTTACATGGAAGCCTCATATAGATGCGAAGCTGACGCAAATGAAACTTAAAGCTGCTAAAATCCACTGGCTAATTAATAGAAACTCTGTGCTACGTCTTGATTGTAAGCTTCTACTCTACAACTCAATTTTAAAACCAATTTGGTGCTACGGTATACAATTATGGGGCACTGCTTCCGCCTCTAACATCGAAAAACTCCAACGCCGTCAAAACAAAATTCTAAGAATGATAACTGGTGTTCCTTGATATATTAAAAACAGCAACATCCACAAGGATCTAGAAGTTCCACTTGTAAAATGCGAAATCCTAATTATTGAATCTTCGCTTAAGCGAACTAACAATAAGTATTCAAATCTTAAAACTAAGTAATTAATACTAGTCCAGTCAGTACCAGACTAAAATTTAAGTTCTCACAATAAAGATGGCTAATTTCAAAAATTTCATCTAAGAGGAATAGTATCCCTTCTTTTTAGGCGGGTGTGCCCACTATGTTGCAGGATGCTTCGAGCGAGCGGATTTGGATGTGTTTCCAGCTTATTTAAATACTTGTCCACATAGTTTATGATTTCGCTTTTTACTAGTGGAACTTCTAGATCCTTGTGTATGTTGCTGTTTTTAATATACCAAGGAGCATCGGTTATCATTCTCAGAATTTTGTTTTGACGACGTTGTATTTTTTCGATGTTAGAGGCGGAAGCAGTACCCCATAATTGTATACCGTAGCACCAAATTGGTTTTAAAATCGAGTTGTAGAGTAAAAATTTACAATCCAGACGTAGCACAGAGTTTCTACCAATAAGCCAGTGGATTTGAGCAGCTTTAAGTTTTATTTGAGTCAGCTTCGCATCAATGTGAGGCTTCCATGTGAGGCGGCGGTCTAGGTGAATACCAAGATATTTTGTCTCAGTTCTTTGAGGCACCATGTGGTTGTTAATAGTGATTGGGGAGCACATTTCTTTACGTAAAGTAAAAGTTACCTGGGTACATTTTTGTTCATTTATTTTTATTCCCCATAACTTTGCCCATTTCTCAACTTGGGTTACGTGTTGCTGCAGTTGGTTCGAAGCCTCTTTAGGGTCTTTATGAATACTAAGGAAAGCAGTATCATCAGCAAATGTCGACGTGTGTGTCAAACTATTAGTTGGCGTATCTGCTGTGTAAAGCAAATACAGAATTGGACCTAGTATACTCCCTTGAGGTACACCAGCCCCTATTGGTTGAGAAGAACTTATTTGGTTTCCCTCTTTGATCATGAATTGTCGACCGGTTATGTATTTTTCTAATAGGTTAAAAATATTTACAGGAAGGTTGAACTTTAGTTTGCTTAACAGGCCTTCATGCCATACTTTGTCGAAAGCTTGCGAGACATCGATAAATAGTGCTGAGCCGTACTTCTTTTCCTCAAAGGCTTTTCTTATAACCTGTACCAACCTGTGAGTTTGTTCGACGGTACTATGTTGACTTCTAAAACCAAACTGGTGATTTGGAATACAGTTATTGTCCTTCAAGATTGGATTCAGCTTATTTTTGAGCAATTTTTCGAACAATTTTGACATTGTGGGTAACAAACTAATAGGCCTATAAGACTCTACTTTCGAAGGATCTTTGCAACTTTCCATATAGGCGGAAAATGTTCAAGCCGAATTATTGCGTTAAAAATAAAAAGAATGATTCTTTTAGCAGTAAGAGGCAGCTCTATGAGCATTTTGTTGCTTATTTTATCAACGCCAGGAGCTTTTTTACCATTTAGGTTTGCGATAGCATCTACAACATCTGCAAATCGGAAACGTATTTCTAAAGGACGTCTAGCAACAACAGGCGGTAATTCCCTCACGTCGGTGCATGTATTGGGAGTGAATACGTTTTTGAAGTGATTTGCGAACAGATCGCATTTTGCTTCATCATTTCTAGCCCAGGATCCTCTCAGATTGCGCAGTGGTGGTTGGGGGCGATCTATGTTTTTGCCATTCCCTGCGGGCTTTTCTTTTTTCAGATACCAGCTTTTCCACATCGTCAGAAAAAATTTTGTTGTACCTAGCCTGACGGTACCCTACGGGGAAGTGAACTGGTCCAAAACTATTGACGTGAACGGTCCTTTAGGGTAAGGACTGGTTCTAGTTCCAACACTTTATATGAAGAGAACCTGTCACTTTTACATTGCGTTGTCATTGGAGGGGGCAATTGGTTCAAAACTAACACCTAAGAACGGGTTACAGGCCAATCCTATATAAGCAAATTTTGCATTAATTGTTTAAGATCCTGTTCAATATACTTTGTTTATATTTAGGCGTGTGTGTGTGTTTATATAAACAGATGTATGTTTATGTGAAGGGACCAGTGTTTCTATTTTTTCCCCTAACCTCTTTAACACCTTTAAACCAGTTACTTGATGTGTGCATTTTTAACCAATTACGACCAACAGCTTTTGTGCAATTCATGTTTTGTACCGGTAACAGGTCGGGTACGCCGACCAATTGACACCAATTTCCCGCAGGGTAGGTAGAAGACGCATGCTCAACGGCTTTTTGAATGTTTTCATTTAGGACGCTCAGACAATCATCGATGTCTCCGGGTGTTTTTAGTGGTTGGTTTTCAGAGCAGTGGGTGCTAATGTATTTTTTATATTTCAACCAATTTATCATTTTAGATGAGAAAAAATCACTAGTTGCTATTTGATGAGGACTGCAAATAGTGATTATTGTGGATGAGTGGTCAGAAGATAAATCCAAGGAGGCTTGGGCCTCAATAAGCTCCGGTGATATGCCTTTTGCTACGCCAAAGTCTATTACGTCTGGAATTTTATTTTGGTCCGTTGGCCAGTAGGTTGGTTGTCCAGTTGAAATAACGTTAAGTCCCATTTCAGACATGGAATCATACAAGACGCGACCCCTGGGACTAATTAGGCGGGAGCCCCAGTAAGAGTGCTTGGCGTTATAGTCTCCAGCAGCTATGAAGCGGGGACCTAAAGATTTGTAAAAACTGGTGTACTGATCTTTCGTTATGGAAAATCTGGGCGGACAATAAACGGACGAAATAACGAGATTATGGAAAAATTCATCAATACAGACGTTTGTTGCTTGAATATAAGGTTCGGATAGGCCACCCAACCATTGGTGTTTAATTCTTGATTTAATTAGTATAGCAGATCCACCACATGATCTATCCCTAGGATCTTTTGCGTCGTAAAAAGTATAGCCACTTATTTTAAAAGTGCTTCTAGATGTCATATGAGTTTCGGAAATCAACATGACATCGATTTTTTGGTGTGTTAAAAAGTATTCGAGCTCGTTTTTGTGTTGGCGGATGCCGTTTGCGTTCCAGAAACAAACCCTGAGGCAGTTCATGGTCTTTTAAGCATGGCCTGCAGAAGAGCAGACTGCATTTTCTGCATCTCCTGCATCATGCTAGCCATTTGCGCCATTATCTGCGTAAATTGTTTGACCATATTGTCAATTACGGCTTCCAGGCGGCTAAAATTGGGACCGGTTGGTTCACTTGTTGGCACTTGTTGTTGTGTGGTTGGTTGGTTTGGCCTTTGTGCATTGGACTGGTTTGACTTTAGTGCGTTGGCGTAAGAAATCTGACTTGTAGTTGGCTGTGCTAACTGGGGAATGTTTGTTGTTGGTATATCTAACGGCTGGGGAGGGGCAGGAACTACCTTCGGCTTAGATGAGCGCTTAACTAAATCAAAGACAGGACAACCTCTATAGTTAGCAGTGTGATTTCCACCACAATTGCTGCATTTCTTCACCCGAGGATCATCTCTCGGTTTGTCGCACTTGGTCGTAGTATGCAGGTCTCCACACACAACACAAACAGCAGGCAACTTGCAATAAGTTCTGGTGTGACCATACTCTTGGCAATTCAAGCACTGTACGGGCCCAGATCGCTTATGTGACTTCAACAACGACTCTACGATGCAAAATATATTTAAGGTCATAGATAGGGTGAGTTTCGTTTTTTTTCAGTTTTAAATCACCGGGCTCATCTCTCAACTCGGAATAATGGTTGGGGATACCTTTCTCTGTTTTTAATGTTTGACACAGATTTGGCTTTGAAGCCTTTGCTGCACAAACTAGCCTTAATTTCTTCCGGGTCCACATTCAAATCAATGCCCTTAATAACAACTTGGATGCCTTTTGCGTTCTTAAGTTGATAGGTGTAGAAGTTTTTGTTATGTTTTTCAAGCTCCGAAACCGTGGTGCGATAAGCATTTTCGTGATACACTTAAATTTTAGTTTCATAAATGCTACCACGTTTTATGTTCGACACATAAAAGTTGTCTTCGCCGATTAATCCAACTAAAAACTTCATAAGGTCGTTTGAATTTTTCTCTCTCAAATAAATTGGGGGAGGCTTAAATGTCTTCCTCTCAGTTAGCGGGGCATCGTTTTCCTCTTGCAGTATTGCAAACCGATTTTGCGATGAGGTTGGTTTTTCTTCATCTTTCGACATTTTTGCTGGGTTGGTAATCTCTGCCGATTTGGGGCTTCTGCCCCTTTTAAGAACTGTTATATAACGGTCCATTCCTACCTGGACCTTTGGAACTTGTGAAGAGATTGGGCTGGGACCGCTTTTAGCTACTGTAGCTTCAATTCCAGAATTTGATAAAAATGGCCGCGGTGAGGATGGTACTTCGGTACTTTTTTTATAATTTTTAAAAAGGGATTGGGCTAAGTTTGACCCTTGTTCAAAGCACTTATTTAAATTGGGTGCACTTAAACTTAAATTGTTTGTATTTATTTTTGATTTCTCACTTAAATAATTTTTATTGTATTCAGGGTCTCTAATGTTTTCATTGCTCACGCTTGTGGAGCTTAACACAATGTAAGCATTTCTGCTATTTGGCCCACTGTCAATACGATTGCTGTAACTCATGTACCGTTTGATTTTTTATTTATTTTTTTTTTTGTTTTGTTTTTTTACTTTTTCACTTTTGTATACTTATATGTATGTATATTAATAAAAAATTTTTGCCACCTATTACAAATACATATGGGCATTTCCATGTCATCGTACGCCTACAAAGTGGTGTAGATTTTGCAAAAAGAGTGGTAACTGAAAAATTGTTTCGTCAATATGTTACATTTAGAAGGTACTATAATCTAAAAAAAAAATCATGACTTTAAAAACCTTGCCGGCCAAAATATCGGGCGAAAAAGGCGCATATCGTACGTGACAAAAAACGGAAGTGATGTCGAGGTGCATGCACATATATACGAAAATCTGCGAATTGTAAAAGTTTTTTTCCTTTCTTTAAGTTCTTTCACCAAGCCAAATATTTTTCCTTGATAATCCATAATTTTTAAATACAAAAAGATTTTTAGACGATTTTGTTACGAACAAATCTTAATATCGTTCGTGACATACCGTATGTGACAGATTTTTCTCTTATAGTATTTGTCTAAAAAAAAATAGGTTTTTTAATATACATATGTATACATAACAAATTTAAAAAGAATTAAAAAATGTTTATTCGGTGATAATAGCAATAAAAACAATAAAAAGTTATTTTCATTTCTTACTATACACTATGTACTTAAGCGCTGGCACTTAATTATTAAATTTTAATTTTTTCTCTTACTGAATACGCAGTTCGAGACACATTTATATACTGACTATCATGATAAGTAAGCGAATGAAGTTTTCTTATTTTTGGTATATTTAAAAAAAAAGTTGCGATGACTTTTATTTTTCCAGCCGTGGTTGACATATTCATGGAAATGCCCATGGGCATTTCCATGTCATCGTACGTGACATTTGTACGCCTACAAAGTGGTGTAGATTTTGCAAAAAGAGTGGTAACTGAAAAATTGTTTCGTCAATATGTTACATTTAGAAGGTACTATAATCTAAAAAAAAATCATGACTTTGAAAACCTTGCCGGCCAAAATATCGGGCGAAAAAGGCGCATATCGTACGTGACAAAAAACGGAAGTGATGTCGAGGTGCATGCACATATATACGAAAATCTGCGAATTGTAAAAGCTTTTTTCCTTTCTTTAAGTTCTTTCACCAAGCCAAATATTTTTCCTTGATAATCCATAATTTTTAAATACAAAAAGATTTTTAGACGATTTTGTTACGAAATAATCTTAATATCGTTCGTGACATACCGTATGTGACAGATTTTTCTCTTATAGTATTTGTCTAAAAAAAATAGGTTTTTTAATATATGTACATATGTAAACATAACAAATTTAAAAAGAATTAAAAAATGTTTATTCGGTGATAATAGCAATAAAAACAATAAAAAGTTATTTTCATTTCTTACTATACACTATGTACTTAAGCGCTGGCACTTAATTATTAAATTTTAATTTTTTCTCTTACTGAATACGCAGTTCGAGACACATTTATATACTGACTATCATGATAAGTAAACGAATGAAGTTTTCTTATTTTTGGGATGGGCTGGACATTTTGCCATTTTTCATGGAGATGAGCAGAAAACCCTTCAATCTCTTCGGTAGCAACATAAAACAAATTAACTCCTTCCACATATTTATGAGCACATTCATAAAATGAGAAAGCATTTGGCAAGATTAATTTATTTGCTTTTACAATTTTCCAGACCTTTCTTTTAACAGTAGCACCTACTCCATCAACTGCACCTTTACCATGGGATGTGGCAAAGAAGTTCCATTCTAAATGTTGGCAGCTAAATTTGTTCGCAAAAGAGGGAATACTTTTTAAAATGAATTTGTTTTTGAATTGAGCGCTACTCCCATCAGAAAATATGTAAATAGACGATATATCTTCATATTGTTCGCTTATTTTAAGCATAATTTTGGTAATAAAATAGTAAACATCAAACTTATTGTGTGTTAATTCGTCGTTAATAATTTTTTTTTGTCTATTTTGGCTGCATCTGCGAACTTTTTTCGATAGATATGCTGTCTTTCAGCCTCCTTTTTCCGGTATTTCTTTATTTATTCTTCGTTTTTCTTCAAGTCCTCCCTCCATTTCTTTGTAGTCTCATAGCTATTTTTACCCATCTTAATAAAATATTTATAATTTTAAAGGAATTCGAAAGTATTAAATTGAATTATGTTACTTACAATATCGTATGCTACAAACTTTGAAAGACTATAAAAATTTTATTGCATCAAATTTAAAAAAAAATTGATCGATATTTGTTTGCAAGATTTATCTTGCTTTGAACTTTTATTTTTAAATACTTGCGACCGGTCGAATTCAAATGATGACGATAAATAACGTTTTTGCATTACGTACGTGACATTAGAATATCACTCAAAGCAATCTATAAAAAATACCGCTATTCGAACTCTAAATTTTTAATTTCATAATGGAACTTGGCCACTGATGTTGTAACATTATTATTAAAGTATAATTGGAATATTACAATTACCTAAATTTAGCCACTAGTTAAGACAAAATAGTTAATTTCAATTTCTGGAAATTGATCAAAGAGATTACCAGTTTAATCTGCTATTTTTGCTCTTTTAAAATTATAATTAGCTATAAATACTTTTACATAATAAAATTTAAGTGTTTTATTGCTCCTTGGTATATTTAAAAAAAAGTTGCGATGACTTTTATTTTTCCAGCCGTGGTTGACATATTCATGGAAATGCCCATATGTATATTCGCTCTTTTTAACACTCGCGTACACGTCCGCACACTACGAGATTAAGATCACGAATGAAGAATTAGTATCACACAAAAGTTTTTATACCGTGGTATAATACTAGGTGCACTTATTTTTGGAAAAGAAACGAGCACCTTTTTAGAACTTTGCAGTGGTGGACCCATTTCTTCGGCCCCTGTCCATGCGTTTTTTGGGTAATTCTATTTCTTCTAACTAACCTGACTAAAGCAGCAATATCACTCAGTAAGAATCATATGCCAGTCAAGTAACAGCTAAACTATAAAAGCAAAAATAAATAACACGAGGCAAAAAACAGAACAAATTTTAATTCATAGCCCAAAATACACCAGCAACCAAAACTCATATAAATAGAAGCTCTACTCTGTACGCCACCTCAGGATAAGCTCCAGCTTTATCTTTACTTCAACTTCAGTTTGCTAGTTAATTGTAGAAGAAAGTAACACCAGTTTTAAAAGAACACGTAAGCCAAAACCAGGTTAAGTTTTATTGTTATAAATTATGCCTTAACCTAAATTTGTGCTTAAAATCATTTAAACCTGAAAAAACCTATTGTTAAACCATTTCTAAGGCCTAATTTCTTAAAATTTTAATTTAAGTTCAAATTGAAATCCTAATTGCAAAATGTCCTAACTACAGTTAAAAAAAAACTTAACCTATATTGCACATAAAATATCACAGCTCAAAAAAGTTGCATAACTTATTAAGTCTAATTTTATTTAATTAAGAAAATTAAAACATCACTGTTAAGTAAGGGTATGCAAAACAAATTTAAAAAAAAATTTTAAAATCAGCAACATCTGTAAGCCAACAATAGCAGCATGACGAGGCCTTATCATCCAGCCATTGCAGTGATAAGTTGGTGAGTCGTTTAAAATTCATTATTTACATATATTTATTAATAAGTCAAACTGTTTTGAATTTATCTTGCTTTTTTTATATTAAAGTTAAGTGAAGAAAAAAATTTAACAAATAAAAAAAAATTATTAAAAAGTATTTAATTTCCCGATTTTAAAGGGATTACTGTGCGCGAATGTGAAGAAGAAGAACAAGATTTACAACTTACCTATATCTATTCGCTTTACGCATTTTTCTTATTTTCTGTAAAATTTTTTTTCTTCTCTTTGTTCATGCAAATCTAATTCATAAAATAAATAAATTAAAAAACATATACAAAAGCAAATGATAAGATTAAAGTAAATTAAACAATGATAATTGCATTTAAATTGATCATTATGTGAGAGAAGAGTACTAAAAAGTTGTAAATGAACATTATTGTTGTTAATATTTTATTGTGATGAGTGATTAATTTTTACAAACAGTCACGTCGAATATATAAGAACGAATCTATATATAAGTATATATAAAGCATTTTATTAATTGAATTAAATCTATATATATTATTGGCCCCCTAAGCAAAACACTGGTATTTAAGCCTAATTTTTTAACAATGTATTTTTGTTTAATTTACTTGAACAAATTAATTTTAAAAATAGGGTTTCTAAAACCCTTTAAAAACTTTTCGAAAATGAGTTAATTAAAGTAAGTGTGATACGCTTTTTAAGATCAACAGGCAGGGAGGGTCTTGAGGCAACTTCCCAATAACACCTTGGGATATTAAAATAATATTAGAGGTAATATGATTCAGGAATGTTGTATGTATCTTTCTGATTAAAAATTTGGTCAATATACCACCTTTCTCAAGAAGAAATAATCACTTTTTTTTTGCAGGGAGTCTATAATAAGTTATTTATGTATACGATTCTATAGGCAACGAATTTTAGGGCAAACAAGAAATCACCCTTCTACTGACCGCTAGTGGCATTTAATAATGACTCCAGTCGTTCCCTTAATTTTCAATTACGAATCCTTTTTTTACTATAGTAAGATATCCTTTTGGTTTCGTCTGTACATTACATAAATTGGCGCCCAACGTAGGGCCCAAGAGTTTGGGAAAATTTTAATACCAGTTCGTTTATTATTTTTAACAACTTTTAGCATTTTTTGGTTAGTACTCCAACGATCTTTTCTTTTGAAAGCCTTAAATTAAAGTGATTGAGATTTTCTGTGAGACAAATATTTTTAGCCCTTTTTAGAATTTTCAACCACTTGGCGTATTAGTTAAAAGAAAAGAGAATGAAATTCCTAAAATTAGCCCTAAGCCAAAGCAAGCGAATCTTAATCGTGGTAGGCCTAGAGGAGCAATATCAAAAACATATTTTACTAGAAATTATACAAAAAATTCAGCACAAGATATTTCGCAACAGCCTCTTTTTAGATTTTAATAGTTCTAAAGTAGTTATACAATCTGATGAAAGAATTCGCAGTCCACAGTTAGATCCATCATCTAATTCTGCAGACAACTTTGTTAGGAATTTTCCTCCTTCTAATTTTTATCTAAATTTTTCAAATATTGGTAATTATGCTCAAAGTAACCAAATTATTGAGAACACACTTACACGTCTTCTAAGTAATATTAACATTGGTTCCAATCCAGTAAACCAAAATTTAGATGCTCACACCAATGCAAGACCCCATTAAGTATCAACTAATTCTTCTAACAATCCATCTTTACAGCCTCCTCTAAATAATAGTCGCGAAGCTTCACGTCTAGATCAGGGAATCATTAGATTGACCCAATTTATAGTTTAAAATTAGATCAAATTACTGCGATTATTCAAAACTGAAACATTAAGTTCGATGGTTCCACTAACGGACTTACAGTTGAAGAATTTTTGTACAGAGTGAGATCTCTTATCTTAGAAAATTTTAATGGCGACTTTAGCATTATTTGTAAAGATTTACCAATGCTTTTAACCGGTAAGGCTCGAGACTGGTACTGGAGGTACCACAAGCAGGTAGATAGAACCGTTCGGACAGAATTTTGCGCCGCCTTAAGGTACGAAACCGTAAAGTGAAACCAGGGGAGACATTTAAAGTCTGTAACGAGAATATATGTTCTCTGCTTGATAGAGTGGAGATTCCTATTCCCGAATCGGAACTGGTGGAGATACTTACCAGGAATTTACGGCCAGATATTAGGCATGAACTTTTATATGTACCGATACCTTCTCTGGCACATTTAAGAAAGTTGGTGCAGATGAGGGAAAACCTCTTATCAGATGACTATTTTAGATGGCATATACCAACAAGATCTGTTCCGATTTCTGCTAATAGACGTAACATAGCAGAAGTAGATTGTAATGAAGATTCCTCAGATAGTGTTAGTAATTATTTTGAGAAGTCAGTAGACGCAATTTGATATTCACAAAATGCAACCAAGTGCTGGAATTGCGAAGAGCCCGGTCATCATTGGATGGACTGCGTAAAAGATCGGATTATTTTTTGCTATGGATGTGACACTAAAAATATTTACAGGCCACAATGTCCTCGTTGCTCGGTTAGTAAACTTCCTGATTCAAAAAACTTTTCAGCTTTAGTAACCCTATTAAAATCTCCATAAACCCTCAGCCTAGACCTAATGTAGTAAACAGTTATATAAATAGTCAAGGTAGAAACCTAAATACATCCATCAATAAATTAATATATCCTCTTAAGCCGTACCATGAAAGGTTAAGGGAATATATTGCCATACGTAATAAAATTTTTAACTCTGACTCCGTATACGTTAGAAAACCTAAAAGATCTACACGTCGTCTTAGACAATACTTTAAGTCCAGGAAATTAGTATCTGGATGCCTTATATCTGCAATTATTAACAACGAAAAGGATAACCGTTTTTATGCAAAAATATGGTTTTCTAGACACAGGGGCTAACGTTTCGTGCATTAGTTCAGATTTGGCCAATTATGACTTTTCCAATTGTTTCAGTTTTATTCCATGCAAAACGCTTGTTAGAACTGCTGATGGTAGAGATCAGCAAACTAAAGGTATACTAGAAGTGGAGGCGTCATTCGAAATGCAAGTACGGAAAATTAAGTTCATAATAGTTCCATCTATTTCCCAACGAGTCATTTGAGGCTTAGACTTTTGGAAGGCATTTAAGCTCGCAACCGACATGTTTGAGTCCGCTATCATTTCGATCCGCCTGCTTTGAAGACTTTAGAAAATGACTTATCTGCGTTGTCCGTTAAACAAACACCGTCCGAGGTTGTGTCCGCGTTGACAGAAAAAACAGTTGTGCCCGATGCATATAACTAGCCTTTTCTTAAACACACACCTTCAGCAACTAAACACTATAATAAACTTGTTCCCAAATTTTGAAACTCAAGGTTTAGGTAAAACAACTTTATTAACGCATGAAATTGATATCGGTGAGGCGAAGCCCATTAAACAAAGATTTTACCCGGTATCTCCTGCAGGGGAAAATCTAATATATAAAGAAATAGACAGGATGTTACAATTAGGGATAATAGAAGAATCTACGTTAGTCTGGAGATCACCTATGCGATTAGTTGTTAAACCTAAAAAGATAAGACTTTGTTTGGACGCCAGAAAATTAAACCATGTGACTAAGAAGGACGCATACCCGTTACCTAATATTGAAGGAATTTTTTCGAGGCTTCCAAAAGCTAATATAATCTCTAAGCTTGACTTGAAAGATACATACTGGCAGATCGGCCTAGCCGATCAGTCAAAAGCCACAGTGCCAGGATGGCCACTGTACCAGTTTGTGGTTATGCCTTTTGGTCTTTGCATAGCTCCCCAGATCATGTGCCGTCTTATGGACCAGCTTACACCTCCAGATCTTCGAAATTCAGTTTTTGGTTAACTTGATGATTTAGTAATCGTGTCGAAAGATTTTCAGTCTCATTTAGCTAAACTTGTTAGAATTGCTGAACAGTTTCATAGAGCCAATCTTACCCTTAATATTGCAAAAAGGGCATTTTTGTTACACAGGTAAAATACTTAGGGTTTGTCATAGGGCATTGGGAATTCATAACCGATCCTGAAAAGGTTGAAGCAATCCTTAAATGGCCCAAACCGAAAAATCTTAAGCAAGTTCGTGAATTTCTAGGAATTGCTGGATGGTACCGCCGGTTTATTGAGAACTTCTCAACAGAAGTATATCCTATAACAGAGGTACTTACCACAAAACTAAAGTTTAGTTGGACTCTAGAGGCCCAACAGGCACTTGAGAAAATAAAGTCCTTATTAACCACAACGCCAGTCTTAACAAATCCAGACTTCACCAAAAAGTTTTATTTGCACTGTGATGCTAGCGACTACGGTATCGGTGCTGTATTGGTGTATTTAGACGAAAACGGACTAGAAAAGCCTATTGCGTATATGTTGAAAAAACTCAATACAGCACAACGCAACTATAGCGTGACTGAAAGGGAATGTCTAGCTGCCATCGAAGCTATTAAAAAGTTCCGCTGCTATTTCGAACTTCAGGAGTTCGAGGTCATAACGGAACACTCAGCGCTATTATGGCTCATGAACCAACCTGACCTCTCCGGAAGATTACCCCAATGGGTGTTTAAGCTACAATCGATTAACTTTACAATTAGTCACCGCAAAGGAAAGGATCACGCAGTCCCGGATGCCTAAAGCAGGATTCCCTGTGACGAAATTGCTGATGTACATCTTTTAGAACCGGAAATTGATTCAAGTTTACCCCCTGACTACATGACACTTAAGACAAAAATAAGCCAAAATGCTTCTAAATATCCAGATGTTAAAATCATCGGTAATTTAGTTTATATTCGCACTTGCCATTATACTGGAGATACAGATGAAGAGCAAAAATTCTAGAAATTATGGGTACCGGAACAACTAAGGGCCGAAGTTATTAAAAGAGCACACGAGTCAGTAACAACTCATGGTGGCATGGCAAAAACACTAAATGAAATAAGAAGAAATTTTTTTTGGCCAGGAATGGTTTCTAACGTTCGTGATTTTGTTCGAGATTGTGAAATATGTAAACAAATTAAGACACCAAATACAATATTGAAACCCGAAGTGGGCCAGCTAACTATATCAATCCGATCATTTCAGTGATTGTATATAGACCTGTTAGGACCCTACCCTCGCAGTAAAAGTTGTCATATTGGACTTCTTGTTGTAGTAGATCACCTTTCTAAATTTCACTGACTTCTCCCACTCATTAAATTTACGTCCAAATCTATTCAAAATTTGCTTTTAACCCACAAATTCCACGTCTATGGAATTCCCGAGTTTGAAGTATTTTTAACCAAGTTAGGAATCACCCATACCTTAACTGCATTATATTCGCCACAGATCAATGCGTCAGTGCGAAAAAATCGGTCTATACTATCAGGAATTTGTTTATTTTTGAAACAAAACTACAAAGAGTGGGATGAGATATTAGTACTATAAGTTCTTCCCTAAGAAATGCTTACCATCAACGTGTTTAGAGCTCTCCTTATCGTGTTTTATTTGGTATGGAAATGATGACGCATGGCTCGTCGTATGAACTGTTTAGAAAACTAAAACTTTTGGATGAATCCCATACTAAAGAAGATTCTTTAGCTCTTATTAGAAAAGACATCAGAAAAAATATTAAAAACTCCTATGAGACCTATAACATAGTTATAATTAAAGGATCAGACCAGTTAGTTTAAAGTAGGACAGCAGGTTTTCCGTAGAAACCTTTCTCAAAGCAACTTTTTGAAAAATTATAATTCTAAGCTACAACCAGGGTTGGGCAGTATTTCAAATACTTGTATTTGAAATACGTATTTGAAATACGTATTTGAAATACAAATACGTATTTTGTATTTGTATTTGAAATTTCACCTTCTAATGTATTTTGTATTTGAAATACCTAACACTGAAGTATTTTGTATTTGAAATACTTATGATGTCAAAATACATTTTTTTGTTATACAAAAAGTTGTCATTAGCGAAATAAAAAAATTTTGCAATTTCCAAAAAAAAAACCGAATGGGAACTTTGTCTTAGTATTCATTTTTGTCTTCGCCTTAGTAAGGTACGTTCTTTTTCAGGGCTCACTCATTCACGTAAAATCAAGAGCTCAGCGGATATTTGGAAACGTGAATGTCAAAAAAATTAAATCTATTATATAAAAATTGGGTGTATGTTTGTATGTATGTATGTTTGTATTTTGTAGCTGGCCACACTAGTGGATCGATTTTTGTGAAATTTTTACAGAGTGTTACTTCAAGTCTGAAAGAAACAATAGGCTACTTTTTTCTGGAAATTATTGCTGCCACACCCACAATACGCCCATTTGTGTGGGAAGGTAAGGTTATGAATTGCCTCACAAAATTACCCAAGGCCATATTGATCAAACGCGTAGAGCTAAATACATGAAATTTTTAACACGCGTTAAGCTTTACATGTTTGTTTAAATGCACATGAATTTTTAAACATTGGGCCCGTAGAGGGATAAAAAGGGGACAAAAAGGGAAAAATCTGTAACTTATTATCTTTTGATGTAGGCGTTTTTTGTAACTTAAAACCAATAAAGATAGAAACATTATTCAAATTGGGTGCGACAGGCCTAAAAATAATTTGAACGGTTTTGGGTCCTTTTTTAATTATTGGACCCTATAGGGAAAAAGGGTTAAAATTATGTTTTACTACTTTTATGTAACTTTAGAACCACCACTAAAAATAGAAAAATTATTTCAATTGCATTCGCCAGGTTACCAAAGTATGTTAATCTCTTAATAAAGTAGCCCTTTATTATATACAGAAGTTTATAAAAGAATTTTTTATGAATTCCCAATTTTTATATGTTAACTAAAGAGCAGGGCTGACATATAATTTGTTGCAACCCAAGTGGGGCAATAAGTAAATAAAAAAAATATATCAATGCTTTTATTTACATATTTTGGTAATTTAACTATGATTGGTGTAGCGAAGCACACCGAGGCTAAGCTAGTTTTGTATAAAAATTAAAATTTTTTAGTCATTCACACTTTTAAGCAAAACAAGTAAGATCGCTATATTTGGCTGTGCCGAATCTTATATACCCTTTACATTGGTCTTTTAATATATCCAGCCGAGTTATTTTGTACTGCAAATAATATAATAAAAATACCTTATGCCAGTTTTAAAGTCCACGGAAAACCTTACAAAATTTTAACGTTCGTATTGATAATAGAAATAGATGAAGAAGATTTGAGGTCGAGAGTTATAAAAGTTTTCGACGTTATTCATATTAAAAGGTTAATAAAAGTTGTTAATTTTTATAGGATGTTATAGTCCCCCTGCTCCTCTTTAATTTTTTTCAAAATGTAGGTCTTTTCATCGAATTACTTTTTGTAAATAGCTGTTATAGTTTCCGAGATATAGCGTATCGAAAATTTCATAAAAAAATGTTAATTTTTATGGGAGCTACCCCTTTTCCTTCCCTTTATTTTTAAGTGTAGGCCTTGTTGCATAATTACCTTTTTCGGAACATTTTAAGTCGATAGCTCTAATAGTTTCTAAGATTTAGCGCATGAAATATTTGAGAAAATTTGTGCAATTGTAGACAAAAAACCACTTTCCCTGATCCTATCGGGAAAAAAAGTTTTGTGGCAAGAATGACTATATTTACTGAGATATATAGGGATATGTGCACGAATTTTATCCTAAAAAAACGATATTTTCAATAGTTTGACACAAATAACTGATCCGTATCACTTTATTTGACTCCGGAAACTTGATTTCAACAGACTGACAGATGAAATGATTATATCAACTTTCCTATCTGTATGGGGTCGCAAATGGAAATTACGAACGGAATAACAAGCTGATTTATACCCTTATAACTATGTGAAGGGTATACAAAATAAATGCAGGGGGTGCATTTTTGAATTCATCAAGGCTTTACTTTTAATTTAATTTGTTTTTCACATACAGAGAACCAAGGCACATTCAACCAGGTAGTACTGAGGCCCAGCTGATTAAAATCAATTTGACATTTTCACGTTATAAAAATAAAATTTTTTACTTATGAAATATTTAGTTTTTCTGACATTCTACCGTTCAAACACAAAAAGGAAATGTGCCTTGCAGAGAACTGTTTTCATAAAATTTAACAACAGTATGTGTTTATCAGGACCTGTAGAAAGATTGGTTTTATTTAGCAGGATTTATATATTTTCCAACAAGAAGCTGCTTATCTGATTAAACTTTTAAAAATCTAGTGTTCATGATTAATGGTTAAAAATGTATTTTGTATTTTGTATTTCAAATAAAAGATACTAAAATACTGTATTTTGTATTTGAAATACTCGACTTGAAAGTATTTAGTATTTGAAATACAAGCGGAACAAGTATTTTGTATTTTGTATTTCAAATACAGCAAAGCATGTATTTTGCCCAACTTTGGCTACAACCTGTGTTTGTAAAAGCAAAAGTTCGTGAGCAAGTTGGCAATAACTGCTACATGCTAAAAGATACAGAAGGCAAGCTTATAGGAAAAAATAATTAAAATTCCGTATAATTTTGCTGGTTTAAAAAACCCAATATTATCAGGTTTTGTAATGCAGATATTTTGTAAAAATAAAAATTTTCTATTGAAGTATGTTTTTCATTTTTTTTTTATGACAATTTCTATTTATTTTTAAGGTTTTATTCAGGGGTCTCCTTAGACTGATTTTGGTCACAAATATGTTTCTGATCTTAATAAAACAGTTTTTAATTTTTAAGTTTTTGGTCGACGTTTCGTTGGCTTTATTCCAACTTCTTTAGGAGCGGGATCTTTATTGATGTTATTTATTAAATAAGTTTAAATTTTTGTTATTTTCAAACTTAATAAATTAAAATGTATATCTGTATATATTAAACAATTTTTGTAAAACTTACTGCTACTTTTACATATTAAAAATCTGATGTATTGTCAGATTTGTATACAATTTTTTTAAAACTGGACATCACAATATGAATAAATAAATAAATTAACAATTATTTACGGCACCAAAAAAAATTATCACAGTTTATTATGCTGTCACAGGTTAATTTAATATGGCGATTGAATATTGTAGTTTAATGTTATCTTTGTCTTCTTTTGTGTTCATAACTCTTTTTATTTTCTCTTGTATACGTAGGCTCTCTAATGTAAATCTTTTGTTTTCTCTTTTTTCTTTGTCTAATATTTTGACATTATCAAAACAAACTTCTTTTAGATTGAAAAAAATTAAGTTTAAAGATTGTTAACTTTAGATTCTTTAATTGCTTAATATAAACGTTAACGGAAATTTTCTGTAGTCAGTCTTTCACCTCTCACTGTTGTATTTAGAGTAAATATATAGTGAGCTACACTGGCAACTTCAAATGACATACAAGCAGATGTCAATTTTTTGTCAAAATTGGTATGAAGTCGAAATGCGATTTTTGCTAACCGAACAAACTTCCTTCTTTTATAATTGGAACTTTGACGTGGAAGCATCTCTTACAAAGAAAAAGACAAAATAAGAAAATATAATTTCTATTCTAAATAAATCTTGCTTCGTTAACTTATTAAATATTTTAACAAGAATATCCTCTGCCTTTCAAGAAAAATATTCAGTTTCCTAAATTAAGTGCGTGAATTCAGCAGCAAGAGAATTAGTATCACACAAAAGTTTTTATACCGTGGTATATTACTAGGTGCACTTATTTTTGGAAAAGAAACGAGCACCTTTTTAGAACTTTGCAGTGGTGGACCCATTTCTTCGGCCCCCACTGTCCATGCGTTTTTGGGTAATTCTATTTCTTCTAACTAACCTGACTAAAGCAGCAATATCACTCAGTAAGAGTCATACGCTAGTAAAAATAAGTAACACGAGGCAAAAAGCAGAACAAATTTAAATTCATAGCCCAAAATATACCAGCAACCAAAACTCATATAAGTAGAAGCTCTACTCTGTACGCCACCTCAGGATAAGCTCCAGCTTTATGTTTGCTTCAACTTCAGCTTGCTAGTTAATTGTAGAAGAAAGTAACACCAGTTTTAAAAGAACACGTAAGCCAAACCCAGGTTAAGTTTTTTTGTTATAAATTATGCCTTAACCTAAATTTGTGTTTAAAATCATTTAAACCTGAAGAAACCTGATATATTTCAGAATAAAAAACCTACTGTTAAACCATTTCTAAGGCCTTATTTTTATAAATTTCAATTAAAGTTCAAATTAAAATCCTAATTGCAAAATGTCCTAACTACAGTTAAAAAAAACTTAACCTATATTGCACATAAAATAGAACAGCTTAAAAAAGTTACATAACATATTAAGTCTAATTTTATTTAATTAAGAAAATTAAAACATCACTGTTAAGTAAGGGTATGTAAAACAAATTTCAAAAAAAATTTTAAAATTTTAACCCAACAATAGCAGCATGACGAGGCCTTATCATCCAGCCATTGCAGTGATAAGTTGGTGAGTCGTTTAAAATTCATTATTTACATATAATTATTAATAAGTCAAACTGTTTTGCATTTATCTTGCTTTTTTTATATGAAAAAAATTTTTTTTCTCCTCATTCATGCAAATCTAATTAATAAAATAAAAAACATATACAAAAAAAAATGATAAGAGTAAAGTAAATTACAACAATGATAATTGCATTTAAAATGATCATTATGTGAGAGAAGATAATGAAGAGTACTAAAAAGTCGTAAATGATCATTATTGTTGTTTTGTTAATATTTTATTGTGATGACAGTCACGTCGAATATATAAGAACGAATCTATAAATAAGAATATATAAAGTATTTTTTAACACATTATTGTTATTCATTATAACAAATCTTTTATTAATTGAATTAAATCTATATATAAAAACCATTGTATATTATTGGCCCCCTTAGCAAAACACTGGTATTTAAGCCTAATTTTTTAACAATGTATTTTTGTTGAATTTACTTGAATAAATTAATTTTTAAAAATTGGAATTCTAAAACCCTTTAAAAAGTTTTCAAAAATGAATTAATTAAAGTAAGTGTGGTACGATGTAAGAGATCTTAGATAAAATACGCCTTCTAAGACCAACAGGCAGGGAGGGTTTTGTGGCAACTTCCCAATAACACCTTGGGATATTAAAATAATATTATAGGTAATATGATGATTGTATGTATCGTTCTGATTAAAAAACTCGGTCAATATACCAACTTTCTTAAGAAGAATTAATCAGTTTTTTTTTTGCAGGGAGTCTATAATAAATTATTTATATATATGATTCTATAGGCAACGAATTTTAGGGCGAACAAGAACCCACCCTCCGACTGACCACTAGTAGCATTTAATGGCTCCCTTAATTTTCGTTCCCTTAATTTTCAATTACGAATCCTGTCTCCTATAGTAAGAAATCATTTTGGTTTCGTCTGTACATTACAAGCACCATCTATTAATTTAATAGCGTCCTTTTCTAGCGTGGTTCTACCTAAACCTTTCTCTTCAAATGTATCAAACTTTGCTATTACCTCTTTTATCTGACGTTGTTTCTCTTCATCTAGAACATGTGGTTTCATTTTATGATTTATTCTTTCACCTGCGAAATCTTCCAGTGTTTTACTTAACACTATTTCCTTAATATTGAAAACTTCAGGGGCTAAATTGAACATTCGCCAAAAATCTATACCTAAGTATAATGTTTGTTCTAAACCAGGGCACAGATATAAAACTATTTTCTTTGTTTGATTTTTAAAATTAATTAAACATTTATTTTTCCAAGTATTCTGTGGGCTTGGCCACTCGCAGTCTTGACATTTGAGAAAATAGGAGATATTTCAATTCCCAGGTCTTTTACAAACTCTCTACATCCTTTGCTTAGAATACTAACGGATGCTCCACTATCAAGCAATCCTGACATCAGTTTGTCTGCAATCTTTACATTCACAAAAACTCTAGGGTCTTTTTCTTTGTAATCAATTTTTTTAACTGTTTTCACAATTAGTTACTTTATTAGTCGTTTTCTTTTATAATGTTCTCTTATTTTTTGAATTCGCTTGGATATGGGTTTTAAAGTTATGGCTGGATTAAAAATTCTTGAGCGGACATAATTGTAATACTATTCTCGGACATTTAATGGCACTAAGTGTTTCATTTAAGGGAAGCAATGGGATAAATCTTCAGTGGTTATATCGTTATTTTCATCAGCAGAATGGCTTACTGGTCTCCCATCGGGGTGTTTGCCCTCAATCCTACGTCCCTGACACGGTTTCCCATTTTGCAAACATTTTGGCGCAATGGTGTTTGGCTTACCGCAACGATAGCAAAAGAAATTCCTTTATGAGGAGTTACAATCTCTAAAGCCATGCACCTTGCGATTCCAACAGACCAATTGCTACCTTTGTTGGATTATGTTAAGAGCTGCTACTTCCTCAAACGATATTCGGCGTCATCAGGATCTTCAGCAGTTGTCTCATTTACATACCTTGCTGGGCGTTTCGTAGCCAAGTTTTTGGATTCTCGTCTGGGAAAATGACGTATAGCCTCCAGTATTTTTGCAAATATGACACTACGATTGCCCCACGGAATTCACAATAAGTCCAGCTGTTATCGCATTTTCTTTTGATGAGCCATGAATTCTGGCAAGCTGCATCTATACCAAATGCAAAGAGAGGGAACCACCATTTTTCCCCACGTAAGGCAACTCTCATTGATTCAACGTTCTCATCAAAGCGGTCTACACCGCCCATATACTTATTATACATTTTTACAAGTGCTGGGCAATCGACTTGAGTTTTTGTTCTCTTTTTATTGATAACACCAATTTTATCTACTTTTGTGATTGGTGTCAGTCCGTGACAGTTGGAAGCAATGCTTACAATGCTATTGTCATTCCATTTTGTGACAAATATTTTTTCAGAAGTCTTGTAATCTATCTCTCCTCTTGGCTTCTTTCGCATTTCTTTAGCATTTGGAAGATTACAATTTTCAAGGCGATTTTCTCTAATTGTTCCTGTTCTACCAATATTGTGCTCATATTAATACTTTAGCAAAGGCAGACCAGTAAAAAAATTATCAAAGTACAGATTAAAAGGACCTAGTTCTTGAGGTAGTCTTGAATGAAGCTCTAAAATAACTGCAGTACCTAGGCCATACTCTGACTGCAACTTCAAGATTGGACCACTTGCTCCTTGATATAATTCGCAGTTTACTAAATATCCTTGTACCGTTGCTGCAGACCAAATTTTATATCCAAATCTTAATGGTGTCCCATGAATATGTTGTTTAGTGCTATGTCTCCCATAATATGGAACAATAGTTTCATCAATTGAAATGTGCGATGAACCGGCCTTATCAAAATTTGTGGTAAAATTAGCAACAAGCAACTCAAAGTATTTACGAACCTTGGCAAATTTATCATTTTGAGGCAATGCGTTACTATCACACAAATGTTATATTGTATGTTATAAATATTGCTGTATTTCAAAAAAGCGATTTCGTCTTATACTGCTGGCTACCAAATCATTGTACGAGTCCGATTTTTTTCCCAAAACATTCTCATATATTTTGGTGTCATGTAACCTGTCAACAGTAGAACAGCAATATAAACTCTAATTTCATTTTCGGTTACATTCAATGTGTGGTTCCGTTGTAGAGCATACAAATTGCTCATATCTGCAATGAGGTTTATTAAATCTTTGTTGTACAATAACTCAAAGCAATCAGTGACATTGATATCTTCCTGAAATGTGCCTAGAACCAACTTGACCAACAACAAACCCTATAAATATACAAGAAAATTGGGATTAAATCCTAAATAATATTTTAAAAGTGTTGTTAAACAATAAGGTGTGGTTTTCGGTAGCTCTATAATACATTTAGTAATAACCAATGGTTATTCAAATATAAGGGGAAAAAGAAAACCAAAACAGCGAATATTGGTCTATCGAAAAAAAATAAAAACTTTCAAAAGTACTCACCACAACAAAAAACACAAATACGAATAACAAAACGACAACACACATACGCTGGAACACTTCGGACGAATAGGATAGTCAGTGTTTACCATCAGCCGCCCACATCCCTTCCATGGCCGCAAAACATCCGTTCCAATAGTTTGCGGACCCCTTTAACCCGTCGAACGTCACCTCACCACTTCTTCAACAATCCCCTTGAACAAATCTACTCAAATACTTCCATGTTTTAAACATTAACAATATTTTAAATTTATTTGAACAAATCTTTAAAATTAAATATTCTTAACATTAAAACTAACATACTACGATCATACATACACTAATTTGATATATTATATAAATAAAATTGCCAACAAAAAAAACTTAAATTTATACATAAATCTTCTTTGCTCAATAAATCTTTACTTAATTTCTTCCGCACCCTCTCTTTATCATTAAAATATTTATGTATTTAAGGCTTTTACTTTCCTACAGTGCTCAAACTAATATACTTTACAAATTTAACGAATTTTTAAAACAAACGGCTACTTCTTTTCGCGCCTAAAGTAGCTCCCTAGACGTCACACTTTGCAAAAACAAATTTTTCCGGCACTTTCACTATCACTTTTTCTTTAAACTTTGCTTGTCTGTCTGTACTTTTACTAATAATCCAAACTTCAGCCAAACTCTTTTTTATACCTGCAAAATCTTGCGGTAACTATATATTTGAATATTTATTTTTATATATTCTCGAAAATTCCCTTTTCAATTTCTTTATTGAGGTTATTATATAAAGACAGCAAATATTCATGAGTTTTTTAAGAATTTGGATTGAAGTCTACTGATGATTCGGTGTAATAACCAATGAAATGCATATAGGCAAACTTAACCAACAACAAACCCTATATATATATATATAAATAAATAAATTATTAACAAATTCGCGCCTTTCTATATTTTTCTTTAGTATATTTTATATATCTCTCCCTTTCTCTGATCTGCAGATAATATAGTCACCACCCGGTTTTATCCTTACTAGGAAATCATAAAAATAGCAAGAACCCGCAATTTACAATATTTTCAAAAACTGAAATAAGCACTAAAACAAAATTTTCAAAACTTGAATGAAATATACAATGTTGAATTTACGCATACGTTGGCACTACTTTTCCGCTATTTTACAACTGAACACAGCCACACATATATTTAACATATATAAACGTCATTTCATTCAATGGGACAACAAAAGGAAAACAACATGGTGGTAAGTATGTTTTTGCTAATATTTTTGGCTTTATTTTCATTTTCAGGTTTATCGGGACTTTAGGATGACAAAAATTTATGGGACTTATTTCGGCATTGGTAAGTATATTTGAAAACCATATTTATACTAATTCGGACAAAATTTCATCTCTTATTTACAGGTGAACTTAATACATACACGTATGCATACATACATATGAGACAAAAATGTGCAAAACCTTTTAAAATAAAAGCAACAATTATGCACCGGGAGTTGGCTTAAGCATTTTTATATTTACAGGCCCTCCCATAAACAAAATATAGGTGTTAGTCCTCCTCCTGACGGTTTATTTGCCCAGCGTCCACGCCAAATTTTTTTTCCAGGGCTGGACTTAGAATATTTTTAATTTTGGTGCCTATACCCTGCAACATAGTATCCCATTTTTTCAGACGAGTGTGTCTACTATGTTGCAAAATGTTTCGAGCGAGCGGATTTGGATGTGTTTCCAGCTTGTTTAAATACTTGTCCACATAACTAATTAAGGATTTCGCGTTTAGCTAGTGGAACTTGCAGATCTTTGTGGATGTTTCTGTTTTTAATGTACCAAGGAGCACCAGTTGTCATTCTTAGGATTTTATTTTGACGGCTTTTTCAATGTTGGAGGCGGAAGCAGTGCCCCATAATTGTATCCCGTAGCACAAAATTGGTTTCAAGATTTGTTGTAAAGTAAAAGTTTACAATCAAGACGTAGCACAGAGTTTCTACCAATTAGCCAGTGGATTTGGGCCGTTTTAAGTTTCATCTGTGTTAACTTTGCATCTATATGTGACTTCCATGTGAGGCACCGTATGGTTGTTAATAAGATGTGGGAAGCACGTTTCCTTGGGTAAAATAAAAGTAACGTGGGTGCATTTTTGTTCATTTATTTTAATGCCCCATAACTTTGCCCTTTTTTCTACTTGGAATACGTGATGTTGAAGTTGTTTTGAGACCTCTCTAGGGTCTTTGAGATTACTGAGAAAGGCTGATGATACCAGCAAATGTCGACGTATGATTAAGATTGTTTGTGAGCATATCTGCTGTGTAAAGCAAATAGAGAATCGGACCTAATATACTCCCTTGAGGTACCCCCGCCCCTATTGGCTTAGCACACCTTAAGCAGTTTCCTTCTTTTATCAAAAATTGTTGGTCAGTTATGTACTTTTTTAAAAGGTTAAAGAAATTCACTGGTAAGTTCAGCTTTAACTTGTTGAACACGGTTTCATGCCAAACTTTGTCAAAGGCTTGAGAGACATCTATAAAGAGCGCGGAGCAGTAATTCTTTTCCTCAAAGGCTTTTCTTATAACCTTTACCAATCTGTGGGTTTGTTCGATGGTACCATGTTGATTTCTATATCCAAATTGGTAATCTGGAATGCAGCTGTTTTCATTTATGATCGAAGTCAGCCTGTTTTAAAGCAATTTTTAAAAAAATTTGGACATAGTTGGTAACAGACCTATAGGCCTGTAAGACTCCACCTTCAAAGGATCTTTTCCCGGCTTTGGAATGAATCATATTTACCAAGGCAACTTTTCATACAGGCGGGAAATGTTTGAACCGTAATATGGGGTTAACAATAAAAAGAATTATTTTTTTTGCTGTGCAAGGCAGCTCTAAAAGCATTTTGTTGCTAATTTCATCAAAGCCAGGAGCTTTTTTAGCATTTAAATTATTGATAGCATTTACGACATCTAACAGTTAAAAACTTATTTCCATAAGACATCTAGCAACAACAGGCGGTAATTTAGTCAGGTCAGTACATGTATTTGGAGTGAAAACATTTGTTAAATGATTTGCAAGCAAATCACATTTCTCTTCGTCATTTCTTGCCCAGGATCCTCTTAGATAATGTAGTGGTGGTTTTGCGATAACGGGTCTTTTAAGATATTTCGCCATAGTGAATAATTCGTCTGAAGAGTCGAGTCTAGACCTTCGAGGTGTTGATGCCATTCTGTAAACCTCTAGAAAATTTTTCAATTGGTTTGTACATTCTTTCAACTTGGCTTTAAAATGGGGTGATCTGTGCTTTTGCCATTCTCTTCGGGCTCTTCTTTTTTCAGGTAAAAGCTGTTGCACATCGGCTGAAACATTTTTGTTGTATTTAGTCCGACGATAGTAAAAAGATTCTTCTTTTCAACGACTTTTTTTATGTTATCATTAAGGCTGCTCAGACAATCATCGATGTCTGCGGGAGTTTGTAGCGGTTGGTTTTCCGAACAGTGGGTGCTGACAATTTTTTGCATTTTAACCAATTTACTCTTTTAAATAAAAAATATCACTAGTTGAAATTTGTTGAAGACTGCAAATAGTGATTATAGTGGGAGAGTGGTCTGAAGATAAATCCAACCAGGCTTGAGCTTCGGTAAGTTCCGGGGGTATACCTTTTGTAACGCCAAAATCGATAACGTCTGGAATTTTATTGTGATCAGTTGGTCAATAGGTCGGTTGTCTAAATAAAATAACTTTAAGTCCCATTTCAGATACGGAATCATACAAAACACGACCACTGGGTCTTATTAGACGAGAGCCCCAGTACACATGATTAGCGTTATAATCTCCAGCAGCTATGAAGCAAAGATTTGCAAAAACTGTTGAACTGATCCTTTGTTATGGAGAACCTGGGTGGAAAATACACTGACGAAATAACTAAGCCATGGAAAAATTCATTAACGCAAACGTTTGTTGCTTGTATATAACATTCGGAGAGACCTCCCATCCATTGCTGTTTGATTCTCGTTTTGATTATTATAGCCGAGCCACCACTTGATCAATCTCTGGGATCATTTGAATCATAAAAAAAATAGCTCCTAATTTTGAAATAACTTCTAGATGGCATATGCGTCTCAGAAATCAACATGACATCAATTTTCTGGTTTATTAAAAAATAATCGAGTTCGTTTTTGTGTTGGCGGTTGCCGTTAGCGTTCCAGAAACAAACCCTAAGGCAGTTCATGGTCTGCAAAAGTGCAGACTGCATTTTTTGCATCCTGCCAGCCATTTGCGCCATGATCTGCGTAAATTGTTTAACCATATTGTCAATAACGGCTTCAAGGCGGCTAAAATTAGACTCGGTTGGTATGTTTGTTGGCATCTCTTGTTGTGTTGTAGGCTGGGTAGGCTTACGTGCATTAGGCTGGTTAGACTTTAATGCGTTGGCGTAGAAAACTTGACTTGTAGTTGGTTGTGCTAATGGGGGCATGTTGGTATATTTAAAGGCTGGGGAGAGGCAGGAACTACTTTCGGCTTAGATAAGCGCTTAACTAAATCAAAAACGAGACAACCTCTAGAGTTGGCCTTGTGGTTTCCTCCGCAATTTCTGCATTTCCTCACCCGAGGGTCATTTTTTGGTTTGTCGCACGTGGTCGTAGCATGCAGGTCCCCACACACAACACAAACAGAAGGCAACTTTCAATAAGCTTTGGCGTGACCATATTCCTGGCAGTTCAAGCACTGTACAGGCCCAGATCGCTTATGTGGCGCTTCAACTACAACTCTACGGAGCAAAATATATTAAAGGTCATAGATGGGCTGATTTGTTTTTTAATTTGCATCACCAGACTCAAGCTCCACTCGGAATAATGGTTGAGGATACCTTTCCCTGTTTCTAGCGTTTGATACAAGCTTGGCTTTAAAGCCTTTGCTCCACAAACTGGCCTTAATTTCCTCTGGATCAACACTTGAATCAATACCTTTGATAACAACCTGGAGGCCTTTTGTGTTCTTAAGTTGGTAGGTGTAAAAGCTTTTCTTATGTTTTTCAAGTGCGGAAACCGTGGTGTGGTAAGCGTTTTCGTGATTCACTTGAATTTTAGTTTCATAAATGCTACCACGTTTTATGTTCGAAACATAAAAGTTGTTTTCACTGATTAATCCAACTAAGAATTTTATAAGGTCATTTGAAATTTTCTTTCTCAAATATATTGGGGGAGGCTTAAATGATTTCCTCTCGGGTAACGGGGAATCGTTTTCTTCCTGCAAGATGGCAAGACGGTTTTGCGACTAGGTTGGCTTTTCTTTATCTTTTAAAATTTTTGCTGGGTTGATAACCTCTGCCGATTTGGGTCTTCTTTCCCTCTTAAGAACTGTTATATGACGGTCCATTCCTACCTGGACCAAAACACCAATAGCTGGACTGTGTTACTTTATTTTACTCCTGAAACTAGATTTTAACAGACGTACATGGCTATATCGACTAGCCTATCTATAAGGATTCAGAATATTTATACGTTATGGGGTCGCAAATGGATAATAAAAAAATTACAAACGGAACGACAAACTGATATATACCTTTATTACTAATGTGAAGGGTATAAAAAGGCTTCGGAAATTTGCTTAAAATGGGGTAAAAATAGGGTCGAACCAATTTTGAAATTTGTGTATGTATTTACACAAGATTAAAAATAGGGGGTTTGACCTTAAATTATTTATTAATACAATTTTATTGAAATTTGCTTAATAAAGATCTAAAAGGATGTTTAAAATTTTATGAATACAGCCGTAGAAGTTAAACATTCTGCAACCATTCAAAAATTGTTTAGGTAAAGAAGGCTTTTAGAAGTTCAAAAAAAGAAGTATATACATGTAAAAAGCCTTTATTATATATAGTAGTATGTACATTGTATGCATTTATATTTTTATACCCTTCACAAAGTGATAACGGTATAATCAGTTTGTAATTTCTGTATTACCATTTTCAACCCCATAAAGTATATATATTCTGGATCCTTATAGCCATGTCCGTCTGTTAAAATCTAGTTTCCGGAGTCAAACAAAGTAACACAGACCAGCTATTGGTGTTTAACTATTAGAAATATCCTGGAGACAATCGCTATTTGAAATAAGCAAGATCAGTTAACTACCGACCGAGATATAGGCAAAACAGTGCTATTGCTTCAGTTTGTTTGGAACAAATTCACAAACTCCATACAAAATATGTGACAAATGAAAACCGCCAATGCTGTTAAAAATATGTTTAAGTTTATTACACAAACAATTTCAGCCTAACTTAATTTGAACCATGGAAAAATACATAATATAGCAACGCGAGTTAATGTTTTTTTTTTTTAAATATATACAAATTTTCAGGACACGTATGTATGTATCCCTTTTTGTAATATTATATTTGATTGGGATAAAAATTAAGGTCACGACGGCTATGCGCCTGCAATACTTATTTTTAACTCCCTATAACAGCCCAATAGGCAAATCTCGATGTATTAAAATCCTGTTCGGTCTAAACAATAAGAAATATGAATAGAATTCCAGTATTCAAATTCTAATTTAAGTTTGTTCAAATAGAACAAATCAACATTCAACTTACAGTAGTACCGAATAGAAAGAGTGCTGACGAGAAATCGTAGCTGATTTCGAAAATGCATTACACTCGGCTAATATCGGAATTACTTCATTTTTAATAAAAATTTCCATTCTTAGCTATCACACTTTTAATAATGAACTCAAGCCGAAAAAATAGACATAATTATAAGATATATAGAAAAGTTCAAATAAATAACCATAAATTGTTGTCCATTTTAACTTGATCGGTGTATGTGACCAGAGTTACACCAGTAGTGGTGATATTGTTGACTGTATGGTTACCGTCTAATAATAAGAAACCTTCATTTATTTCTAATATTTTATCTTTAATATTAATATTTACTGAGCATTTACTGTTTCTGTTGTGCAGTAGTGGTAATATACATGTGTCTGTTTCATTATTAACCTGGCATATATTTATCTCTAAAAAATTCTTGCACCGGTTCACTCTGATGTAGTCTTTGTTGCATTGGGCGACTTGATTTTTTGCTTGCATTTTCCCATGTCTAAAGCTTATAGGTGTGATTTTGAAAAGTTTACATTTATAATTCAGCGTTTATTGTCCTGACAAGTAGTAGAAGTTGATCGTGCACTTGTTGTATTGATGAACTGATTATCTAGCGTATTTTCTTGTAGTAAATCCATTTGTTTCTCGAGCTTTGAGAGCTACCCCTTCCCCGTTCCTTACTCAAAAATCTTTTTTTCCAAACTGTAGGCCTTATTGCCTGAATACTTTTTGTAGAAGACTTGATGTCGGTAACAGTTTTAGTTTCCAAGATATAGCGTATCGAAAATTTCTTAAAAATTTTAAATTTACCCCTTCTTCTGCCGCTACCCAATCAACTCTTTTTCCAGAGTTTAGGTTTAATTGTCTAAATAATTGGGCATATTTGTTGACTTTAAGGGCGCGTTTGATCATTTGACTTGGAATAGCGTAATCAGGAGATTGGAACAGATTGGTTGCCGTGATATTAGGCTTTGGAGGAGCTATTTTAGTGATAGAAAGGCTTGTGTGGTAGGTGCCAGCGACACGGTTTGGAGGGACGTTACTCGTGGTTGTCCGCAGGGCTCCATATGTGGTCCATTTATATGGAACCTCATGATGGATCCTTTGCTGATCTCACTGGGGCGTTCATACAAGTTGTGCGCGTATGCGGATGACCTGCTCATTCTGCTTGAGGGTCAGTCACGTGCTGATCTTGAGGCTAGGGGCGAGCAGGCCATGCGAGACGTGGTTGAGTGGGGAGCCCAGGTTGGCGTAGGGGTAGCAATGGACAAAACCGTGACAATGTTGCTTAAGGGCAAATTGTCACGGGGACGTCCTTCACTCATTCGGTCTGGCGGGGTAAGCCTTAATACGTGACTCAGGTCAAGTATCTGGGGATTACAGTGTCTGAGAGGATGGGATTTTTGGTCCATATGACCTATCTCAGGGACAAGTTAGCTAGTGTTGTAGAAAAGGTCAGGCGTATACTTAGGAGTGACTGGGGCCTCAGCAGGCGTGCTGTTCGTGCCACATATGTGGGGCTGTTCGTTGCTTGTGTAGCGTATGGTGCCTCCGTGTGGTACGAATCGGTTATGTCTGTTGCCGGCAGAAACAAGGTCTTGTCTTGTCAGAGAGTTGGTTTATTGGCATGTATGCAGGTTTGTTGCACGGTGTCGACGGACGCACTTCAGGTTCTGCTAGGTGCAGCACCTCTTGACCTTGAGGTAATACGTCGTGCTATTGCCTTTAAGATCAGAAAGAGGCTGCCACTTCTTGCACATGATTGGATTTCTGCTTCTGACTTAGTAGGATTAGGCGATGCGCAAGTGAAAGTCCTCCTTGATGAGCAGGTCGTGTCTAGGTGGAGGGCGCGTTGGACTGACAGTGACAAGGGAAGGGTGACGTATGGTTTTATACAGGACGTGACATTTGTGCGCCAGCATCCGGACTTTGGTTTTGGCCTGAGTCTCGGTTTCTTGTTGACGGGTCATGGCTCGCTCAATGAGTTTCTTCATCGGAGGAGTCTGGCGGGGACGTCGATGTGCGCGTGCGGTATGGCGGCGGAGGATGTGGTGCACGTACTGACGGAATGTACAGATTACGGTGACCTTAGAGATTTGGACGGAATGGGGATAGTTCGTACCGGTACGAGCTGGGACTTTAGTAGGGTGGTTGAGAACAGACGGACGTTTGACAAGCTTGGCGAGTTCGCTCGTGCTGCTTTTGCCAGGAGAAGGACCAGACGGGCTTTAGTTGACGGGACTTAGTGGAGGTGGCTTCTGGGCGGTCTTCCGTAAGGCCGTTGTGCGCGATTGGCGCTGTAAGTGTCCGCTTAGTACATAACTGTTGGGTCGTCTGTTGTTGGCTGTTATGGTTGTCGCAGCCGTTTTTGATGTCTGGCGTTCATCGGCTTCCACGTTGCATGTGCGGGCGCTGGGAGGCGTTTCGCCCTTAGGGGTATAACGTCGACTGCGTCTTTGGGAGCATTTTTCCTGGAGGTGCCTTGGTTCCTGCTGGCTTCTTTCCCGAGTCTTGCACCGTGGATGATTTCGCACCGTTGGACGACGATTTGACGCTCTTTTGGATCTGGTTGCTTGGAATGACACTGGGTCGCCCGTGAGGGGGCTCACTGCTCATTGGTGTTGTTTAATGTTTTGTATGTGTTGTCCTGCTGGTGTCACATTGTGTGGCCAAAGTGTCGCTCGTGAGGGCGGCTGTTCAATGTTTGTGTTTTTGTCTTTTGTGTTTTGTTGTTTGTTGTTCCTGGGGGGACCAGTCCCGGACTTTTGAGTCAAAACTGGAAGTAGTTTCGGCTACGAGGGGTTACCAGTCCCTGAACTGTTTGGAGTTCAACTGGAAGTAGCCTTGGCTTGACCTTGGCTACGAGGCCTGAACAGAAGCTTGTCATTCTAAATCTGGTACCACGGGTGTCAGGAGCCCCTAGAATCTCGGTTCTAGCCTGACGACGGTTGAGGCCCCTTCGGGAGCAACGTGGTGGTTGTGGTTTAAACCCAAATCGCGGGGAGAGCTTCTGCTCGATGTGGAGTTGCATTGCAACCGGGTGCCGAGACCCATAGATCGGAAGGAGTTTTAGATGGGCTCCGCTCCTCACCAAGGGGGAAGGCATACCCAAATGTATGTCTTCGAATTGGTACCCATGGGTGATAATTTGCCATGTTGGCAAAATATCATCCATGGGGGCGTTGGTGGACGCATTGTTTTCACCTTGTGTTCGAGAGCACCGTGGGATTGGGCCAACGCGGCGGGCATCCACGTTAATCTTCGACACTCTGTCTAAATAATTTTTGTACAAAATTTGATATCGATAGCTGCTGTTTCCGAGATATAGCATATCGAAAATTTCATGAAAACTTTTAATTTGCGTAGGAGCTACCCTTTCCGCTGCCTCTACCTAAAAATTTTTTTTTCAAAAATGTAAGTCCAATTGTCCAAATAGTTTTCGTTGATTATTTAAAGAAGATAGCTGTTATAGTTTCCGAGATATAGATATCGAAAATTTCATAGAAATTTTTAATTTGTATGGGAACTACCCTTTGTCCTGCCCCTGTTATAGATAAAAGGTTCCTTACAAAGTCAATAGTGGTTTTAGTTTCCGAGATACATATAGCGTATCGAATATTTAATAAAAATAGTTTATTTGTATGGAAGCTACCCCTTCCCTTACTCAAACAAATTTTTTTTTCAATATGTATGCCCAATTGTCCAAATACTTTAGGTAGAACATTTGAAGATTTAGCGGATTAAATATTTCACAACATTTGTGCAATTGTAGGGGCAATACCAAATCCTTAAATTATATCTGAAAAAAATTTTCCATTATATAGGTCCCTATCTTCAGAGTATCCGTGCCAAGTTTTGTGGCACGAGTCACTATATTTACTGAGATGTATAGGGATATATGTATATTCGGATTTTGTCCTAAAAAATGGGTTATTTTGGGGTTTCGCGTATTTATCTGTCAATAGTCAACGTTTTTTGCTGATTTTAAATAGCGATTGTCTCCAGGATATTTCTGATAGTTTGATACCAATAACTGGTCCGTGTTACTTTATTTGACTCCGGAAAATTGATTTCAACAGACGGACATGGCTATATCTATCAGGATCCAGAATCTATAGACGTTATGGGGTCGCAAATTACTTTTTATTGAAATTTGCTGAATAAAGATTTAAAATGCTGTTTAAAATTTTTGAATACAGCCGTAGTAGTTTAACATTCTGCAACCATTTAAAAATTGGTTAGGTATAGAAGGCTTTTAGAAGTTCAAAAAAAGAAGTATATACAAATGTATGTACATACATGTAAAAAGCCTTTATTATATATTGTACACACATACATATGTATGTATTTGTATTATTTTATACCCTTCAAATAGTGATAACGGTAAAATCAGTTTGTCAATCCGTTTGTAATATCTTTATTTATTTGCAACCCCATAAAGTATATATATTCTGGATCCTCATAAGATATAAAGAAATATCCTGGAGACAATCGCTATTTAAAATCAGCAAGATCAGTTAACTACCGACCGAGGTATAGGCAAAACAGTGCGATTGTTTCAGTTTATTTGGAAAAAATTCGCAAACTCCATGCAAAATATGTGACAAATAAAAACTGGCAACGCTGTTAAAAATATATTTTAGTTTAGTACACAAAAAATTTCTGGTATGCTTGGACGTAGGTATGTATTGTCATATGAATGTATGTAGATACATATGTGTGTATTTACATTCATATGTATGTATGTGTGTATGTATGTATATATGTATTGTCATATGTATGTACATATGTGTGTATTTACATTCATATGTATGTATGTATATATGTTTAGTTGTACATACATGCATACCAACATACATGAAAAACATTTTTATTATAATATTTTCAGTACAAAAAAACTCGGCTGTAAAAAGAACAATGTGAAAGGTATATAAAATTCGGCACAGCCGCATATAGCGCTTTTATTTGTTTTAGATAATAGAGTTTTATCAAACAAATTTTGTATGGAAATCTTGATTAATCAACGTCTGACGTGTTTAATTATTGTTTTATTATTAAGACCCTAAAAGTATACATATGTAATTTGTAGACACGCAATAACATATAAAATTTAGTAAATTTTGAGTGGCAGTTACATTCAGACATACTTGATGGTATACACATTATTCCGTTTACGCAAATCGTATGAAAAGGTGTATTATTACTATGGCACTACTTAGAAACTTTTTTTTAAATCCAAATACAATATATGATAGCTGCAGCGTTCTTTGCCTTATCTTATTTATTTTGGGATGCAGTGGATTCACATTACAAAAATTTTGTTTTAAGTGCGGTTTGAAAACAATATTTTATTCATGCCTAGCGGGTTGTTGTTACATAGGCAGTCTGATGGGTTGTGTGTACATTAAGCTGCAGGACTCTGATTTAAAGGATCTTGATAGCCTTATAAAGTCAATTATTTATTTGGAGATATGTATGTCTACGTTAATGTATTTCATAACGGTTATTAGCATGCTGATGAATATAAATACAAATTTGCTGTTATTTGCTCGCATCCAAAATTTAGATGAAAAGCTGCTAAAGGAGTTTCCGTGCAAATTAAACTATGGGAAATTAAAAAAAAAACATGTTTTATTAATATCTTCTATCGCTGTTATCTATGTATTAATTATAGTGGCTGCCGTCTCAAATTCATTAAATGGCAAAGAGCTTGTAATTAACTTAATGGCAGGTTTGGCTTATACTGCAGTTACTGCAGGACCTTATTTAAATTGTTATGCTCAAATGAATATGGCTGAAATAATAAGTATACGCTTCCGTCTTTTGCAAACATTTCTATCTAAACAATTTATTTGTTCTGCAAGATTGGATGCATTACAGCAGGTGAATTGTTTGCGTAGCCTTATTTTTCTAGTGCAAGAGTACCATAGCTGTATTCGTTTAATAAATTCGGTATATTCCATGTGTTTAATAACAACACTTTTGCACGACTTTTCTTTGACAACGAGCGAGTTTTATTTAATATTTGGTAGTTCTTTAAACAACACACTCGGGGAAAACTCATTGATCTGGTACCTGATGGTTATCATGGTTTTGTTACTCTACAAAATTATTTTAGCGCCTTTATACTGTGACAGAGCTATACGCGAGGTATGTAAATTTTTTTTAAGTTTTTTGAGTAACTTTGCAAAACTATTTATTCTGTTTAAGGGTCAACTTTGCTTTAAAATTATCATGAAGGCAGACGGTTGGTTTTCACGAGATCCTCTTATCTGCCAAATGGTTTCGTCATGCTTACTTTGGCGCCATGGCACTAAAATTGAATTTTTTTGCGGCACTATGATTTTCAACAAAAAAATTATAGCAATGGTAAGTTTAAATTTGTTGTTTGTCATAAAAATAAAACGCACAATTTATAAAACGATATACATATGTATGCACATATGTATGTACTTCTCGTAATAGATGGGCGCGCTTATGCGAGTATCAATTAGAGCGAAAATATTGTTTATTACCATGGCAAATAAAAACCTGCTCTTAAGTTCCAGGCACATAAAATATGTGGTAAAAGCAAAAAATATGAATAAAAAGAACTTTGACTAAAGAGTCCGAAAACAAAGCATTTTAATTAAAGTTGCATTAAGGAAAATTCACGAATTGCCATTCCCAAAAAAAATTCCGTAACAAAATAAAACAAGTAAGATCGCTATATATTCTGGATCCGTCTGTTAATATCCGGAGTCAAATAAAGTAACACGGACCAGTTATTGGTATATATTAGAAATATCATAACACAATCGCTATTTAAAATCAGCAAAATCGGTTTACTATTGACCGAGATATAAGCGAAAACCCAAAATAATCCATTTTTTAGGACAATATCCTTGCATATATCCCTATATATCTCAGTAAATATAGTGACTCTCGTCACAAGACTTGGCACGGATACTCCTAAGATAGGGACCTAAAAACCAATTTTATCGATAGGATCAAGGGAATTGGTACTTTCCCTACAATTGCACAAATTTTGTGAAATATTTCATGCGCTAAATCTTTGAAATCATTCGTGATCTTAAACTCGTTGTGTGCGGACGTGTTACGCAAGTGTTAATAAGAGCGAATATTTGTAATAGGTGGCAAACAATTTTTATTATATACATACATATTGTATACATTAGTGAAAAAAAACCAAAACAAACTTAATAAAGAAAATCAAACGGTAAATAAGTTACAGTAATCGTCGTGACAGTGGGCCTAATAGCAGAAATGCTTATATTGTGTTAAGCTCCACAAGCGTGAGCAATGAAAACATTAGAGACCTTGAATACAATAAAAGCTATTTGAGTGAGAAACCAAAAATAAATACAAACAACTTAAGTGCAAGTGCACCAAATTTAAATAAGTGTTTTGAACAAGGGACAAATTTAGCCCAATCTATTTTTAAAAATTATGAAAAAAATACCGAGGTACCATCCTCATCGCGGTCTTCCTTATTGAATTAAGAAATTGAACCTACGGTCATAGTCCATTTTCTTCACAAGCTCCAAAGGTCCAGGTAGAAATGGAAGAAGCCCCAAATCGGCAGAGGTTACCAACCCAGCAAAAATTTTGAAAGATGAAGAAAAGCCGACCTCATCGCAAAACCGTTTTGCCATTTTGCAGGAGGAAAATGATGCCCCATTACCCGAAAGGAAGTCATTTAAGCCTCCCCCAATATATTTGAGAGAGAAAAACTCAAATGACCACATAAAGTTTTTAGTTGAATTAAACGGCGAAAACAACTTTTATGTTTCCAACATAAACCGTGGTAGCATTTATGAAGCTAAAATTCAAGTGAATCACGAAAACGCTTACCGCACTACGGTTTCCGAACTTGAAAAACATAAGAAAAGCTTTTACACCTACCAACTTAAGAACGCAAAAGGTCTCCAGGTTGTTATCAAAGGTATTGATTCAAATGTTGACCCAGAGGAGATTAGGGCTAGTTTGTGCAGCAAAGGCTTTAAAGCCAAGTTTGTATCAAACATTAGAAACAGAAGAGGTATCCTTAACCAATATTCCGAGTGGAGCACCGTAGAGTTGTAGTTGAAGCGCCACATAAGCGATTTGGGCCCGTACAGTGCTTAAACTGCCAGAAATATGGTCACCCTAAGGCTTATTGCAAGTTGCCTTCTGTTTGTGTTATGTGTGGTGACCTGCATGCTACGACCAAGTGCGAAAAGCCAAAAGATGATCATCGGCAGTGATGCCAGGAGATTTTTTAGAAATCCCTACACTTATGGGGAAATAATCACTTTTTTCCCTACACCCACTTTTTGTTTCCCTACACTACTTTTTTTAATTTTTAAAAAAATTAAATCTAATTTTTACTGTACATTTTTAATTCAGCTACATAAATTCAGGTTTATTTATATAATAACATAAAAACGAATAAAAATAACATTAAAAACAACAAGAATACTACAAGAATAACACTGCAAATATTACATTGAAAAAAATTTGGAAAAATCATATTGTCATTTATTTTTTGATTTGCAGATTTTGGACCTAAATGCTTTAACATCTAATTTAGACAATATTTGCTTTTCATACTCAAAAAAACTATATTCCAGAGTTAACCATTCCTGTGTTAGTAAGTATAAATAAAATTTATTCTTATCGCGCAACAATTTAAATTGATATTCATTTTTGTTATTATTTCCAATGGCTACTTCAGGATTTTAAAATTCCATTTCTTCGAAGATTGACTTATCATTTAGTGGCAGCCTTCTTTGCATTTCTTCAAGTGCAGTTATGTAGAATTGTAGACAATCAGATTTCATGTGTTAAGCACTGGTTTTTGGAAACATTTTCAACAATTCTTCACATTCACTGCCGACATCAAAGTCATCTATTAGCAAGGAAGCATGAGGTGCCTTATGGCACAATAAATTTTCAGGCATTCTTGTTTTTAATAAAATTTTTACTAAAGTTAAAGTCGTAATCTTTTTAGAACGTATGTGTGCATACAAAATTATCCACAAACAAGTTACCTGCATAACTCAAAACAAGTGCAAGGTGTATTTAACAAGGTGGCACTATAAAGTTTCCGTTCAATAATGCAACTTTAACTGGGTCATCAAAATTCTATAGCAATTTCTATGTGTTGTTTTGGCAATTATTTGTACCAGTAAATAATAATCAGCTTGAACAATTGTTTACTTGTCATTATTAATAAGTTGCTCTCTTAATCTCGTAGTGTACGGACGTGTCTACGCGAGTGTATATTTGTAATAGGTGATATTTGTAATAAGTTAAAAAAAAAAAATTGTTAATATACATACCTACAAGGCATAAGTGAGAATCGAAAATAAAAACAAACTAAACAAAACAAAAAAACCAAACGGTCAATGAGTAACAGTAATCGTTGTGACAGTGGGCCTAATAGCCGAAATGCTTACATTGTGTTAAGCTCAGCAAGCGTTAGCAATGAAAACATTAGAGACCCTGAAAATAATAAAAACTATTTAAGTGCAAAACCGAAAACAAATACAAATAATTTGAGTGCAAGTGTGCCTAATTTGAATAAATGTACTGAACAAGGGACAAATTTAGCCCAATCTCTGTTTAAAAATTATAAAAAAAAAACCGAGGCGCCATCTTCATCGCGGTCTTCTTTATCAAGTTCTGGTGTCGCACCAACAGCTGCTGAAAGTGCTACGGGCCCAATTTCTGCGTGTGCTCCTAAGATCCAGGTAGGGATGGACAGGTACGTAACATTTCTTAAAAGGGGACGAAGCCCTAAATCGGCAGAAGCATCTCAACCTGCAAAAATTTTAAAAGACGATGAAAGGCCAACCTCATCGCAAAATCGTTTTGCAATTTCGCAAGAGGATAATGAGGCCCCGGTTAGTGAAAAAAAGTCCTTTAAGCCACCTCCCATTTATTTGAGGGAAAAAAACTCAAATGATCTCGTCAAGTTTTTAGTCGGTTTGATTGGGGAAAATAACTTTTATGTTTCAAACGTTAAACGCGGTAACATATTTGAGACAAAAATTCAAGTGAACCATGAAAACGCCTACCACGCCACGGTTTCGGAGCTCGAAAAACTCAGAAAAAACTTCTATACCTACCAACTCAAGACCGCAAAAGGCCTTCAGGTAGTTATTAAAGGCATTGATTCTAACGTTGACCCAGAAGAGATCAAGACCAGTTTGCTAAGAAAAGGGTTTATGGTTAGGACGGTATCGAATATGAGAAACAGGGAAAAACACCCCCAACCATTATTCCGAGTGGAGCTTGAGCCTGGTGATACCAAATTGAAAAAAAGTGAAACTCACCCCATCTACGATTTAAAATATATTATGCACCGACGAGTCACTGTGGAAGTGTCACATAAGCGATCTGGGCCCGTACAGTACTTAAACTGCCAGGAATATGGCCACACTAAAACTTATTGTAAGTTGCCTACTGTTTGTGTTGTGTGTGGGGATCTGCACGATACGACCAAGTGCGACAAGCCAAAAGATGATCCTAGGATAAAGAAATGCAGCAACTGCGGGGGAAACCACACTGCCAACTATAGAGGTTGTCCTGTTTTTAATTCAGTTAAGCGATCAACTAAGCCGAAAATAGTTCCTGCCCCTCCCCAGCCTTTAAATATACCAACTACAAATATGCCTCCATTGGCACAACCAACTACAAATCAAGTTTCTTACGCCGCCGCATTAAAATCTAACCAGCCTAATTCACGTAAGTCTACCCAGCCTACAACACAACAAGAAGTGCCAACTGGCGAATCAGCCGGGCCTGATTTTAGCCGCCTGGAAGCCGTAATTGACAATATGGTCACACAATTTACGCAGATTATGGCGCAAATGGCCAACATGATGCAAGAAATGCAAAAAATGCAGTCTGCTTTCTGCAGGCTATGCTTAAAAGACCATGAACTGCCTTAGGGTTTGTTTCTGGAACGCAAACGGCATCCGCCAACACAAAAAAGAGCTCGAATATTTCTTGATGAACCAAAAAATCGATGTTATGTGTATTTCTGAGACTCATATGACATCTAGAAGCACTTTTAAAATTAGTGGCTATTCTTTTTACGATTCAAAGGATCCTAGGGATAGATCATGTGGTGGCTCGGCTATTCTAATCAAATCAAGAACTAAACACCAATGGTTGGGTGGCCTCTCGGAATGTTATATCCAAGCAACGAACGTCTGCATTGATGAATTTTTCCATAACCTTGTTATTTCATCAGTTTACTGTCCACCCAGATTCTCCATAACAAAGGATCAGTACAACAGTTTCTACAAATCATTAGGTCCCCGCTTTATAGCTGCTGGAGACTATAACGCTAAGCACACATACTGGGGCTCCCACCTAATTAGTCCCAGAGGTCGTGTCTTGTATGACTTCGTGTCGGAAACAGGACTTTTCGTTATTTCAACTGGACAACCAACATATTGGCCAACGGACAATAATAAAATTGCAGACGTAATAGATTTTGGCGTGGCAAAAGGTATATCCCCGGACCTTATTGAGGTTGTAGCCTCCTTGGATTTATCTTCTGACCACTCACCCACAATAATTACTATTTGCAGTCCTCACCAAATAGCAGCTAGTGATTTTTTCTTATCTAAAAAAATAAATTGGTTGAAATATAAAAAATAAATTAGTGCCCACTGTTCGGAAAACCAACCGCTAAAAACTCCCGGAGACATAGACGATAGTCTGAGAGTCCTAAATGAAAAAATTATAAAAGCCGTTGAACATGCATCTTCTACCTATCGTCAGGTCAGGTACAGCAAAATTTTTTCTGACGATGTGGAAAAACTTTTATCTGAAAAAGGAGAGTCCGAAGAGAATGGCAAAAGAACAGATCGCCCCAACTCAAATCTAAGCTGAAAGAATGTACTAACAAATTAAAAAGCTTGCTGGAGGTTCACAAAATAGCTTCACTGAAAGAGTACCTCAAAGGTCTAGACGCGACACCTCAGACAAATTATTCCCTATGGCGATCAGCCAGACGTATTAAAAGACCCGTTATCGCAAAACCACCACTTCGTAATCTGAGAGGATCCTGGGCTAGAAATGACGAACCAAAATGTGATCTGTTCGCGAACCATTTCAAAAACGTGTTCACTCCCAATACTTGCACAGACGTGAGGGAATTACCACCAGTTGTTGCTAGACGTCCTTTAGAAATACGTTTCCGATTTACAGATGTTGTAGAGGCTATTGCTAACCTAAATCGTAAAACAGCTCCTGGCGTTGATAATATAAGCACCTAAATGCTCCTAGAGCTACCTTTCACGGCAAAAAGAATAATTCTTTTTATTTTTAACGCAATAATTCGGCTTGAACATTTCCCGCCTATATGGAAAATTGCCTTAGTAAAGATGATTCCTAAGCCTGGCAAAGATCCTTCAAAGGTAGAGTCTTATAGGCCTATAAGTTTGTTACTCACAATGTCAAAACTGTTCGAAAAATTGCCTAAGAACAAGCTGACTCCGATCCTGGATGAAAACAACTGCATTCCAGATCACCAATTTGGCTTTAGAAGTCAACATAGCACAATCGAACAAACTCACAGACTGGTGCAGGTTATAAGAAAAACCTTTGAGGAAAAGAAGTACTGCTCCGCGCTTTTCATTGATGTCTCTCAAGCTTTCGATAAAGTATGGCACGAAGGCCTGTTAAACAAACTAAAGATACACCTTCCAGCTAATATTTTCAACCTTTTAGAAAAATACATAACCGGGGCCAAATCGTCGCATTCGATTCGAATCGAAATTTCACTCGATCGATCGAGTTGTCAATGCTTTAAGTATAGGAATTCTAATAAGAATTTTAAAATTTCGATTCGAATCGAATGCGACGATTTGGCCCCCGGTCGACAATTTATGATCAAAGACGGAAACCAAATAAGTTCTTCTCAATCAATAGGGGCTGGTGTACCTCAAGGAAGTATACTAGGTCCAGTTCTGTACTTGCTTTACACAGCAGATATGCCAACCAATAGTTTTACACACACGTCGACATTTGCTGATTATACTGCTTTTCTTAGTATTCATAAAGACCCTAAAGGGGCTTCAAACCAATTGCAGCAACACGTAACCCAAGTTGAGAAATGGGCAAAGTTATGGGGAATAAAAATAAATGAACAAAAATGTACCCACGCAACTTTTACTTTACGCAAAGAAACGTGCTCTCCAATTCTTATTAACAACCATATGGTGCCTCAACGAACCGAGACAAAATATCTTGGTATTCACCTAGACCGCCGCCTCACATGGAAGCCTCATATAGATGCGAAGTTGACGCAAATGAAACTTAAAGCTACACAAATTCATTGGCTAATCGGTAGAAACACTGTGCTTCGTCTTGATTGTAAACTTCTACTCTACAAATCGATTTTGAAACCAATTTGGTGCTACGGTATACAATTATGGGGCACTGCTTCCGCATCCAACATAGAAAAAATTCAACGCAGGCAAAACAAAATCCTAAGAATGATAACTGGTGCTCCTTGGTATGTTAAAAACAGCAACATCCCCAAGGCTCTACAAGTTCCACTAGTTAAATGCGAAATCCTGAACTATGTGGACAAGTATATAAATAAGCTGGAAGCTCACCCAAATCCGCTCGCCCGAAACATCCTGCAACATAGTGGGCACACCCGCCTGAAAAGGAGGGATACTATCGCGCTTATATGAAGCTTGATAATTAATATGAGAACTTAAATTTTAGTCTGGCACTGGTTGGACTTATATTAACTACCTAGTTTTAAGATTTGAACACTTATTGTTAGTTCGCCACAGGCGAAGATTCAATAATAAATATATGAAAAAAAAATTATTAATAAAAATGTCACTCATATTATAGAGGTATTACCAGATTTACGACTTTCTAATGATACAGTTAAAGAGAAGCATATATTTTTTAAAGTTTTAAAGTTTGCATAATTTTATAATTTTTAGTTGTGAACAAAAATTTGCAATTGAAAAAATCCCTACAATTCGACAAAAGTAAGAAATCTTTCCCTTTTTCCCTACATGTAATATTTTTAAAAAAAATTCCTACAAAAAGGGAAAAATCCCTACACTTGGCATCACTGATCCTCGGGTAAAGAAATGCAGCAATTGCGGAGGAAACCACATGGCCAACTATAGAGGTTGTCCCGTTTTTGATTCAGTTAAGCGCACATCTAAGCCGAAAGTGGTTCCTGCCCCTCCCTAGCCTTTAAATATACCAACTACAAGTCAAATTTCCTACGCCAACGCATTAAAGTCTAACCAGCCCAATGCACGTAAGCCTACCCAGTCTACAACACAACAAGAGGTGTCAACAAATGAACCAACCGGGTCCAGTTTTAGCCGCCTCGAAGCCGTCATTGAAAATATGGTTTAGCAATTTACGCAGATCATGGCGCAAATGGCTGGCATGATGCAAGAAATGCAAAAAATGCAGTCTGCTCTTCTGCATGCCATGCTTAAACGACCATGAAATGCCCCAGGGTTTGCTTCGGGAACGCTAACGGCATTCGCCAACACAAAAACGAACTCGAATATTTTTTAATAAGCCAAAAAATTGATGTAATGTTGATTTCTGAGACGCATATGACATCTAGAAGTAATTTCAAAATAAGAGGCTATTCTTTTTACGATTCAAAGGATCCCAGAGATATATCATGTGGTGGATCAGCTATAATAATCAAATCGAGAATCAAACATCAATGGATGGGTGGTCTCTCCATATGTATATACAAGCAACAAATGTTTGCGTTGATGAATTTTTCCATGGCTTAGTTATTTATTCTCCATAACAAAGGATCAGTTCAACAGTTTTTACAAATCTTTAGGTCCCCGCTTGATAGCTCTCGCCTAATAAGTCCCAGGGGTCGTGTTTTGTTTGATTCCGTATCTGAAATGGGACTTAACGTTATTTCATCTGGACAACCGACATATTTGCCAACTGGTTATAATAAAATTCCAGACGTTATGGATTTTGGCGTATCAAAAGGTATACCCCGGAACTTACCGGGGTATACCTCGTTGGATTTATCTTCAGACCACTTTCCAACTATAATCACTATTTTTATTCCTCATCAAATACCAACTAATTTTTTTTTTTTTTTGCATATTTTTTTATTATTGAATCTTCGCTTTAGCGAACTAACAATAAGTTTTCAAATCTTAAGGCTAAGGAAATAATATTAGTCCAGCCAGTGCCAGACTAAAATTTAAGTTCTCATAATATAAAAAGTTATCTTCATCTAAGCGCAATAGTATCCCTCCTTTTTAGACGGGAGTGTCCACTATGTTGCAAGATACTTCGAGCGAGCGGGTTTGGATGTGTTTCCAGCTTATTTAAATACTTGTCCACATATTTCAGGATTTCGAATTTAACAAGTGGAACTTCTAGATCCTTATGGATGTTGCTGTTTTTGACATACCATGGAGCACCAGTTATCATTCTTAGGATTTTATTTTGACGGCGTTGTATTTTTTCTATGTTAGAGGCGGAAGCAGTGCACCATAATTGTATACCGTAGCACCAAACTGATTTTAAAATTGAGTTGTATAGCAGAAGTTTACAATCCAGATGAAGCACAGAGTTTCTACCCATTAGCCAGTGGATTTGTGCAGCTTTAAATTTCATTTGCGTCAGCTTTGCATCTATATGAGGCTTCCGTGTGAGGCGGCGATCCAGGTGAATACCAAGATATTTTGTCTCGGATCGTTGAGGCACCAAATGGTTGTTAATAGTGATTGGAGGGCACGTTTCTTTGCGTAAGGTAAAAGTTATGTGAGTACATTTTTGTTCATTTATTTTTATTCCCCATAACCTTGCCCATTTCTCAACTTGGGTTACGTGTTGTTGCAGTTGACTCGAAGCCTCTTTAGGGTCTTTATGAATACTGAGAAAAGCGGTATCATCAGCAAATGTGGACGTGTGCGTAAAACAGTTGGTTGGCATATCTGCTGTGTAAAGCAAGTACAAAATTGGACCTAGTATACTCCCTTGAGGTACACCAGCCCCTATTGGTTGGGAACAACTTATTTGGTTTCCCTCTTTGATCATAAATTGTCTGCCGGTTAAGTATTTTTCTAGCAGGCTTGAAATATTAGCTGGTAGATAGAGTTTAAGTTTGATTAACAGGCCTTCGTGCCATACTTTATCGAATGCTTGAGAGACATCGATAAAAAGCGCGGAGCAGTACTTCTTTTCCTCAAAGGCTTTTCTTATAACCTGCACCAGTCTGTGAGTTTGTTCGATTGTACTATGTTGACTTCTAAAACCAAATTGGTGATCTGGGATGCAGTTGTTGTCATTCAGGATCGGACTCAGCTTGTTTTTAAGCAGCTTTTCGAATAGTTTTGCCAAAGTTGGTAACAAACTTATAGGCCTATAAGACTCCACCTTCGAAGGATCTTTACCAGGCTTGGGAATCATCTTTACTAAGGCAACTTTCCATACTGGCGGAAAGTGTTCAAGCCGAATTATGGCATTAAAAACAAAAAGAATAATTCTTTTACCTGTGAAGGGTAGCTCCAAAAGCATCTTGTTGCTTATCTTATCAACGCCAGGAGCGTTTTTGTCATTTAGGTTAGCGATTGCCTCTATAACATCTGAAAATCGGAAACGTATTTCTATAGGACGTCTAGCTACAACAGGCGGTAATTCTCTCACGTCAGTGCATGAATTGGGAGTGAAGACGTTCCTTAAATGGCTTGCGAACAGATCGCATTTTTCTTCGTCATTTCTAGCCCAGGATCCTCTCAGGTTACGCAGTGGTGGTTTTGCGATTACGGGTCTTTTAAGACGTCTGGCTGTTTGCCATAGAGAATAGTTTGTTTGAGGAGTCGCGTCTAGACCTTCCAGGTATTCCTTCATTGATGACATTCTATGTACTTCTAGCAAGTTTTTTAATCGGTTTGTACATTCCTTCAGCTTATGTTTAAGTAGTGGCGATCTATACTTTTGCCATTCTCTTCGGGCTCTCCTTTTTTCAGATAAGAGCTTTTCAACATCGGTTGAGTAAATTTTCTTGTATCTGGCCTGACGGTAGGTAGAAGAAGCATTTTCAACGGCTTTTTTAATATTTTCATTGAGGCTACTAAGGCACTCATCGATTTCCTCGGAAGTTTTTAAAGATTGGTGTTCTGAACAGTGCGTGCTGATAAATTTTTTATATTTCAACCAGTTTATTCTTTTTGACAGAAAAATATCACTAGTTGCAATTTGGTGAGGACTGCAAATAGTAAAAATTGTGGGTGAGTGATCAGAAGATAAATCCAAGGAGGTTTGAGCCTCAATAAGCTCAGGGGATATGCCTTTTGCTACACCAAAATCTATTACGTCTGGTATTTTATTGTGGTCAGTTGGCCAATATGTTGGTTGCCCAGTTGAAATAACGTGAAGTCTCATTTCCGATACAGAACCATACAAGACACGACCTCTGGGACTTATTAGGCGGGAGCCCCAGTATGTGTGTTTAGCGTTATAGTCTCCAGCAGCTATAAAGTGAGGACCTAAAGATTTGTAAAAACTGTTGTACTGATTCTTTGTAATGGAGAATCTGGGTGGACAATAAACTGACGATATAACGAGATTATGGTAAAATTCATCGATGCAGACGTTTGTTGCTTGTATATAACTTTCGGAGAGACCACCCATCCATTGGTGTTTGATTCTTGATTTAATTAATATAGCTGAACCACCACATGACCTACCTCTGGGATCTTTTGAATCATAAAAGGTATAGCCACTTATTTTGAAAGTGCTTCTAGATGTCATATGAGTTTCGGAAATCAACATGACATCGATTTTTTGGTGTGTTAAAAAGTATTCGAGCTCATTTTTGTGTTGGCGGATGCCGTTTGCGTTCCAGAAACTAACCCTGAGGCAGTTCATGGCCTTTTAAGCATGGCCTGCAAAAGTGCAGACTGCATTTTTAGTATTTCTTGCATCATGCCGGCCATTTGCGACATAAACTGCGTAAATTGTTTGACCATATTGTCAATTACGGCTTCCAGGCGACTAAAATTGGCTCCGGTCGGTTCGCTTGTTGGCACTTCTTGTTGTGTTGTAGGCTCGGTAGACTTACGTGCATTAGGCTGGTTATACTTTAATGCAGCGGCGTAGGAAACTTGATTTGTAGTTAGTTGTGCCAACGGAGGCATATTTGTAGTTGGTATATCTAAAGGCTGGGGAGGGGCAGAAGGTATTTTTGGCTTAGATGAGCGCTTAACTGATTCAAAAACAGGGCAACCTCTATAGTTGGCCGTGTGGTTTCCGCCGCAATTGCTGCATTTCTTCACCCTAGGGTCATCTTTAGGTTTATTGCACTTGGTCGTGGCATGCAGGTCCCCACACACAACACAAACAGAAGGCAACTTACAATAGGCTTTGGTGTGGCCGTATTCCTGGCAGTTCAAGCACTGTACTGGCCCAGATCGTTTATGTGGGGCTTCAACAACAACTCCGCGGTGCAAAATATATCTTAAATCATAAATTGGGTGAGTTTCACCTTTCCTCAATTTTACATCACTAGGCTCAAGCTCTACCCGGAATAATGGGGTTGGACACCTTTCTCTGTTTTTAATGTTTGATACAGTTTTAGCTTTAAATCCTTTGCTGTACAAACTCGTCTTTATCTCTTCCGGGTCGACATTAGCGTCAATACCTTTTATAACAACCTGGAGGCCTTTAGCGTTTTTTAGTTAATAAGTGTAGAAGTTTTTATTCAGAGTTCCTTTCTCTCAAATAAATTGGAGGAGGTTTAAATGTCTTCTTCTCGGTGAATTGCAAAACGATTTTGCGATGAGGTTGGCTTTTCTTCATCTCTTGAAATTTTGGCTGGTTTTGTAACCTCTGCGGATTTTGGGCTCCTACCCCTTTTGAGAACTGTTATGTAGCGGTCCATCCCTACCTGGACCTTTGGAACTTCTGATGAAAGTGCACTGGGACTGCCTTTAGCAAGAGTAGGTTCAATTCCAGAATATGATAAGGGAGACCGCGGGGAGGATGGTACTTCGGTATTTTTTTTATAATTTTTAAAAAGAGATTGGGCTAAATTTGCCCCTTGTTCAAAACACTTATTTAAATTTGGTGCACTTGCACTTAAATTGTTTGTATTTATTTTCGGTTTCTCATTTAAATAGTTTTTATTGAATTCTGGGTTTCTAATATTTTCATTACTGACGCTTGTTGAGCTTAACACAATGTAAGCATTTCGGCTTTCAGGCCCACTGTCACTACGATTACTGTTACTCATTAACAGTTCGCTTTTTTTATTTTTTATTTAGTTTGTTGTTTTTGTTTTTCTCACTATTATGTGTATATATGTATATTAATAAATTCGTTTACCACTTATTACTAATACACCTATTACCAATATTACACTCGCGTAGACACGTCCGTACACTACGAGATTAAGAATGCATACTAAATACCAACTAATGATATTTTTTCATTTAAAAGAGTTAATTGGTTAAAATACAAAAAATTTGTCAGCACCCACTACTCGGAAAACCAACCGCTAAAAACTCCCGAAGACATCGATGATTGTCTGAGCAGCCTTAATGAGAACATAAAAAAAGCCGTTGATCATGCTTCTTCTTACCATCGTCAGACAAAATACAACAAAATTTTTTCAGCTGATGTGCAACAGCTTTTATCTGGAAAAAAGAGCCCGAAGAGAATGGCCAAAGCACAGATCACCCCAACTTAAAGCCAAGTTGAAGGAATGTACAAACCAATTGAAAAATTTACTAGAGGTTCACCGATTGGCATCTCTTGAGGAACACCTCGAAGGTCTAGACTCGACTCCTCAGACGAATTATTCAATATGGCGATCAGCGAAATATATTAAAAGACCCGTTAGAGCGAAACCACCACTAAGTAATCTGAGAGGATCCTGGGCAAGAAGTGATGAAGAAAAATGTGATCTGCTCGCAAAACATATAACAAATGACTTCACCCCAAATACTTGAACTAACATGAGTAAATTACCGCCTGTTGTTGGTAGATGTCCTATGGAAGTACATTTTCAGTTGTCAGATGTCGTAGAGGCTATCAATAATTTGAATGCTAAAAAAGCTCCTGGCATTGATGAAATCAGCAACAAAATGCTTTTGGAGCTGCCTTGCACAGCAAAAAGAATAATTTTATTATTTTTTAAGCCATATTACGGCTCGAACATTTCCCGCCAGTATGGAAAGTTGCCTTGGTAAAGATGATTCCTAAGCCGGGAGAAGATCCTTCGAAGGTGGAGTCTTACAGGCCTATAAGTCTGTTACCAACTATGTCCAAATTGTTTGAGAAATTGCTATAAAACAAGCTGACTCCGATCCTGAATGAAAACAACTGCATTCCAGATCACCAATTTGGATTTAGAAATCAACATAGTACCATCAAACAAACCTACAGATTGGTACAGGTTATAAGAAAAGCATTTGAGGAAAAGAAATACTGCTCCGCGCTCTTTAAAGATGTCTCTCAAGCGTTCGACAAAGTAAAAAAATTAAAGCTCAGCCTTCCATCTAATATTTTCAACCTTTTAGAAAAATACATAACCGGCCGACAATTTATGATTTAAGAGGGAAACCAAGTGAGTCCTTCTAAACAAATAGGGGCTGGTGTACCTCAAAGGAGTATACAAGGTCCAATTCTGTACTTGCTTTACACAGCAGATATGCCCACAGACAATCTTACTCATACGTCGACATTTGCTGATGATACCGCCTTTCTCAGTATTCATAAAGACCTTAAAGAGGCCTCAAAACAACTTCAACATCACGTATCCCAAGTAGAAAAATGGGCAAAGTTGTGGTTAGTAAAAATAAATGAACAAAAATGCACTCACGTTACTCTTACTTTACGCAAGGAAACGTGCCCCCCAATTCTTATTAACAACCATACGGTGTCTCAAGGAATTGAGACGAAAAATCTTGGCATTCTCCTATATGCGAAGTTGACACAGATGAAACTTAAAACGGCCCAAGTCCACTGGCTAATCGGTAGAAACTCTGTGCTTCGTCTTGATTGTAAACTTTTACTTTACAACTCAATTTTGAAACCAATTTGGTGCTATGGGATACAATTATGGGGCCCTGCTTCTGCCTCCAACATTGGAAAAATTCAACGCCGTCAAAATAAAATCCTAAGAATGATAACTGGTGCTCCTTGGTACAATAAAAACAGCAACATCCACAAAGATCTGCAAGTTCCACTTGTTAAATGCGAAATTTTTAATTATGTGGACAAGTATTTAAGCAAGCTGGAAACACATCCAAATCCGCTCGCTCGAAACATTTTGCAACATAGTGGACGCACTCGTCTGAAAAGAAAGGATACTATTGTACTTAGATGAAACTACTGAATAAATTGATTTTATTATGAGAACTTGAATTTTAGTCTGGCACTGGCTGGTCTAATAAAAATTAAATAGTTTTAAGATTTGAATACTTATTGTTAGTTCGCCAAAGGCGAAGATTTAATAATAAAAATATGAAAAAAAAACTTTGAAACCATACAGCTATTGACTACAAATGACCTACATTTAAAAAAAAAAGCAAATCAACAATGTTTATGAAATATTCGACACGCTATGTCTCGGAAATTATAAAAGCTATTGACTTCAAATCTTTTACAAGCAGTATTTAGACAATAAAACTAGCACTTTGTCAAAAGACTTAATTGGGTAGGGGCAGGGGAGGGGGTAGCTTCTATGAAAATTAATACTTTTTATCAATTTTTCGATATGCTATATCTCGGAAACTATAACAGCTATCAACATCAAATCTTCTACAAGAAGTATTGAGGCAATAATAGTTTTTTAGGTAGGGGCAAGGGAAAGGGTAGCTCCCATACAAATTAACAGTTTTTATAAAATTTTCGATACGCTATATCTCGGAAACTATAACTGCTATCGACTTCATATGTTCAAAAATAGCAATAAGACCTACTTTTGGAAAAAAAAATTTTTGGGCAGGGAAAGTCGTAGCTGCCTAACAAGTGAAAAATTTGTAGGAAATTTTTGATATATATATCTCGGAAGGGGCAGAGGAAGGCGTAGCTCCCATACAAATTAACAATTTTTAAGTAATTTTCTCTACGCTATGTCTTGGAAACTAAAACAGCTATCGACATCAAGCCTTTTAAAGCTTTGTATTTAGACAACAAAACCAACACTTTGGCAAAAGACTTAATGAGTAGGGGCCGGGGAAGGAGTAGCTCTTTAAAAAGTCACTGGACAATAAGACCTATATTTTGGAAAACAAATTTTGGGTAGGGGCAGAAAAAGGGGTAGCTCTCATACAAATTAACAATTATTATAAAATTTTCGATATGCTATATCTTAGAAATTATAAAAGCTGTCGAGGTCAAGTGTTCTTCAAAAAGTAATAGGACAATAGCACCTACATTTTGGAAAAAATTTGTTGGGTATTATGAAATATAATACATTGAATGTCAAATTTTTAGGACATTTTTGATATCTATGTCTCGGTAGGGGCAGAGGAAGGCGAAGCTCCCATACAAATTAACATTTTTTAACAAATTTTCGATACGCTATATTTTGGATACTATAACAGCTATCGACATCAAATCGTCTACAAGAAGTATTTAGGCAATAAGACCTACACTTTGGAAAAACATTTTTTTGGGTAGGGCAGGGAAAGGGGTGTAACGATCACAACCGTAGACGGCCTTAACTTTAAGGTGCGGTGCTACCTATACTACCGGCCGTGCTCAGGGAAAATGGGGTGGATCTTTCTCCTATCTAGTTAAAACTACGATTCGCCACACAATGGAAAAAAATAGGTAGCTTAAAGCCAAATCGACCAAACAAGAAAAGAAAATAAAAAAAATGAGAAGATATAACCAAATTTAGAGAAGAAAAGAATATCAGAGAAGCCTAGAAGAAGAGGTTAAGATGTAATTTCCTCCTCAAATGTCTACACCCACCCACCATGCTATCGTAATGAAAGTTTTGGATAGCCCAAACTACGTTTTTGACTTCATGGTATAAAAATAAAAAGTTAACCAACCATTTCCGATGTTCAACTTATCTAAATTAATTTACTCATAATTTCCATTAGATCAATATTATCTCCCATTTTCATTATTATGTATTATTATTTCTAGTAACTAATTTATCAAAACTACTTTCGATTTTTGTTCCTTGTTTTATTTCCTTTTATTTAAAATGTATACAATGTAATGGAAGGGTAAAAAAACGAAGCTTAAAATTCAAATAAAAATGTTAAACTATATGCAAATTAAAAATTTTATCTATATTATTAACATTTAAAAATTCACTTCTTAAGACTAAAAGAAGTTTTATATAATAGTTCATGTTCATACTTTAATTGATTTCATTATTTGTGGGTGTTATGTTGATTTAAAATTAAAAGTATGTAGGTTATTAGTAGCCATGAGGGTGTGTGTAGAAATGCAGTTATGTTAAATACGAAAATTCATTTATGTAAATGTAGGTCTGGAAGTAAGTGTATGTAAGGCATAGATTGTCAAAACTCTCATTTTATAAAATGCGTCTGTATTGGATAAGAGAAAATTGCCCAGCAAACAAAAAACTAAGCATTGCAAATTGTGATGAATTTTACCTTTTAAAGCAAAATGGAAATGAACTTAAAAAAAGTTATTAAAATTACAGTTATTACAGAATTATACAATTTATTTTCACACATATTCCATTGGGCGAGTTTAATTTACAGTTAAAACTTAAAAAATTAAGTGTATTTAAGTATTATAAATTAAGTTTTTCTTGTTTTCTTTGTTTTAAATGTTTGGTAATATAAAATGCATTGCATGTTACCAAAATCATTTTTAATGACAAAACAAAAATTTTTATCTTCCATTATACTATTTTGTTTGCTGGTTTATTTTGAAATTAAATCAAAGCTGAAAAAACAAGAAAGCTGAAAAAAAAGAAGTAAGCATCCGCACATGTACACTCGTTAACACTCAATTAATAGAGTTGTGTCAGTCATGAACGAACTAGTTCAATTGAACGATTCTGTAAAAGGAAAGATGAGAAATAGTTCGTACTCTTTCCTTCAAACCTTTCATCGTTTACCTTTCATGTTTCACACAAAGTTGCTTCGGTTATGAAAGAACTATTTTAATTGAACGATAGTCTGTCACTGTGGCCGAAAATAAAATCAGTTTTCATTTGGCACACCACAATTGTTATATAGTTATTTTCTTTATCAGATTAATAGTTTTATCAATAATAAAATAACTATTTTAGTTAAACTCTTTACACACATCTCTTGTATTTCATGCCCCACACATTTTTTATTATTAACATATTTTTAACTTATTTATGACTAAAAAATTTTCTTTTTTTGTTTATCAATTAACACTCAATATTACCATTTTCGTTAAATAAGAAAAAACAGCTGTCAGTTCGTCTTGTTTCAATCGGTCATTCATATTTCCCACAAAACATCCTTCATAAAAGAAAGATGAATGAAAAGAACGAACTATTTCCTTTAACCTTTCTGACCGATTGTGAACGATTCACTGAAAAAAAAGATTATGCCCAACTCTATCAATTAACGACTGAAATCAAACTGAAATAAAAGAGAACAAGCGTCGGTGTGAGTTTTTTTTATTGTTTTTGTAGCACAATTGTGCACCAAAAATTAATTTTTGACAACCTATGATGTAAGGGGTGTTTGAACTTAATTTCTGTATTGAGAGTAGAGATGAGCGATATTTCCGTACCTGTGATTTTATACCTGTGACTTGCAAATCACTGGTAACGACAGTGACATAAACTGTAAAGTAACTGCTACTGTTACTTTTAATTTATTGTGTTACTCAAATAACATTTTGACATGTAACGACAGTGACATAAACCGTGAAGTAACTGTTTCTACTATAGTGTTACTTTTAATTTATTATGTTACTCAAAGTAACATTTTGAAATATTTGCAGTAACTCTTACCTGCGATGTTACTCTTATTATGTTAAACTTTGCAAAATGTAAAGTAACATTTTTGTGCTTCATGTTCATTGTTCTATAAAAGAAGTAAAGCGCTTATGTTTTTATATGTGTGTTTGTGAAAGTGGTGTTAAAAACTTTACCAGAAAGGTGTCGTCAGAAATATGCGCCGAGCACTGTTTGTCAGCGACGGCGGATTAAATTCGGCTATGAGCCGGCTAAAGCAATAATACTCAAATACAGATTTATACACATATTTATTTTAAACACATATCGTTAGCTAAAATGAAAAAAAGCACAGCTAACAAAAATATAACTTTACACGAGAAGCGAAAATCTTTGTAAGGGTACAACAATAAACAATTCGCTCATTTGCGCAAACAACGCCGTAATAAAACAAAAATATTTTGAAAAATATGCGTATGAAGTTTTTAGTTTACTTTCGTTATATAGAAAAGAATAATTAAATTTTTTTAACACGTTATAAGTAGAAACATTTTCAATATGAAACTTATATACATACAAAATAAAGCACAGCATAACAAACAATTCTGAATCGTTAACGCCAAAAATGCATTTATAGAATTACGACATTTGACTAAATAAGCGATATATGTATATAAATCATTAGCTGAAATGAAATTTTAGTTATTACGATCAGGCTTTTTGAACTTCACTTTCAATTATCATGAAATAAAAATATTTTTGATTGGTGGAGTACAAATAAATATAAATATCCAAATCTTTCTTAAATAGCTCAAGAAAATTATTGTGCATTAGGATCGTCAGTTCCATGCGAAAGAATATTTTCAAAAGCTGGACAAGTCCTAAATGACCGACGAACGCGTTTAAACGAGAAAAAGCACAAATGTTATATTATACTTAGTTGTGTTATGTACATATACAGCTTAATTTGTGTAATTTGTTTTTTTTTTAGGTTTTTGCTTTTGTTGCAATGGATTTCAACTATTTTTATGTTTGGAATCTATTTAACAAGAATTGTAAGCTGCTTTTCTAAATTAAAACTTTACCTCAATGCTCCAAGGGAGCTTTAAAACTTATCTCAAAAAGTATAAATTTAAATTTTGTATCAAAATTTTGTTTAAAGTAAATTAAAAATATTAATATAAATATGGGATATTGTTGTAACTACATACCTATTGAAAATTGATATTTCATAAATATTTTGAATTCTTATTTATCATTTAAATTATTTTTCCAATGCGTTGTTCAGGAGTTCGTTAAAAAGAACTAAAATCGCATAATCACTGCTTAAAATAACATTATGTATATTAATTTAACAGAGATTAAAATAACTCTTTTACAAGAAGTGAAAAATGCTAAACAGTGATCACCGTCGCTGTTTAAATAACCGGTGATTTTAAAATCGCATTCACTATTAACGATATTCCCTAAAAATCACGGGATCGCTCACCTCTAATTGAGAGTGTGCTTATGTTGTTTAGATATTCTTATGTTAATAACATATCTAAAACATAGGTTGTCAAAACTCTCATTTAATGAAATGCGTCTGTATTGGATAAGAGAAAATTGCCCAGCAAACAAAAAACTAAGCATTGCAAATGTGATGAATTTTACTTTTTATAGCAAAATGGAAATGAACTTAAAAAAAGTTATTAAAATGAAATACAAAATATGCCTCAGTTATTACAGAATTAGATAATTTTTTTCACACATATTCCATTGGGCGAGTTTAATTTACAGTTAAAACTTAAAAAAATAGGTGCATTTAGGTATTAAAAATTAAGTTTTTCTTGTTTTCTTTGTTTTAAATGTTTGGTAACATAAAATGCATTGCATGTTACCAAAAGCATTTTTAATGACAAAACAAAAATTTTTATCTTCCATTATACTATTTTGTTTGCTGGTTTATTTTGAAATTAAATCAAAGCTGAAAAAACAAGAAAGCTGAAAAAAAAAGCAGTAAGCATCCGCACATGTGCACTCGTTAACACTCAATTAACGACTGAAATCAAACTGAAATAAAAGAGAACAGGCGTCGGTGTGAGTTTTTTTTTATTGTTTTTGTAGCAGAATTGTGCACTAAAAATGAATTTTTGACAACCTATGATCTAAAATAATGTATGGATATGTTAACATAAGAAAACTTAAATTGTATTCAAAGTAGGCACGGTTTCACATTAAAAAGTACGAAATAAATGGGTATAAGTGAGAAATATTTATATAGAAAAAAACAACAAATTTGGCATTTAACTCACCGCAAATAGGTCCCACGATGACTTCAGGCCTGATGTCGATAGTTTTTGCAATTATAACACTATTTCCTGTTAAATATATTCACTCTTTTCTTTAAGTATATATGTATAAAAAAATGTTTCTTATGTGTTATGAATGTTAGTTTATATAGGTGTATGTATGAATGTAAGTAAATTAGTGCATGTAATGTTAGTGAAATTGATATGTCTATTTATGAGTGATAAGTATATGTATGGAAGTCTAAATTTATATGTAGAAGGTTTTCTTTATTAAACAACCAAAATACTGACAATGGAGACAACAAAAAAAAAACAACAAGAAAAAAAGTCTATGATTTGATTTTAAAAATTCATAAAAATTTTTGATGTTTAGTTTGGCTTAAGTTCTATTAAAAGTTTCTTCGGCAACACTTGACTAACGGTTGAGCATCATTCATCTCTCAGATCGAATAAAACGCTTTTTATTCTTGTATATTATATATGGGGGGGGGGGGGGGGGGGGGGGGTAAATCATTTTTAATTTTTGATTTTTAGTTTGGCTTAAGTTCATATAATTTCTTTTTATTAGAATAAATTATTATTTTCCGTTAATGTTGAAAGAAACTTTAATTTTGAAAAAGCTGATTTTTCTACCGCTACTAGCCGAGTAGAATGCATTTCCGAAAGCAGCTACGCAATTTCATCATTAGTACTCTTTGAATGGTAGTAGTGTATTTGGTTGTAAACATCACCTATTTAACTTACACGTAACAGAGAAAGGGATACGGCATGAATGTTTTTCTTTCGTTTTTACTTTGTAAGTTAGGGCGAAGTTTACTCTTTATATACACTATTTTTTTTCTATTAAAAGTCTCTTCGGCAACACTTGACTAACGGTTGAGCATCATCCATCTCTCAGATGGAATGAAACGCTTTTTATTCTTGTAACGACAAATGGACAGAAATTATTAAAAATCAACATTATTAAAAATCAAAAATTTGTATTAAGAAATAATTAGTTCAACTATAAATAAAAATTAGCATATAACTCACACATGGCATGGTGCAAAATGATCTTTATTAATTTCTGTCCATTTGTCGTTGACAAAAAAAGAAATTAAAAATGATTTACGCCCCCCCCCCCCCCCCTTGTATATAATATACAAGAATAAAAAGCGCTTCATTCCATCTGAGTGATGGATGATGCTCAACCGTTAGTCAAGTGTTGCCGAAGAGACTTTTAATAGAAAAAAGCATACTGTATATAAAAAGTAAACTGGTGATGTAAATTTAAAAAAGAACGAGACTCACCCTATTTATGACCTAAAATATATTTTGCACCGTAGAGTTGTAGTTGAAGCGCCACATAAGCGATCTGGGCCCGTACAGTGCTTAAACTGCCAGGAATATGGTCACACCAAGGCTTATTGCAAGTTGGCTTCTGTTTGTGTTGTGTGTGGTGACCTGCATGCTACGACCAAGTGCAAAAAGCCAAAAGATGATCCTCGGGTAAAGAAATGCAGCAATTGCGGAGGAAACCACACAGCCAACTATGGAGGTTGTCCCGTTTTTGATTCAGTTAATTGCTTATATAAGCCGAAAGTGGTTCCTACCCCTCCCCAGCCTTTAAATATACCATCTACAAACATGCCTCCATTAGCACAACCAACTACAAGTCAAGTTTCCTATGCCAACGCACTAAAGTCTAACCAGCCCAATGCACGTAAGCCTACAACACAACAAGAGATGTCAACAAATAAGCCAACCGGGTTCAGTTTTAGCCGCCTCGAAGCTGTAATTGACAATATGGTTAAACAATTTACGCAGTTCATGGCGCAAATGGCTGGCATGATGCAAGAAATGCAGTCTGCTCTTCTGCAGGCCATGCTTAAAAGACCATGAACTGCCCCAGGGTTTGTTTCTGTAACGCTAACGGCATCCGCCAACACAAAAACGAACTCGAATGTTTTTTAATAAACCAAAAAATTGATGTCATGTTGATTTCTGAGACGCATATGACATCTAGCCTTTAACTACTGTGGTGGTGGTAAATTTTACCCTGTCTTATTTATTTTTTAATTTACTCTCTTCATTTGAGCGCTATAAATTTTATTCTTTTTGTATCTTCTCAAAATCCCATTAATATTATCCAGTTGTGTTTTGGTCCTCGTGGGTGTCGCATAAGCGGACATTTACACGTGCTGGGGTAAAACTTACCACTCGTCCGGGCATACGTTTTTTTTTATTGGAAATTTTTTTACCTCCACATCAGAACTAGCGTAAGTATTTCATGTAAATTAAAATGCCACTCCTCAGGTTTAGCGTTAGTTTTTCATGGAATCATTTTGACTACTCCTACACTGTATCGCAATTTATTTTTACAGAGCAGACTTTTTAAAAAAATCTAGGCCGACAATTGGTTTTACAACACTTGAAAAGGCGAGAGCATAACTAACGACTACCTAATTTACTTCGAGATAACATAAGTAGCATTTTAGGACTAGACTCCGAGACTCCTCTCCAGTAGAGCCGACAAAAGTTGCCAGAAAGCTGTGCTACATCTGCCCTAGTAGGTTAAAGCGAAATACTACACATGCTTGTCTGTTTTGTTGCAAGCCTATGTGTATGGGATGCAGTAAACGCGTATGCGTGAGTTGTGCAAATAAGGAATTAGATTGTAAAAATTCCTAAAAATGAAGTGATCTCAATTTTTTTTACAATATAATTTTTCTTTGTTTTCTTTTTTATTATTAATGCTATACATTTGGCTGTAAAAAAAATGCCTTTTATGTTTTTGTTTTTTTTATTTTATGTGTTTTTTTTTAAAGCTATGTTTGCTCCTTTTTGTTGTTTTAAGAAAATTGAATATGAAATAAAATCCTTGTTTTTTTTAACTATAAGATTATTTTTTTTTATTTTATTACTTTATTCATTTAAAAAATCTGTCATCTGATTTCAATTAAAAGCAAAAAGTTAAAAAAAAAACTTTTTTTTGGCAAAATTTTCTAGAAATTAAGAAGGGGTAAAATTTACCACCACCACAGAATATACGCCAAAATATTTCACCTCAGTAGTTAAAGGCTAGAAGTAATTTCAAAATTAGAGGCTATTCTTTTTACGATTCATAACAAAGGATCAGTTCAACAGTTTTTACAAATCTTTAGGTCCCCGCTTCATAGCTGCTGGAGACTATAACGCTAAGCATACGTACTGGGGCTCTCGCCTAATAAGTCCCAGGGGTCGTGTTTTGTTTGATTCCGTATCTGAAATGGGACTTTACGTTATTTCATCTGGACAACCGACGCACAGTGCTGTGTCCCATAGACAAAAATACAATAAAAAAAATGTTTTATATTGTAGATAAAAATATATAGGTCGACTGATAACAATAATTTTTAAATAAATTTTAAAGAATTTTTTCGATCTAGCTTTTTTGATGGCGCTAAGGGGCGCCAAAGTCAAAGAATTTGAAGTAAAAATGGCTAAGCAAACACCCGCGTCTTACATACTTCAGGAAAACAGTTGTAAAAAAATTTTGTTTTGGAGTATGAGATTGAAATTTTTTTCTGTAGTAAATAACTATATTTGCAACAAACTGTCAAAAAAGTTTTTTGTGATTTCTTTTTTATAAGTATATCTTATTGCTTATTATTCACTTAGGCTCTAAAAATTTTTTTATTTTGATGGAAAATTAAAAAAAAAGAAAAATATGGTCTATGGGTTTTTTTCTGTTTTTAAAAATTCATACTGTTTTCTAATAATTACAAGAAAAAAAATTTTAAAAATTTAACCACAACTTTAAAAAAAATTATTTTAAAAAATGGCTATTTTCGTGATTTTTTCTCAAATTTCGACAGTTTTCTAAGGTTTAAAAGAAAACAAACTACAAATACTGTAAAATATAAATTCAAATTTATACTGGTTAATAAAAAAACAGCAAAAATAGTAAAGTTTTTGCGTTTCTATGTATTTTACTCTATAAAATGACACTAAAACCCCAAATTACCAGGGTTTTTTTATTGTTTTAAAAAAATTATTGTAAAAATTTAACTTTTTGAACTAGGAAATTCAAATTGTTTCTTGTAACAGCTAACTATATTCGAAACCAACTGTGAAAAAAATTTTTATTATATTATTTTCCTATACATAGTTTTTGTTGGTTTAAAAAATGCTTATTATTCACTTAAGCTCTAAAAATTTTTTAACTTTGATGGAAAATTAAAAAAAAGAAAAATATGGTCTATGGGTTTTTTTCTGTTTTCAAAAATTCATACTGTTTTCTAATAACTACAAGAAAAAAAAATTTGAAAAATTAACCACAACTTTAAAAAAAATTATTTTTAAAAATGGCTATTTTGGTGATTTTTTTTCAAATTTCGACAGTTTTCTGGAATTAAAAACAAAAAAAAAACTTAAAATATAATAACATATAAAACCAAATTGATACCATTAGATTATATTAATCAACGAGATAAATTAAAAAAAAAATAAGTATAAAATTGTGTTTGCCTCTTTTTGACGCTCAAGATGCTGCTAAATCAACAGATTGACGTTGGTGTTTCATTGTTTCAAGAATGTTTTCAAAATGTGACTTTGTGTAGTTTACCTCCCACCACTGGTGCAAACTTTTTTCCCAAAAATATAGATAAGTTAGTATAAAAAATCGCTAGAAGTTAGATAAGTTTCTTAAGTATTTAAAATGTGAGCTATGAATTGTCAAAAAATTTGTTTTTTCCAGTTTGGTTGTGACTACTTATAACAAAAACTTGATAAAAATATGACAAAAATTTAGTGTCTTTCGTAAATCTTATAAAACTTTGCATCAAATATTATTTACCGTTATTTTTTATTTAAATTGGAGATTGGTACGTGACAGAAGTTTTTTTTTTTGCAACATCCTTTGTTTGTAGTAAGCAACACTGATTGGTGAAGTGTTCTAATAAAATGTTCAATAAATTTATATGCTTGATAACTACTTATTTTTACAAACGAGTAAAAGTGATTGCGCGTGGTTCAATTAATTAACGTGCACTTCTCTAATCAAAGTGTAAACAAAGATTTTAATAAAACATAATTGGTTAAAACCAATAAATTAAAGTGCTGCTTTTTATTTTATGTAGCTCAGATAGAGTTGACTGATGGATAAAAGCAACTTCTGAAGATAAAGAACCAGAGGTATATAAATATGTTGGAAGAAAAATATGCGAGTCATATTTTGACAAAAATAAGTTATTACAAAGTGTTTATTTCTTCCACATCAAAATAAAAAATTTTTAGAGAGAAAGCAGAGGCAACTTAATGCATTTAAAAAAGAAACATTCTTCGTGGGTAAATAATACTTTTTTTGATGCTGATGATGTGAGTTTTATAATTTTTAATTGCTATTCTAAAATAACGATATTATTAAATATATTTAATTTAAATTCTTAGCAACCAAGCACGAGGAAATTGCTTATGAAAATTTGCTGCTTTTAACTCCAGAATGTGATACAACAGTGGCTTTATATGCAAGAGAAACTTCATGTAAAAAACGTGGTAGACCGATGAAAGATTTTGGTAGCACTACAGTTAAACTAGACACAGAAGAGTGGCAAAATTAGTATTAAGATGTTCCCTTGATGAACTAGAATTTGCAGTGTAAAATTTAAAACGGGAATCTCATTCTGTTTTGCAAAGCCCAATGTCGAATTCAAAATGCTTACCAGTAACAAAAGCTTTGGCGCTATATATGAATTTAGATTTGACCGAAAGAAAATATAGTGTGCTACGTAACACAATAATTAAAATACACCCAAATTGTTTTCCGTCTCTGTATGCGTTACAAACTGAGAAAAAAAATGTATTCCGTCTATTGTGGTATCTGAAAATGAATTTTAGGGTGCTTATCTGAAAAAGCATTGGAAGCCAACCAAAAAATCGTGAAAAAAGCAAGACTGTCACATACGAGAAAAACGTCACGAAAATACACTCATTAAGATTTAATGACTTATTTAATACTATCTTTAGATCCGTTTTTGACTTCAAAAAGGAATCCAAAGACCAAAAACAAATTATTATTTGCCGAAATTGATAAATATATACTTAAGAGAAAATGCTAATGAGCCAGTTGAAGACGACGAGACAAATGTTTCATTGAGCGGCAATATTTTTTGGGAAGAGTCCATTACTGAAGATGATTTTTTGTAAATTAAAATTTATATAAATTATTAAAAACATAAAAATTATTATTAAAAAATGCACTTATACGTATTTTAAATTTAATTTTAATTTAGAAAGATTGTAATTTTGTACTTTCACGTTGTCGTCAAAATTATAATGTAGAAGACTTTTAGCCAATTTGTTTTTTATTTTCTATTTCTATAAATAAATTTTAATGTAATTTGGCACTAACATTTGTTTAACACATAATAATAACCATACCACCCAATTTAATGAGAATCGGATAACTTTTGTAACTGTCTTGGCATTTTTGCGAAAAAGGATATATGACAGGACCTAGAGCCCTTGCGCCAATCTCAATAAAAATTATCCCACAAGTTACTAGCACGGGATGTTAATGATCTACGGACTATTGTAACTTTCTGTGCAGTTATGTAGTCATAATTGAAAATTTCGTCCTTTTTATGTATGGGCAGTAGGCGTGTCCTTTGCCCGATTTTTTAAAAAAATTGAATTTTTCTTAACTTAAGTATTTTATACTAGTGTACCAAATTTCAAAGCTCTGGGACCACTCCTTCTATTTTTGTCCTATCACTATATGGGATCAAAGCACTGTGCGACGTATTGGCCAACTGATCACAATAAAATTCCAGACGTTATCGATTTTGGCGTAACAAAAGGTATATCCCCGGAACTTACTAAAGCTCAAGCCTCGTTGGATTTATCTTCAGACCACTCTCCCACTATAATCACTATTTTTAGTCCGCATCAATTACCAACAAGTGATATTTTTTCATTTAAAAGAGTTAATTGGTTAAAATACAAAAAATTTGTCAGCACCCACTGCTCGGAAAACCAACCACTAAAAACTCCCGAAGATATCGATGATTGTCTGAGCAGCCTTAATGAGAACATAAAAAAAGCCGTTGATCATGCTTCTTTCTTCTATCGTCAGACAAAATTCAACAAAATTTTTTCAGCCGATGTGCAACAGCTTTTATCTGAAAAAAGAAGAGCCCGAAGAGAATGACAAAAGCGCAGATCACCCCAACTTAAAGCCCAGTTGAAGGAATGTACAAACCAATTGAAAAATTTGCTAGAAGTTCACCGATTGGTCTCTTAAGGAACACCTTGAAGGTCTAGACTCGACTCCTCAGACTAATTATTCACTATGGCGATCAGCGAAATATCTTAAAGACCCGTTATCGCGAAACCACCACTACGTAATCTGAGAGGATCCTGGGCAAGAAGCGATGAAGAAAAATGCGATCTGCTCGCAAGTCATTTAACAAATGTCTTCACTCCAAATACATGCACTGACATGAGTAAATTACCGCCTGTTGTTGCTAGATGTCCTATGGAAATACGTTTTCAGTTGTCAGATATCGTAGAGGCTATCAATAATTTAAATGCTAAAAAAGCTCCTGGAATTGATGAAATCAGCAACAAAATGCTTTTGGAGCTGCCTTGCACAGCAAAAAGAATAATTCTTTTTATTTTTAACGCCATATTACGGCTCGAATATTTCCCGCCAGTATGGAAAGTTGCCTTGGTAAAGATGATTCCTAAGCCGGGAAAAGATCCTTCGAAGGTGGAGTCCTACAGGCCTATAAGTCTGTTACCAACTATGCCCAAATTGTTTGAGAAATTGCTTAAAAACAAGTTGACTCCGATCCCGAGTGAAAACAACTGCATTCCAGATCACCAATTTGGATTTAGAAATTAACACAGTACCATTAAACAAACCCACAGATTGGTACAGGTTATAAGAAAGGCCTTTTAGGAAAAGAAATACTGCTCCGAGCTATTTATAGATGTCTCTCAAGCGTTCGACAAAGTATGGCATGAAGGCCTGTTAAACAAATTAAAGCTCAACCTTACATCTAATATTTTCAACCTTTTAGAAAAATACATAACTGGCCGCCAATATATGATCAAAGAGGGAAACCAAACAAGTTCTTCTAGACCAATAGGGGCTGGTGTACCTCAAGGGAGTATACTAGGTCCAATTCTGTACTTGCTTTACACAGCAGATATGCCCACAAACAATCTTACTCATACGTCGACATTTGCTGATGATACTGCCTTTCTCAGTATTCATAAAGACCCTAAAGAAGCCTCAAAACAATTTGAACATCACGTAACCCAAGTAGAAAAATGAGCAAAGTTGTGGGGAATAAAAAAAAATGAATAAAAATGCACCCACGTTACTTTTACGTTACGCAAGGAAACGTGCCCCCAACTCTTATTAACAGCCATACGGAGCCTCAACGAATTGAGACGAAATATCTTGGCATTCACCTGGATCGCCGCCTCACATGGAAGTCACATTTTGATGTAAAGTTGACACAGATAAAACTTAAAACCGCCCAAATCCACTGGCTAATCGGTAGAAACTCTGTGCTACGTCTTGATTGCAAACTTTTACTTTACAACTCAGTTTTGAAACCAATTTGGTGCTACGGGATACAATTATGGGCACTGCTTCCGCCTCCAACATTGAAAAAATTCAACGCCGTCAAAATAAAATCCTAAGAATGATAACTGGTGCTCCTTGGTACATTAAAAACAGCAACATCCACAAAGATCTACAAGTTCCACTAGTTAAATGCGAAATCCTGAACTATGTGGACAAGCATTTAAACAAGCTGGAAGCACATCCAAATCCGCTCGCTCGAAACATTTTGCAACATAGTGGACACACTCGTCTGAAAAGAAGGAAAAGAAGGGATACTACTGCACTTAGATGAAACTACTGAATTAATTAATTTTATTATGAGAACTTAAATTTTAGTCTGGCACTGGCTGGTCTAATGAAAAAACAAGTAAAAGCGTTATATTCGGCTGTGCCGAGTCTTATATACCCTTCACATTGGTCTTTAAATATACCCCGCCGAGTAATTTTGTACTGCAAATAATATAATAAAAACCCTTGTGTGAGTTTTAAAGTCCATAGAAAACTTTAAAAAATTTTAACGTTCGTATGAATAATAGAAATAGATGAGGAACGTTTGAGGTCGACAGTACTAAAAGTTTTTGACCATATTAATACTAAAATGTTAATAAAAGGTGTTAATTTTTATGGGATGTTCTAGTCCCCCTGCTCCTCTTCAACTTCTTTTCCAAAATGTATGAATTATTTGATTATTACTTTTTGTGCAATATTCGAAGTCGATAGTTGTTATAGTTTTCCAGATGTGGCGTATCGCAAATTTCATAAAAATTCTTGGTTTGTATTAGAGATACCCCTTCCCCTGCTCCTGCCCAACAAAACTTTTTTTTTAATGTAGGTCTTATCCTGTTACTTTTTGCAAAGCATTTGAAGTCAATTTCTGTTATAGTTTCCTAAATTTACCATATCGAAAATTTCATAAAAATTGTTAATTTGTATGGGAGATTCCCTTTGTCCATCCTCCACCCAAAAAATTTTTTCTTCAAATCGTAGTCTTTGTTGTCGAATTACTTTTTGTAGAACATTTGATTTCAATATCAGTTATAGTTTTCTAAATATAGCGTATTGAAAATTTCATAAAAATTGTTATTTTGTTTGGGAGCTACCCCTCGTTCACCACCCTCCCAAAAAGTTTTTTCTTAAAAACATAACTCTTGATGTGCAATTACTTTTTGTAGAACATTTGATTCCGATATCTGTTATAGTTTCCGAGATATAGCTTATCGAAAATTTCATTAAAATTGTTAATTTGCTTAGGAGCTAACCCTCGTTCACCCCCCACCCAAAAAGTTTTTTCTTAAAAACATAACTCTTGATGTACAATTACTTTTTGTAGAACATTTGATTTCGATATCTGTTATAGTTTCTGAGATATAGCGTATCGAATATTTCATAAAAATCGTTAATTTATATGGGAACTACCCCTTGTTCACCCCCACCCAAAAAATTTTTTTCTTAAAACATAACCCCTGATGTACTTACTTTTAGTAGAACATTTGATGTCGATAGCTGTTATAGTTTCTAAGATATAGCGTATCGAATATTTCATAAAAATCGTTAATTTGTATGGGAGCTACCCCTTTTTTTGCCCCCACCCAAAAATTTTTTTCTTTAAAGCGTAGCCTTGATTGCCCAATTACTTTATGTAGAACATTTGATTTCGATATCTGCTATAGTTTCCGAGATATAGCGTATCGAATATTTCATAAAAATCGTTAATTTGTATGGGAGCTACCCCTTGTTTTACCCCCACTCAAAAAATTATTTATTTAGGGCGTAGCCCTTATAGCCCAATTACTTTTTGTAGAACATTTCATTTCGATATCTGTTATAGTTTCCGGGATATAGCGTATCGAATATTTCATATAAATCGTTAATTTGTATGGGAGCTACCCCTTTTTTTGCCCCCACCCAAAAAATTTTTTCTTTAAGGCGTTGCCCTTATTGCCCAATTACTTTATGTAGAACATTTCATTTCGATATCTGTTATAGTTTCCGAGATATAGCGTATCGAATATTTCATAAAAATCGTTAATTTGTATGGGAGCTACCCCTTGTTTTGCCCCCATTAAAAAAATTATTTATTTAAGGCGTAGCCCTTATGGCCCAATTACTTTTTGTACCACATTTTATTTCGATATCTGTTATAGTTTCCGGGATATAGCGTATCGAATATTTCATAAAAATCGTTAATTTGTATGGGAGCTACCCCTTTTTTTGCCCCCACCCAAAAATTTTTTTCTTTAAGGCGTAGCCCTTATTGCCCAATTACTTTATGTAGAACATTTCATTTCAATATCTGTTATAGTTTCCGAGATATAGCGTATCGAATATTTCATAAAAATCTTTAATTTGTATGGGAGCTACCCCTTTTTCTGCCCCCACTCCAAAAATTTGTTCTTTAATTACAATTACTTTTTGTAGAACATTTTAAGTCGATAGCTGTTATAGTTTACGAGATATAGCGCATAAAATGTTTCACCAAATTTGTGCAATTGTAGGAAAAATACCCCTTTCACTGGTCCTATCACCGTTATTTAGGTCCCTTCTTTAGGAGTATCCGTGCCAAGTTTTGTGGCAAGAGTGACTATACTTACTGAAATATATAGGGAAATATGCACGGATTTTGTCCTAAAAAAATGGGTTACTTTGGGTGTTCGCTTATATCTCGGTCAATAGTGAACCGATTTTGCTGATTTTAAATAGCGATTGTTAGCGGGATATTTCCAATAGTTTGACACCATTAACTGATCTGTATCTTTTTATTTGACTCCGGAAACTTGATTTCAACAGACGGACAGACAGACAGACGTTCAGACGGACATGGCTATTTCAACTTCCCTATCTATAAGGATCCAGAATATATATACTTTATGGGGTCGCAAATGGATAATAAAGAAATTACAAACGGAATGACAAACTGACATATACCCTTATCACTATGTGAAGGGTATAATAAATAGTTTTAAGATTTGAATACTTATTGTTAGTTCGCCAAAGGCGAAGATACAATAATAAAAATATAAATTGAAAAAAAAAGTTTCTTTCAACATTAACGGAAAATAATAATTTCTTCTATTAAAAAGAAATTATATGAACTTCAGCCTAACTAGAAATCAAAAATTTGTATTAAGAAACAATTAGTTCAACAATAAATAAAAATTAGCATTTTAAAAATTAAAAAAAAATTTTGCAAAATTAGAACAGTTTAAGGAAAAATATTAATTAAATCTAATATTTAAAATGTTGTTATAAGTCACATCTGGGAATGATTGGGAAAACCCGGTCGAAAGTATTTTCAGGAAAAAAGGTTTTTTTTTTAATTTTTCTTTTAAAAAAAAATATTTTATATGGTGCAAAGTACAGAGAATTCTGACGGGAAGAGTTATAGGGTTTTTATAGTCTGGAATTTGGATTGCTAGGGCACTCTACTTGGTTCTTCAAACACTCTAACGTTGGCCCTCAGAGATATTGTAAAGGTTCTATGGCCATATAAGCCCAGCCACTTTTCACTGCCGATAGCTACTTTATTCCGTCTCTTCAACCGGCCCACCCTGTCTAGGATTTGAGTTGGTGGGGTCCCCGTCTCCTATTGGAACCCAAGGCTTTTAGCAATATGAAGATGAGTCCTGATAACAAGATAAAAAAAAAAAAATTCTATTAAACAACAAAACAACTTTTGCGACATCCCATTTCCTATGTGAATATACTCTATTCAATGATAGTACCGGGTTTTATGGACAGGAAACCAAATATAACGCTTAGTGTCCTGTGGATCCAATATAAACACACAATTTTTCCATACACTTTTACTTATTTAATTTACTTTTCCCGTTTATTACACATTTACACTTATTGAAATTTTCACACACAATGAGAGCAAATATGGGAAAAAAAACCCCAAGACAGAATTTTATGCAAAAAAACATAGTGGACACACTTGTCTGAAAAGAAGGGATACTACTGCACTTAGATGAAACTACTGAATTTATTAATTTTATTATGAGAGCTTAAATTTTAGTCTGGCACTGGCTGGTCTAATAAAAAAATAAATAGTTTTAAGATTTGAATACTTATTGTTAGTTCGCCAAAGGCGAAGATTCAATAATAAAAATATGAAATAAAAAAAAAAAGTTTCTTTCAACATTAACGGAAAATTATAATTTCTTCTATTAAAAAGCCCAACTAAAAATCAAAAATTTGTATTAAGAAACAATTAGTTCAACAATAAATAAAAATTAGCATTTTAAAAGTTAAAAAAAAAAATTTGCAAAATTAGAACAGTTTAAGAAAAAAAATATTAATTAAATCTAACATTTAAAATTTTATTATGAGTCACATCTGGGAATTATTAGGAAAACCCGGTGCAAAGTACAGAGAATTCTGACGGGAAGAGTTATAGGGTTTTTATAGTCTGAAATTTGGATTGCTAGGGCACTCTACTTGGTTCTTCAAACACTCTAACGTTGGCCCTCAGAGATATTGTAAAGGTTCTATGGCCATATAAGCCCAGCCACATTTCACTGCCGATAGCTGCTTTATTTCGTCTCTTCAACCGGCCCACCATGCCTAGGATTTGAGTTGGTGGGGTCCCCGTCTCCTATTGGAACCCAAGGCTTTTAGCAATATGGAGATAAGTCCTGACAACAAGATAAAAGAAAACTCCTATTAAACAACAAAAAAACTTTCGCGACATCCCATTTCCTATCTGAATATATTCTATTCAATGATAGTACCGGGTTTTATGGACAGGAAACCAAATATAACGCTTAGTGTCCTGTGGATCCAATATTAACACACAATTTTTTCATACTCTTTTATCTATTTAATTTACTTTTTCCGTTTATTACACATTTACACTTATTGAAATTTTCACACACAATGAGAGCAAATATGGAAAAAAACCCCAAGACAGAATTTTATGCAAAATTGTCAAGGCACCTTTACTTAAATGAATTTTTGGATTCAAATTAAACTGTAGTTATTGGTGTTATTTGAATTTAAAATAATAGCAGGCTCATATTTTCTGTACGATAAACAAAATCAAGGCTAACGTGTTAAAATAGAAACGGAAAAATTTTAATTTTAAAAATTTCAACTTATAGGGTATGCAATATGAGAACGATCTCTCACAGGGGTAGCTCCCATACAAATCAATAAATTTAAAGAAATTTTCTACACGCTATTTTGAAAACTATAAAAGCTGTCGGCTTTAAATATTCAACAAACAGTAATTGGACAATGAGGCTTACATTGAATTTTTTTTGGGAAGGACAGGGGAAAGGGTAGCTCCCATACAAATAAACAATTATTAAGAAATTTTCGATACGCTATTTTTCGGAAACTATAACAACTTTCGACATCAAATGTCTTACAAGAATTGGGCAATAAGACCTACACTTTGGAAAAACAAATAAAAAATTTTTATGAAATTTTCGAAACCTATATCTCAGAAACTATAATAGCTATCTTTACATAATATACAAAAAGTAATTGGAGAATTGGGCTCACAGTTTGGTACAACAATTTTTTGAATAGAGGCAGGGGATGGGGTTGCTCCCATACAAATAAACTACTTTTATGAAATGTTCGATGCAAAAACTAAAACAGCTATCGACTTTAAATGTTCTACAAAAAGTAACTGGACAACAAGATTTACACTTTGGAAAAAAAATTTGGGTAGGAGCAGTAGAAGGGGTATCTCCCATACAAATAAAAATTTTTTATCAAATTTTTGATACGCTATATCTGCTATATTGCTTTCGACTTCGAATGTTCTACAAAAAGTAATGATACAATAATTCTTACATTGTGGAAAAAAAGAGCTTTAGAGGAGCAGGGGAACTAGAACCCCCAATACAAACTTCCAACTTTTATTAAACTTTTAATACGAATAATGCCGAAAGCTTTTGAAACTGTCGAACTCAAACCTTCTACATGGTATTTCTATAATTCCTCTCCCTTGCCCCTATGAACTATTTGTTCCCAAAATGTAGGAGTTGTTGTAAAATTACTTGTAAAATATTGGAATTCGATATAAGTGTAGTTTCCGAAATATAGCTGCTGCTTCTATCCAAATAATTTTTTTCCAATATGTAGGCATTATTGCAAAACTATTTTATTTTAGAACATTCGAAGTCGATAGATGTTATAGTATCCAAAATATAGCGTATCAAAAATTTTTAACAATTTTTAAGTTGTATGGCAGCTGCCATTTCCTTGCTTGTACCCAAACAATTTTTTTCTAAAATATAGGCAGGCACCATTGTTAAATTACTTTTTGTACAGCATTTAATTCTATAGTTGCTTCTCAGATTTAGCGCATGAAATATTTCCAAGTCCTGTGTAATTGTATGGAAAATACTTCTTTTCCCTGATTCCATTTGAAAATCTTTTTCCACTAATTTAGGTCCCTATCTTCAAAGTTTCCGTGCTAAGTGTTGTGGCAAGAGTGATTGTATTCCTTGTTGTATTCCTTGAGGTATATAGGGATATATTCACGAATTTTGTCCTAAAAAATAGGTTATTTTGGGCTTTCGCTTATATGTATCTCCGATGTTGCTGATTTTAAAATGCGATTGCCTTATGAATATTTCTGCTTGTTTGATACCAAAACGTTTTTTGTGCGATTCAATTTAAGCTCAGAAACATACATACTTTACGGGGTCTAAAGTAAATGTTGTAGGAATTGTAAACGGAATAACAATCTGAAATATACCCTTATCACTATGTGGAGGGTATAAAAAGGGGAAACCAAAATGATGCTAAATAATGTTAAACCAAACGGTCTTAAAACTATTACGGTATCGATTTTTTGCCAAATCAAAACAGACCAAAATGGGCTTCGCTTCAAAAGAAACAAGGCCTTTTTAAAAGATGAACGCAGGAAATCAGCTGAATAATTTTTTTTATTTAATGCGTATATTTTTGCCAAATGAATTCGCGCGGTGTATTAATTTTTTAACAGGGTACATTAAACCAGGTATATCAAGGCGAGTTCAAAAAAATCGCCCTCTGCATTTACTTTTTGCGTTTGAACGTGCGAGTGTCATAAAAATTCATATAAAATTAAATATTTGTGAAAGCGAATGTCAAACTGAGAGGAATAACTTTAAGCCTCCCTCAATTTATTTAAGCGAAAAACTCAAACGACCTTATAAAGTTAAAAGTTGAATTAACCGGTGAAAACAACTTTTATGTGTCGAACATAAAACGTGATAGCATTTATGAAACTAAAATTCAAGTTAATCACGAAAATGCCTACTGCACCACGCTTTCGGATCTTAAAAAACATAAGAAAAACTTCAAAACCTACCAACTTAAGAACGCAAAAGGCCTCCAGGCTGTTATTAAGGGGATTGTTTCAAATATGTACCCGGAAGAGGTTAAGGCCACTTTGTACAGCAAAGTCTTCAAAGCCAAACATTAGACACAGAGAAAGGTATTCCCAACCATTATTCCAAGTAGAGCTTGAGCCCGGTGATGTAAAACTGGAGAAAAACGAAAGTCACCCTGTCTATTGCCTTAAATATATTTTGCAACGTAGCGTTGTTGTTCAAGTGCCACATAACCGATCTTGGCCCGTTCAGTGCTTGAATAGCCAAGAATATGGTCACACCAAGCTTATTGCAAGTTGCCTTCTGTTTATGTTGTGTGTGGAGACCTGCGACAAACCAAGTGCGACAAACTGAAAGATGATCCGCGAGTGAAGAAATGCAGCAATTAGGGTGGATATCACACTGCTAACTATAGAGGCTGCCCTGTTTTTGATTTAGCTAGGCACTGATCAAGGCCAAAAGTAGTTCCTGCCCCTTCTCAGCAGTTAAATATAACCCCGCTACCACAGCCAACAAGTTTCTTATGCCAACGCTTTAAAATCAAACTAGCCCAACGCAAGTAAGCCAAACCCGCCAACAACACAACAAACGTGCCAACGGGGACCAATTTTAGCTGCCTGGAAGCCGTATTTGACAATACGGTTAAGCAATTTACTCAGATCACGGCGCAAATGGCTGGCATGATGCAGGAAATGCAAAAAATACCGTCTGCTTTTCTGCAGGCTATGCTATAAAGGCTATGAACTGCCTCAGGGTTTTTTTTCTGGAGCGCAAGCGGTATCCGCCAACACAAAAACGAGCTCGAATACTTTATATTACACCAAAAAATTGATGTCATGTTGGCTTCCGAGAATCATGTGAAATCTAGAAGCACTTTTAAAATAAGTGGCTATACTTTTTACGATGCGAAAGATCCTTGGGGTAGATCATGTGGTGGCTCTGCTATATTAATAAAATCAAGAATTAGACACCATTGGTTGGGTAGCCTATCCCAATCTTATATCCACAAACGTCTGCATTGACTGTATTAATTTTTCCACAGCCTAGTTTTTCGTCAGTTTATTGTCCACCCAGACCAATACAACAGTTTTTACAAATCTTTAGATCCTCGCTAAATAGCTGCTGGAGACTATAACGCCAGCACTCATAGTGGGCAACCAGCCTACCGGCCAACGGACCACAATAAGATTCTAGACGTAATAGACTTTGGCGTAGCAAAAGACATATCCCCGGAGCTTATGGATTAATCTTCTGACCCACAATAATCGCTATTTGCAGTCCTCGCCAAATCGCAACTAGTGAGTTTTTATTAACTAAAAGAGTAAACTGGTTGAAATAAAAAAAATGTATCAGCACCCATCGCTCTGAAAACCAATCGCTAGGAACACCCGGAGACATCTGTGATTGTCTGAGCGGCCTAAATGAAAACATTGTAAAAGCCGTTGAACATGCTTCTTCTACTTACCGTCAGGCCAAGTACAACAAAATTTTTTCTACCGTTGCTGAAAAGCTTTTATGTAACAAGTAAAAGCGTTATATTCGGCTGTGCCGAATCTTATGTACCCTTCACATTGGTCTTTATATATACCCAGCCGAGTAATTTTGTACTGCAAATAATATAATAAAAATCCTTGTGTGAGTTTTAAAGTCCATAGAAAACTTTACAAAATTTTAACGTTCGTATGAATAATAGAAATAGATGAGGAACGTTTGAGGTCGACAGTAATGCAAGTTTTTGACATTATTTATATTAAAAGGTTAATAAAAGTTATTAATTTTTATGGGATGTTCTAGTCCCCCTGCTCCTCTCCAACTTTTTTTCCAAAATGTATGAATTATTTGATTATTACTTTTTGTGCAATATTCGAAGTCGATAGTTGTTATAGTTTTCCAGATGTGGCGTATCGCAAATTTCATAAAAATTCTTAGTTTGTATTAGAGCTACCCCTTCTACTGCCCCTGCCCCTGCCCAAAAAAACTTTTTTTTTAATGTAGGTCTTATCCTGTTACTATTTGCAAAACATTTGAATTCAATTTCTGTTATAGTTGCCTAAATTCGAAAATTTCATAAAATTTGTTAATTTGTATGGGAGATCCCCTTTGTCCATCCTCCACCCAAAAAATTTTTTCTTAAAATCGTAGGCTTTGTTGTCGAATTACTTTTTGTAGAACATTTGATTTCGATATCTGTTATAGTTTCCTAAATATAGCGTATTGAAAATTTCACAAAAATTGTTAATTTGTTTGGGAGCTACCCCTTGTTCATCCCCCACCCAAAAAATTTTTTCTTAAAAACATAACTCTTGATGTACAATTACTTTTTGTAGAACATTTGATGTCGATTGCTGTTATAGTTTCCTTAATATAGCGTATTGAAAATTTCATAAAAATTGTTAATTTGTTTGGGAGCTACCCCTTGTTCATCCCGCACCCAAAAAATCTTTTCTTTAAAGCGTAGCCCTTATTGCCCAATTACTTTTTATAGAACATTTGATTTCGATATCTGTTATAGTTTCCGAGATATAGCGTATCGAATATTTCATAAAAATCGTTAATTTGTATGGGAGCTACCCCCTGTTTTGCCCCCACTCAAAAAATTTTTTATTTGAAGCGTAGGCCTTGTTGCCCATTTACTTTTTGTAGAACATTTGATTTCGATATCTGTTATAGTTTCCGATATATAGCATATCAAATATTTCATAAAAATCGTTAATTTGTATGGGAGCTACCCCTTTTTTTTGCCCCCTATCAAAAAATTTTTTTCTCAAGAGCGTAGCCCTTGATGCTATGGAAAATTTCAAACAAATCATTAATTTGTATGGGAGCTACCCCTTTTTTTGCCCCCACCCAAAAAATTTTTTCTTTACGGCGTAGCCCTTATTGCCCAATTACTTTTTGTAAAACATTTGATTTCGATATCTGTTATAGTTTCCGAGATATAGCGTATCGAATATTTCATAAAAATCGTTAATTTGTATTTGAGCTATCCCTTTTTTTGCCCCCACTCAAAAAATTTTTTCTTAAAAGTGTAGCCCTTAGCGTACAATTACTTTTTGTAGAACATTTTAAGTCGATAGCTGTTATAGTTTACGAGATATAGCGCATAAAATATTTCACCAAATTTGTGCAATTGTAGGAAAAATACCCCTTTCACTGGTCCTATTCTGTTATTTAGGTCCCTTCTTTAGGAGTATCTGTGCCAAGTTTTGTGGCAAGAGTGACTATACTTACTGAGATATATAGGGATATATGCACGAATTTTGTCCTAAAAAAATGGGTTACTTTGGGTTTTCGCTTATATCTCGGTCAATAGTGAACCGATTTTGCTGATTTTAAATAGCGATTGTTAGCGGGATATTTCCAAAAGTTTGACACCATTAACTGGTCTGTATCTTTTTATTTGACTCTGGAAACTTGATTTCAACAGACGGACAGACGGACATGGCTATATCAACTTCCCTATCTATAAGGATCCAGAATATATATACTTTATGGGGTCGCAAATGAATAATAAAGAAATTACAAACGGAATGGAAAACTGATATATACCCTTACCACTATGTGAAGGGTATAATTAGCATATAACTCACACATGGCACGGTGCAAAATGATCTTTAATAATTTCTGTTCATTTGTCGTTGACAAAAAAAGATGTTAAAATGATTAACCCCCTTGTATATAATATATTTACAAGAATAAAAAGCGTTTCATTTCATCTGAGAGATGGATGATGCTCGACCGTTAGTCAAGTGTTGCCGAAGAGAAAAAAGCATAGTGTATATAACCAGTAAACTTCGTCCTAACTAACAAAGTAAAAACGAAAGAAAACAGTCATGCCGTATCCCTTTCTCTGTTACGTGTTAGTTAAATAAGTGATGTTTACAACCAAATACACTACTACCGTTCAAAGAGTACTGATGATGAAATTGCGTAGCTGCTTTCGAAAATGCATTCTACTCGGCTAGTATCGGTAGAAAAATCTGCTTTTTTTTAAATTAAAGTTTTTTTCAACATTAACGGAAAAATAATAATTTATTCTAATAAAAAGAAATTATATGAACTTAAGCCAAACTAAGAAAGCAAAAATTTCTATTGAAACAATTAGTTCAACAATAAATAAAAATTAGCATATAACTCACACATGGCACGGTGCAAAATGATCTTTAATAATTTCTGTTCATATGTCGTTGACAAAAAAAGATATTAAAATGATTAACCTCCTTGTTTATAATATACAAGAATAAAAAGCATTTCATTCCATCTGAGAGATGGATGATGCTCGACCGTTAGTCAAGTGTTGCCGAAGCAACTTTTAATGGAAAAAATCATAGTGTATATGAACAGTAAACTTCGTCCTAACTTACAAAGTAAAAACGAAAGAAAACAGTCATGCCGTATCCCTTTCTCTGTTACGTGTAAGTAAAATTTGTGATGTTTACAACCAAATACACTACTACCGTTCAAAGAATACTGATGATGAAATTGCGTAGCTGCTTTCGAAAATGCATTCTACTCGGCTAGTATCGGTAGAAAAATCTGTTTTTTTTTTCAAATTAAAGTTTCTTTCAACATTAACGGAAAAATAATCATTTCTTCTAATAAAAAAAAATTATATGAACTTAAGCCAAACTAAGAAAGCAAAAATTTCTATTGAAACAATTAGTTCAACAATAAATAAAAATTAGCATATAACTCACACATGGCACGGTGCAAAATGATCTTTAATAATTTCTGTTCATATGTCGTTGACAAAAAAAGATATTAAAATGATTAACCTCCTTGTTTATAATATACAAGAATAAAAAGCATTTCATTCCATCTGAGAGATGGATGATGCTCGACCGTTAGTCAAGTGTTGCCGAAGCGACTTTTAATGGAAAAAATCATAGTGTATATGAACAGTAAACTTCGTCCTAACTTACAAAGTAAAAACGAAAGAAAACAGTCATTCCGTATCCCTTTCTCTGTTACGTGTAAGTTAAATAGGTGATGTTTACAACCAAATACACTACTACTGTTCAAAGAGTACGGATGATGAAATTGCGTAGCTGCTTTCGAAAATCCATTCTACTCGGCTAGTATCGGTAGAAAAATCTTAGGCCAAATCGTCGCGTTCGATTCGAATCGAAATTTAAAAAATATTATTAGAATTCCTATACTCAAAGCATTGACAACTCGATTGATCGAATGAAATTTCGATTCGAACCGAGTGCGACGATTTGGCCCTTGCTTTTTTTCAAATTAAAGTTTCTTTCAACACAAACGGAAAAATAATAATTTCTATAAATAAAAAGAAATTATATGAACTTAAGCCAAACTAAAGAAGCAAAAATTTGTATTGAAACAATTAGTTCAAAAATAAATAAAAATTAGCATATAACTCACACATGGCACGGTGAAAAATTATCTTTAATAATTTCTGTTCATTTGTCGTTGACAAAAAAAGATATTAAAATGATTAACCTCTTTGTATATAACATACAAGAATAAAAGAAGTTTCATTCCATCTGAGAGATTGATGATGCTCCACCGTTAGTCAAGTGTTGCCGAAGAGACTTTTAATGGAAAAAAGCATAGTGTATATGAACAGTTAAACTTCGTCCTAACTTACAAAGTAAAAACGAAAGAAAACAGTCATGCCGTATCCCTTTTCTCTGTTACGTGTAAGTTAAATAGGTGATGTTTACAACGAAATACACTACTACCGTTCAAAGAGTACTGATGATGAAATTGCGTAGCTGATTTCGAAAATGCATTCTACTCAGCTAGTATCGGTAGAAAAACCTCCTTTTTTTCAAATTAAAGTTTCTTTCAACATAAACGGAAAAATAATTATTTTTTCTAATAAAAAAAAATTATATGAACTTAAGCCAAACTAAAAAAGCAAAAAAAAGTATAATTTTTAAAAATAAGCGATTAAAAATCAAAATTTTATAATATCTATCTGAATTAATAAGAACTAAATAGACTTTATACCAAAATTTTTTGAATTTTATGAAATGAAATCGTATTATTGAGAATGGGTAAGCACGTAAACGTGAAGAGCTCTTTGGAAAGTGTTTCAGGTGTCGTTAAAACTCTTGTCTAGGTCAAATGGCTCTGTCTCTAGTTTCGAAATTTGAAACTTAAATGAAATTTTAATTTTTTCCTCGAAAAATTTGTTAAATTATAGTAAAACTAAATAGTTAGATATTTTATAGCATCAAAAAGTGTATTAAAATTATTTGATCATTCAAATTTTGTTTTCAGTCAGCTGTTTAAAAACGTTAAACATTTTTTGAGAATTTATTTCCTGAATCAAATATTTTCTTTACAAGAATGCATAGACACCCAGGGGACGGAAAGGCTTTAAATGACTCAGAAAGTGATTTTCATTGGATCGCTCTGATTGAAGGTGGTTCTTGGACTAAAAAAAATAAGAGCATTATATCCGGTTATGCCAAATCTTTAATACACTTTGCAACGTGTGGTTATGCAATACAGCATGTGTTTACAAAGTTTTTTTTAAGGGAAAACTAATAGGGGTCTGAGATACATTTTATTCCTGGGAAATTGAAGAGGTTCTTACTCTATTTTTTAAAATTTCTTATGGCAACCCTGTTAGGGGCTGGAGATAGGGAAAAGCATTTTCCACAAAAATGTGTGGGAAGAAAAATTAATTGCCGGTCTTACATTTGACATTTGTAGAAGCACTTTTGAAGTTGGGAAAGCGGCTTAAAAATAATTTTAAAAAATTAAACTCTGTATGGCAACTCTGTTATAAGTTGGAGATAGAAAAGTTTGTAAGGCAAAATTAAAGGGAGTCGGTCTTACATTGCACCCATTTAGGGGCGACTCCGGGGCAGTTGTAGAGGTGTTTATGTGTTTATGTATGCAGAGGTAGTCGTGGCTACTGGCTTACTTCTCTGTCAGTTATCTGACGTTTTTGCTGAGTTTCAATAGCAACATTTTTGCAAGTAAATCTGATGTTTTGATACCCCGAACAGATCCGAAAAATATCACATTTCTAAAACTTCAATGTGCATACGGCACTTTGTTCCACCTTGGAATTCAAGAAAGTAATATATTTATGTACTTATGTTTGTTTATGCTTTTGTTTTTTGAGTTGATTAATCCTTTGGATCGGATAATGGTTAGAAATATGTATATCGTAAACAGACGGTTAATAAATCTCGTAAGAATAAGTAACTGCTAAAGGATATTTAAGACCAACTTAATTTTGGTGTCCTGTTTACCTTTTTTTGTGTTGTTGACCTAAATTAAAAAAGAACTCTTAGCCGTAAATTCTTTGATAAACGTTAACAATCTTTTAAAAAACAGAAAACATGTTCTGATTTTTCATTTGGTGTACTGATTAAAAATGTGTGTACTGAAATGTACTGATTTTAAGAAAGAGTACTAATTGTTCTGATTTTTAAAGATAATTTGTTATTTAAAATTTGTTTTTCAAAAATTTTGTTAGGGTGACAATAGTAAATAGTAAAATATAAATGCCTAGTTAGTCCAGCATTAACACATGAAATGACTCAGCTGGTTAAAAATACTGCTTGACAACAGTGATTAACTATTTCGCGACTTATTATGTTTGGCTCTTATTATTCTTAACAAGAAAAGCATGGTTTTTGTGTTTTTTGCAATCATCTGAAAATTTTTTTAGGCAACGATTTTATGGAAATCTTTTTGTTTCAGCAATATATTAACACTTGTTGGGCGAACATTGCTTACGTTACCTTATTATCGTCGTTTAAACATTCTAACGACCGTTAAGGCACTGCTATTTACCAACAATCGTATATTTTTTTCTCTAAATGATGCGTGGATTGTTTTGCAATTGTAGGAAAATTAAACATCTTTTTGGCTATTCTGGCGATAGTTGAGCGACTTTAACTGTTATGTTTACAAATTTTTTTCAAAAAAATTGTTTGCTTATTTTTAACAATTTTAAGTTCAGTCGTAGGTAGAAAAGAATAAAAAATGTTTGCTTAGGCATCCTGAATTTAAAGTGCTTCTTAGACAAAAAAAATACTTCATTTGACAGAAAAATCCAAAAAATTTTTTCTTTTGGGAATGTACAACGAGTATTCGATGATTTGTGTTAAAAGATTGAACTAGTAAGTGTTAAAGTTAGTAAATCCATATTAAACCATTTCGAGAACGAGTATTCGATGATTTGTGTAAAAAGATTGAACTAGTAAGTGTTTAAGTTAGTAAAGCAATATTAAACCATTTCAATTGAATTACTAAAAACTTAAAAATAATTGGGTTGATTTTATATCTTTTGTTGATTTTCGTATAAAAGTCTAACGGCTGTATTCATAAAAATTTAAACAGCATTTTAAACCTTTATTAAGCAAATTTCAATAAAGTTGTATTCATAAACGAATTTTAGCCTAAAAAACTTATTTTAAACCTTGTGTAAATACACAAATTTTAAAATTGGTTCGACCTTATTTTAAGCCCATTTTAAGCATATTTCCGAACCCTTTTTTGGTATTTTTATTGCGTTTTACCCAATTTCAAACCCATTTCAAGCAAATTTCCTAACCTTTTTTTTTTATACCCTTCACATAAGTGATAAGGGTATATATAAGTTTGTCATTCCGTTTGTAATTCCTTTATTATCCATTTGGGACCCCATAAAGTATATATATTCTGGATCCTTATAGATAGGGAAACCGATTTAGCGATGTCCGTCTGTCCGTCTGTCCGTCTGACCGTCTGTCCGTGTTATGGTTGAAATCAACTTTCTGAAGCCCCCCGATATCGCATAGACCCGAATGTGGTATCAAACTGTCACAGATAGTCTCGAGAAAATCGGTATTGAAATTCAGCAAAATCACCCGATAAATAACCGAGATATAAGCTAAAAACCACGACTACCTCGGTTTTTTGAGTCTACAACAACAACAAAAACATACATATGTAGGCTATAAAAAAACAACAACAACAGAAAAAACCATAATCAGTCATGCTGTTATTATCATGGTGAAATAATCGTACCAGGTGGTGTTAAAAGCACAGCTGATCTACTTTTTTCATACATAAATCGAGGCTGGGTAGTCAAAGTTGTTTACATTTACATACATTTTTTTGACAACAGAGCCAACGAAAACTACAACAAAAACGAAAATTTTATTCACCAAATTTTGTTGTTGTAAAATCAACACCACCTGATAAATTATTGCGCCATGGTTATTATTAAACCACACCCAAAATTTATTCACCACTTTTATATTTGTATTATGTTGTAAAGTCACCACCACCTGCAGCGCTGCCAGAATGATGATCTTATCATATTTTTTGACGATTTTTTGTCAAAAGATGATTTTTAATATTTAGATATTATGATTTTATATTGTGCTATTTCAATTAACGTGGAAAAACCTAATTTGTTTACAAATTTTTTAATAGTAAATTAAATTGACATTTATTAATTTTATATAATTTACATATCGTTTGGTCAAATTAACAAGGATGTATGAAATATATTTTTAAGCTTAGTGTTAATAAAATGTCCGGGTGGTGTACAAGAGTTCAACTGCAAAATAGTTTGAACATCAGAATGTTTGAGCGTTTTATATTCATGTGACCTTAGTAGTAAAAGTATAATGTACTTGTTCTAATATTTTAAACAAGAGTAAAAAATCTATTTTTATTAACACTAATCAAAAGAAAGTATCCTAAAAAGCCGACACAACAATGTTTGTCGGCAATCCAGCTGGTTGAATGTAGATGCAATCTTTCAATTCAACTAATAAGTTCAACTGCAAAGTAGTTTGAACATCAGAATGTTTGAGCGTTTTATATCCATGTGACCTTAGTAGTAAAAGTATAATGTACTTGTTCTAATATTTTAAACAAAAGTAAAAAATCTATTTTTATTAACACTAATCAAAAGAAAGTATCCTAAAAAGCCGACACAACAATGTTTGTCGGCTATCCAGCTAGTTGAATGTAGATGCAGTCTTTCAATTCAACTAATAGAAACAATAAAACATGTAGAAAAATTCAAGAGTTTTGTATGTTATTTACATATCATGTGGAAACACTAACAACCCTTACGTTTTAGAAAATCTTATAAAACCAGCATATGGAACTCGTATTTTAATAATAACCCTGATTTGAAACGTAAAGATTTGTTTACAAAACAAAGAAGTCTATCTATGAATGTTTGATAAAAAATCCAGCTTACAACTAATTGCAAAAAATCATTTCGTTTTATATCAAGTAATATAAGCAAATATTAAAACGATTTGGTTTTAATGACTTGACCCTTTTTAATCTATAGATTGGGAGGCTCCTTTTTTAATAGGTTTATTGAAAAGAATATTCAAGATTTAGATGACGAGTAAACAAAACCTTGCAATCTTTGTTTGTCAACTGTAAGGATCATCTGGCAGTTCTAGATAATCTCAGTTATAAAAAGTTGTTGTATAACTTTCAGAACTTATTTACGCTGTACATCAGAGAGAAATTTGTTTTTATCCTTATTAACTTAATTGTTATTATATTTTTGGTCTATTAAATAAAATTTTTGAATAAAATAAATTTGATGATTTTTTCCTTAATATATGATGTTATTATTACCAAATGATGATTTTCTTCTCAAAGCTTCTGGCAACGCTGACCACCAGATACATAAATCCACCTTGCAATCAGTTTACTTTTAGATTGCGCAAGATACAATGTGGTTTATATAACATACATTTTTTAGCGCTTGTATATTTTGCTGTTTAAACAATGTCTGTCATTGATTGCTAATAGCTCAGTGCGTAGGAACATGAGTTGTAAACAGTAAAAGAGAAAATCATGGGTTCGATTCCGGCCCGTGACAAATTTGAATTTTTTTTTTGCACAACTATCAAACAGTGAGATAGCGAGTTTTAGTATTTACATAACAACAAGTTTTAATCAATTGTTTATTTTGCGGTTTAAAATGAAAAACAAATTAAAATTTTCGATAACAACAGATATAAGCCAGCAACTACCTCTGTTTATCATTCTAGGTGGTACCTAGGAAGGTACGTACATACATACATTCATATGTATGCAATAATAAAAAAAAAACAAATTAAATTAAACAAATAAAAAAACTTGATGAGTCATGGTGATATTATTGAACCACACTAGTGCTGCCAGAATTTTTCTAGGCGAAATCAACAAAAACTAATGATTTTTTAACAAAAAATTTTGCAGAATCTGCAAAAAATCTTCAAGTGAATTAAAACCACTTTATTCTCTGTTTATTTTGTTTTAATTTAATTTATATTACATGTTTTGACCATGTAAACTAACACAATAAGAAATCAACCTCGCTTATAATATATACATTGAAGCTAATTAATGGTTTATTAAATAATAAATTCAATAACAAAACAAAAATTTGCACGTGGACATTAATGTTAAAGCAATATGTGTTAGTTTCAGTTAAAAGGAACCAATAGGCAAAAAAAATAGTTTTTGGGAAAAAGGATTTTGAAGTTATCAAGTTAATTTTGAAACATCTTAGCGCTTTTCTTTCCTTTGTTCATCAATGTGTTTTGTATATTTTAAAAATCTCCAAAAAAGTAAAAATAGGTTTTTTATAGGTCGCCTCTTTAAACTGAAACTTTCAAATAGGTACACATTTTATTAACATCAATATTTATTGATCCGCGTAAATACCCAAAGAGAAATTAAATTGTCAAAACAGTGGGAATTTGTACTTTTTAAATAATCTTTTGTACATAAGATCAAGGACAAAGATTCGTTTTTCAAACGATTTTGGGCTTTAGTTTTATTAGGGTTAACCTGGCTAAATATTCTCTCAACATTTGCCGAATAGTGTGGCAAATAATTATATTTTGAACGAACTTAGTATGAGCTGTAAGCACATGATCAAAATAAAAGCACGTCGTCAACAAAGCTGTGCGCGAGCAAGGAAATATAAATTTGAGCAAATTAGTTAAGCAAGTCTTTTAGCGTGTACCATAATTTGGTTTTTGCTCATGAACAGCTAATATTTTTGGATTATTTTAAGAAAAATAACAAGAAACTTTTTATTTTTTGTTTTAGTTTTAAATGCTTAAGAAGTATGTATGCCTCTTATATTTGAAAAACTGATTTTTTAGGCAAAAATCTTCAAATCTACATTTCAATATTTTATTTACACGGTGCATCAAAGAGAAGTTTGTTTTTATCCTTATTAACTTTATTGTTATTATATTTTTGGTCTATTAAATAAAATTTTTGAATAAAATAAATTTGATGATATTTTCCTTAATAATGATTTTATTATTACCAAATGATGATTGTCTTCTTAAAGATTCTGGCAACGCTGACCACCTGATACTTTAATTCACCTTGCAATCAGTTATACATACTATGTTATTGCGCATGGTACAACTACCATGACATTGCGCATATATGTAAGTAGACTATATAACATAAATTTTTGAAGAATTGTTTATTTTGGTGTTAAAACAATATATGTCAACTGTTGGCTATAGCTGAACGGGTAGAAGCAAGAATAGCAGATATTAGTTGACGAAGGTCTGTGGTTCGGTTCTTTGCCCAAAATTTTTTTTTTAAATTTTTTTTTGCTCTACATGGTATGTATTTCTATTGTACATGGGAACTTTAAAATTTTGTACTGTTTTTAATATCAACAACTAGGATAACTATCGGCCTTAAGTCTGGTACAAGGAATTTATATTATAATATTTGCAGTACAAAATAACTCGGGTATATTAAAAGACCAATGTGAAGGGTATATAAGATTCGGCACAGCCGAATATAGCGCTCTTACTTGTTTTTTGTTATGTTTGAATTTTTATTTTGACAACTATTACAAACTATTGGCCTTACGGCCCTTTGTTTGAACTTGCAACTGTAGGAAACAAAACATTTGCATTATATGGAGAGAACATGGATGTTTTATAAATAAATATTAGGCCGTGTAGCTATTTTTCATTCATATTTACCATTTTTCAAAATTCAACTTAATTTTTTTCAGTAATGTTAATATTTTTATTTTTAGTGATGTATAAAAAATCAAAGCAAATAAAAAAAAACTCGTTATTCAAATATTATTTTACCTTCAAAAAAAAACTTTTAAATTTTACTCTTACCTAACATTTTGTTTTTACAGTTCTCTTTTTATTAAATCTACATGTTGTCATACACTTTTTATTTTATAAAAACAATATTTTTCTCAAATTCGAAAGAAATAGTGTGCATGCATGCGATTAATGTATGAGCTTATAACCATTGTTTTACATCACCATTAATTAAGTGACAAATAAAATTAATAGCGTTGCCAACATAAGCCTTAAAAAATCCTTAAAATTGCTTAAGTTAAAATACGGTTTATGAATGCAAAATTAAAAAACAGCATTTTTAGGCTTAAAATGTTGTTTAGCTAAAATGTATTTAAAACTTAAATTTAGACTTTTTTATGAATACAGCCGTAACTCTTTCAAAGCTAATTGTAACAAGTGGCATTGCGTTTTTAGTTTTTCTGAGAAATCAAGTAACTTCAACCTGGGGTCGAATTACTCTTCTCGATATCGAGCTTATTGTACCGAAAATGTTTGTTTTGAGAATTCGGCATTCGATATTGAGCTAAAATAAGCAAAGTTTGAGATGATGGCCTACGATATCGAGTCGTCAATCGAGTGCTATTTCTGCAAATATTATTCGATACCTAAATGTCAATGTCTGAAAAATCAAGTACCTTCAACCGAATTACTCTTCTCGATATCGAGCTTATTGTACCGGAAATGTTTGTTTTGAGAATTCGGCATTCGATATTGAGCTAAAATAAGCAAAATTTGAGATGATGGCCTACGACATCGAGTCGTCGATCGAGTGCTATTTCTGCAGATATTATTAGATACCTAAATGTCAATCGTAAACAAAAAAATTAGCTGTTTTCATTTTGACCGAAATAAAAAAAGTTAAAGGTAATGTAAGTTTGTTAAAATTTGGGAGTTACAATAAATTAAGTAATTGTTAAAATTCCAGCACAAGTGTTAAAAATATAAAAAAAATATAAATTTAAAACAAAAAGAAATATTGGCGGAGTTTATGTCCGAACACCCCAATTTAGCAAAAAACCTTTTACCAAATTGTGGACAAGTGAAAATCGTTTCAAATAGGCTGTGGGAAACACTTACTCTGCGCTTAAATACATTTGGCCCACCAGTTAAGAATGCAAAATTGTGGCGTAAGGAATGTGTCATGCCGGTATACATATGTAAGTAGATACATCTATACAAACACATACTTATGTATGTATGTACATAAGCTCTGTTGCTTAAAGTTTTTATGAGTGTGTTTTTTTTTTAAAAGGTTTACACGGATCAAAACATTCAGCGTTAAAAAGAAGGTATCCCTAAACAAAGCATCAAAAAAGAAACCTGGAGGGGGCCCTACAAGGAAATGCCATTGTCTTCTGCAGAGAAACAAATCCTTCAGGCTATCGGTATTGGTGTATTCGTTGAAGGTTTGTCAACAGTTAATACATCTAGATTAGCAAATAATAGAAACGGAACTGAAAATAACGCAGATAAGTCTCTAAAGTCCCTAGTTGATGCAGCACTAATATTACAAACTGACAGTAAACAGGAAAGTGAAGAAGACAACTTATCGCAATTAGTCAGACCAACTAAAAGTTCTACAAAAGCATCTACCAAATCGGAACTTTTAAAAACTAACATTGCGAAAGTTGAAAAACATCAAATGAACTTGTACTCTTAACTTGAACGTTTAATTTAAATTAAGGATGTCACTCATGTTAAATTAAACGTTCAAGTATGCTGAAAATATTAAGATATAAAAAATTGAATATGAGCTACTATTGAGCTACAAATACTAAAGAAGCAGAAGTGATAGCTGTTAACAGTTTAAATTTCAAATTTTTTTTATACATATATTATTTGGGAAATGAAGTCTTTTTATGTTTTCGTTATTTAAACAGTCAAAAGTAAAAATTAATGGACAACGAGGCTGTGTTAATTTTTATTTATTTTTAAAAAATAAAAGTACATATATTTTTATATTAAAATAGTGACTAAATAATATTTAAAAGTGAAAGTTTTATATAGGGTCTTTTTTTGCTGTCAGTTCTTGTAACACTTGTTTCAGCTCCTACATCCACTGATTTGCACTGATTCAGGTCAAGTTCTTGTTGTGTACTGTTCTACTTAAAATTTTCTGCGTTGCACACACATTTTCAAAAACTGCCAATTTTTCGGTAAAGAACTTTCCAACGTGCTTTTAAAATTCCAATCGCTCTTTACACAATGCACCTAGCTTTTGAGTAAACCTCATGGAAATGGCACTCCATGGAGCCCTCAACGGGATTCGTGTATGGCGTTATACATCATGACTCTAAAGGGTAGCCAGAGTCTCCTAAAACAAGAAAAGGAAAACGTAATGATTAAACATTAACATAAATATTTTATTTCAATTACCTAACAGCCAAACATTTTTCAAATTGTTATTGTTGTAAATCTCTTTTAACATATTCCTTTTTATCAGAGTGCTTCCATAAAAAAGCGTCATGTGCCGCACCACCATATTTTAAGTTGATAGCCAAAAACTTCTATTCATGGTCACAGATCAAAAATAATTTTACCATTTCATTTATATAAGTACGTACTTATATGTATATTTAATTAAGCAACAAATTTCTATTAAACTTACCACCATAGAGTTAAGGCTGTAAAAACTCACTTACATTTTTGTTGGCAAGGACAGAACGTCGCTTTTATCCCGCATTTGCCTTCCAATACACACCAAACCATGTTAATCTTTTGACTCCGACGAAGACAAATATGAAGACATCAATACAATATCAATTTTTTTATATTTGCACAAATCTTTTTTATCAAAATTACAAAAACTCAAATTTGGCCTTTAACTGTTTGCTTTTTGTTTTGTTTGTATTTTAGGTAAATATGTGTTGCCATTCTATTACAATTTTTTTCAAAATCTTTTACAATTGGAATAAAAACTCGAATCGATAGTGGTCGAATGCAACCTTAGAGAAGAATTAACTATAAACACTCAAACCAGCGAATATAATTATGGGGTTAATTTAAAGAGAGAGTAAGATATTTCTTTCTTCACTTACGGGCAAGTTGGAGTGCTTACCTAAGTGTAGGGTATCCGCAATAATAAGCGGGTACGAAGGAATAATTTAATTTATTTTCCACTAGGTACAACGAGAAAGATAGTTTACAAGTGTAAGTGTTGGTGGTTCAAAAGCAAGTAAATCCACTAACTGGTTTATGTTACAATGATAGCTCTTATTTCAAATTCTTAACTGTGGCGAGAAACTACTAAATCAGTGTTGCCACCAACGAAATGTTAAATTACACATGAATCAAGACAAAATTACACATGAAATTACAAATTACACATGTTTTTTTTTTTTTTTAGCGTTTTTTGTTCTAAATTTAATAACCCAGAAAAAATTTGCTTAAAAATTATGTAAAATCCAAAAAACTCTTACTCGTTAGAATTTTAACACATTATTTTAGCATGGTGATGACATTGGAAGCAAGTACTTACCATGCTCGCTTACAAAGAGGGAGTTAAATAAGTATTCACCATGCTCGATTACAAATAGGGACTTAAGTAAGCTATTACTTTGTTGGCATTATAATATCTTTTTTCTGATGCCCCCCGTTTCTCAATGTTGCATTTAAAGAGTTTTTCTGTGATGTTTTGGTTAAAGCTTGTTTAAAATGTTATGCTAGAATAAGTTAAAAAATTGTTAAACTGAAGCTAACTGCCTGATTTTAGATAAGAACGAACTCATTATCTATCAACTGCTTAGTAATAGTAACCTAAAAATAATAGTAACTTAAAAGTAAAAAATTTGTAATGACCAATTACTTCAAAATTTTTGTTGGGAGCATATACTTTTTTTGTTAAAAAAAATAACGATTTACATTATTTTTAATTTTATAACCTTCACATAGTGATTAGGGTATATATGAGTTTGAAATTCCATTTTTAATGTTTACGATATTTATTTTAGACCCCAGTAAGTATAAATATTTTGGATTCTTATAGATAGGCAAGTCGGTAAAGCCATGTCTGTTCATCTGTGTGTCTTTTGAAATCAAGTTTCCAGACATAAAAAAGTCGCTTAGAAAATAATCAGAAATATACCTGATTTAATCGCTATATAAAATTAACAAAATCTTGTCCGACATGCAAGCGAAACTCTAAAATAACCCAATTTTTTAGGACCAAAACCATATTCTTTTTTAATATCTCAGTAAATACAGCCACTCTAGTCACAAAGCTTAGCACGGATACTTTGAAGATAGGGACCCAAATTAGGGGAAAAATTTTTTATGTGGAAGCACAAATTTTGGGAAGTATTTTATCCAATCACAGCTATAGAAGTCAAATGTTTTACATTTAGTAATTTTACAATAATACCTACATTTTGAAAAACAAATTTATTGGATTAGAGCAGGAAGAGGAGCAACCCCCATTCAAATTAATAATTTTTGTGAAATTTTTGATACGCTATATATTGGAAACTATAACATCTATCGACTTTAAATGTTACACAATAAGTAACTGGACAAAAATGCATACATTTTGGAAAAAAATAGTTGGTTAGGAGCAGATGGAGGGGCAGCACCAATACGAATAAACAACTTTTATTAAACTTTTAATACGAAATAAGTTAAAAAATGTTGGCCTCAAACCTTCTACATGGTATTTTTATTATAAATACAAACGTTATTTTTTTAAGTTTTCTATTTTTAAAGCTAGAATAGCTATCGGCTTCAAACCCAGTACAAAGTATTTTTATATGAAGGGTATATTAGATTCGACAAGTGTAAAAAACTTTTAATATGTGTATGTGTATAAAATATAATAGTTATCAAAAACGATAAAATTTAAAATTACACATGAATTACACATGCAACCAATTACACATGGGCTACACATGACACGAAAAATTACACATGAAATGTGTAATTACACCTAGGTGGCAACACTGTACTAAATATAAGTGCTGCTGAGCATAATTATAATTAAATGATTTCAAACTTCAGGAAAAATGATTCAGGTTAAAGTAAAATACAATTAATATTTGTAGGACTTATTAAAATACTTAAATTGTTTTTATGAATTTATTAATTGAGGAAAAATATAAGTTTAGTGTCCAAATAAGTTTGGACTTGGCGCCAGCCTTGGCCTCAGGCAACCGATGCAGTCTTGTTTGATCCACAAAGAACTTGTGCCAATGACTAAATCGCCTCAACGAGAATTTTGGCGTCTGGTGTTATTGACGATGTAGATTGTGGTTGTTAGGCTGCTGGCTGTCTGGGTCTCGCTTGGCTTGGTGACTGTGATTGATGCTTGGTGGTTGATGGTTTACGACGGTGACGGATTGGCTCACTCCGTCTTGACTTTGGCCAAATCGGATTAGCGTGAAGGAGTGTGTGATAATATTTGCCACATTTCCTGCATGTGTCAATGCACGAAAATTCTCTAAGGTCATGGCTTTTTGCCAGTCAATTAAGACAGTATCGATACTTCTCCACTATAATTTCCCTCCTCTTTGGGCTCGTGCTCAAAAATTAAGGGCAGAACCGCAGCGCGTGAACCCGTTTGCATAACGCGCACTGGAAAGTGTCAGGCTCTAGTCTTCTTGCACTTACTCTCGGGAGGCGCCGGCTCTGTGTCGGACGAGTGTACCATCGCTATGCCCCTATGGGGGTTAACAACCTTTAAAGGGATCGCTTTCTTTGGCGAAGGGAAGATGGCACAATTTAACAATAGAAAGGGTAATGATTTCTGTGGATATTCGAACATTAGCAGTTCGTATATTATATTTGCAAAAATTTCTTATTCAAAATTACAAAAACTCAAATTTGGCCTTTAACTGTTTGCTTTTTATTTTGTTTGTATTTTGGATATATATGTTTTGCGATTCTATTACAATTTTTTCAAAATCTTTTACAATTGGAATAAAAACTCGATTCGTTAGTGATCGAATGCCATCATGAGGTAACTCGTTCGATATCGAGTTTTATATTTGTTCGACAGTGTATTCGATATCGTAAGCGGTAATTAGGCCCATGTACTTTGATTAACAAGTGTACTGATTTCGAACAAGAAATAAATGGTCACCATAAAATTATATTTTTTTATACCGCACGAGGACCCTTTTTAGATAAGAAAATGACATCATATTTGATGAGCTTGTATCAAATGAGTAACGCTTTCAATAGAAATAATTTCAAGGGTATATATGTATGTATGTATACATATATACATATATATGTAGGTATGTGTGTATGTATTTATGTACATGTACATATGAGTATAAAAATGTATAATTTGTAATTATTTTTTTTTACTGAATATTTTTGTTGCAGCAGAGTTGACAACACAACAAGGTGTTTTTGGCCTTTTTAAATATTTAACTATTTCGGTGCAGATACATACATACAGATATGAGATACAGACGTGTACAATAGGTAGGGTGACCATTTATTTCTTGTTCGAAATCAGTTCACTTTGTAATCAAATTACAGGGGCCTAATTACCGCTTACGATATCGAATACGCTGTCGAACAAATATAAAACTCGATATCGAACGAGTTATCTCATGATGGCATTCGATCACTATCGAATCGAGTTTTTATTCCGATTGTAAAAGATTTTGAAAACATTGTAATAGACTCGCAACATATATTTACCTAAAATACAAACAACACAAAAAGCAAACAGTTAAAGGCCAAATTTGAGTTTTTGTAATTTTGAATAAAAGATTTGTGCAAATATAAAAAAATTGATATTGTATTGATGTCTTCGTCGGAGTCAGAAGATAAACATGGTTTGGTGTGTATTCGAAAGCAAATGCGGGATAAAAGCGATGTTCTGTCCTTGCCAACAAAAGTGTAAGTAAGTTTTCCCAGACTTAACTCTATGGTGGTAAGTATCATAGAAATAAGTTGCTTAATTAAATATACATATAAGTATGTACTTATTTAAATGAAATGTTAAATTTTTTTTGATTTGTGACCATAAATAAAAGTTTTTAGCTATCAACTTAAAACATCGTGGTGCGGCACACTAGGGGGCGCCAAAGGCAAAGAATTTGAAGTAAAAATAAAATACTCATTTATAATTTTTGTTTTGACGATTTTTGCCAAAATCATCTGGCACCCCTGGCTCTGAGTTTAATGTTTTTTCGCTGTATATATTGTACGTCTTGACAAGACAAATTCATGTCTAGACAAATGTCAAAACACGAATAAAAAAAATCCGCTATTTTTATACTGGGTTTTGGATTATATTTTTATACCCTTTACATAAGTGTTATTCCGTTTGATATTTTTTTCCCCCTTTTACATTTGAATAACCATTGGTTATTACTTAATGTATTATAAGGGCTACTGAAAAACAAAACCTTGTTGTATTACAACAATTTTCAAAAGTTATTTGGGATTTGTTCTAAATTTTCTCTGTTTATTTATAGGGTTTGTTGTTGTTTAAGTTTGTCTATATGCATTTCATTGCTTCTTAAGGTGGGGGTCCATAGCACACGTTCTATGCGCTGTGCGCTCTCTGCCAATGTCAAAAAAGTAGAATCAGTGTATTTGTATGTGACAAGAAACAAAACAAATTGCATTGAACGCATCTGCTATCAAAAAATATGTGTGTGTGGTAGATTCTATTTTTGTAATATTTTGTGTTAAAAAGAGTATGTTATGAAAGAAAATGCTTTTGGAGCATTCCATAAAAAGGAAAATCTAACCAATTTTACAAACATAAACTTTTTTTATATTTTTGCATTTACATCAGCGTTGCCAGTTGGATACATTTGTTACATTTTATGTAACTTAGTGACCTTCTATGTAACATGTAAAATTTTAAAGTATTAGGCCTTATTTTCGTAACTTTTTGTTCTAGTCACAGAATAACGCATAACACTTAGGAAAGGAGATATTTTGAACTACTTAAAATATACTTAAATTATTGATTACCTCTAAATTGGGAGTTATTATACATCAAATACAAATTTTTTAAATCAAGTAGGCAGATTGTGCTCACTAACTCATATAATCTTAGAATTCATTCATAAAAATAAAACTAATTAAATAAATAAAATCAAGTATAACTAATTTGTGCCATAACGCTCCATTGTGGCGGGAACGATCATTTTAATTGCGTTTTAAAGGCAATTTTTTATAGGGATTGTAGAACTTTAAAATTTTAAAAATATTTTGTAAACAACTGTTACGGGTATTATTTTTAAACTTGAAATTTAAAGTAATTTGTAAAAGTTAAAAAATAATATTTCCCGTTTTAAGCTGCTTTACGTAGAATTGGCCAAATACGTTTGAATCAATGCTTTGTTTTGCGAAATAAGGCCCTTCTAATTTTTTGTATATTTTAAAAACCTTTTACAACTTTATGCCGACTTTTTTTCGGCAAATTTAACTTAAAAAAAACTTCTTTTCGTAAATGTAACTTTTTAGGAAAAAACGTAACTTCTGGGGTAAAAAAATGTGACTTTTCGTGGCTTCCCATGGCAACGCTGATTTACATAGAGAGATTAAGTTCTTATCTCAGAAAATTGACATACATCGTGACGTGTAGATAATTTTTTTTATAAATACCGTTATTTTCCTGAGAGTATAAGGAATCTAGCTTTTCCTTTTCATTTGATTTTTTGCGAGGTCGCTGCTAATACTGTTTTTCACATAAGAACTAATATTCTCTTCTGCGTCCAAGGGAGTGGTGAGCGGTATTAAACTGCATAATATTTTTTGTTGTAAAGTGCTGTGTTCCCGAGGAAGTAATTACATTGCAAAGGTAAATTTCTATGTCCCACACGTGATGCGTATTTCTTTTTATAACAATAACTGTAAGACAAGTCAACTAAACAAATTGAATTTTTGTGGTCTAAAAGCTGACAAAAAATTTCCACTTAACCACTTAGCAATTAGTTTTTCTTTCGTGATAAAAAGTGCCTGTACGTGACGGCAAGAAGTAAGATATCTGAAATCTTTGAATCTTTGTGCCATCTACAAACTGTATTTATAATTTACTGCACTACTTTTGTGACTCGTCTAAATATGACTGAAACACAACCTTCCACCAGTACTGACCATATGCGAAAACTTCGCGAAGAGCGTAAGAAAGATGAGCCCTAGCACATCGAGAAGAATATGTAAGCGAAAAAGAGGTTGTCTTTCAAAGATCGATTAAAAAAGTCTTGCAAGTTAAGGAAAGGGATAAAAAAAGACTGCAAAGGGCCATATTGAGAAATCAACGTCAAAATATTGACGAACCTTCTGTAAGTACTAAAATCCCCTTACAAGTCCAAGAAAACTTTATCGAAAGCTGTTCAAAAGGCTCTAGAAGCCCTTCCTCAATCGCCAAGCAAAAAAAAAAAAACGATAGCAACCGAATAAGCGCTTTAATTGAATATTGCTCTAGCCGAAAAATCAAGCTTGGACATATCAAATGTCGAATCGTATTACGAGGATGTGAAAGCCTTTTATTACCGTCCAGATATAGTATACACCTGCCCAGGTGCAAATGATTTTGTTGTTGTTTGGGAAACAGGAATAAAAGAAAGGCGTTAGAAGCATTAATAAACTATGTATCTACGGGAAGCCTTTTGCATTTTTACGGAATTTATTCCGAATATAGAAATAGGATTTTTAAAATTTTGTAATCTAAGATATTAAGACGTGCTACTCATAAAAAACACTCCTTCAGATCAGTGCAAATGTATAAGACATGAAAACAAATAAAACTACTGTTGTGTAAAATTTTATTTGATCCTTATTTAGATTCTAAGTGCTGGAAAAATGAATGTGACCTCTGTTCTGATAACAAAAAACTATTACTGTCCATAAACTTAAGCAAAGTCTGCATATGGAAAGAATGGGGAAAAAATCAGGTAATAAATTACGTTTAAGAACCCATTTAACAAGTTCAGTTGAACTGAAAGACAAACGGCCGTATGCTAAAAAAGTTAACAAAGCCTTATAAACCGTTGTTGAGCAAAATTCCTTAAAGTATATTCCAAAATAAGTTTCTGCTGAAAGTACGTTTGTTAACTTGATTTTTTTAAAGTAGGTACGTGTCTACTTTAAACCTATGTTAAAATAACTTTTTTGGTTTTTTGTTGATTTTTTGTGTTTTGTGAAAAAATTTATGATTATTTTTAAGTTTAAAGGTTATAAAAATGATGTCGTGTTTCTGCCGAACATTTTTAAAGCATATTAGAAAGAAAGAATCAAAAATCAAGAAAGTTTTCTTTAAAAGACAATATTTTTTTTTACCAATTTGTTAATTTTTATGCTTATTTAAAAACATAATTTTAGTAATGTTTCAAAAACTCAAAACAAAATTCGTTATTCGAATACCTTTTTTTGTACAAACAAACAAAGGCTTGTTGTTATTGCTAATATATTAGCAATTGTACCAAATGTATTATAATAATATGATGATCTAAATGACTCTGTGTGCAATCTTATTTCAGAATATTATTTTTTTTCTTATTGCATAAAACCAAAAGTTTTTGTGTTTAATTGTATAAAATTTATCTAAATTTTATATTTTTTAGAAAGCTCAAAGCATTTCTAAACTATTAACGTATATCTTGTTTTTAGTACTTTTTTAATCCACATTTCGGAATCAAACATATAGTTGTCATGTATATTTGAATTTTTTTAAGTAGATTTTATGTTAAATATCCATTAATTTTAATTCTTATGTAAACATAAAACAAACACTTATTTATTAATGTGGGTACCTGGGTAAAATAATATTCGCTTTTATACATCGATAACTATAAACTGACAAAATAATTGATGATGTTGCCAGAATCAAAACCTAAATTTTTCTTAATGCACACTTTAGTAAAAGGACTTTTTTGCTTACGATTTTTTGAAAAACCTTTGTTTGCCTTAATGTGTTTATTAACAAATGTATACTTTAAAGCCAAAGTAAGAATTTTTTTGCATACGGCAGAAAAAACAGGGGCCAAATCGTCGCATTCGATTCGAATTGAAATTTAAAAATTCTTATTAGAATTCCTATATTAAAAGCATTGACAACTCGATCAATCGAGTGAAATTTCGACTCGAATCGAATGCGACGATTTAGCCCCTGATTAATTCAGTTCATATTATGATGAAACATGTTAATTTGAAAATAATCCAAGCCGATGCATTTCAAGAAGACCAACTTAATGAAAGTGTGCGTATCCTTCAAATTGATGAACATAAACTTTTTTTATATTTTTGCATTTACATCAGCGTTGCCAGTTGGATACATTTGTTACATTTTATGTAACTTAGTGACCTTCTATGTAACATGTAAAATTTTAAAGTATTAGGCCTTATTTTCGTAACTTTTTGTTCTAGTCACAGAATAACGCACAACACTTAGGAAAGGAGATATTTTGAACTACTTAAAATATACTTAAATTATTGATTACCTCTAAATTGGGAGTTATTATACATCAAATACAAATTTTTTAAATCAAGTAGGCAGATTGTGCTCACTAACTCATATAATCTTAGAATTCATTCATAAAAATAAAACTAATTAAATAAATAAAATCAAGTATAACTAATTTGTGCCATAACGCTCCATTGTGGCGGGAACGATCATTTTAATTGCGTTTTAAAGGCAATTTTTTATAGGGATTGTAGAACTTTAAAATTTTAAAAATATTTTGTAAACAACTGTTACGGGTATTATTTTTAAACTTGAAATTTAAAGTAATTTGTAAAAGTTAAAAAATAATATTTCCCGTTTTAAGCTGCTTTACGTAGAATTGGCCAAATACGTTTGAATCAATGCTTTGTTTTGCGAAATAAGGCCCTTCTAATTTTTTGTATATTTTAAAAACCTTTTACAACTTTATGCCGACTTTTTTTCGGCAAATTTAACTTAAAAAAAAACTTCTTTTCGTAAATGTAACTTTTTAGGAAAAAACGTAACTTCTGGGGTAAAAAAATGTGACTTTTCGTGGCTTCCCATGGCAACGCTGATTTACATAGAGAGATTAAGTTCTTATCTCAGAAAATTGACATACATCGTGACGTGTAGATAATTTTTTTTATAAATACCGTTATTTTCCTGAGAGTATAAGGAATCTAGCTTTTCCTTTTCATTTGATTTTTTGCGAGGTCGCTGCTAATACTGTTTTTCACATAAGAACTAATATTCTCTTCTGCGTCCAAGGGAGTGGTGAGCGGTATTAAACTGCATAATATTTTTTGTTGTAAAGTGCTGTGTTCCCGAGGAAGTAATTACATTGCAAAGGTAAATTTCTATGTCCCACACGTGATGCGTATTTCTTTTTATAACAATAACTGTAAGACAAGTCAACTAAACAAATTGAATTTTGTTGTATACAGTTAACTTTTTGTGGTCTAAAAGCTGACAAAAAATTTCCACTTAACCACTTAGCAATTAGTTTTTCTTTCGTGATAAAAAGTGCCTGTACGTGACGGCAAGAAGTAAGATATCTGAAATCTTTGAATCTTTGTGCCATCTACAAACTGTATTTATAATTTACTGCACTACTTTTGTGACTCGTCTAAATATGACTGAAACACAACCTTCCACCAGTACTGACCATATGCGAAAACTTCGCGAAGAGCGTAAGAAAGATGAGCCCTAGCACATCGAGAAGAATATGTAAGCGAAAAAGAGGTTGTCTTTCAAAGATCGATTAAAAAAGTCTTGCAAGTTAAGGAAAGGGATAAAAAAAGACTGCAAAGGGCCATATTGAGAAATCAACGTCAAAATATTGACGAACCTTCTGTAAGTACTAAAATCCCCTTACAAGTCCAAGAAAACTTTATCGAAAGCTGTTCAAAAGGCTCTAGAAGCCCTTCCTCAATCGCCAAGCAAAAAAAAAAAACGATAGCAACCGAATAAGCGCTTTAATTGAATATTGCTCTAGCCGAAAAATCAAGCTTGGACATATCAAATGTCGAATCGTATTACGAGGATGTGAAAGCCTTTTATTACCGTCCAGATATAGTATACACCTGCCCAGGTGCAAATGATTTTGTTGTTGTTTGGGAAACAGGAATAAAAGAAAGGCGTTAGAAGCATTAATAAACTATGTATCTACGGGAAGCCTTTTGCATTTTTACGGAATTTATTCCGAATATAGAAATAAGATTTTTAAAATTTTGTAATCTAAGATATTAAGACGTGCTACTCATAAAAAACACTCCTTCAGATCAGTGCAAATGTATAAGACATGAAAACAAATAAAACTACTGTTGTGTAAAATTTTATTTGATCCTTATTTAGATTCTAAGTGCTGGAAAAATGAATGTGACCTCTGTTCTGATAACAAAAAACTATTACTGTCCATAAACTTAAGCAAAGTCTGCATATGGAAAGAATGGGGAAAAAATCAGGTAATAAATTACGTTTAAGAACCCATTTAACAAGTTCAGTTGAACTGAAAGACAAACGGCCGTATGCTAAAAAAGTTAACAAAGCCTTATAAACCGTTGTTGAGCAAAATTCCTTAAAGTATATTCCAAAATAAGTTTCTGCTGAAAGTACGTTTGTTAACTTGATTTTTTTAAAGTAGGTACGTGTCTACTTTAAACCTATGTTAAAATAACTTTTTTGGTTTTTTGTTGATTTTTTGTGTTTTGTGAAAAAATTTATGATTATTTTTAAGTTTAAAGGTTATAAAAATGATGTCGTGTTTCTGCCGAACATTTTTAAAGCATATTAGAAAGAAAGAATCAAAAATCAAGAAAGTTTTCTTTAAAAGACAATATTTTTTTTACCAATTTGTTAATTTTTATGCTTATTTAAAAACATAATTTTAGTAATGTTTCAAAAACTCAAAACAAAATTCGTTATTCGAATACCTTTTTTTGTACAAACAAACAAAGGCTTGTTGTTATTGCTAATATATTAGCAATTGTACCAAATGTATTATAATAATATGATGATCTAAATGACTCTGTGTGCAATCTTATTTCAGAATATTATTTTTTTTCTTATTGCATAAAACCAAAAGTTTTTGTGTTTAATTGTATAAAATTTATCTAAATTTTATATTTTTTAGAAAGCTCAAAGCATTTCTAAACTATTAACGTATATCTTGTTTTTAGTACTTTTTTAATCCACATTTCGGAATCAAACATATAGTTGTCATGTATATTTGAATTTTTTTAAGTAGATTTTATGTTAAATATCCATTAATTTTAATTCTTATGTAAACATAAAACAAACACTTATTTATTAATGTGGGTACCTGGGTAAAATAATATTCGCTTTTATACATCGATAACTATAAACTGACAAAATAATTGATGATGTTGCCAGAATCAAAACCTAAATTTTTCTTAATGCACACTTTAGTAAAAGGACTTTTTTGCTTACGATTTTTTGAAAAACCTTTGTTTGCCTTAATGTGTTTATTAACAAATGTATACTTTAAAGCCAAAGTAAGAATTTTTTCGCATACGGCAGAAAAAACAGGGGCCAAATCGTCGCATTCGATTCGAATTGAAATTTAAAAATTCTTATTAGAATTCCTATATTAAAAGCATTGACAACTCGATCAATCGAGTGAAATTTCGACTCGAATCGAATGCGACGATTTAGCCCCTGATTAATTCAGTTCATATTATGATGAAACATGTTAATTTGAAAATAATCCAAGCCGATGCATTTCAAGAAGACCAACTTAATGAAAGTGTGCGTATCCTTCAAATTGATTTTGCAATGCCTTTCGCTTGTGAATACCAGAATGAAGTTCAAAGCGCACTATGGTCGCGAACGAGCAACGCTGCAACTTTTTACAAATAATTGTCAAGCATATGCTCGGATGCGAATTTTAAAGACAAAGATGCAATTTTTGGTTTTTTTTTTTTAAATTGTTTGGGTTAGTACATACGGAAAATTAAGATTTACCTTCAGTGGAAATAATTTGTGTGATGGTCTGGCATCAGAATTTAAAATTAATATTAATGCTGAGCGGAAAGTACGCAAAGCCCTTTTTTGGAAATATTTTGCTACATCTAATGGAAAAGGTGGAATAGATGCAATCGGCGAATATATAAGAAGATTGGCTGGAGGTCCATACCACACGTTCTATGCGCTGTGCGTTCTCTCCGTCTGTCAAAAAATTAGAATCAGTGTATTTGTATGTGACGACAAACATTACAAATTGCAAAGAACACATCTGAGCAAGTAACGCATAAAGTAGGTTTACTTTCTACTTTTTCACACGTCGCATGCGCAATAAAAAAATGACAGAGGGTTTTGTTATCCAGTGATGACAAATTTCAATGCTTTGAAAAAATATGTGTGTGTGGAAGATCTTATTTTTGTAATATTTTGTGTTAAAAACAGTATGTGGTAATCTTAAACTCGTTATGTGCGGACGTGTTACGCGAGTGTTAATGAGAGCGAATATTTGTAATAGGTGGCAAACAATTTTTATTATATACATACATAAGTGAAAAAAACCAAAGCAAAGGGTAAATGAGTTACAGTAATCGTCATGACAGTGGGCCCAATAGCAGAAATGCTTATATTGTGGTAAGCTCCACAAGCGTGAGCAATGAAAACATTAGAGACCCTGAATACAATAAAAACTATTTGAGTGAGAAACCAAAAAATAAATACAAACCATTTAAGTGCAAGTGCACCAAATTTAAATAAGTGTTTTGAACAAGGGACAAATTTAGCCCAATCTCTTTTTTAAAATTATAAAAAAAGTACCGAGGTACCATCCTCATCGCGGTCTTCCTTATTGAATATAGAAATTGAACCTACAGTTGCTAAAGACGGTCACAGTACATTTTCTTCACAAGCTCCAAGGGTCCAGATAGGAATGGACCGTTATATAACAGTTCTTAAGAGGGGAAGCAGCCCCAAATCAGCAGAGGTTGCCAACCAAGCAAAAGTTTTGAAAGATGAGGAAAAGCCGACCTCATCGCAAACCCGTTTTGCCATTTTGCAGGAGAAAAATGATGCCCCATTACCCGAAAGGAAGTCATTTAAGCCTCCCCCAATATATTTGAGAGAGAAAAACTCAAATGACCTCATAAAGTTTTTAGTTGAAATAAGAATAGGCGAAAACAACTTTTATGTTTCGAACATAAAGTGTGGTAGCATTTATGAAACTAAAATTCAAGTGAATCATGAAAACGCTTACCACACTACGGTTTCCGAACTTGAAAAACACAAGAAAATCTTTTCACCTACCAATTTAAGAACGCAAAAGGTCTCCAGGTTGTTATCAAAGGTATTGATTCAAATGTTGACCCAGAGGAGATTAAAGCCAGTTTGTGCAGCAAATGCTTTAAAGCCAAAATTGTATCAAACATTAGAAACAGAGAAAGGTATCGCTAACCAATATTCTGAGTGGAGCTTGAGCCCGGTGATGTAAATTTAAAAAAGAATGAGACTCACCCTATTTATGACCTAAAACATATTTTGCACCGTAGAGTTGTAGTTGAAGCGCCACATAAGCGATCTGGGCCCGTACAGTGCTTAAACTGCCAGAAATATGGTCACACCAAGGCTTATTGCAAGTTGCCTTCTGTTTGTGTTATGTGTGGTGACCTGCATGCTACGACCAAGTGCGAAAAGCCAAAAGATGATCCTCGGGTAAAGAAATGCAGCAATTGCGGAGGAAACCACACGGCCAACTATAGAGATTGTCCGGTTTTTGATTCAGTTAAACGCTTATCTAAGCCGAAAGTGGTTCCCGCCCCTCCCCAGCCTTTAAATATAGCAACTACAAACATGCCTCCGATAGCAAAACCAACTACAAGTCAAGTTTCCTATGCCAACGCATTAAAGTCTAACCAGCCCAATGCACGTAAGCCTTCCCAGCCTACAACACAACTAGAGATGCCAACAAATGAATCAACCGGGTCCAGTTTTAGCCGCCTCGAAGCTGTAATTGACAATGTGGTTACACAATTCACGCAGTTCATGGCGCAAATGGCTGGCATGATGCAAGAAATGCAAAAAATGCAGTCTGCTCTTCTGCAGGCCATGTTTAAATGACCATGAACTGCCTCAGGGTTTGTTTCTGGAACGCTAACGGCATCCGCCGACACAAAAACGAACTCGAATATTTTTTAATAAACCAAAAAATTGATGTCATGTTGATTTCTGAGACGCATATGACATCTAGAAGTAATTTCAAAACTAGAGGCTATTTTTTTACGATTTGAAGGATCCCAGAGATAGATCATGTGGTGGCTCGGCTATAATAATCAAATCGAGAATCAAACATCAATGGATGGGTGGTCTCTCCGAATGTTATATACAAGCAACAAACGTTTGCGTTGATGAATTTTTCAATGGCTTAGTTATTTCGTCAGTGTATTGTCCACCCAGGTTCTCCATAACAAAGTTTTACAACAGTTTTTACAAATCTTTAGGTCCCCGCTTCATAGCTGCTGGAGACTATAACGCTAAGCATACGTACTGGGGCTCTCGCCTTATAAGTCCCAGGGGTCGTGTTTTGTTTTATTCCGTATCTGAAATGGGACTTAACGTTATTACATCTAGACAACCGACATATTGGCCAACTGATCACAATAAAATTCCAGACTTTATCGATTTTGACGTAACAAAAGGTATATCCCCGGAACTTACCGAAGCTCAAGCCTCGGTGGATTTATCTTCAGACCACTCTCCCAGTATAATCACTATTCTTAGTCCTTATCATATACCAACTATCGTCAGACAAAATACAACGAAATTTTTTCAGCCGACGTGCAACAGCTTTTATCTGAAAAAAGAAGAGCCCGAAGAGAATGGTAAAAGCACAGATCACCCCATCTTAAAGCCAAGTTGAAGGAATGTACAAACCAATTGAAAAATTTGCTAGAGGTTCACCGATTGGCATCTCCTAAAGAACACCTCGAAGGTCTAGACTCGACTCCTCAGAAGAATTATTCACTATGGCGATCAGCGAAATATCTTAAAAGACCCGTTATCGCGAAACCACCACTTTGTAATCTGAGAGGATCCTGGGCAAGAAGTGATGAAGAAAAATGTGATCTGCTCGCAAGTCTTTAACAAATGTCTTCTCACTCCAAATACATGCACTGACATGAGTAAATTACCGCCTGTTGTTTCTAGATGTCCTACGGAAATACGTTTTCAGTTGTCAGATGTCGTAGAGGCTATCAATGATTTAAATGCTAAAAAGCTCCTGGCTTTGATGAAATCAGCAACAAAATGCTTTTAGAGCTGCCTTGCACAGCAAAAAGAATAATTCTTTTTATTTTTAACGCCATATTACGGCGCGAACATTTCCCGCCAGTATGGAAAGTTGCCTTGGTAAAGATGATTCCTAAGCCGGGAAAAGATCCTTCAAAGGTGGAGTCTTACAGGCCTATAAGTCTGTTATCAACTATGTCCAAATTGTTTGAGAAATTGCTTAAAAACAAGCTGACTCCGATCCTGAATGAAAACAACTGCATTCCAGATCACCAATTTGGATTAAAAATCAACATAATACCCTCGAACAAACCCATAGATTTGTACAGGTTATAAGAAAAGCCTTTAAGGAAAAGAAATACTGTTCCGCGCTCTTCATAGATGTCTCTCAAGCGTTCGACAAAGTATGGCATGAAGGCCTGTTAAACAAATTAAAGCTCAACCTTCCGTCTAATATTTTTAACCTATTAGAAAAATACATAACCGGCCAACAATTTATGATTAAAGAGGGAAACCAAATAAGTTCTTCTCAACCAATAGGGGCTGGTGTACCTCAAGGGAGCATACTAGGTCCAATTCTGTACTTGCTTTACACAGCAGATATGCCCACAAACAATTTTACTCATACGTCGACATTTGCTGATGATACCGCCTTTCTCAGTATTCATAAAGACCCTAAAGAGGCCACAAAACAACTTCAACATCACGTATCCCAAGTTGAAAAATGGGCAAAGTTATGAGGTATTAAAATAAATGAACAAAAATGCACCCACGTTACTTTTACGTTACGCAAGGAAACGTGCCCCCCAATTCTTATTAACAATCATACGGTGCCTCACTAATTGAGATGAAATATCTTGGCATTCACCTGGATCGCCGCCTCACATGGAAGTCACATATAGATGCAAAGTTGACACAGATGAAACTTAAAACGGCCCAAATCCACTGGCTAATGGGTAGAAACTCTGTGCTACGTCTGGATTGTTAACTTCTACTCTACAACTCGATTTTAAAACCAATTTGGTGCTACGGTATACAATTATGGGGCACTGCTTCCGCCTCCAACATAGAAAAAATACAACGTCGTCAAAATAAAATCCTAAGAATGATAACTGGTGCTCCTTGGTATGTTAAAAACAGCAACATCCACAAAGATCTACAAGTTCCACTAGTTAAATGCGAAATTTTTAATTATGTGGACAAGTATTTAAACAAGCTGGAAACACATCCAAAACCGCTCGCTCGAAACATTTTGCAACATAGTGGACACACTCGTCTGAAAAGAAGGGATACTATTGCACTAAGATGAAACTACTGAATTAATTAATTTTATTATGAGAACTTGAATTTTAGTCTTGCACTGGCTGGTCTAATAAAAATTAAATAGTTTTAAGATTTGAATATTTATTGCTAGTTAAGTTTGTCTATATGCATTTCATTGGTTCTTACACCAAATCATCAGTAGACTTCAAACAAGTTCTTAAAAAACCTCATGAATATTTTCTGCCTTTATATAATAGCCTTAACAAACTAATTGAGAATTACTATATACAAGCTAAGTGTTCAAGAGTTTTTTTAAGAATCCAACAAACCATTTGTCGCTATGAGCTGTTTTGATTTTCATGCTAATTTTTATTTATTGTTGAACTAATTGTTTTTTAAAACAAATTTTTGATTTTTAGTTTGGCTTAAGTTCATATAATTTCTTTTTATTTAGAAGAAATTATTATTTTCCGTTAATGTTAAAAGAAACTTTAAATTTGAAAAAAAAACAGATTTTTCTACCGACACTAGCAGAGTAGAATAAATTTTCGAAAGCAGCTACGCAATTTCATCATCAGTACTCTTTGAACGGTAGTAGTGTATTTGGTTGTAAACATCACCTAACTATTTAACTTACACGTAACAGTGAAAGGGATACGGAATTAGTGTTTTCTTTCGTTTTTACTTTGTAAGTTAGGACGAAGTTTACTTTTCATATACACTATGTTTTTTTCTATTAAAAGTCTCTTCGGCAACACTTGACTAACGGCCGAGCATCATCCATCTTTCAGATGGAATGAAACGCTTTTTATTCTTGTATATTACATACAAGGGGGGTAAATCATCCTTAATTTCTTTTTTTGTCAACGACAAATGGACAGAAATTATTAAAGATAATTTTGCACCGTGCCATGTGTGAGTTATGTATATGCTAATGCTAATTTTTATTTATTGTTGAACTAATTGTTTTTAATACAAATTTTTGATTTTTAGTTTGGCTTTAGTTCATATAATTTCTTTTTATTAGAAGAAATTATTATTTTCCGTTTATGTTGAAAGAAACTTTCAATTTTGAAAAAAGCTGATTTTTCTACCGCTACTAGCCGAGTAGAATGCATTTTCGAAAGCAGCTACGCAATTTCATCATCAGTACTCTTTGAACGGTAGTAGTGTATTTGGTTGTAAACATCACCTATTTAACTTACACGTAACAGAGAAAGGGATACGATATTAGTGTTTTCCTTCTGTTTTTATTTTGTAAGTTAGGACGAAGTTTACTTTTCATATACACTATGTTTTTTTCCATTAAAAGTCTCTTTGGCAACACTTGACTAACGGACAAGCATTAATCCATCTCTCAGATGGAATGAAACGCTTTTTATTATTGTATATCATATAATAGGGGTAATCACTTTTTAATTTCTTTATTTGTCAACGACAAATTGACAGAAATTATTAAAGATCATTTTGCACCGTGCCATGTGTGAGTTATATGCTAATTATTATTTATTGTTGAACTAATTGTTTTTAATACAAATTTTTGATTTTTACTTTGGCTTTAGTTCATATAATTTCTTTTTATTAGAAGAAATTATTATTTTCCGTTTATGTTGAAAGAAACTTTCAATTTTGAAAAAAGCTGATTTTTCTACCGCTACTAGCCGAGTAGAATGCATTTTCGAAAGCAGCTACGCAATTTCATCATCAGTACTCTTTGAACGGTAGTAGTGTATTTGGTTGTAAACATCACCTATTTAACTTACACGTAACAGAGAAAGGGATACGGAATTAGTGTTTTCCTTCTGTTTTTATTTTGTAAGTTAGGACGAAGTTTACTTTTCATATACACTATGCTTTGTTATATGCTAATTTTTATTTATTGTTGAACTAATTGTTTTTTAATACAAATTTTTGATTTTTAGTTTGGCTTAAGTTCATATAATTTCTTTTTATTTAGAAAAAATTATTATTTTCCGTTAATGTTGAAAGAAACTTTAAAAAGTTTATTTAAAGAAACTTTAAAAAGTTATTCAGGATTTGATCCCAATTTTCTCTGTTTATTTGTAGGGTTTGTTTTTGGTTAAGTTTGTCTATATGCATTTTATTGGTTCTTACACAAAATCATCGGTAGACTTCAACCTGAACAGCTTTTGAAAATTGTTGTAATTCAACAAGGTTTTGTTTTTCAGTGGCTCGGCTATAATAATCAAATCGAGAATCATACATCAATGGATGGTACCGTGAAATAACTCCCAAATGAAATAACTTCCAATGGAAAAAATGAAATAACTCCCAAATGAAATAACTCCCAACGAAAATGAAATAACTCCCAATCGAAAAAAATGAAATAACTCCCAACGGTAAAAATGAAATAACTCCCAATGTTTGGGAGTTATTTCATAAAAGTCACAAAAAAGTGAAATAACTCCCAAATGAAATAACTCCCAACAAAAATGAAATAACCCACAATTACAAAAAATAATTGTTTTATGAAATAAGTCCCAACGGAAATAAAATAACTCCCAACAATAATGAAATAACTCCCAACGAAAATGAAATAACTCCCAACGAAAACGAAATAACTCCCAATTAAAATACATTTATATAATGCGAAAACCTTTTGTATCCATAAATTAGATGTTACTAACGTAAAATTATTTTCTAAACAAACAAACCAAATGACTGGCGGCCTCCGTCTGGACGCAGGATAAGTAAACTCTCATGGATCAAACCGCCAGCTTCGTTAGAGCTTTAGGACAGGCGCGTGGACTTTAATCACCTTTTTGGTTAAATAATTTTTTTAATAAAAAGGGGTTATTTAGATAGCCGGCCTTCGGCCGGGCGCAAGGAAAAAAAACTCCAGTGGATTCGATCCGCCGGCTTCGCAGTAGCCCTCGGCCGGGCAATGGATTTTAAGCTCTACTGCTTTCCATATAAAGCTTCGCCAAATAAAACATGAATTTTATGACACTTTAGTTATGAAGCTGCAAATACTTCCAATGTACTACAGTTTAAAGTATATTCCCCGGCCGAAGGCTACTGCGAAGCCGGCGGATCGAATCCAATGGAGTTTTTTTTCCTTGCGCCCGGCCGAAGGCCGGCTATATATGCCACTTATTTTTAAACCCAAAATTTTCAATTCATTGTCAACTCCCAACAATAATGAAATAACTCCCAACGAAAATGAAATAACTCCCAACGAAAACGAAATAACTCCCAATTAAAATACATTTATATAATGCGAAAACCTTTTGTATCCATAAATTAGATATCACTAACGAAAAATTATTTTCTTAACAAACAAACCAAATGACTGGCGGCCTCCGTCTGGACGCAGGATAAGTAAACTCTCGTGGATCAAACCGTCAGCTTCGTTACAGCTTTAGGACAGGCGCGTGGACTTTAAGCACCTTTTTGGTTAAATAATTTTTTTAATAAAAAGGAGTTATTTAGATAGCCGGCCTTCGGCCGGGCGCAAGGAAAAAAAACTCCAGTGCATTCGATCCGCCGGCTTCGCAGTAGCCTTCGGCCGGGCAATGGACTTTAAGCGCTACTGCTTTCCATATAAAGCTTCGCCAAATAAAACATGAATTTTATGACACTTTAGTTATGAAGCTGCAAATACTTCAGATGCACTACAGTTTAAAGTATATTCCCCGGCCGAAGGCTACTGCGAAGCCGGCGGATCGAATCCACTGGGGTTTTTTTTTCTTGCGCCCGGCCGAAGGCCGGCTATATACCCACGGTTTTAAAACCCCAAAACTTTTAAATAAATGTCACCTTTCATACTAGCGTGATTAAATTTTTTTAAATGCTCTGGTATATACACTTGCTTTTAGTAAAATCAAATAACTCCCAATAAAAATGAAATAACTCCCAACAAAAATGAAAAAGCTCCCAATAAAAATGAAATAACTCCCAATAAAAATGAAATAACTCCTAATGATAGAAAATGAAATAACTCCCAACAAGAATGAAATAACTCCCAACACTTCGAAAAAATGAAATAACTCCCAATAAAATTTCATTGGGAGTTATTTCATTTGGGAGTTATTTCATTATGAAATAACTCCCAATGAAAAATAATGAAATAACTCCCAACGCATTGGGAGTTATTTCATTATGAAATAACTCCCAATTTGTATGGAAAAAAATTGGGAGTTATTTCATTTTTTCATTGGGAGTTATTTCATTTGGGAGTTATTTCACGGTACCTCAATGGATGGGTGGTCTCTCCAAATGTTATATACAAGCAACAAACGTTTGCGTTGATGAATTTTTCAATGGCTTAGTTATTTCGTCAGTGTATTGTCCACCCAGGTTCTCCATAATAAAGTTTTACAAGAGTTTTTACAAATCTTTAGGTCCCCGCTTCATAGCTGCTGGAGACTATAACGCTAAGCATACGTACTGGGGCTCTCGCCTTATAAGTCCCAGGGGTCGTGTTTTGTTTGATTCCGTATCTGAAATGGGACTCAACGTTATTTCATCTGGACAACCGACATATTGGCCAACTGATCACAATAAAATTCCAGACTTTATCGATTTTGACGTAACAAAAGGTATATCCCCGGAACTTACCGAAGCTCAAGCCTCGGTGGATTTATCTTCAGACCACTCTCCCAGTATAATCACTATTCTTAGTCCTCATCATATACCAACTATCGTCAGACAAAATACAACAAAATTTTTTCAGCCGACGTGCAACAGATTTTATCTGAAAAGAGAAGAGCACGAAGAGAATGGCAAAAGCACAGAACATCCCAACTTAAAGCCAAGTTGAAGAATGTACAAACAAATTGAAAAATTTGCTAGAGGTTCACAGATTGGCATCTCTTAAGAAACACCTCGAAGGTCTAGACTCGACTCCTCAGACGAATTATTCACTATGGCGATCAGCGAAATATCTTAAAAGACCCGTTATCGCGAAACCACCACTACGTAATCTGAGAGGATCCCGGGCAAGAAGTGATGAAGAAAAATGTGATCTGCTCGCAAGTCATTTAACAATTGTCTTCACTCCAAATACATGCACTGACATGAGTAAATTACCGCCTGTTGTTTCTAAATGTCTTACGGAAATACGCATTCAGTTGTAATTTAAATGCTAAAAAAGCTCCTGGCTTTGATGAAATCAGCAACAAAATGCTTTTAGAGCTGCCTTGCACAGCAAAAAGAATAATTCTTTTTATTTTTAACGCCATATTACGGTTCGAACATTTCCCGCTAGTATGGAAAGTTGCCTTGGTAAAGATGATTCCTAAGCCGGGAAAAGATCCTTCGAAGGTGGAGTCTTACAGGCCTATAAGTCTGTTACCAGCTATGTCCAAATTGTTTGAGAAATTGCTTAAAAACAAGCTGACTCCGATCCTGAATAAAAACAACTGCATTCTAGATCACCAATTTGGATTTAGAAATCAACATAGTACCCTCGAACAAACCCATAGATTTGTACAGGTTATAAGAAAAGCCTTTAAGGAAAAGAAATACTGCTCCGCGCTCTTCATAGATGTCTCTCAAGCGTTCGACAAAGTATGGCATGAAGGCCTGTTAAACAAATTAAAGCTCAACCTTCCATCTAATATTTTTAACCCATTAGAAAAATACATAACCGGCCGACAATTTATGATTAAAGAGGGAAACCAAATAAGTTCTTCTCAACCAATAGGGGCTGGTGTACCTCAAGGGAGCATACTAGGTCCAATTCTGTACTTCCTTTACACAGCAGATATGACCACAAACAATTTTACTCATACGTCGACATTTGCTGATGATACCGCCTTTCTCAGTATTCATAAAGACCCTAAAGAGGCCACAAAACAACTTCAACATCACGTATCCCAAGTTGAAAAATGGGCAAAGTTATGGGGTATTAAAATAAATGAACAAAAATGCACCCACGTTACTTTTACGTTACGCAAGGAAACGTGCCCCCCAATTCTTATTAGCAATCATACGGTGCCTCAACGAATTGAGACGAAATATCTTGGCATTCACCTGGATCACCGCCTCACATGGAAGTCACATATAGATGCAAAGTTGACACAGATGAAACTTAAAACGGCCCAAATCCACTGGCTAATGGGTAGAAACTCTGTGCTACGTCTGGATTGTTAACTTCTACTCTACAACTCGATTTTAAAACCAATTTGGTGCTACGGTATACAGTTATGGGGCACTGCTTCCGCCTCCAACATAGAAAAAACACATCGTCCTAAGAATGATAACTGGTGCTCCTTGGTATGTTAAAAACAGCAACATCCACAAAGATCTACAAGTTCCACTAGTTAAATGCGAAATTTTTAATTATGCGGACAAGTATTTAAACAAGCTGGAAATACATCCAAATCCGCTCGCTCGAATCATTTTGTAACATAGTGGACACACTCGTCTGAAAAGAAGGGATACTATTGCACTAAGATGAAACTACTGAATTAATTAATTTTATTATGAGAACTTGAATTTTAGTCTTGCACTGGCTGGTCTAATAAAAATTAAATAGTTTTAAGATTTGAATATTTATTGTTAGTTCGCCAAAGGCGAAGATTCAATAATAAAAATATGAAAAAAACAGTATGTTATGAAAGAAAATGCTTTTATTATAAATTGTGCAAATTATTTTAAGAACAAAATACCTTAAAATTAATTTTCAACACAACTATTTTGTACCCAAAGTTAACATTGTTTTATCGACTACATTAATATTTGAAGTGTCACCTCTGTTGTGTTTTTATTAATTAAGTGTAGCGAAGAAAACCTGATTGCTCTTGGTCACGGCTTTTTAATTTCTTTAAGGTTGCCGCAAAAAAACCATTGACTTCCGCTCTAGATCTAAGGAATGGATCAAAAACCTTGTAGCACGAAAGATTATATGTATTGATTCACTCTCCACTTTGCTTAAGTTTTTTTTTTTACACAGTTTTTTTACAAAACAACTGACTTGGCAAAAACAAACGTATAAAACGTAAAGAAATATTTTACGCATAGAACAAAGCCGCGCATATAACGTGCGGTATGGACCTGCAGCTTTACACCAAATCATTAGTAGACTTTAACCAAATTCTTAAAAACCGCATGAATATTATCTGCCTTTATATAATAACCTCAACAAACTATTTGAGAATTACTATAAACAAGCTAAACGTTCAAGAGTTTTGTTTTAAAAATCCAACAAACCATTTGTCGCTATGAGCTGTTTTGATTTTCTTTTTCTCTATTACATTTAAATAACCATTGGTTGTTACATACATAATGTATTGTAAGCGCTACTGAAAAACAAAACCTTAGTGTACTACAACAATTTTCAAAAGTTATTCCGGATTTGATCCCAATTTTCTCTGTTTATGTATAGGGTTTGTTGTTAGTTAAGTTTGTCTATATGCATTTCATTGGTTCTTACACCAAATCATCAGTAGACTTCAACCAAGTTCTTAAAAAACCTCATGAATATTTTCTGCCTTTATATAATAGCCTTAACAAACTAATTGAGAATTACTATAAACAAGCTAAACGTTCAAGAGTTTTTTTAAGAATCCAACTAACCATTTGTCGCTATGAGCTGTTTTGATTTTCATGCTAATTTTTGATTTTTAGTTTGACTTAAGTTCATATAATTTCTTTTTATTTAGAAGAAATTATTATTTTCCGTTAATGTTGAAAGAAACTTTAAAAAGTTTATTTAAAGAAACTTTAAAAAGTTATTCAGGATTTGATCCCAATTTTCTCTGTTTATTTGTAGGGTTTGTTGTTGGTTAAGTTTGTCTACATGCATGTTATTGGTTCTTACACCAAATTATCGGTAGACTTCAACCTGAACAACTTTTGAAAATCGTTGTAATTCAACAAGGTTTTGTTTTTCAGTGGCCCTTATAATACATTTATATATATGTTTTATTGGCACTTATAGGGTTTGTTGTTGGTTAAGTTTTTCTATTGCAGAGTACTAATAATTTAAAATGAAGCGACTTCATATTAAAGTGAAACTCAAGACATGGCTGCTAGTGATAAAGAAAATTTTATATAAAATCTAAAAGAGCATTTTTGGATTTAGCGATTTAGAATTGTTTGTTGTGCTATGCTTTATATTGTATATAAACTTCATATTTAAATTGTGTCTTCTTATAACGTGCGAAGATGAAATTTAGTTATTCATTTCTATACAAAACAACCAAACTGAAAACCACAGATACACCCAGATTAGCCAAAAAACGATCAGGCAGCACTAGAGCACTACTATGGCGTAAGCTAGATAGCAATAAACGAAAAAAATGTATTGATACCCTTTTATTTGATAATGGTAAATGTCATTTTATTTATTTACAATTTTGCAGCTTCTGCCTGCAAGAAAATTAAACAAACAAAATATGTATACACCAAAATAAAATTTAAACTTCACTAATTTATTTTACACTTGATTTTATTAAAAAAATAATCTTAAAAAACAGTTTAATTTTAGTTTTATTGAGAATTTTACTGAAAACTTTTGAAATTAAACTTGACCAACTTCTAGTGGTGCTTCCTCTGCCTGAAAAAAAATTAAACACACAACAAAAAAGCAATAAAACTTCACTAATTGATTTTCTACTATGTTTTGTAGATACAATCTTCTAAACACACGGCTTTATTAAAGGTTTTTTTTTTATAATTTTATTTTATAAATTAGAAAAATAAAATTTTTGTTGCAATTTTAAGCCAAAATATTGCCTGTTTTTATTTAACTTTTTTTTTAAGAATGGTAATGTCTATCTGCTTTCACTTAGCCACATGTTGTAGCATTTTGTTGTCCCATTCTGATCATAGCTTTTTTTTCATATATTTATTATTGAATGTTCGCCTGTGGCGAACTAACAATAAGTGTTCAAATCTTAAAACTAGGTAGTTAATATAAGTCCAGCCAGTGCCAGACTAAAATTATGTTCTCATATTTATTATCAAGCTTCATATAAGCGCAATAATATCCCTCCTTTTCAGGCGGGTGTGCCCACTATGTTGCAGGATGTTTCGGGCGAGAGGATTTGGATGAATTTCCAGCTTATCCTGAACTAGATTTCGCATTTAACTAGTGGAACTTGTAGATCTTTGTGGATGTTGCTGTTTTTAACATACCAAGGAGCACCAGTTATCATTCTTAGGATTTTGTTTTGCCTGCGTTAAATTTTTTCTATGTTGGATGTTGAAGCAGTGCCCCATAATTGTATACCGTAGCACCAAATTGGTTTCAAAATCGATTTGTAGAGTAGAAGTTTACAATCAAGACGAAGCACAGAGTTTCTGCCGATTAGCCAATGGATTTGTGTAGCCTTAAGTTTCATTTGCGTCAACTTCGCATCTATATGAGGCTTCCATGTGAGGCGGCGGTCTAGATGAATACCAAGATATTAATAAGAATTGGAGAGCACGTTTCTTTGCGTAAAGTAAAAGTTACGTTTTTTTTTCTCATATTTTTATTATTGAATCTTCGCTAATGCGAACTAACAGTAAGTATTCAAATCATAAAACTAAGTAATTTATATTAGCCCAGTCAGTACCAGACCAAAATTTAAGTTCTCATAATAAAATTAATTAACTCAGTAGTTTCATCTAAGTTCAATAGTGCCCCTTCTTTTTAGACGAGTGTGTCCACTATGTTGCAAGATGTTTCGAGCGAGCGGATTTGGATACGTTTCCAGCTTGTTGAAATACTTGTCCACATAGTTCAGGATTTCGCATTTAACTAGTGGAACTTGTAGATCCTTATGGATGTTGCTGTTTTTAATATACCAAGGAGCACCAGTTATCATTCTTAGGATTTTATTTTGACGACGTTGTATTTTTTCTATGTTAGAGGCGGAAGCAGTGCCCCATAATTGTATACCATAGCACCAAATTGGTTTCAAAATCGATTTGTAGAGTAGAAGTTTACAATCAAGACGAAGCACAGAGTTTCTGCCAATTAGCCAATGAAGTTGTGTAGCTTTAAGTTTCATTTGCGTCAACTTCGCATCTATATGCGTCTTCCATGTAAGGCGACGGTCCAGGTGAATGCCAAGGTATTTCGTCTCAAATCGTTGAGGCACCATATGGTTGTTAATAAGGATTGGAGAGCACGTTTCTTTGCGTAAAGTAAACGTTACGTGGGTACATTTTTTCTCATTAATTTTTATTCCCCATAATTTTGCCGATTTCTCTACTTGGGTTACGTGTTGTTGCAATTGGCACGAAGCCTCTTTAGGGTCTTTATGAATACTGAGAAAAGCGGTATCGTCAGCAAAAGTAGACGTGTGCGTAAAACTGTTTGTTGGCATATTTGCCGTGTAAAGCAAGCACAAAATTGGACCTAGGATACACCCTTGAGGTACACCAGCCCCTATTGGTTGGTAACAACTTATTTGGTTTCCCTCTTTGATTTTAAACTGTCGACCGGTTATGTACTTTTCTAGTAGGTTGAAAATATTAGCTGGAAGGTTTAGCTTTAGTTTGTTTAACAGGCCTTCGTGCCATACTTTATCGAAAGCTTGAGAGACATCTATAAAAAGCGCGGAGCAGTACTTTTTTTCCTCGAAAGTTTTTCTTATAAACTGCACCAGTCTGTGAGTTTGTTCTATTGTGCTATGCTGACTTCATTTAGGATCGGAGTAAGCTTGTTTTTAAGCAGCTTTTCAAACAGTTTTGACAAAGTTGGTAACAAACTTATAGGCCTATAAGACTCCACCTTAGAAGGATCTTTACCAGGCTTAGGAATCATCTTAACTAAGGCAACTTTCCATATTGGTGGAAAATGTTCAAGTCGTATTATGGGATTAAAAATAAAAAGAATTATTCTTTTTGCTGTAAAAGGTAGCTCAACGAGCATTTTGTTGCTTATTTTATCAACGCCAGGAGCTTTTTTATCATTAAGGTTAGAAATAGCTTCTACCACATCTAAATATCGCAAACGTATTTCTATAGGGCGTCTAGAAACAACAGGCGGTAATTCCCTCACGTCAGTGCATGTATTAGGAGTAAACACGTTTCTTAAATGGCTTGCGAGCAGATCGCATTTTTTTTCATAATTTCTAGCCCAGGATCCTCTTAGATTGCGCAGTGGTGGTTTTGCGATTACGGGTCTTTTGAGACGACTGGCTGATAGCCATAGAGAATAATTTGTTTGAGGAGTCGCGTCTAGACCTTCCAAATACTTCTTAATTGATGCAATTCCGTTCTTTTAGCTTCGTTTTAAGTTGGGGCGATCTAGGCTGTTGCCATTCTCTTCGCGCTCTCCTTTTTTCAGATAAAAGCTCCTCAACATCGACAGAAAAAATTTTGTTGTATTTGAGTTGACGGTATGTTGAAGAAGCATTTTCAACGGCTTCTTTAATGTTTTCATTTAGGATATTTAGGCAATCATCGATTTCTTGGGGAGTTTTTAGTGGTATGTGTTCCGAGCAGTGAGAGCTGATATATTTTTTATATTTTAGCCAATTTACTCTTTTTGATAAGAAAAAATCACTAGTTGCTATTTGGTGAGGACTGCAAATAGTGATAATTGTGGGTGAGTGGTCAGAAGATAAATCCAGAGAGGCTTGCGCCTCAATAAGCTCCGGGAATATACCTTTTGCTACGCCAAAATCTATTACGTCTGGAATTTTATTGTGGTCGGTTGGCCAATAGGTTGGTTGTCCGGTAAAAATAACACAAAGACCCATTTCAGATACGGAATCATACAAGATACGACCTCTGGGACTAATTAAGCGGGAGCCCCAGTAGGTGTGTTTAGCGTTATAGTCTCCAGCAGCTATGAAGCGGGGACCTAAAGATTTGTAAAAACTGTTGTACTGATCCTTCGTTATGGAAAATCTGGGTGGAGAATAAACCGACGAAATAACTAGGTTAGCGAAAAATTCATCAATGCAGACGTTTGTTGCTTGAATATAGCATTCGGAGATGCCACCTAACCATTGGCGTTTAATTCTTGATTTGATAAGTATAGCCGAGCCTCCACATGATCTTTCTCTGGGATCCTTTGAATCGTAAAATGAATAGCCACTTATTTTAAAAGCGCTTCTAGATGTCATATGAGTCTCCAAAATCAACATTACATCAATGTTTTGGCGTGTTAAAAAATATTCGAGTTCGTTTTTGTGTTGGCGGATGCCGCTTGCGTTCCAGAAACAAACCCTTAGGCAGTTCATGGCCTTTTAAGCATAGCCTGCAAAAGAACAGACTGCATTTTTTGCATTTCTTGCATCATGCTAGCCATTTGTGCCATGAACTGCGTAAATTGCTTAACCATACTGTCAATTACGGCTTCTAGGCGGCTAAAATTTGAACCAGTTGGTTCGTTTGTTGGCACGTCTTGATGTGTTGTTGGCTGGGCAGGCTTGCGTGCTTTGGGTTGGTCAAACTTTAACACGTTAGCGTAAGAAACTTCACTTGTAGTTGTCTGTGATAATTGGGGGCATATTTGAAGTAGGCATATTTAATGGCTGGGGGGGGGGGCAGGAGCTACTTTTGGCATGGATGAGCGTTTAACCAAGTCAAAAACAGGGCAACCTCTATAGTTGGCGGTGTGGTTTCCACCGCAATTACTGCATTTCTTCACCCTAGGATCTTCTTTGGCTTGTCGCAGTTGGTCGTATCGTGCAGATACCCACACACAACACAAACAGAAGGCAATTTACAATATGCTTTGGTGTTCCCTGTTCCTTATGTTTGATACATATCTGACTCTAAAGCCCTTCAGGCACAAATTGGTTTTAATTTCCTCCGGGTCAACATTAGAGTCAATACCTTTTATAACTACCTGGAGGCCCTTAGCGTTCTTAAGTTGGTATGTATAGAAATTTTTCTTAAGTTTTTCGAGCTCCGAAATAGTGGTGCGGTAAGCGTTTTCGTCATTCACCTGAATTTTTGTCTCGTATATGTTACCACGTTTAATGTTAGTAACGTAAAAGTTGTTTTCCCCAATCAAACCTATTAAAAACTTTACAAGATCATTCGAATTCCTTTCCCTCAAATAAATAGGAGGTGGCTTAAAGGACTTTTTTTCAGTAACGGGGGAATCATTATCTTCTTGCAGAATGGCAAAACGATTTTGCGATGAGGTTGGCCTTTCATCGTCTTTCAACATTTTTGCAGGTTGAGATGTTTCTGCCGATTTCGGACTTCTCCCCCTTTTAAGAACTGTTACGTACCTGTCCATCCCTACCTGGATCTTAGGAGCACACGCAGAAATTGGGTCTGGAGCGCCTTTAGCAGCTGTAGGTGCAACACCAGAACTTGATAAAGAAGACCGCGATGAAGATGGCACCTCGGTATTTTTTTTATAATTTTTAAATAGAGATTGGGCTAAATTTGTCCCTTGTTCAGTACATTTATTCAAATTAGGCACACTTGCACTTAAATTATTTGTATTTGTTTTCGGTTTTGCACTAAATAGTTTCTATTATATTCAGGGTCTCTAATGTTTTCATTGCTAACGCTTTCTGAGCTTAACACAATGTAAGCATTTCGGCTATTAGGCCCACTGTCACTACGATTACTGTTACTCATTAACCGTTTGGTTTTTTTGTTTTGCTTAGTTTGTTTTTATTTTCGATTCTCACTTATGTCTTGTAGGTATGTATATTAACAATTTTTTTTTGTAACTTATTACAAATATCACCTATTACAAATATACACTCGCGTAGACACGTCCGTACACTACGAGATTAAGAGAACAACTGTAAAAGTTACGTGAGTACAGTTTTGCTCATTAATTTTTATTCCCCATAATTTTGCCCATTTTTCTACTTGGGTTACGTGTTGTTGCAATTGGCACGAAGCCTCTTTAGGATCTTTATGAATACTGAGAAAAGCGGTATCATCAGCAAATGTAGACGTATGCGTAAAACAGTTAGTTGGCATATCTGCCGTGTACAGCAAGTACAAAATTGGACCTAGTATACTCCCTTGAGGTATACCAGCCCAAATTGGTTGAGAAAACTTATTTGATTTCCCTCTTTGATCATAAATTATCGACCGGTTATGTACTTTTCTAAAAGGTTGAAAATATTAGCTGGAAGGTTAAGCTTTAGTTTGTTTAACAGGCCTTCGTGCCATACTTCATCGAAAGCTTGAGAGACATCAATAAAAAGCGCGGAGCAGTACTTCTTTTCCTCAAATGTTTTTTTTATAACCTGTACCAATCTGTGAGTTTGTTCGATTGTGCTATGTTGACTTCTAAAGCCAAATTGGTGATCTGGAATGCAATTGTTTCCATTCATGATCGGAGTTAGCTTGTTTTTAAAGAGCTTTTTGAACAATTTTGACAATGTTGGTAACAAACTTATAGGCCTATACGACGTCATCTTCGAAGGATCCTTACCAGCCTTAGGAATCATCTCAACTAAGGCAACTTTCCATATTGCCGGGAAATGTTCAAGCCGAATTATGGCATTAAAAATAACAAGAATAACTCTTTTAGCGATAAACGGTAGCTCTAAAAGCATTTTGTTGCTTATTTTATCAACACCAGGAGCCTTTTTATCATTTAGGTTAATGATAGCCTTTACAACATCTGAAAATCGGAAACGTATTTCCATAGGGCGTCTAGCAACAACAGGCGGTAATTCCCTCACGTCAGTACACGTGTTGGGAGTGAACACGGCTCTTAAGTGACTTGCGAACAGATCGCATTTTTCTTTGTCATTTATAGCCCAGGATCCTCTCAGATTTGGCAGTGAAGGTTTTGCGATAACGGGTCTTTTTAGACGTCTGGCAGCTCGCCATAGAGAATAATTTGTCTGGGAAGTCGCGTCTAGGCTTTCTAAATATTTATTCAGTGATGCCATTCTGTGCACCTCCAACAAGTTTTTTAATTGGTTTGTGCATTCTTTCAGTTTATTTTTTAGTTTAGGCGATCTATGCTTTTGCCATTCTCTCCGGGTTCTCCTTTTTTCAAATAAAAGCTTTTCAACATCTGCAGAAAAAATTTTGTTGTACTTGGCCTGACGATAAGTAGACGAGGCATGTTCAACGGCTTTTGTAATGTTTTCATTAAGGCTGTTCAGACAATCTTCGATGTCTCCAGGTATTTTTAGTGGTTGGCTTTCCGAGCAGTGGGTGCTGATATATTTTTAATATTTCAACCAATCTACTTTCTTAGTTAAGAAAAAATCACTAGTTGCTATTTGATGAGGACTGCAAATAATGATTATTGTTGGTGAGTGGTCAGAAGATAAATCCAAGGACGCTTGGGCCTCAATAAGCTCCGGGGATATACCTTTTGTTTCGCAAAAATCTATTACGTCTGGTATTTTATTGCGGTCTGTTGGCCAATAGGTTGGTTGTCCAGTTGAAATAACGAAAAGTCCCATTTCAGACACGGAATCATACAAGACACGACCTTTCGGACTAACTAGGCGGGAGCCCCAGTACGTGTGCTTAGCGTTATAGTCTGCAGCAGCTATAAAGCGTGGCCCTAAAGATTTGTAAAAACTGTTGTACTAATCCTTCGTTATGGAGAATCTGGGGGGACAATAAACTGACGAAATAACGAGATTATGGTAAAATGCCTAAGTGCAGACGGTTGTTGCTTGTATATAACTCTCGGAGAGACCACCCATCCACTGGTGTTTGATTCTTGATTTAATTAATATAGCTGAGCCACCACATGACCTATCTCTGTGATCTTTTGAGTCGTAAAAAGTATAGCCACATATTTTGAAAGTGCTTCTAGATGTCATATGAGTTTCGGAAATCAACAGGACATCAATTTTTTGGTGTCTTAGAAAATAATCGAGTTCGTTTTTGTGTTAGCGGATGCCGTTTGCGTTCCAGAAACAAATCCTGAGGCAGTTCATGGCCTTTTAAGCATGGCCTGCAGAAGAACAGACTGCATTTCTTGCATCATACCAGCCATTTGCGCCATGATCTGCGTAAATTGTTTTACCATATTGTCTATTACGGCTTCCAGGCGGGTGAAATTAGGGCCCATAGGTTCAGTTCTTGGCATCTCTCTTTGTGTTGTTGGTGGGTTAGGCTTGCTTGCGTTGGGCTGGTCAGACTTTAACGCGTTGGCATAAGAAAGTTGACTCGTAGTTGGCTGTGCTAGTGGAGGCATAGCAGTAGCTGCTATGTTTAACTGCTGGGAAGGAGCAGGAACTACTTTTGGCTTTGATGAGCGCCTTACTAAATTAAAAACAGGGCAGCCTCTATAGTTGGCAGTTTGATTTCCACCGCAATTGCTGCATTTCTTTACACGAGGATCATCTTTTTGTTTGTCGCACTTTGTCGTAGCATGCAGGTCTCCACACACCACACAAACAGAAGGCAATTTGAAGTAAGCCTTGGTGTGACCATATTCTTGGCAACTTAAGCACTGCACGGGCCCAGATCGCTTATGTGGCGCTTCAACCACAACTCTACGATGCAAAATATATTTTAGGTCATATACAGGGTGAGTTTCATTTTTGTTTAATTTTACATCACCAGGCTCAAGCTCCACCCGAAATAATGGTTGGGGATGCCTTTCCCTGTTTCTAATGTTTGACACAGATTTGGCTTTGAAGCCTTTGCTGCACAAACTGGCCTTAATTTCTTCCGGGTCCACATTTGAATCAATACCCTTATTCACAATCTGGAGGCCTTTTGCGGTCTTTAGTTGGTAGGTGTAAAAATTTTTCTTCTGTTTTTCAAATTCCGAAACAGTGGTACGGTAATCGTTTTTGTGATGAACTTGAATTTTGGTTTCATAGATATTTCCAGGTTTTATGTTCGACACAAAAAAGTTGTTTTCATCGATCAATCATACTAAAAGCTTAATGAGGTCGTTGGTGTTTTTCTCCCTCAAATAAATTGGGGGAGGCTTAAAAGTCTTCTTCTCGGGTAACGGAGCATCGTTTTCCTCCTGTAAGATGGCAATGGCAAAACGGTTTTGCGATGACGTTGGCCTTTCGTCATCTTTCAGAATTTTTGCTGGGTTGTTAATCTCTGTCGATTTGGGGCTTCTTCCCCTCTTAAGAACTGTTATATAATGATCCATTCCTACCTGGACCTTTGGAGCTTGTAAAGAAAAATTACCGTGACCGTCTTTAGCAGCTGCTGGTTCAACACCAGAACTTGATAAGGATGAGCGCGATGAGGATGGCACCTCGGTATTTTTTTTATAATTTTTAAAAATAGATCGGGCTTAGTTTGTCCCTTTAAATTGTCTTTAATTGTTATCGGTTTTGCTTTTAAATAGTTTTTATTATATTCAGGGTCTCTGATGTTTTCATTACTAACGCTTGAGCTTAGCACAATGCAAGCATTTCGGCTATTAGGCCCACTGTCACGACGATTACTGTTGTTCATTAACCGTTCGCTTTTTTTTTTATTATTTAGTTTGTTGTTTTTTTTCTTTTCTAACTAATTTGTGTATGTAAGTATATTAATAAATTCTCTTGCCACTTATTACTAATATCACCTATTACCAATATTGCACTCGCGTGGACACGTCCGTACACTACGAGATTAAGAATGCAACTGATCATAGCTTAAAACCAAATTTTTAAATGTCACTTTTGACGGGTTTGGGTTGTCGGTGCTGAAAACTGCAGAGGTAACCAGAGGCGAAAGAAGTGATGTTTGAAAAGGCGAACAATCAGTTGAGGCTGTCCGACTATCTGAAAGAGAAAAAAAGTTACGGCAATGCAGCCTAAGCCCAAGTAAAAGCAAACAGATATACAATACCTCTCATCAAAAACAATTGTTGTTTTTGTTTAAAATTTTTTTTTATTTTTTTTTCGCATTTCATTAATGAAAATATCAAATAATACAAACAAAAAAACATGTTTAATAAATTTTGTTTGTGTAAGATTTTGTGTGTAAAAAAAGTGATATTAAAGTGTTGTTTTTGTGTGTATTTTGTCAGAAGGATGTTGTGTTTTTTGGAACTGCCTGAACCAACCAAACCCTTGATAGGAACCACTGGAAATTAGCCGTAAGTACCCTCAGTTATCTGCAAATGAAAACAAAGGAATTTTTTTTTCATTAATAATAAATGTGTGACGCAATGGCGGTTAAATTTTGCTAAAGATAGTGAGTTCTGGAACCATGACTAAATTGATGGAATCTTGCGGAGGTAAAAAGCATCTTAAAGTGTCTATAAATAGAAAAAAAAAACAATTTTATACTGACAAAAGTCAATTTTTATAATTTTTCGAAAGTGTGTTGTGTGATGCAGTGATCAGTTAATACTGTCGAAGATACTGACCTATTGAAAATTGGACTAATTGGATGGAATATTTCTGGAACAAGTGGTAAGTACCTGTAAATGTAAAAATAACTGCAATTTTAAATTTTGTTTAAAATTTACAAATCTGTTTAAGGGTGACGTTTACTCATTGTGTAGGTGAAATGGTCAAGGACACTAACCTTCAGAAACTGGTCCAATTGGATGAAATCTTCCTGGAACAAGTGGTAAACATTCTCAAGTGCCTGTAAATGTAAAAAAATCAAATTTTTAATTTTGTTTAAAATTTAAAATTTTATTTAAGGGTGCTTATTGTGTAGGCGAAATGGTCAAGGACGCTAACCTTCATAAACTGGTCCATTTAGATGGAATCTCCTGCCGATTAGCAAATATTAGATTATAAGTAATTTGTTTATTTGTTGTTTATTATCTTTGTTCTCGTGTTTGTAAGGAATTTCATCTGGGAACTGGCTAAAGGGAAAATAAATGATTCTGATGAATTTTGCGCTTTGAATGTTTTTAATTTTGTGTCGGATCTAAAAATACGATTATTAGGATCGGAACATTTTTTTCAACCGACGGACACATTAAAGTCACTATGCTTACCACTACAACACATAACACAGCTAATAAACGAGTTCAATTGAATGCACTTTAAAAGTGCAACACAATTGGAATTACTGCCCTTAAAAAGAAGCAATTGTCCAAATCATAAAAACTGCTTACAATTCTGTGGACTTTTGACAAAACCACTTATTTGAAAAAAGTGAATTTTACAGGAGAGCAAAAAAACTACTTTAACATCGCAAGAAACTTTTTGTGATTATTATCTAAAAAGTTTTAAAACCTAAAATTGTAAAGTAAGTTAGTAGAATTATTTTCCAATATTGAATTTTCACATATCATTTTTATATTTTTGGAAATTCTGAACAATGTAAAATATGTTGTTTTCTTAAATGTGTAATGGATAAAAAATTCAACCTATATCAGATAAGTGTTTTTGTCATATTATTATTTTTGGAAAAAAGTGTAATATTTTCAAGTTATTTGCAGTTATGGTTTATTATTTAAATAAAATAAGAAAAAATACAAAAAATAAGTTGATTAGAAATGCATTTTTAATTCAATTCCGTATGTATGAAAAAAATAAATAAAAAACTTAAAAGAAAATATTGAACTCAAAACAAAATTATGGTTTAAGAACAAAAACTCTTATCTATACCTTATACCTACACATTCTCCGTCAAGGTCGGAGTCAACTTCAACTTCGCATTCTCCATCATCTTTCAAATTTTGGTAAAAACTATGAAACTCAGAATTTATTAATGGAAGCACTGATATCAAATCTCTTTTTTTGTTTGATGAAATCGTCAAAGGAGCCGAATAGCTTTTCGTTAATATTGCCGAAACGCTTTGCTGACGTTTGTGAATTATTCTTAACTCTAGAAATTCTTCATCGACTTGAAGAGATTTTTTATACAGCAAAACCCCTGGCTTAGTTTTCTCGTAGCGCATCCAACGAACAAATTTCCACTCGAATTTTTCACCTACGTATATTAAGAAAGAAAAATTTAGAAATCATAAAAAATTATCTGAAAGTATAGAGTTTCTTACCGGCAGCGTTTGTATTTATCCATCTGTACTTATTCCTGAAAATAGTATTAAAATCAAAAAAGTCATCCTGGTTTAGTTCAAAAACCAAATATTTTCTGTTGGTGGCTGCTATAAGAGTTGCCCAGTCATGAGGATGTTGGATTGAGCCGATACATTGCTTTTTCTTTTTCTCAATTTGTGCGTGAACAGTATCACATTCGAGATGGGTATGTCCAACAACAAGAAATTTGTGTTCAATTACCTCAATGCTTGGATGATCTTCCAGGACCTTTTTAAACATAGCACTAATATATGAGTTTTTGTTTTGGCCGGGGCATGAATCGCTATATAAAATGATGTGCTTTATAAAATTTGGTAAACTCATTAGACATTTGTAAACACAGGAGCCGATATCATTTGCTCCTCGTTTAGCAATTGTCTCGTTCCAAATATAGCAGTTAGCTGTATTTGTCGCTCCATCATATATTGTCAAATTATAAGTCCACAATGGGCGTTTATAGAAATAGATTGATGCATTTAAATGTGGGGTTGGCAAGCACTGTTGCAGGTCAAATGAAAACATTTTTATGGTTTTATCTTGCATTGAAAGTTGTTTGTCATCCTTTTTACACTTATATGCAAAATCTGCTTCTTCATGGTGTGTTCTTTGTTGTGCCATAAGGTAAGCATTATCTTCTTTATTTGATGAGTTTTTTATTTTTGCTTTAAAAGTTTCACAAGCAGTACATGCATCTACATGTGGTTTTTTGAATTTAATATCCAATTTTGCAAAAATATCACGAAATTTCGATTCTGATACTGCATCAGAATATTTTTCAGTATAAAGCCGATACAAATTTGTTAAGTTAAGGCCACTTTGAAAGTATACTTTTTTCGTATGACTACGACTATAATGACTTTGGTATTTTGGAAAACTATTTATATGCTCAAGGACTTCGTTGTGCTTTTGAATTTCCAATTTATGATGGGGAGGGTGCTTACCACGTTGATCGTTTTGTATTGGTCCATCAAATTCATTATTTATTTTGTATTTTGTAATAGTTTTAACGGTCTGCTCAGATTCGGAAAATATTCTTAGAAAACACTTTTTACAAACTCTATTTCTTTGCCCAGCATTGTCGAAATGATACAAAAAATTGTATTGTCTATTTCGGGGTTTTTATGCTTTTTGAAGAGTTGTGGTCTTTTTATATTCAATATCAATAAGTGAGGCTAAGAATTGCCGGCGTTTGCTGTAATCACCTAAATTCCAATAAGCTTTGAAGATTTTTGTTTGCTGCTCGAAATTAATTTTTTCGTGGCATAAGCGTTTGCATTCCCCCAACTTTTGATTTTTTTTAGCTGACACTTTTTTATTTTTGTAATTGAAATACTCTTTTCCAAGATTTTTGTCAATCTTATTAGCTTTTTTGAATGATGATGTTGTTGGGGTGTCGGTTGAATTAAACTCACTTAAACCAGTCTCTTCTAAGTTTTCCATATTCAACTCCAAAACTACAGCCATATCACGAGTGCTGTCTACTGTTGTATTTGAATCGAGATCACTGCTTGGAATGTAGTCCGAGTCACCATAATCTGTTTCATGAAACGGATCTTCATTTCTTTCATTCTCACTTTGGTCCATTGCTTCAATATTTTTGGTTTTACTTTTATTGCAAACGTGCTTAAAATTCTAAATTTTTTTTAAAATGCAAGCGACAAAAGCACTTAAATAGAAATAAAATTTCACTTTTTTATAGTTACATTTTTACAAAAAAACACAATTGAAAAAAAGTTATTCTTTTTTACTGAATGTTCATGGCCAACTATCCGACAAAAAATCTTTTCTCTAAATATGATCCCCTAATTTAAAACTTTAAGACTAACAAAACAACATATTTGCTAATATTTTTTTTTGTTAAAAGCAAGTTTTTGAAAAATTTGGAACTTTAAATTGACATAAGCTTTTTTGTCAAAAAAATGTTACAGTTTTATTTAAGTTACTTTCATAAGTTTTCCACTTTCTTGAGATAAGTGTTTTTTTCAAAAATAATTCTGCTAAATTTCGAAATAAGTTAATTTGACTGGTATTATATCTCTTGATCAAGTAGGCTTAGACTAACTTCGACAAGACAGAAAAATCCGCCATTAAAAATTATATTGACTATAAAAATCTTGGGAAATTGTCTTATGTCGAGAAAAGTGCTTTTATCAAAAGTCCACAGAATTTATTGGCCACTTAGTAATCTACAGATGGACACATTAAAGCCACTATGCGTACCACTACAACAATGGAACTACAACAATGGAACACAATGGGAACTACTGCCCTTAAAAAGAAGCAATTGTCCAAATCATAAAAACTGCTTACAATTTATTGGCCACTTAGTAATCTACAGACTGTGAAGACAAGTGGTGATGTGATTGATCATCCGGTCAAAGTGCTTACAAACAAGCAATATCGACAAATGACACAACTATTAGTCCCGGTTCACACGCTTCAACTTTTGTTGCTCTACTTTTGGTTTTTCAGTGCGAAGGAAAGAGATGGCCTACAAATTGTATACGTTTCTATTTCATTTGAACTCCGTAGAGTTGCTCGTACTTGGAAGCTTGTTTTGTGTTGTTATTCGTAGTTTTATACACAAAGTTGTATTTTTGAATATATGACACTTCTTTTTATTCTCTGATTCATTGTTGAAAAGAATGTTCATATGTGAGCAAAAAATTCATTTCGAAATACCAATTGGGAAGTATCGAAATTAAATACAGCACACATTAATGCGCAGAGTATTGTTCCTCGGTCAAAACTAAAATAGAGGAAATCAGGCAAATACTTAGCAACAGTTTAATCGATGTCTTGGGAGTTTCCAAAACATGATGTAAAAGTAATGTTTCCTCCAGATCAGTCTCTATTGATGGATATCAGTTTTTAGGTGTGACAGACGTTAAACCCGGGGTGGGGGTGTAGGGGTATATATTGCAAGTCGCCTGAAGGCCACTTTGATACATGAACATATGGATGAAGGGGCGGTTGAGGCATTGTTTATAAAGATAAAATTAAAAAAATGCTGCATGTGTTGTGGTTAGAATGGTATATTTGCCTCGAGGAGATTTTAATAAATGTGAAAATCTATTAGCTGACATAGAAGCACGTATTCAAATATAGTTATTGTTGGGGATTTTAACACTGATTTGTTCCGAAGGGGGGCGGGTGTGCCCACTATGTTGGAGGATGTTTCGGGCGAGCGGATTTTGGTGAATTTCCAGCTTATTTAAATACTTGTCCACATAGTTCAGGATTTCGCATTTAACTAGTGGAACTTGTAGAGCCTTGGGGATGTTGCTGTTTTTAACATACCAAGGAGCACCAGTTATCATTCTTAGGTTTTTGTTTTGCTTGCGTTGAATTTTTTCTATGTTGGATGCGGAAGCAGTGCCCCATAATTGTATACCGTAGCACCAAATTGGTTTCAAAATCGATTTGTAGAGTAGAAGTTTACAATCAAGACGAAGCACAGAGTTTCTGCCGATTAGCCAATGGATTTGTGTAGCTTTAAGTTTCATTTGCGTCAACTTCGCATCTATATGAGGCTTCCATGTGAGGCGGCGGTCTAGGTGAATACCAAGATATTTTGTCTCGGTTCGTTGAGGCACCAAATGGTTGTTAATAGTGATTGGAGGGCACGTTTCTTTGCGTAAAGTAAAAGTTACGTGAGTACATTTTTGCTCATTAATTTTTATTCCCCATAATTTCGCCCACTTCTCTACTTGGGTTACGTGTTGTTGCAATTGGCACGAAGCCTCTACTCAATATGGGTTTGGAAAAACAGCTTGTAAGTTAATTTTTTCTTTTTTAGAGCAGCGTTGCCATTTTGTCGAATTGGAAGAGAATTGCTCTGACCTTCTTGATTTGTTTAGCGGTATTCCTTGGTTTGGAATTTTATTCTGCAACTTCTCAACAAAATTTAATAAAGTTAAAACTATGTTTTAACAGAGTAGTAAGTTTAATCTTTGGTCTCCGGCATCATGATTATGTTTCGCAATTCATTAGAAGCCTTTTAGGTTGTGATTTTGAAGATTACATTAATGTCAGAATTCTTATAGTATTTTACAAACTGATGAAATCAGGGGTTCCAAAGTACCTTGCGGAGAAATTTTCATCTAGGAAAAATGTGCTCTTAACTCCTCAATACTCATCCGTGATTATGGGAAGGTCATTTGTAGTCCGTGATGCACGAAAGTGGAACGCGATCATACCATATAGAGAAAGAAACTTTTCAATCGCTTTGTAAAAGTTATATCGGATATTGTGTAAGGTAGTTAAAGAGTACAGAAATTTGCTGTTGCGAACGTGCCAGCCACTGCCTCGTTTAGTTACTTAGTTTGTAAATTGCAAGTTTTTATTTTACATATCTTATTATAAAATGTTAAAAATAAGTAAATAATAAATGTTAAACAGCAAGTATAGCATTACTTATTAGCTGAATTGTTTCACAAATTATAAAAATAAGATATTAGTATAAGTTATAAAATGTATTGCCAATGGCATGCTTCATAACAAATTCGGCGGCCCAAAGAGCTTAGTGTCATTTAAAATAAAATATATGAAATGTGCAAAAGATCTTTACGTGAATTATAACCACTTTATTCCTTGTTTATTTTATTTATATTACATGCTTTATACATGTAAACCGAAACAATAAGAAATCAACCTCGCTTATAAAATATATAAAAACTAATTTAATGGTTAATTAAATAATTCATTTATAATAATTTCAATGACAAAATAAAAACTTGCTCGTGGACATTTAGTGCTAGATCTAGCACTATTTTTTCTTGTTTAGCACTAAAGGCCTTCCAAAAAGTGCTAAGTGCTAGTTACCACTTTTTCTTTAGCTAAATATGCTAAAATAATTGTATAAAAAATTTCACAAACTCAATTTCCCTTGCTTTTTAACATTGAATTGTTTTAGCATTTTGTATACTCAACATAAAATTATTATTATTTTAAGCATTTTTATATTAAAAATTATAAAAATTACCTCCTGAAATTTTATAAAGCTGTTTTTTTATGATAAATTGTTTTAAAAAAATCTAGCACTTGAGTTTGTTACCTGTAGAAAACTTTAGCACTTTGTTTTTAACATTTAGGACTTTTATAATTTCTGACAATACTGCGAGCAACAAACAACTAATTTTTCACAATTTGAATAAAACGAATTGTCAAAAAAAAATGTAATTTTGAAACAAAACATAACGATAATTGCTGAAACTGGTTGCTCTGTGTAACCGTTACCGCAACTTTATAAGAAAATCAAAAGAAAGTGGAGCAACAAAAAGTTAAAGGTTCAGGGACTTACAGATACAAATGTGTTTATGGGTTTTGTAGTTTCTTTACGACTGAGAAGTGAAATCGCTGAGAATTGAAAAAATCCTCGCCCATCATCAGTTCATTTTGGCCGTCCGATGTTTTCAATATGTAAAGGAAATAATCAAATAGATCGACACAAAAAGCAAATTTCGGATTTAAAGCCTTCTGTTATTAAAATGAAGAATGGAAAAATTGTTTCGATTGATTATGAATTTTTTCTTACAATGATTGATGGCAAATTCTTAAATGTAATAACAGATACCTCGTCAACTTTAAAGTGTGCAATTTGCAAAAAGTCACAGAAAGACTTTCAAAATTTTTATGATTCAAGTGCTGTGCAAAATTATAAATGTGAAATTTCTTCGTCACACACCAAAATTAGGTGCATGGAGTTTATTTTAAAACTAGCGTATACAATTTTCTGAGAAGGTGAATGTTTTGATATGAACACAACACAAATAAGAAACTATCTGCTCGAAAAAAAATTTTTGCAAAATAAATATCTTAAGAAGCTTGACTTGAAAGTAGACTGCCCAATGCAGGAGTGTGGAAATACTAACGATGGTAATATGTCCAGAGCATTTTTTTAAAATAATGAGGAAACATCTGGAATTATTGGGGTCGACAATAATATCCTAAATGTTATAAGCTCTTAAGAAATGGTTAATGGCCCAAATATTGATGATTATGCATCAAAAACTTCCCAACTTTTAAATCAATATGTTTGCGGCCTCTTCAGACCCACAAATTTTATCATGATGACATGTAAGATCTCGGCAGGATTCGGAAAAACATATTTATAGCTCCGATATGTTAAGTCTATTAGATAACGCTCCCGATATAAATGACTATTTCAAAAAGAACTATCTAATAAAAAACAGTTATTCTAGCTAAATAAAATATATGCTAAATAACATAATATCTATAGCATTAATATATATTAATATTAAAAAAAATTTAAAATTGTGTTTCTGTAATAGAAATAAAAAAATTTTATGTTGGTTTAACATGTTATATTATAGTGTTTTTTCTAAACTTTTGGATTAAAACAATGTGTATTGCAAAGCGCACCAGGTTAAACTAGTTATTTTTTTTTTAGTTTACTTAGATTTTAATATAAAAAGTATATAAATATATGTAATTGCTATACATATAAAAAAACTTATATTAAAAAAAATGTTAACAAATAACAGGAAAATTTTTAGGGCACCCTGTACCTCTAGCAGTATTTTGTAAACATTATTTTGAAGCCTAACGTGTTTTCTGTCAACATCTTTTTAAATCTTTGAAATATCTTAATTATTTCAAAAGTTATGATTTTTGCAAGGAAAAAAGCCAAAAGGCGCCACTATGCGCCGACAAAAATTGTTTGGCGCAGGTCTCTGTATGGAGAGAAATTTGTTTTTATGCAGATAAACTTAATATTATTACATTTTTTGTCTAGAAAATAAAATGTTTGAAAAAAATTTGTAAAAATAAAATCATATTTTTAGGAAAAATTCATCGCATGCTTAGAAATTTGTTTTTATGCAGATAAACTTAATGTTATTACATTTTTTGTCTAGAAAATAAAATGTTTGAACAAATTTCTCTCCGCAGCCCGGCGCAAACAAGTTCAGTTTTGTACCGAAATTCTTCATAACTGAGGTTATCGAGAGCTGCCAAGTGATCCTTACAGTTGACAAACGAAGATTACGAAGTTTTCTTAACTCGACATCTAAATATTCTTTTCAATAAACCTATCAAAAACCTGTCTTTAAAGTTAAAAGGGCCAAGTTATGAGAATTCTTTTAGAGAATAATCCTTTAAACCAAATCGTTTTAATATTTGCTTACATTACTTTACGATATAAAAGACTTCCTTGTTTTGTAAAAAAACTTTATTTCCTTAATCAACGTTATTATTAAAATTCATTATGCATATCGAGCCTTTGGTGCAATACCGTAGTAACTCAAAATTTGAATTTTTTGAGCTGGGTATGCAGAAATTATCTTTGGGGAAATATCTATCTAAAGAAAAAAAGGTTATGATTCCATCTCTAACTGTTCAGATTCTACAGCAAAAAATGTCTTTATTGCCTCTAGGTATTTCCAACAATATTTATTTGCAATAATGAAATATTTCCTTTATGACAAGAAATTTACTAACAAAAAGCAATTTACGAAAAAAGTATAAAGCAATATTATTTTTTGCTACGTTTTAGGCACAGAAACACAACTGCATAATTTGATTTCTTTTTTACTTGTTCGTATTATTTCATATTACAACTTTGTTAGAAAAAAAATAGTAAAAAGTTTATTTGCTATAACAATATATTTCAAATTAATTTTTAAGTTTGTCATAGGTTTTGTGACAATAACGATACATCATTGATAGGTTGATACAAAGTACTTAAATACAAATAAATATTTCATATTTTTAAAAATTTTTGGCCTTTTTTTATTTAAAAACATTCCTTTTTATTTAAAAACTTGTAAAAAATAACTTTAGTAAACGAAAATACCATCAAAAAGATGGTTCAAAACTTCAAATGCATTTTTCTCAGTTCACGATTTTTTGAATTACTACGGTATTGCACCAAAGGCTCGATATGAGTACTCGTACCATACGCTGCACATAGGGGTATTTTGCCAATCTAGCCGGACATTAAGCCAAAATGGAAATTTAAGAAATGAAAAAATTTAAGTGTGCAGCTCAACAAATCTTTTGCTTGCAATTTGTCGTTTTGAGGCACTGTCAAAGTCAGGAAAGTTAAGTAAATTTGCCTGCAATTTATTAACTTTTGAAGGTTTTGAGAGGCTTACAATATATTTTTTTGTAGCTAAACAAAAAAAGATTTTACATTGATTTTTTTTCTCTGCGAAAGATTATATAAGCAACTACCTTATTTTATTTTATTAATTTTTTATTTTAAGTTTTATTTAAAAAAAAATTCCTTCGAAATTAAAAAAAGAGGTTTTTTTGTTCACTTTTTGGTTAAAAAAAATAAAATCAAAAGGTTTTTGAAAGTAATGGCAGTCATCATCCTAAAAATCTTTTTCCTCAGAATAAAACCTGAAATCTCTACATTTAGACGGAAAAAGAAAACGTGCGTTTTCGTGTCCTTTTTTGTCGAATTTTTGAAAATTTCACTTTTTTTCTGTTTTTTCTTATCTTGTGTGTTTACATACGAGTAAGAAACTTTTTTGTGGGTCATAAAACGTTTTGATAATTAATTGTTTTTTGTTTTTTATTTAAATTATTACAGGTAAATTGAAATGAATTTTTAACAGGTTAAATTGGGTTTTACACTGAAAAGGAATGTGCGAGGCAGTAGTTTTTACCCGCCCCTAAACTGGCAATGTATACCTGCGCGACAACTTTCCTAATAACGCTTTTTTATGCAACTAAATAAAAACCTTCAAAACCTTTAAAAATTGTTAAAAAAAAATTATATTTTAAAGAAATAGAAATCTGTGCTTCAAGTACTTATTTTTTTAGTGTATATATATTGTGGTTATTGAGCGAAATTGTTTTCAGAACACTTTTAAAACTACGAGAGTAAAATGGAAAAAGTTTATACAAGATTAGAGTTATTACAAATAGTACATGCATGTAAAGATAAATCTGTTGAGGAGAAATTGCGATTTTTAGATAGAAAATTGTGTGATCTTTAAAAATGTCAAGGAGATGGCGACTTGTCAGCGGCGAAACAGTGTTTATACAGTTTCAGAAATTTTTTTTAACACTCAATGCACAATATTTTAATACATGGATCAATTGCCTATTGGGCTGTTATCAGAAGAAGCGGCTGAGGCACGAAACAAACATTTTCGGATTTACAGGCAGAATTTTGCAAGAAAGTTTTCAAGAGTTAAGTGTAACGTAGATATTATTAATAGACTTTTGCTCAGTTGTGAGCCACTGATGACTAGCATAACACAAACTCCAAAAAAGAAGTCATTGCCCTTTACGAAAGAAGCAGTTTCTTTCCCCCTGTACTTGATTTTGAAGAGAATTCCGATTAAGAAGAGGTCTTTGAAGAAACAGAGGAAGAAGAACAGTAGCACTTCTGTTCTTAGTGCAAAAAGATATTTTTCTAAATAAATTAGTTTTTGTTTTCATACTTTAAATTAATTGTTATTTCTGTAAATAAGTTATTATATATATTACATTAAATTACAAACAAAGCGACAAACAAGCTTAAAAATAATTTTTTTGTAAAAATTTGCAAAATATAAAAAATTTTTTTTGTACATGGCCGTTTCGGAGTGTGGGATTTTGGGGGCATTTCTGCCCCTACCCATAAAAGCTTAAACATTTTACTTTTATAGTATTTGGTCGTAAGTTTATTATTATTTTAATTATATACATTTTTTTTTGCAAATTTTGCTTTATGCCGCCGCCCACGAAAGGGGAGAGGACGACACTGTCCGAGTGTAGATTGTAGATTTTTTTTAGCCTTCGCCTTACGTTTAAAGTTGCATTTGCATTACAATAGTATTGAAAACATAAAGAAAATTTTCAGAGGGGGTATTAGTTCTTCTAAGGGGTACTTTTTCCCCCTCGGTTCGTTTTTTTTTTATTTTTTAATCCCTAAATGCCTATGACTACAATACATGTTTTTGCCAAGTTTCTTCAATCTCAGTAATTTGTAAGAAGCTTTATTGTAAAAAATAAAAAGTAATGTCCGGCTAGAATGGCAAAATACCCCTATGTGCGCTGGCTTAATAAAACGTAAGGATTAAATGTGCTTTTACATCAGTGTTGAAAAAGTTGATACGGTCGTACTTTTGTTGATACTATTGGATGGTGGAAAATGCCATTATGCACGAGATATCGTGCCATTTTTTACAAATTCGAAAAAAGATTGAATCATTGAATCTTTCTTAAGAAATTATAAAAGGCTTAGAAGGCCTTTAATAGTAAATTACGTACAATATTATTAGCCATTCAAAAGGTTGAGGGGAAATCCATAAACAATTTTAAATTTAAAACAAATTTGAAATACTGATTTTGTATAAAAATTTAAAGTTTAAAGTTGCATTTGCATAACAATAGTATTGAAAACTTAAAAAAAATTTTCAGAGGGGGTATTAGTTCTTCTAAGGGGTACTTTTTCCCCCTCGGTTCGTTTTTTTTTTATTTTTTAATCCCTAAATGCCTATGACTACAATACATGTTTTTGCCAAGTTTCTTCAATCTCAGTAATTTGTAAGAAGCTTTATTGTAAAAAATAAAAAGTAATGTCCGGCTAGAATAGCAAAATACCCCTATGTGCGCTGGCTTTATAAAACGTAAGGATTAAATGTGCTTTTACATCAGTGTTGAAAAAGTTGATACGGTCGTACTTTTGTTGATACTATTGGATGGTGGAAAATGCCATTATGCACGAGATATCGTGCCATTTTTTACAAATTCGAAAAAAGATTGAATCATTGAATCTTTCTTAAGAAATTATAAAAGGCTTAGAAGGCCTTTAATAGTAAATTACGTACAATATTATTAGCCATTCAAAAGGTTGAGGGGAAATCCATAAACAATTTTAAATTTAAAACAAATTTGAAATACTGATTTTGTATAAAAATTTTGTATAATCCCCCAATTTAAAATTTAAAAAAACTGCAAGATTGTGGCGTATAGAGAATTTGAGAATTTCCTCCATGGCAAAATATGTTTTTACATTAGCTAATGGGGTTTTAGCTATTTATTTTTTATTTTATTTTAGCTATTTTATTGTTTTTTATTTAGCTTCGACAAATTTTCATTATATAGGTAACAAAGTTATAATCAGTGGTCGTCATTTGTAAAATTTTTTTAAAGCATAAAATATTAATCTATAGGTAGTTGCCTTGTAAAATATTTTTAATATATACATTTCTTTGACAAAGCGTATAAAAAAGTCGTAGGAAAACTTTTTTGCTTTATTTTTGGTAACTTAAGACAGGCAAAAAACATATTTCATAAAGATGCGATGGAATTAATTCAGCAGGCCAATTAAGAAAACGATTTAAGTTAAATTTTTTCAAGTGGATGACGTTAATTTTTCCAAATTAAAGATCAGATTTTTAAAATAAATTTTACAATAGCATTGGATGATACGAGGTTTGCATTTTATATTTTGGGATTCGAAATATATCGTTATAGCAAATAAACTTTTTACTATTTTTTTTCTAACAAAGTTGTAATATGAAATAATACGAACAAGTAAAAAAGAAATCAAATTATGCAGTTGTGTTTCTGTGCCTAAAACGTAGCAAAAAATAATATTGCTTTATACTTTTTTCGTAAATTGCTTTCTGTTAGTAAATTTATTGTCATAAAGGAAATATTTCATTATTGCAAATAAATATTGTTGGAAATACCTAGAGGCAATAAAGACATTTTTTGCTGTAGAATCTGAACAGTTAGAGGTGGAATCATAATCCTTTTTTCTTTAGATAGATATTTCCCCAAAGATAATTTCTGCATACCCAGCTCAAATTCCAATTTTGAGTTACTACGGTATTGCACCAAAGGCTCGATATGTATATATTGTTTCTGCTTAATCTGTTTTTTTAAGTGCCTTAGAGTGTGTGTGCTTGTATGATTGTTGTTATTCCCTTTACATAGTGGTAAGGGTATATATGCGTTTGTCATAAGTATATATGTACATATATTCTGGATCCTTAAGGATACAATAGTTCAAAATTTGTGAGTTTTTTGACTCGAAAACAATGTATGGTTGTATGTGGATTTAGTTCGGTCTAAACAATAAGGAATATGAATATCATTCCAGTATGCAAATTCTAATTAAAGTTTGTTTAAATAGAACAAATCAACATTTAATTTACAGTAGTACCGAATAGAAAGAGTGCTGACGAGATATCGTAGCTGATTTCGAAAATGCATTACACTCGGCTAGTATCGGAATTACTTAATTTTTAATAAAAATGTCCATTCTTAGCTATCACATTTTTAATAATGAACTTAAGCCGAATAAATAGACATAATAAATAAATTCGAATGCTATTTTTAACTAAATTATATTTTTGCTATTATCGTTTTAGGTCTTTTCTCAAATATTTAACTATTTGTTAATTTTGATACAGTTCCGCATGACGCAGGATCTCGGAAACCAAATTGATAAACAAAAGAGCACAATTCAAGAGTGGATTGGAATTGATTTTACGTAAGCTTATGTACATACATATACAAACACGGATAAAAGCTTATCAAATTTAATAGCGTCATCACAAGATCGAATCCAGCCTTCAGCTAAAGGGGAAATTCAGTCAGAATAGCCTCCGTAGCCAATTTTTTTCAGATTTTTATTATGTAATCTTCGTAAATTCGAGCTAACAATAAGTATTTAAATCTTCAAACTAAGTAATTGATATTAGTCCAGTCAGTTCCAGACTAAAATTGAAGTCCCCATAATAAAGTAAATTCATTTTAATAGTTTCATCTAAGTGCAGTAGTATCCTTTCATTTCAGACGAGTGTGTCCACTTGTTGCAAGATGTTTCGAGCGATCGCATTTGGATGCGTTTCCAGCTTATTTTAGTACTTGTTCACATATGTAGTTCAGGATTTCGCATTTAGCTAGTGGAACTTGTAGATCCTTGCGTATGTGGATATTTGTAATATACCAAGAAGCACCAGTTATCATTCCTAGGATTTTGTTTTGAAGCCGTTGAATTTTTCCTATGGTGGATGCGGAAACAGTGCCCTATGGTTGCATACCGTAGTACCAAATTGATTTCAAAACTAATTTGTAGAGTAGAAGTTTGCAATCAAGAACAAGCACAAGTTTCCTGCCGATTAGCCAATTGATTTGTGTAACTTTAAGTTTCATTTGCGTCAACTTCGTATCTATATGTGTCTTCCATGTACGGCGACTATCCAGATAAATGCCAAGGTATTTCGTCTTAATATGTTGAGGCACTATATTGTGGTAAATACAGATTGGGGAGCACGTTTCTTTGCTTAAAGAAAACGTTACGTGAGTATTTATTTTTTGTTATTAGTTTTTATTCCCCATAACTTTGCCTATTTCCATACTTGGGCTACGTGCTCTTGCTTGAATACTGAGAAAAGCGGTATCATCAGCAAATGTAGACGTGTGCGTAAAACTGTTGGTTTGAATATCTGTCGTGTAAGGCAAGTACAGAATTGGACCTAGTATACTCCCTTGAGGCACACCACCCCCTATTGGCTGGGAACAACTTGTTTGGTTTCCCTCTTTAACCGTAAATTATCGGCCGGTTATGTATTTTTCTGATAGGTTGAAAATATTAGCTGGAATGTTGAGCCTTAGTTTATTTAACAGGCCTTCATGCCATACTTTATCGAAAGCTTGTGAGACGTCTATAAAAAGCGGGTAATAGTTCTTCTTTTCCTCAACGGATTTTCTTATAGCCTGTACCAGCCTGTGGGTTTGTCCGATGGTACTATGTTGGCTTCTAAAGCCAAATTGGTGATTTGGAATGCAGTTGTTTCCATTCAAGTTTGGAGCCAGCTCGTTTTAAGCAGCAGTTTCAATATAGTTGGTAACAGAATTAAAGACCTATACGAATCCATCTTCGAAGGATCTTTACCAGGCTACTTTTCATAATGGCGGAAAATGTTCAAGCCTAATTATGGCATTAAAACTAATAAGAATAATTCTTTTAGCTGTAAAAGGTAGCTCTTAAAGCATTTTGTTGTTTATCCTATCAACGTCAGTAGCTTTTTTATCATTTAGGCTAGCGATAGCCGCAACATCTGAAAATCGGAAATGTATTTTTACAGGACGTCTAGCAGCAACCTAACGTCAGTGCATGTATTGGGAGTGAACACGCTCATTCAATGGCTTGCAACCAGATCGCATTTATCTTCGTCATTTCTAGCCCAGGATCCTCTCAGATTATGCAATGGTGGTTTTGCGATTACGGGTCTTTAAAAACCTCTGGCTGATTGCAATAGAGAATAAATTTTTTGAGGAGTCGCGTCTAGAACGACCAAATAATCTTTAACTGATGCAATTCTGTGTACCTTCAGCAATTTACTATTTTAGATAAGAAAAAATCACTAGTTGCGATTTGACAAGGACTGCAAATAGTGATTATAATGGGTGAGTGGTGGAGGCTTGAGCTTCCAAAAGTTCCGGGGATATACCTTTTGCTATGCCAATATCTACTACGCCTGGATTTTTTTTGTGGTCAGTTGGCCAATAGGTTGGTTGTACAGTAGAAATAACAAAAATTCTTACTCCAGACACGTACTCATACAAGATACGACCTCTGGGACTAATTAGGTGGGAGCCGCATAGCGTTATAGTCCCCAGCAGCTATGAAGCGGGGACCTAAAGATTTGTTAAAACTTTTGTACTGATCCTTCGTAACAGAGAATCTGGGTGAACAATACACTGAAGAAATAACTATGCCATGAAAAAATTCAGTAACGCGGACGTTTCACAGTGGCTGAAAATTGGTCATTGGCCAAAATTCTGTAAATTTTGAACTGATCAAAATATTGTCGTAATTTTTTTGAATGGTTAGCTATTTAGTTTAGCTTGACTCAGTTTAAATAACATTAAAATTGATTGAGGACTTTTTAAGGACTTCTAGGTCAAAGTTGAACTTTTGATTTTGGTTTATTTTTTTGTTTACATATTTAAAAATTTAATATTTGGAACCTAATATTAATTATAATTAGTTTTTGTGATAACGGAATTTTTTTCACGTTACACTCAAAAAAAATTTTACACTCAAAAAAATGGTAAAATTGACTGGATATTTACTGTTACTAAAGAAAATTGTATTATTTTTTGCTGTCAAAATTGATAATTTTAAAAAACATTTTGAAAATAAATACTGCAACAAATTTTAATAGCATTTGTAAAAATGGTAGGTTCTATTTATTATTATTTTTTACTAATACTATGTTTTTCGTACTTAAATAACAATGAAAGGCAATTATAATTATTATTCATTTGACACAGATATTGATTGCAAATATTCTATATTTTGTTTTGTGCTATTTTTTTCTTTTCAGTTGCATTCTTAATCTCGTAGTGTACGGACGTGTGTACGCGAGTGTAATATTGTTAATAGGTGATATTAGTAATAAGTAGCAAACGAATTTATTAATATACATACATATATACACAAAAAGTGGGAAAGAAAAACAAAAACAACAAACTAAATAAAAAAAAAGCGAACTGTTAATGAGTAACAGTAATCGTAGTGACAGTGGGCCTGATAGCCGAAATGCTTACATTGTGTTAAGCTCCACAAGTGTTAGCAATGAGAACATAAGAGACTCTGAATTTAATAGAAATTATTTAAATGCAAGACCAAAAATAATTACAAACAATCTTAGTTCAAGTGCGCCTAATTTAAATAAATGTACTGAACAAGGGACTAATTTAGCCCTATCTGTATTTAATACTTATAAAAAAAATTCAGAGGTACCATCTTTGTCGCGGTCACCATTATCAAACTCTGGAATTGAACCTGCAGCTGCTAAAGCCGCATCAAGCTTAATTTCTGCACCAACACCTAAGATCCAGGTAGTGATGGACCGTTACGTGACAGTTCTTAAAAGGGGAAGAAACCCTTAATCGGCAGAAGCATTTTAACCTGCAAAAATTTCAAAAGACGATGAAAGGCCAACCTCATCGCAAAATCGTTTTACAATTTTGCAATAGGATAATGAGGCCCCAGTTAGTGAAAGAAAGGCCTTTAAGCCACCTCCCATTTATTTGAGGGAAAAAACTCAAATGATCTCGTCAAGTTTTTAGTCGGTCTGATTGGGGAAAATAACTTTTATATTTCAAACGTTAAACGCGGTAACATATTTGAGACAAAAATTCAAGTGAACCATGAAAACGCCTACCGCGCCACGGTTTCGGAGCTCGAAAAACTCAGAAAAAACTTCTATACCTACCAACTCAAGACCGCAAAAGGCCTTCAGGTAGTTATAAAAGGCATCGATTCTAACGTTGACCCAGAAGGGATCAAGACCAGTTTGCTAAGCAAAGGGTTTACGGTTAGGACGGTATCGAATATGAGAAACAGGAAAAAACACCCCCAACCATTATTTATGAGTGGACCTTGAACCTGGTGATATCAAATTGAAAAAAAGTGAAACTCACCCGATCTATGATTTAAAATATATTATGCACCGACGAGTCATTGTAGAAGTGCCACATAAGCGATCTGGGCCCGTACAGTGCTTAAACTGCCAGGAATATGGCCACACTAAAACTTATTGTAAATTGCCTTCTGTTTGTGTTGTGTGTGGGGATCTGCACGATACGACCAAGTGCGACAAGCCAAAAGATGATCCTACGATAAAGAAATGCAGCAATTGCGGGGGAAACCACACTGCCAACTATAGAGGTTGTCCTGTTTTTAATTCAGTTAAGCGATCAACTAAGCCGAAAATAGTTCCTGCTCCTCCCCAGCCTTTAAATATACCAACTACAAATATGCCTCCATTGGCACAACCAACTACAAATCAAGTTTCTTACGCCGCCGCATTAAAGTCTAACCAGCCTAATTCATGTAAGTCTTCCCAGCCTACAACACAACAAGAAGTGCCAACTAGCGAACTAACCGGGCCTTATTTTAGCCGTCTGGAAGTCGTAATTGACAATATGGTCAAACAATTTACGCAGATTATGGCGCAAATGGCCAACATGATGCAAGAAATGCAAAAAATGCAGTCTGTTTTTCTGCAGGCTATGCTTAAAAGACCATGAACTGCCTCAAGGTTTGTTTCTGGAACGCAAACGGCATCCGCCAACACTAAAACGAGTTTGAATATTTCTTGATGAACCAAAAAATCGATGCTATGTGTATTTCTGAGACTCATATGTCATCTAGAAGCACTTTTAAATTTAGTGGTTATTCTTTTTACGATTCAAAGGATCCTAGGGATAGATCATGTGGTGGCTCGGCTATTCTAATCAAATCAAGAATTAAACACCAATGGTTGGGTGGCCTCTCGGAATGTTATATCCAAGCTACGAACGTCTGCATTGATGAATTTTTCCATAACCTTGTTATTTCATCAGTTTACTGTCCACCCAGATTCTCCATAATAAAGGATCAGTACAACAGTTTCTACAAGTCATTAGGTCCCCGCTTCATAGCTGCTGGAGACTATAACACTAAGCATACATACTGGGGCTCCCGCCTAAATAGTCCCAGAGGCCGTGTCTTGTATGACTCCGTGTCGGAAATGGGCTTTTCGTTATTTCAACTGAACAACCAACCTATTGGCCAACGGACAATAATAAAATTTCAGACGTAATAGATTTTGGCGTGGCAAAAGGTATATCCCTGTAGCCTCCTTTGATTTATCTTCTGACCACTCGCCCACAATAATTACTATTTGCACTCCTCGCCAAATAGCAGCAAATGATTTTTTCTTATCTAAAAAAATAAATTAGTTAAAATATAAAAAATATATTAGTGCCCACTGTTCGGAAAATCAACCGCTAAAAACTCCCGGAGACATAGATGAAAGTCTGAGAGTCCTAAATGAAAACATTAAAAAAGCCGTTGAACATGCGTCTTCTACCCATCGTCAGGTCAGGTACAGCAAAATTTTTTCTGACGATGTGGGAAAACTTTTATCTGAAAAAAGGAGAGTCCGAAGAGAATGGCAAAAGAACAGATCGCCCTAACTTAAATCTAAGCTGAAAGAATGTACTAACAAATTAAAAAGCTTGCTGGAGTTTCACAGAATAGCTTCACTTAAAGAGTACCTCGAAGGTCTAGACCCGACTCCACAGACAAATTATTCCCTATGGCGATCAGCCAGATGTCTTAAAAGACCCGTTATCGCAAAACCACCACTGCGTAATCTGAGAGGATCCTGGACTAGAAATGACGAAGAAAAATGTGATCTGTTCGCAATCCATTTCAAAAACGTGTTCACTCCCAATACTTGCACAGACGTGAGGGAATTACCACCAGTTGTTGCTAGACGTCCTTTAGAAATACGTTTCCGATTTACAGATGTTGTAGAGGCTATTGCTAACCTAAATGACAAAAAGCCTGGCGTTGATAATATAAGCAGCAAAATGCTCCTAGAGCTACCTTTTACGGCAAAAAGAATAATTCTTTTTATTTTTAACGCAATAATTCGGCTTGAACACTTCCCGCCTGTATGGAAAATTGCCTTAGTAAAGATGATTCCTAAGCCTGGCAAAGATCCTTCAAAGGTAGAGTCTTATAGGCCTATAAGTTTGTTACCCACAATGTCAAAATTGTTCAAAAAATTGGTTAAGAACAAGCTGACTCCGATCCTGAATAAAAACAACTGCATTCCAGAACACCAATTTGGCTTTAGAAGTCAACATAGCACAATCGAACAAACTCAGAGACTGATGCAGGTTATAAGAAAAAACCTTTGAGGAAAAGAAGTACTGCTCCGCGCTTTTCATTGATGTCTCTCAAGCTTTCGATAAAGTATGGCACGAAGGCCTGTTAAACAAACTAAAGATACACCTTCCAGCTAATATTTTCAACCTATTGGAAAAATACATAACCGGTCGACAATTTATGATCAAAGAGGGAAACCAAATAAGTTCTTCTCAACCAATAGGGGCTGGTGTACCTCAAGGGAGTATACTAGGTACAGTTCTGTACTTGATTTACACAGCAGATATGTCAACCAATAGTTTTACACACACGTCGACATTTGCTGATGATACTGCTTTCCTTAGTATTCATAAAGACCCTAAAGAGGCTTCAAACCAATTGCAGCAACACGTAACCCAAGTTGAAAAATGGGCAAAGTTATGGGGAATAAAAATAAATGAACAAAAATGTACCCACGTAACTTTTACTTTACGCAAAGAAACGTGCCCTCCAATCACTATCAACAACCAAAATGTGCCTCAACGATCTGAGACAAAATATCTTGGTATTCACCTAGATCGCCGCCTCACATGGAAGCCTCATATAGATGCGAAGCTGACTCAAATGAAACTTAAAGCTACTAAACTCCACTGGCTAATTGGTAGAAACTCTGTGCTACGTCTGGATTGTAAACTTCTACTCTACAATTTGATTTTAAAACTAATTTGGTGCTACGGTATACAATTATGGGGCACTGCTTCCGCCTCTAACATAGAAAAAATACAACGTCGTCAAAACAAAATTCTGAGAATGATAACTGGTGCTCCGTGGTATGTCAAAAACAGCAACATCCACAAGGATCTAGAAGTTCCACAAGTAAAAAGCGAAATTCTAAACTATGTGGACAAGAATTTAAATAAGTTGGAAGCACATCCAAATCTGCTCGCTCGAAGCATCCTGCAACATAGTGGGCACACCCGCTTAAAAAGAAGGGATACTATTGCTCTTAGATGAAACTTTTAAAATTAGTTATCCTTATTGTGAGAACTTAAATTTTAGTTTGGTACTGACTGGACTAGTATTAATTACTTAGTTTTAAGATTTGAATACTTATTGTTAGTTCGCTTAAGCGAAGATTCAATAATAAAAATATGAGAAAAAAAAATTTTGTTCTTTAGTGGATTTTTGGCTTCTTCATGTAAATTTAGATGATTTCGAATATTGAAGATAAACGGATCTGACGCTGCCAATAATATATTAAATAGATCTTTATTTGTGGAATTTCGTGAAATTTTTTTAGTATTGTGCTCTCTATAAAATCTGTAATCCTAGTTCCTTTTTCCTGAGCCTGCTCTGATAGATCTCCAAGTGGCACCAAATGATATTAAATGATATTTTCTCCATGATAAATGATTTTGTGAACGGTTGCAGACATATTTCTCCATGGGTAGTTGGTTGTATATATTTTTGCAGTTTCCTTAGCATTACCTCCAAATTGTTTAGAGTCATTTTCTTCATTGCACGCAAGTACTTCTAGGATTATTTTATATCTGAAAATGAGGTTGAAATTCACTCCTGTTATTTAAGACGCTGTTTCTGGATCTGAAAAGAATCTTCGTGCGGTATTGCCATCATTTTTATTGCCTGACCCTTGTTTTGGCTGGTCTTAAATCAATCCAGTTTTGCGATATTCATCTTGAACATGGTTCCTTTTTGAACTTCTTAACTCTTTGTTGGTTTCATTGTATCTAATGGATCCTGAATATCCGAAATCCAAATCATAACTAATTTTTAGTATATATTCCATAAGTCGTATTCTTGCATGTAGTGATAATCCAAATTCATATGCATCGGTATTATCTAATGATATTGTCGGAACTTGTTTTAATTGGGTTGATGTGGCTTGGCATATAATGCAGCTGGATGCAGCCTTCGTGTTAGTAAAAGCCTGACCTCTTCCCCATCTATCATTGCAAGGACTAATTGGTAACTTACTTCAATTTGCTGCCCATCTAACTGTAATTGTAATGGCTGTAGTGTTGCAATTTAGGCCTTGATATCATTAATTTCTTTGCTAATGACATCACGAGTTTCTTTTTTGAATTTAAATTTGACTTCGTAGAAGATGGTGTCTCATTTTTCCAAATATCACTTTTTTGCGTTGTACTAATCGAAGGCTCTGAATTTTCCAAAATCCTTTTCAATCGCAAGGGTACAAATGATAGCATGAACATATCTGAGTCCGAAATATTTTCACATACAACTTGTTTTCGTCCCGAAGAACCATCACATCCCCATTAGCAAAAAAGAATTAGCTTTGTGTTTCCATATTTCTTTAATGCATTTCCTGGTATGAATGTAGCAAGCGTTCGGCTGTGTGATCAAGTAGAGATTGTAGCTGTACCTCTGTCCTTTGATGGCAAACAGTCCATTTTAGCAGCGGTTATGTGATGATATGCTAGATAGATAAGGCTAATGCCTCCTCATTTGTGCACTGTTTTGCATCGCTCGGAATCGGTATACTTTTAAGAATTTATTTTGTTCTCTCTGGACTAGCTTTAACAACTTTTGCAATGATATCCACTTTTGTTAATTGGTTCTGTGATCGTAATTGATGTAGTAAAGATTCTTTTATATTTATACAACCAGTTGCATCGTTAACATCTTTAAGTTTCCGCCTATTAGATCTATCGCTGCAGTTGTCCAATGATTTGTGTGGTCTTCCAACCTTATCTTGCTTTGCTGTTTCTGCAGCTACATAAAGTTGGCCTTCTAACAACTTTTCACTTTTTATATAAAACTTTTGTTTACTGTAGTTATCTTCTTTGTAGCGTTTTTTAGTACTTTTACAAAATTAGATAATTGCTTTTGTATTTCGGTGCTACACGAATTCAAGTTTCAAGTTTAATTCTATTTTAACGTAACTTCCTGGTTTTTATTTCTAAAATACTCTTCGACCAGTTCTTTATAACTGTAGCTCTCCATATTTTTCTGAATATTTTTATTTGTGTCTGATATGTTTTATCACTTACAGATATACGTCCGAACACGTAAAGGATTAAACTTGTAATTGAGTAATCCCTCATCGAACCCGTATATATACATTTTTAGATGCATGTTATTCACACATTGATCTTCAATTTCATAGCAGGTGGTGCTTATATATAACAAAACTGCACTTGCTATCCAGACCTTAACATCTGGTAAAACTAATTAGTATCTTTAGTGGTTTAATGTGGCGATTATTTTTATAAAATTATTTATGACTTTTGTTGACCCTAACAGTTGATAACAGGTACCTAAGGTTGTGACATTTTTATGGCTTATTTTTTGCTGATCAAAACAAAGCCTTTCGTAGGTATTATATTTAATTATTTTAGTTTTACGTAGTCTAAAGTAAAGAAATATAAATCTTTAGGCGAAAAGGTGTAAATTTAATACACCATTGTATACGAATAATTAAAGGGCTGCTTAAATTATCGTAATATGAATTTTTTTTTAGATTAATTTTATTAAAAAAGTGTTCTACCCGCGGGTCGTGGCGGGTGCAAAAGTATATATAGGGTTAAAGAAGACACTTTCACCTTTATTCGGGTGGTATACGTTTCTTGTTCCCTTTTGTTTTCAAAAAGTTATATTCCAATAAAGTTTAAATTTCAGAAAAATGTAGTAGTTTCATTAATATTTCATAACGCCCCTAATATTAAACGCTAGAACGGTAACGGTTTACAACAATTAAAGACTATAATCCTATCAACCTTATTAAGAAGACCGCAGGCCATTATCGTTGATAGCTTGCGAGTAGTAACCATTTATTTTTGTAAAAAAAAAACAAATTAAGAACACCTTTTTCTGAAATTAAAAAAAAAAACAGTTGAGTTTGACAGCATGCCATGCCCACAATTACCAATAGCTTAACCTAATTTTTTGGCTACCTTAATATGGATATATTAGCTCCAAAAAGGCGTAAAAATTTTAAAAACCGGTGACAAAAAATTTTTACTTTTGGCCAATGAAAAACGATTCTCAGTCACTGTGCGACGTTGAGTTTTCTCCATGTTGAAGCAGAGGCAGTGCTCCATAGTTGAATCCCGTGGCAGCAAATTGGCTTTAAAATCGAGTTGTAGAGCTAAAGTTTACAGTCGAGACGAAGTACATAGTTTTTACCAATCAACCAATGAATTTGGACTGTTTTTAATTTTGTTTGTGTTAACTTATCATCTATGTGTGACTTCCATGTGAGACGACGATCTAGGTGAATGCCAAGGTATTTCACCTCAAGGTGTTGATGCACTATCTAATCTTATATATAAAAGAAAAATTTATAGGGTTTGTTGTTGGTTAAGTTTGTCTATATTCATATATATTTCATTGGTTCTTACACCAAATCATCAGCAGACTTCAACCCAAATTCTTAAAAAACCTCACGAATATTTTCTGTCTTTATAAAATAACATCAATAAACAAATTGAGAATTACTATAAGCAAACCAAAACGTTCAATTTTATTAAGAATCCAACAAACCAATATTCGCTATTCGCTTGTTTTGATTTTCTTTTTCCCCTTACATTTGAATAACCATTGGTTATTACTAAATGTATTATAAGGGCTACCAAAAAACAAACCTTGTTGTTTAACAACACTTTTTAAAATATTATTTAGGATTGAATCCCAATTTTCTTGTTTATTTATAGGGTTTGTTGTTAGTTAAGTTTGTCTATATGCATTTCATTGATTCTTACGCCAAATTATCAGTAGACTTCAACCCAAATTCTTAAAAAACCTCATGAATATTTTCTGTCTTTATGTAATAACCTCAATAAACAAATTCAGAATCACTATAAGCAAACCAAAACGTTCAAGTTTTTTTAAGAATCCCACAAACTATTCGCTTGTTTTGATTTTCTTTTTCCCCTTACATTTGAATAACCATTGGTTATTACTAAATGTATTATAAGGGCTGCCGAAAACAAAACCTTGTTGTTTAGCAACACTTTTTAAAATATTATTTAGGATTGAATCCCAATTTTCTTGTTTATTTATAGGGTTTGTTGTTGGGTTAGTTTGTCTATATGCATTTCATTGGTTCTTACACCAAATCGGTAGCCCTTATAATACATTTAGTAATAACCAATGGTTATTCAAATGTAAGGGGAAAAAGAAAATCAGTGCCTCGTTTTGGTAACTCTCGCATCGAAAAACTTTTCACATGAAACAAAGGAATTGAACGAAAAACCGATGAGAATAGAACAAAATGTCACATTTCTCACACAGATGTTTCTGTACTTTGACTGTGCGAGAATTTTCTGTCAAATGCCCTTTTTTGACGTAAGCTATTGGAAATATGTGAAAAATTGTGTTTCTGTATTAAAATTTTGTAAGAAACTTCACACTTGATTTGTCAAATCATTTCACATTTAAAAACTGCGCGGTAATAGTGTATTTCAAAAGAAAAAAATATTAATAAAAAAAAAATGGAACAAAAAAGTGAAGCAAAGGTAAGCTTATTAAACACATATCTTAATAATTGCAAGATATTTATTGAAATGTGTACTTACGTATAATTAATTTTAGAAAATTGAACGAATTTCAAAATTGCAAAAGCAAAAGTTGGTGGAATACATGGCCGCAAACTTGGAATTTGCAAGAGGTCAATTTAACGGCATTAGCTCTAATTTTAAGTATAAAGAGCAATGGGATGCACTTAAGACGTCCTTAAACTCTTTAGGTGGCAGCGGAAAAACGGTAGAGCAGTGGAAAAAAGTAAGTTTATTTATTTGTGTTCATATGTTTATCAAAAATAATAATAATTTTTTAGTGTTGGATAGATCTTAAATGCGGCGTTAATAAGTCTGTAAATAACAGAAGAAAGTTTATGAGCCAAACTGGAGGAGGAAGTTGGTCCGACGTACCCCGCGATCTTAATCCACTAGAGGAACAAATACTCCAAATAATAACGGTGATTGCTGTTGACGGGGATGCATGCACACCGGAATCCGGAGTTGAATTGCATAAACACTTGGACACCACGGACGAAATGTTACAAGAACCTTTAGAGGTAATTGAACTTTGTTTATTTTCAAAAAAATTATTGCAACAATACTAACTATAACCTATTCAATAAATTTTTTTTTACTAAAATACATTTTTAGGAGTTTTTATCGGTAGAAGTTTTAGAAGGTGAAGAAATTTTTATATCACCCGCACCTAAGAAACGAAAATCATCTTCTTCAACTTCTACGCCATCAACATCCAAATACGCCCAAAATAAAAAAAAGGAAACACCACCTGCATTACTATCGTCAAATATTCCAAAATATAACGAAGCTTTGAATACAGCCAAAGAGCTTCATTATGAATTAATGGCAAAAGTAATTAAGCTAGAAAAACAAAACGAAATTATTTTGAGCAAATTGGCAAAAATTGAAAAGATTTTTGAAAACCAAATAATGGTTAGTTTTTGTAAAACTAAACAAAAAAATCGTTATTAATAAACAACAAAATTTTGTTTTGATTTTTAAAGTCTTGGACGATTTGTTTTATTTAATTTTACACAAACAAGAAGTTAAGCAACTAAAAAATAGATTTTGAATTTATTTAACTGAATTTTTATATTTAATTTAATTTTTAATACTTTTGTTATTTTTATTATTTTTGTTGGACTAGGTTAAAGTTATTTTTGCTAACGTAAGGTTTATAAGCCTATTGTTGTTGTATAATATTTATACACTTTTTGAATATTACGCCCTTTTTTGGCTCTCTAGCTGCTAATTTTTTATGTACGTGAACACTTATTAGTAATAATTATCGAAAATAAGTGCTAATTTTCTGTAAATAAACACACCCATTTATGTGCAGTATTTTTTTTTTTCTTTAGAAAGTATTCAGTTAATTTAAAAAATAATAATAATAAATAGCAATGCAAAATTAAATAAAAAACGTTTTTATTTCATTCAATTTTTTAATTTATTTTTAATAGTATGGTACTTTTTAAAAAAGATAGTAACATTTTATTTTAATTACAAAACCTTGATTTAAGTCTATCACGGGTGCGAGAGGCTTCCGGAAATGGTTCCGAATTTTCGGCTGACTGTGTTGGCACATTGTGTTCAGTACTAAAATCGCCTATGTAATCTTCCAGCAGCATACCATGTTCAAGCCTGAAATTGTGAAGCACAGTACAGGCGTTTATAATATTTCCAGACGTTTTTGGTGTAGTGTTTATAAAAACCTGTAGGCATTTCAAAATGCCTTTTAACACGCCATTTAAACGCTCAACACAATTTCTGGCTTGAGCATGTATGGTGTTGAAACGCCTTTCTTCTTCATTCGCAGATCTATAAGGTGTTATAAGCCATGGACGTAAAGGGTATCCGAAATCACATAAGTAAAAAATATCATATTAGAAATTAAATACTAATGTTAATAAAATTTGGTAAGTGGTAAGTACTTTGTAGTTAAAATGGTACCAAAAACTAATCAACTACACTCAAAAACAGGCGGAATATTTTATTACACATACCTAAGAGCCAAGAGTGATTGTTTCGGTCGGTTTCATATCTCTATTGCAACATAAAATTAATTTGAGAAGCTTCCCAAATATGAGTCATGAGCAGCTCCTCCGAATCTTGCATATCCACCAATAATTTTCAAATTGTAGTCGCAAATCTAAGAATTCATTTGTTTTGGTAATATTCTTTAAAAATATATACGTATGTATTTATGTACACTTACCAACTGGACATTTTTTGAGCGATAGCCCTTTCTGTTCAAATAGCAGCTCTCAATTTCAGGCTTTGGCTTTTTTATTCGGACATGTGTGCAGTCTGTTGCACCAATTACTCCTGGGAAACCATTAATATGTATGCATATATTATATTTATGAAATACATTTTACCAAAAATGTTGCTTACTTTTGCTTTATAGAATCATACTGAGAAGGTGTTGGAAACTTAATCCATTTTGGCATTAGTTTCCGTTCCAATATGTCAGCTATTTCGTGAACACATCGGCATACCACTGTTTTGCTTACTGATGCAGTAAAATCCTGTCCAATGTCTCTATAAAAAGATCCGGTCGCAAAAAAATGTAAGGCTGAACACATTAGGATAGGCTGTGGAATAAATGTTTTTCTCTGTCGCTTAGACATATGCGGACTTAGCTCTGTTAGCAAGGGAAGAGCTGCGTCCTTACTCAAACGATAAAACTGGGTAAAACGATTCTCCGGAATTGTAAATGGATCAGTTCTATCCCTTAACTTTTGACGATAAATCCTTATCATGTTACACCGATCATGTGATTCAGCACCTATGATCACAACACTAAACATTTTTTTTAACACTTTTTATTAAACATTAACTTTTTTAATAACTTTAAACTTTAATTTTATTATTTTTTTATTTGTGTAACTTTTATTTTCTTTGCCACTAAATTTTCTTCTTCTTATGTGTCATTTTTTTTGCTTTTTGACAGTTGCTCAATGGAATTATTCCAATAACAACGTAATAAGTGTTGCCTCTTTTCACTTTTAATTACAGAAACACTTTTTATTCACAAATCGAGAAACGGTGGTATTTTTTGTTTCATGACTTTTCGATGCGAGAAGTTCGCACTAAAATTACAGAAACGAGGCACAGAACAAGCGAATAGCGAAAATTGGTTTGTTGGATTCTTAAAAAAACTTGAACGTTTTGGTTTGCTTATAGTAATTCTCAATTTTTTTTATTGAGGTTATTATATAAAGACAGAAAATAATTATGAGGTTTTTTAAGAATTTTGGTTGATGTTTACTGATGATTTGGTGTAAGAACCAATGAAATGCATAAAGACAAACTTAACCAACAACAAACCCTATAAATAAACAAGAAAATTGGGATTCAATCCTAAATAATATTTTAAAAAGTGTTGTTAAACAACAAGGTTTTGTTTTCGGTAGCCCTTATAATACATTTAGTAATAACCAATGTTTATTCAAATGTAAGGGGAAAAATAAAATCTAAATAAGTGAATAGCGAATATTGGTTTGTTGGATTCTTAATAAAACTTGAACGTTTTGGTTTGCTTATAGTAATTCTCAATTTGTTTATTGAGGTTATTATATAAAGACAGAAAATATTCATGAGGTTTTTTAAGAATTTCGGTTGAAGTCTACTGATGATTTGGTGTAAGAACCAATGAAATGCATATAGACAAACTTAACCAACAACAGACCCTATAAATAAACAAGAAAATTGGGATTGAATCCTAAATAATATTTTAAAAAGTGTTGTTAAAGCTACCTTCACACTATTCTACAAGTGTTTATATTTTCATTGGATTTTGAAATGATTTTTGGTTTGACTGTCAAAAAATCAAATAAGAAATAATGCGCATTACATTTTGTTTTTACACTATCACATTTGAAATAAAATTAAAATCTGTGTAGTACTTAAACATCTGTTTTTGAGTTTAAAAAAAAAAACTTTAACTTTTAAAGCAAGTATTTTTTTATTTCAATTTAACAAAAGGGTGAATAAATACTGTTAGGCAATAAAAAGTGACGTTCAGACTTGCAGTTAGTTCATCAGACATGTTTTTTAACTAATTTCTGCAATAAATTCTTAATTTCACTTTTAATATTTACTATTTGTAAAAATTTTTGCTGGCGCTAAATCATTAAACAGCTGTTCACCAGGGATGGAACTTTTGATAATATTTTAAACTTTTGCACATTCTTCGGGTGATTATTGATTCCGCATAAACAATAATTCTTCGACGTTTTGTATATTTTTTTTGTATTTGTACTTACAGTTTTATAATTTATTTTAAATAAGGAGGTTGAAACTTAGGCCCGTAATAATTATAAATTTTCAGATGTAAAAAAGTTTTCGAGCGTCGCTTTTATACAAAATCTGTTTTAAAACTTATTTTATATATATATTTATACATATGTGTGTATATGCCTTTAAGTTTTTATGTGATATTTGTATAATATTACTGGTTTTTAAAAGCAAGCTATAAAATCTAAAAAATTTATAATAGTTATCGTAAGTTTACTAAGACCATATTTGTCAGCCATTACATACATTTTTGTTAATAAACCTACCATAAGTATTTTCGCATAGTTTTCAAATATCAAAAATTACCATAAGGTTAGAATTTATTAAAAATTGAAAAAAGGCATTTTAATTTATTAAAAGTTGTGTTTCAGGTACATAACAAAATAGTCAAACTCACACAAATTAATCCAAACCTACCCAAAAGCGTTTCAGGTAACAAATTTTCCACAGCAAAGAGAACGTTTAAGATAAATTTCCTTTCCTGTACAAGGGTTTCAACAAAATTTTTGTTGTAGGTACATTTTTTTATAAAAATCTGTAGATTTCTTTAATATAGAATGCGATTTAGAACATTTAGATACATTTTATATATGATGTATATGCTATGTTTTAAAAATTCTATGGGGTGTAATCGTCTAAATAAAATTTTACTTTTTAACTAAGCAGCATGTGAGCATTTAAAAATGTTCAATTATAGTTTTTTGCGTTTCAGCTAATTTGAGCAACTTTGGCAAGCTTGGAGAGTAATTTTTTTACTCTCATATGTCGGAACAAAATCGAGATCTTTTGGAACACGCTTAATATTTGTTAAGACTTTATAACTGATTAAAACAAATAAACAATGTTTTAAAAATTTTCTTGATTTGCTTTTGCGGGTTAATTAATAAAACGCTTGCATATAATAAATTCAATCAAAAAAATTTGTTTTTTTTATACAAAGTGAGTTTATTTTGCTAAAAGACTCCATTTTTTGACACCTATCGATTTTTTAAAAAATATATAAATATACATATCAAAAGTAATAATTTTACAACACTTTTAATGAAAAAAAATTACTTTTACAACTTTTTAATTTAATTTCAATTAAAAATATTTTATTTCCTACTAAATAACTATAAATTTCATAAAAATATTATTAAAAATTATTTTACAATACCAAACTTTATATAAACTTTCCATGCCTGATTATCTTTATGGCTGCTGTAAATATGCAACTCTGATACATGCAAAATCTAATGGTTTAGAAAAATTTCTAAAAATGAAGACATTTCATAACATAATGTCTTCACACTATTATATTTTCTCATTTTATTTGAGTTTTTTGACAAGTGTTTTTACCCAGTATTATAGTCTGAAGGCACCTTAAACAGCAATGCTTTCTTTTCGGTAGCCCTTATAATACATTTAGTAATAACCAATGGTTATTCAAATGTAAGGGGAAAAAAATCAAAAGAAGCGAATAGCGAATATTGGTTTGATGGATTCTTAAAAAAACTTGAACGTTTTGGTTTGCTTATAGTAATTATCAATTTGTTTATTGTTTGTTTGTTATATAGGTGTGGCACCTCCCATACAACAAAAATACTTTCTTATATAAATTTTAATAACTGTAAAAAAAACTTCAAAAAACGTGTTCATATTTTTTTTAAACCAGTTGAACGCAATTTAAATTATTAGTTTAAAAGTAACAGAAATAACCTAAAAATTACCAATAAAATGTTTATCCCTTTTTACCCCTTAGGATCAAAATTATTAAAGTTTTTTATTCATAATTTTTCGAGACCTGTCGAACGTAATTTTAAAATATAATTTGAGCCCCTTTTTATCTTTTTCGGTTCCGAAGGTACAAAATGAATATAAGCAGTTTTAAAATATGGTTTTTTACCCTGTCTCTTAGAAACCTGTCGAGCGTAAATAAAATAATAATTCTATCTTTTTTTTAGTTCAGAAGCTACAAAATTAACCAACACATATTTCAAGTCTTGCCCTAAGCATTTAGGCTTTGCAATGATGAATCTGTCTGTCAGTAAGCGAGTTTTTAAGCAATTTTTTTCTATACATTGTTTTGTAAGCACAACAAACATTTAAAAAAATGAAATATAAAAAAATATATTTACAAGTGGCGGACAGGGCTACAAAATAATGAAGCCCTTATGAACTGAAGTTTGTGAAGTTTTTCTTGGTAATAGCTTCCCATCATGAAAGATGCAATAGGCTACAGCTTTGCTATTCACGCTTTATCAGTAATTTTCAATAATTATCAAAGAAATAAACAAAACATGTTTATAACGTTATTGACATGCTATTAAGGGATAATATATTGTGAATTGTGTGTGTTTAGGCAAAAAATTCGTTTACTGATTATACAGTATTTATCGCTTATTTGTACTTCGGTTATTAGCGTTTCCCGCTTTTATGCATCCAAGCATGTGCAAGTTCAGGTTGTTATTTAAAATATACATTAAAATTTCGTTTATATGGATTTCTCGCTTTTATGCACCAAAATTTTAATACAATTGAACTAGTTTTAAAAGAAAATGTCCTATATATGCTTCATTGAAAATTTTGCTCAAAATGTACCAAAATTGTTTCCACATAAAGTATCATTCGTATCTATCAAAATGTACTATCACATAAAGTATCATTCCTATCTATCAAAAAATGTTTGCCATAGGTAAACCAAACCAGCCTCGATATTTTAAAATTTAAAAAAGGACCCATCATGAATTTTTCGCAAAACGAGGCATGGATGAGATAGGAGATTTGGTCCGACGTACCCCGCGATCTTAATCCACTAGAGGAACAAATACTCCAAATAATAACGGTGATTGCTGTTGACGGGGATGCATGCACACCGGAATCCGGAGTTGAATTGCATAAACACTTGGACACCACGGACGAAATGTTACAAGAACCTTTAGAGGTAATTGAACTTTGTTTATTTTCAAAAAAATTATTGCAACAATACTAACTATAACCTATTCAATAAATTTTTTTTTACTAAAATACATTTTTAGGAGTTTTTATCGGTAGAAGTTTTAGAAGGTGAAGAAATTTTTATATCACCCGCACCTAAGAAACGAAAATCATCTTCTTCAACTTCTACGCCATCAACATCCAAATACGCCCAAAATAAAAAAAAGGAAACACCACCTGCATTACTATCGTCAAATATTCCAAAATATAACGAAGCTTTGAATACAGCCAAAGAGCTTCATTATGAATTAATGGCAAAAGTAATTAAGCTAGAAAAACAAAACGAAATTATTTTGAGCAAATTGGCAAAAATTGAAAAGATTTTTGAAAACCAAATAATGGTTAGTTTTTGTAAAACTAAACAAAAAAATCGTTATTAATAAACAACAAAATTTTGTTTTGATTTTTAAAGTCTTGGACGATTTGTTTTATTTAATTTTACACAAACAAGAAGTTAAGCAACTAAAAAATAGATTTTGAATTTATTTAACTGAATTTTTATATTTAATTTAATTTTTAATACTTTTGTTATTTTTATTATTTTTGTTATTTGGTTAAAGTTATTTTTGCTAACGTAAGGTTTATAAGCCTATTGTTGTTGTATAATATTTATACACTTTTTGAATATTACGCCCTTTTTTGGCTCTCTAGCTGCTAATTTTTTATGTACGTGAACACTTATTAGTAATAATTATCGAAAATTAGTGCTAATTTTCTGTAAATAAACACACCCATTTATGTGCAGTATTTTTTTTTCTTTAGAAAGTATTCAGTTAATTTAAAAAATAATAATAATAAATAGCAATGCAAAATTAAATAAAAAACGTTTTTATTTCATTCAATTTCTAAATTTATTTTTAATAGTATGGTACTTTTTAAAAAAGATAGTAACATTTTATTTTAATTACAAAACCTTGATTTAAGTCTATCACGGATGCGAGAGGCTTCCGGAAATGGTTCCGAATTTTCGGCTGACTGTGTTGGCACATTGTGTTCAGTACTAAAATCGCCTATGTAATCTTCCAGCAGCATACCATGTTCAAGCCTGAAATTGTGAAGCACAGTACAGGCGTTTATAATATTTCCAGACGTTTTTGGTGTAGTGTTTATAAAAACCTGTAGGCATTTCAAAATGCCTTTTAACACGCCATTTAAACGCTCAACACAATTTCTGGCTTGAGCATGTATGGTGTTGAAACGCCTTTCTTCTTCATTCGCAGATCTATAAGGTGTTATAAGCCATGGACGTAAAGGGTATCCGAAATCACATAAGTAAAAAATATCATATTAGAAATTAAATACTAATGTTAATAAAATTTGGTAAGTGGTAAGTACTTTGTAGTTAAAATGGTACCAAAAACTAATCAACTACACTCAAAAACAGGCGGAATATTTTATTACACATACCTAAGAGCCAAGAGTGATTGTTTCGGTCGGTTTCATATCTCTATTGCAACACAAAATTAATTTGAGAAGCTTCCCAAATATGAGTCATGAGCAGCTCCTCCGAATCTTGCATATCCACCAATAATTTTCATATTGTAGTCGCAAATCTAAGAATTCATTTGTTTTGTTAATATTCTTTAAAAATATATACGTATGTATTTATGTACACTTACCAACTGGACATTTTTTGAGCGATAGCCCTTTCTGTTCAAATAGCAGCTCTCAATTTCAGGCTTTGGCTTTTTTATTCGGACATGTGTGCAGTCTGTTGCACCAATTACTCCTGGGAAACCATTAATATGTATGCATATATTATATTTATGAAATACATTTTACCAAAAATGTTGCTTACTTTTGCTTTATAGAATCATACTGAGAAGGTGTTGGAAACTTAATCCATTTGGCATTAGTTTCCGTTCCAATATGTCAGCTATTTCGTGAACACATCGGCATACCACTGTTTTGCTTACTGATGCAGTAAAATCCTGTCCAATGTCTCTATAAAAAGATCCGGTCGCAAAAAAATGTAAGGCTGAACACATTAGGATAGGCTGTGGAATAAATGTTTTTCTCTGTCGCTTAGACATATGCGGACTTAGCTCTGTTAGCAAGGGAAGAGCTGCGTCCTTACTCAAACGATAAAACTGGGTAAAACGATTCTCCGGAATTGTAAATGGATCAGTTCTATCCCTTAACTTTTGACGATAAATCCTTATCATGTTACGCCGATCATGTGATTCAGCACCTATGATCACAACACTAAACATTTTTTTTAACACTTTTTATTAAACATTAACTTTTTTAATAACTTTAAACTTTAATTTTATTATTTTTTTATTTGTGTAACTTTTATTTTCTTTGCCACTAAATTTTCTTCTTCTTATGTGTCATTTTTTTTGCTTTTTGACAGTTGCTCAATGGAATTATTCCAATAACAACGTAATAAGTGTTGCCTCTTTTCACTTTTAATTACAGAAACACTTTTTATTCACAAATCGAGAAACGGTGGTATTTTTTGTTTCATGACTTTTCGATGCGAGAAGTTCACACTAAAATTACAGAAACGAGGCACAGAACAAGCGAATAGCGAAAATTGGTTTGTTGGATTCTTAAAAAAACTTGAACGTTTTGGTTTGCTTATAGTAATTCTCAATTTTTTTTATTGAGGTTATTATATAAAGACAGAAAATAATTATGAGGTTTTTTAAGAATTTTGGTTGATGTTTACTGATGATTTGGTGTAAGAACCAATGAAATGCATAAAGACAAACTTAACCAACAACAAACCCTATAAATAAACAAGAAAATTGGGATTCAATCCTAAATAATATTTTAAAAAGTGTTGTTAAACAACAAGGTTTTGTTTTCGGTAGCCCTTATAATACATTTAGTAATAACCAATGTTTATTCAAATGTAAGGGGAAAAATAAAATCTAAATAAGTGAATAGCGAATATTGGTTTGTTGGATTCTTAATAAAACTTGAACGTTTTGGTTTGCTTATAGTAATTCTCAATTTGTTTATTGAGGTTATTATATAAAGACAGAAAATATTCATGAGGTTTTTTAAGAATTTCGGTTGAAGTCTACTGATGATTTGGTGTAAGAACCAATGAAATGCATATAGACAAACTTAACCAACAACAAACCCTATAAATAAACAAGAAAATTGGGATTGAATCCTAAATAATATTTTAAAAAGTGTTGTTAAAGCTACCTTCACACTATTCTACAAGTGTTTATATTTTCATTGGATTTTGAAATGATTTTTGGTTTGACTGTCAAAAAATCAAATAAGAAATAATGCGCATTACATTTTGTTTTTACACTATCACATTTGAAATAAAATTAAAATCTGTGTAGTACTTAAACATCTGTTTTTGAGTTTAAAAAAAAAAACTTTAACTTTTAAAGCAAGTATTTTTTTATTTCAATTTAACAAAAGGGTGAATAAATACTGTTAGGCAATAAAAAGTGACGTTCAGACTTGCAGTTAGTTCATCAGACATGTTTTTTAACTAATTTCTGCAATAAATTCTTAATTTCACTTTTAATATTTACTATTTGTAAAAATTTTTGCTGGCGCTAAATCATTAAACAGCTGTTCACCAGGGATGGAACTTTTGATAATATTTTAAACTTTTGCACATTCTTCGGGTGATTATTGATTCCGCATAAACAATAATTCTTCGACGTTTTGTATATTTTTTTTGTATTTGTACTTACAGTTTTATAATTTATTTTAAATAAGGAGGTTGAAACTTAGGCCCGTAATAATTATAAATTTTCAGATGTAAAAAAGTTTTCGAGCGTCGCTTTTATACAAAATCTGTTTTAAAACTTATTTTATATATATATTTATACATATGTGTGTATATGCCTTTAAGTTTTTATGTGATATTTGTATAATATTACTGGTTTTTAAAAGCAAGCTATAAAATCTAAAAAATTTATAATAGTTATCGTAAGTTTACTAAGACCATATTTGTCAGCCATTACATACATTTTTGTTAATAAACCTACCATAAGTATTTTCGCATAGTTTTCAAATATCAAAAATTACCATAAGGTTAGAATTTATTAAAAATTGAAAAAAGGCATTTTAATTTATTAAAAGTTGTGTTTCAGGTACATTACAAAATAGTCAAACTCACACAAATTAATCCAAACCTACCCAAAAGCGTTTCAGGTAACAAATTTTCCACAGCAAAGAGAACGTTTAAGATAAATTTCCTTTCCTGTACAAGGGTTTCAACAAAATTTTTGTTGTAGGTACATTTTTTTATAAAAATCTGTAGATTTCTTTAATATAGAATGCGATTTAGAACATTTAGATACATTTTATATATGATGTATATGCTATGTTTTAAAAATTCTATGGGGTGTAATCGTCTAAATAAAATTTTACTTTTTAACTAAGCAGCATGTGAGCATTTAAAAATGTTCAATTATAGTTTTTTGCGTTTCAGCTAATTTGAGCAACTTTGGCAAGCTTGGAGAGTAATTTCTTTACTCTCATATGTCGGAACAAAATCGAGATCTTTTGGAACACGCTTAATATTTGTTAAGACTTTATAACTGATTAAAACAAATAAACAATGTTTTAAAAATTTTCTTGATTTGCTTTTGCGGGTTAATTAATAAAACGCTTGCATATAATAAATTCAATCAAAAAAATTTGTTTTTTTTATACAAAGTGAGTTTATTTTGCTAAAAGACTCCATTTTTTGACACCTATCGATTTTTTAAAAAATATATAAATATACATATCAAAAGTAATAATTTTACAACACTTTTAATGAAAAAAAATTACTTTTACAACTTTTTAATTTAATTTCAATTAAAAATATTTTATTTCCTACTAAATAACTATAAATTTCATAAAAATATTATTAAAAATTATTTTACAATACCAAACTTTATATAAACTTTCCATGCCTGATTATCTTTATGGCTGCTGTAAATACATGCAAAATCTAATGGTTTAGAAAAATTTCTAAAAATGAAGACATTTCATAACATAATGTCTTCACACTATTATATTTTCTCATTTTATTTGAGTTTTTTGACAAGTGTTTTTACCCAGTATTATAGTCTGAAGGCACCTTAAACAGCAATGCTTTCTTTTCGGTAGCCCTTATAATACATTTAGTAATAACCAATGGTTATTCAAATGTAAGGGGAAAAAAATCAAAAGAAGCGAATAGCGAATATTGGTTTGATGGATTCTTAAAAAAACTTGAACGTTTTGGTTTGCTTATAGTAATTATCAATTTGTTTATTGTTTGTTTGTTATATAGGTGTGGCACCTCCCATACAACAAAAATACTTTCTTATATAAATTTTAATAACTGTAAAAAAAACTTCAAAAAACGTGTTCATATTTTTTTTAAACCAGTTGAACGCAATTTAAATTATTAGTTTAAAAGTAACAGAAATAACCTAAAAATTACCAATAAAATGTTTATCCCTTTTTACCCCTTAGGATCAAAATTATTAAAGTTTTTTATTCATAATTTTTCGAGACCTGTCGAACGTAATTTTAAAATATAATTTGAGCCCCTTTTTATCTTTTTCGGTTCCGAAGGTACAAAATGAATATAAGCAGTTTTAAAATATGGTTTTTTACCCTGTCTCTTAGAAACCTGTCGAGCGTAAATAAAATAATAATTCTATCTTTTTTTTAGTTCAGAAGCTACAAAATTAACCAACACATATTTCAAGTCTTGCCCTAAGCATTTAGGCTTTGCAATGATGAATCTGTCTGTCAGTAAGCGAGTTTTTAAGCAATTTTTTTCTATACATTGTTTTGTAAGCACAACAAACATTTAAAAAAATGAAATATAAAAAAATATATTTACAAGTGGCGGACAGGGCTACAAAATAATGAAGCCCTTATGAACTGAAGTTTGTGAAGTTTTTCTTGGTAATAGCTTCCCATCATGAAAGATGCAATAGGCTACAGCTTTGCTATTCACGCTTTATCAGTAATTTTCAATAATTATCAAAGAAATAAACAAAACATGTTTATAACGTTATTGACATGCTATTAAGGGATAATATATTGTGAATTGTGTGTGTTTAGGCAAAAAATTCGTTTACTGATTATACAGTATTTATCGCTTATTTGTACTTCGGTTATTAGCGTTTCCCGCTTTTATGCATCCAAGCATGTGCAAGTTCAGGTTGTTATTTAAAATATACATTAAAATTTCGTTTATATGGATTTCTCGCTTTTATGCACCAAAATTTTAATACAATTGAACTAGTTTTAAAAGAAAATGTCCTATATATGCTTCATTGAAAATTTTGCTCAAAATGTACCAAAATTGTTTCCACATAAAGTATCATTCGTATCTATCAAAATGTACTATCACATAAAGTATCATTCCTATCTATCAAAAAATGTTTGCCATAGGTAAACCAAACCAGCCTCGATATTTTAAAATTTAAAAAAGGACCCATCATGAATTTTTCGCAAAACGAGGCATGGATGAGATAGGAGAAGGTAGGATCACACGATTGCCACAATGCGTCAATTTTGCCCAATTTTTATTGGGCTAAATTGGTGCACAAAAACTTAATTGTCCCAATAAAATTTACTGCAGTCACACGATTGTTTCATGTTACCAAAATTTGATTGCCGTAAGTTGCCGCAAAACGATTAAGTGGCAACAGTTGTCGCATTCCAGTCACACGATTGTTATAAGATTCGGCAACTCTGAGAAACAGCTGTTGTGTTTTTATATGATTTATTAGTTTGGTTTTTTCAACATAAATTTTAAGAAATTTTTTTGTGTTTTTATTATGCATTCTCTAAAAAAAAAGAAAATTGTGTCGGCATTAGTTATCGTGTGTGCACTTGATGAAATAAACAACAAAAAAAAGGAAAAAAGAAAGGTTAAAAGAAGTACTTGGGTCAGAGACTGGCTAACAAAAAGAAGCACTGAAGGCGCCTATGAAAAAACACTAATGGAGTTCCGTGAAGTTGATAACCAAAATTTTTTATTTAAAAATTTTATTCGGATGGATGATGAAACGTTTAAAGAATTGTTGGAACTAGTGTCACCATATATTAGGAAACAAGACACAAATATGCGTAAGGCTATTTCAGAAGAAGAACGCTTAGCAGTTACACTTCGATTTCTAGCTTCTGGAGATAGTTATAAAAGCCTTTCGGTCTTTTTCCGTATTGCCCCAAACACTATATCACTTTTTGTACCAAGTGTTTGTGATGCAATCTATAAAGCTTTGAAAGATACATACTTAAAGGTATAATTCAAAATATATTTATGTATATTTTTGTTTTCTTTTTCAATTGCACCACCTATATATGTATATTATTTATATTCATCAGGTACCATCCACCCAAGAAGAATGGAATGAAGTAGCTTTTAAATTTAACAAGCTGTGGAATTTTCCGAATTGCATTGGGGCAGTTGACGGCAAACATGTGCAAATTGTAGCGCCACCGAAATCAGGAAGCACATTTTATAATTATAAAGGCACGCATAGTATAGTGCTAATGGCTGTTGTTGATGCCGAATATAACTTTTTATATGTTGACGTTGGCTGCAATGGACGTGTGTCGGATGGTGGAGTGTTTGGAAACTGCTCTTTTCAACGTGCTTTAGATAACAACGACCTCAATTTGCCCCTACCAAAACCCTTGCCAGGTCGTGAAGCAAACGTACCATTTGTTTTGGTAGCTGATGATGCTTTTCGTATGCAGAAGCATTTGCTAAAGCCGTATCCTGGTAAAAGCTTATCAGCTGGGCAGAGAATTTTCAACTACAGGTTATCTAGAGCACGGCGTATCGTAGAAAATGCGTTTGGTATTATGGCAAAGCGTTTTCAAATATTTTCACGTCCTTCTAAATTAAACGCAGAAAAAACAACTTCTACAACTTTAGCTTGCTGTGCGCTGCACAATTTTTTGTTAAAAAAAAACATTAACTATACAACATCGATGCTTGTTGATCGCTACGATGATAACGGCGTTTTAATTCCGGGCACATGGAGGAATGATTTACAGCTAGTGGATGTGAATGGAACAGAAAATGCTCCAAGCTCATATGTAAGTTATGAAGCAAAAGCCATTCGTGAAGAGCTGGAAAATTATTTTATGTCGGCAACTGGGGAATTGCCCTGGCAATATAAATATATATAAGCAAATATATAACAATATATGTATAAACAAATAAACAAATAAATAATAAAACATAAATATTTAATTCCATATCAAAAATTCACTTTTTTATTTATCACACTATGTATTAAATAATTTACTCTAATTCATTTAAAATAAATATTTTTTGTACTTCAATACTATCACAATTGTATTACAAACAAAATATTAATAATATTAAAAAAATCTAAAAAAAAACAAAACAAAAACAACTTCAATGTTAAAAACACAAAAAAAAAAACTTCAATATTAAAAAAAAAAACAACGAATCAAAAACTTAGGGCTAATTTTCTTCCTCAGCTTCTAATGCTGCTTCCATTGCAATCTTTACAAGTTGAAAGTGCAACTTGTTGGCAGTCTTCTTATTTTTTTTGGCAACTTCGCGCATTTGTGACGCCAAATACATTCCGATTGAATGCCAATTGTCCTCTTCCGCCTCTAAGCATTTGACTGCGCGCTGCAGTATGTCTTTTTTATCTATTTCTTGCGTCTGAGGAAGGGAAGGGATTTGCGACGTACTACAGCCTTCTTGAATTTCTGGAACATCTAGTGTTGACACAGAACTTGAACTTTTTGCTGCATTATGGCGGTCATAAAACTGCATAGCAGTCCAATGGGGCCAATGTGGCTGGCTGCTTTCTACTCCTTGGCCAGACTTTGCTTTAATTTTTTTTTTTACATTTTGAAATGCCGTTTTTACATTGGCCCATTTTGCTTTGCAGTCTTCCGCCGTATGTTCTGGACACTTTTTCTCAATTTCGCGCCATGCCTGCTCCCGTTTGTATCGATCTTTGTACTCAGGAGAAGAGTATTCCCAAACACACGGGTGCGCTTCTACAGCTTCTATTAAATCATTAATGGCACTGTAGGTCCAAGTTGAAGAAACACTTGGCTTTTTCCTTTTTTTGGGCAATGGTGTTTGCACCGCTTCTAGGGAGCAGTAAACCAGTTCAGCGCTCATGGAATCGTCATATTCTATAATTTCTTCTTCATATTCCATATTCAAACTGCAATTAAATTAAAATTTTAACATTTACAATAATTAAATTTTATTTTACTTACGAAAGCAATTGGTTTTCAACAGTCACGAAAAAAATTTAAAAAAAATAAATAAAATGGCGCCTATTGTCGTATTTGATTGCCGCACGAGAAGCCAATAAATATTGGCGTTTTTTTAACATTTTCATTGGTGCTTGGTTGTACATAAAACATTCACATGATTGACGTACCAGAGTTGTATTTTATTGGGCCAACTAAGCACAATAATATTGGTGGTTGCCGTATCCGGCAATAAATTGTGAAATCACACGATTGGCATATAAAATATACCAAAAATTGGTGCATTGTGTCAATCGTGTGATCCTAGCTTAAGGGGAAAAAAATCAAAAGAAGCGAATAGCGAATATTGGTTTGATGGATTCTTAAAAAAACTTGAACGTTTTGGTTTGCTTATAGTAATTATCAATTTGTTTATTGTTTGTTTGTTATATAGGTGTGGCACCTCCCATACAACAAAAATACTTTCTTATATAAATTTTAATAACTGTAAAAAAAACGTGTTCATATTTTTTTTAAACCAGTTGAACGCAATTTAAATTATTAGTTTAAAAGTAACAGAAATAACCTAAAAATTACCAATAAAATGTTTATCCCTTTTTACCCCTTAGGATCAAAATTATTAAAGTTTTTTATTCATAATTTTTCGAGACCTGTCGAACGTAATTTTAAAATATAATTTGAGCCCCTTTTTATCTTTTTCGGTTCCGAAGGTACAAAATGAATATAAGCAGTTTTAAAATATGGTTTTTTACCCTGTCTCTTAGAAACCTGTCGAGCGTAAATAAAATAATAATTCTATCTTTTTTTTAGTTCAGAAGCTACAAAATTAACCAACACATATTTCAAGTCTTGCCCTAAGCATTTAGGCTTTGCAATGATGAATCTGTCTGTCAGTAAGCGAGTTTTTAAGCAATTTTTTTCTATACATTGTTTTGTAAGCACAACAAACATTTAAAAAAATGAAATATAAAAAAATATATTTACAAGTGGCGGACAGGGCTACAAAATAATGAAGCCCTTATGAACTGAAGTTTGTGAAGTTTTTCTTGGTAATAGCTTCCCATCATGAAAGATGCAATAGGCTACAGCTTTGCTATTCACGCTTTATCAGTAATTTTCAATAATTATCAAAGAAATAAACAAAACATGTTTATAACGTTATTGACATGCTATTAAGGGATAATATATTGTGAATTGTGTGTGTTTAGGCAAAAAATTCGTTTACTGATTATACAGTATTTATCGCTTATTTGTACTTCGGTTATTAGCGTTTCCCGCTTTTATGCATCCAAGCATGTGCAAGTTCAGGTTGTTATTTAAAATATACATTAAAATTTCGTTTATATGGATTTCTCGCTTTTATGCACCAAAATTTTAATACAATTTGAACTAGTTTTAAAAGAAAATGTCCTATATATGCTTCATTGAAAATTTTGCTCAAAATGTACCAAAATTGTTTCCACATAAAGTATCATTCGTATCTATCAAAATGTACTATCACATAAAGTATCATTCCTATCTATCAAAAAATGTTTGCCATAGGTAAACCAAACCAGCCTCGATATTTTAAAATTTAAAAAAGGACCCATCATGAATTTTTCGCAAAACGAGGCATGGATGAGATAGGAGATTTGGTCCGACGTACCCCGCGATCTTAATCCACTAGAGGAACAAATACTCCAAATAATAACGGTGATTGCTGTTGACGGGGATGCATGCACACCGGAATCCGAAATTGAATTGCATAAACACTTGGACACCACGGACGAAATGTTACAAGAACCTTTAGAGGTAATTGAACTTTGTTTATTTTCAAAAAATGATTGCAACAATACTAACTATAACCTATTCAATAAATTTTTTTTACTAAAATACATTTTTAGGAGTTTTTATCGGTAGAAGTTTTAGAAGGTGAAGAAATTTTTATATCACCCGCACCTAAGAAACAAAAATCATCTTCTTCAACTTCTACGCCATCAACATCCAAATACGCCCAAAATAAAAAAAGGAAACACCACCTGCATTACTATCGTCAAATATTCCAAAATATAACGAAGCTTTGAATACAGCCAAAGAGCTTCATTATGAATTAATGGCAAAAGTAATTAAGCTAGAAAAACAAAACGAAATTATTTTGAGCAAATTGGCAAAAATTGAAAAGATTTTTGAAAACCAAATAATGGTTAGTTTTTGTAAAACTAAACAAAAAAATCGTTATTAATAAACAACAAAATTTTGTTTTGATTTTTAAAGTCTTGGACGATTTGTTTTATTTAATTTTACACAAACAAGAAGTTAAGCAACTAAAAAATAGATTTTGAATTTATTTAACTGAATTTTTATATTTAATTTAATTTTTAATACTTTTGTTATTTTTATTATTTTTGTTGGACTAGGTTAAAGTTATTTTTGCTAACGTAAGGTTTATAAGCCTATTGTTGTTGTATAATATTTATACACTTTTTGAATATTACGCCCTTTTTTGGCTCTCTAGCTGCTAATTTTTTATGTACGTGAACACTTATTAGTAATAATTATCGAAAATTAGTGCTAATTTTCTGTAAATAAACACACCCATTTATGTGCAGTATTTTTTTTTCTTTAGAAAGTATTCAGTTAATTTAAAAAATAATAATAATAAATAGCAATGCAAAATTAAATAAAAAACGTTTTTATTTCATTCAATTTCTAAATTTATTTTTAATAGTATGGTACTTTTTAAAAAAGATAGTAACATTTTATTTTAATTACAAAACCTTGACTTAAGTCTATCACGGATGCGAGAGGCTTCCGGAAATGGTTCCGAATTTTCGGCTGACTGTGTTGGCACATTGTGTTCAGTACTAAAATCGCCTATGTAATCTTCCAGCAGCATACCATGTTCAAGCCTGAAATTGTGAAGCACAGTACAGGCGTTTATAATATTTCCAGACGTTTTTGGTGTAGTGTTTATAAAAACCTGTAGGCATTTCAAAATGCCTTTTAACACGCCATTTAAACGCTCAACACAATTTCTGGCTTGAGCATGTATGGTGTTGAAACGCCTTTCTTCTTCATTCGCAGATCTATAAGGTGTTATAAGCCATGGACGTAAAGGGTATCCGAAATCACATAAGTAAAAAATATCATATTAGAAATTAAATACTAATGTTAATAAAATTTGGTAAGTGGTAAGTACTTTGTAGTTAAAATGGTACCAAAAACTAATCAACTACACTCAAAAACAAGCGGAATATTTTATTACACATACCTAAGAGCCAAGAGTGATTGTTTCGGTCGGTTTCATATCTCTATTGCAACACAAAATTAATTTGAGAAGCTTCCCAAATATGAGTCATGAGCAGCTCCTCCGAATCTTGCATATCCACCAATAATTTTCATATTGTAGTCGCAAATCTAAGAATTCATTTGTTTTGTTAATATTCTTTAAAAATATATACGTATGTATTTATGTACACTTACCAACTGGACATTTTTTGAGCGATAGCCCTTTCTGTACAAATAGCAGCTCTCAATTTCAGGCTTTGGCTTTTTTATTCGGACATGTGTGCAGTCTGTTGCACCAATTACTCCTGGGAAACCATTAATATGTATGCATATATTATATTTATGAAATACATTTTACCAAAAATGTTGCTTACTTTTGCTTTATAGAATCATACTGAGAAGGTGTTGGAAACTTAATCCATTTTGGCATTAGTTTCCGTTCCAATATGTCAGCTATTTCGTGAACACATCGGCATACCACTGTTTTGCTTACTGATGCAGTAAAATCCTGTCCAATGTCTCTATAAAAAGATCCGGTCGCAAAAAAATGTAAGGCTGAACACATTAGGATAGGCTGTGGAATAAATGTTTTTCTCTGTCGCTTAGACATATGCGGACTTAGCTCTGTTAGCAAGGGAAGAGCTGCGTCCTTACTCAAACGATAAAACTGGGTAAAACGATTCTCCGGAATTGTAAATGGATCAGTTCTATCCCTTAACTTTTGACGATAAATCCTTATCATGTTACGCCGATCATGTGATTCAGCACCTATGATCACAACACTAAACATTTTTTTAACACTTTTTATTAAACATTAACTTTTTTAATAACTTTAAACTTTAATTTTATTATTTTTTTATTTGTGTAACTTTTATTTTCTTTGCCACTAAATTTTCTTCTTCTTATGTGTCATTTTTTTTGCTTTTTGACAGTTGCTCAATGGAATTATTCCAATAACAACGTAATAAGTGTTGCCTCTTTTCACTTTTAATTACAGAAACACTTTTTATTCACAAATCGAGAAACGGTGGTATTTTTTGTTTCATGACTTTTCGATGCGAGAAGTTCGCACTAAAATTACAGAAACGAGGCACAGAACAAGCGAATAGCGAAAATTGGTTTGTTGGATTCTTAAAAAAACTTGAACGTTTTGGTTTGCTTATAGTAATTCTCAATTTTTTTTATTGAGGTTATTATATAAAGACAGAAAATAATTATGAGGTTTTTTAAGAATTTTGGTTGATGTTTACTGATGATTTGGTGTAAGAACCAATGAAATGCATAAAGACAAACTTAACCAACAACAAACCCTATAAATAAACAAGAAAATTGGGATTCAATCCTAAATAATATTTTAAAAAGTGTTGTTAAACAACAAGGTTTTGTTTTCGGTAGCCCTTATAATACATTTAGTAATAACCAATGTTTATTCAAATGTAAGGGGAAAAATAAAATCTAAATAAGTGAATAGCGAATATTGGTTTGTTGGATTCTTAATAAAACTTGAACGTTTTGGTTTGCTTATAGTAATTCTCAATTTGTTTATTGAGGTTATTATATAAAGACAGAAAATATTCATGAGGTTTTTTAAGAATTTCGGTTGAAGTCTACTGATGATTTGGTGTAAGAACCAATGAAATGCATATAGACAAACTTAACCAACAACAAACCCTATAAATAAACAAGAAAATTGGGATTGAATCCTAAATAATATTTTAAAAAGTGTTGTTAAAGCTACCTTCACACTATTCTACAAGTGTTTATATATTCATTGGATTTTGAAATGATTTTTGGTTTGACTGTCAAAAAATCAAATAAGAAATAATGCGCATTACATTTTGTTTTTACACTATCACATTTGAAATAAAATTAAAATCTGTGTAGTACTTAAACATCTGTTTTTGAGTTTAAAAAAAAACTTTAACTTTTAAAGCAAGTATTTTTTTATTTGAATTTTACAAAAGGGTGAAAAAATACTGTTAGGCAATAAAAAGTGACGTTCAGACTTGCAGTTAGTTCATCAGACATGTTTTTTAACTAATTTCTGCAATAAATTCTTAATTTCACTTTTAATATTTACTATTTGTAAAAATTTTTGCTGGCGCTAAATCATTAAACAGCTGTTCACCAGGGATGGAACTTTTGATAATATTTTAAACTTTTGCGCATTCTTCGGGTGATTATTGATTCCGCATAAACAATAATTCTTCGACGTTTTGTATATTTTTTTTGTATTTGTACTTACAGTTTTATAATTTATTTTAAATAAGGAGGTTGAAACTTAGGCCCGTAATAATTATAAATTTTCAGATGTAAAAAAGTTTTCGAGCGTCGCTTTTATACAAAATCTGTTTTAAAACTTATTTTATATATATATTTATACATATGTGTGTATATGCCTTTAAGTTTTTATGTGATATTTTTATAATATTACTGGTTTTTAAAAGCAAGCTATAAAATCTAAAAAATTTATAATAGTTATCGTAAGTTTACTAAGACCATATTTGTCAGCCATTACATACATTTTTGTTAATAAACCTACCATAAGTATTTTCGCATAGTTTTCAAATATCAAAAATTACCATAAGGTTAGAATTTATTAAAAATTGAAAAAAGGCATTTTAATTTATTAAAAGTTGTGTTTCAGGTACATAACAAAATAGTCAAACTCACACAAATTAATCCAAACCTACCCAAAAGCGTTTCAGGTAACAAATTTTCCACAGCAAAGAGAACGTTTAAGATAAATTTCCTTTCCTGTACAAGGGTTTCAACAAAATTTTTGTTGTAGGTACATTTTTTTATAAAAATCTGTAGATTTCTTTAATATAGAATGCGATTTAGAACATTTAGATACATTTTATATATGATGTATATGCTATGTTTTAAAAATTCTATGGGGTGTAATCGTCTAAATAAAATTTTACTTTTTAACTAAGCAGCATGTGAGCATTTAAAAATGTTCAATTATGGTTTTTTGCGTTTCAGCTAATTTGAGCAACTTTGGCAAGCTTGGAGAGTAATTTCTTTACTCTCATATGTCGGAACAAAATCGAGATCTTTTGGAACACGCTTAATATTTGTTAAGACTTTATAACTGATTAAAACAAATAAACAATGTTTTAAAAATTTTCTTGATTTGCTTTTGCGGGTTAATTAATAAAACGCTTGCATATAATAAATTCAATCAAAAAAATTTGTTTTTTTTATACAAAGTGAGTTTATTTTGCATTTTTTGACACCTATCGATTTTTTAAAAATATATAAATATACATATCAAAAGTAATAATTTTACAACACTTTTAATGAAAAAAAATTACTTTTACAACTTTTTAATTTAATTTCAATTAAAAATATTTTATTTCCTACTAAATAACTATAAATTTCATAAAAATATTATTAAAAATTATTTTACAATGCCAAACTTTATATAAACTTTCCATGCCTGATTATCTTTATGGCTGCTGTAAATATGCAACTCTGATACATGCAAAATCTAATGGTTTAGAAAAATTTCTAAAAATGAAGACATTTCATAACATAATGTCTTCACACTATTATATTTTCTCATTTTATTTGAGTTTTTTGACAAGTGTTTTTACCCAGTATTATAGTCTGAAGGCACCTTAAACAGCAATGCTTTCTTTTCGGTAGCCCTTATAATACATTTAGTAATAACCAATGGTTATTCAAATGTAAGGGGAAAAAAATCAAAAGAAGCGAATAGCGAATATTGGTTTGATGGATTCTTAAAAAAACTTGAACGTTTTGGTTTGCTTATAGTAATTATCAATTTGTTTATTGTTTGTTTGTTATATAGGTGTGGCACCTCCCATACAACAAAAATACTTTCTTATATAAATTTTAATAACTGTAAAAAAAACTTCAAAAAACGTGTTCATATTTTTTTTAAACCAGTTGAACGCAATTTAAATTATTAGTTTAAAAGTAACAGAAATAACCTAAAAATTACCAATAAAATGTTTATCCCTTTTTACCCCTTAGGATCAAAATTATTAAAGTTTTTTATTCATAATTTTTCGAGACCTGTCGAACGTAATTTTAAAATATAATTTGAGCCCCTTTTTATCTTTTTCGGTTCCGAAGGTACAAAATGAATATAAGCAGTTTTAAAATATGGTTTTTTACCCTGTCTCTTAGAAACCTGTCGAGCGTAAATAAAATAATAATTCTATCTTTTTTTTAGTTCAGAAGCTACAAAATTAACCAACACATATTTCAAGTCTTGCCCTAAGCATTTAGGCTTTGCAATGATGAATCTGTCTGTCAGTAAGCGAGTTTTTAAGCAATTTTTTTCTATACATTGTTTTGTAAGCACAACAAACATTTAAAAAAATGAAATATAAAAAAATATATTTACAAGTGGCGGACAGGGCTACAAAATAATGAAGCCCTTATGAACTGAAGCTTGTGAAGTTTTTCTTGGTGATAGCTTCCCATCATGAAAGATGCAATAGGCTACAGCTTTGCTATTCACGCTTTATCAGTAATTTTCAATAATTATCAAAGAAATAAACAAAACATGTTTATAACGTTATTGACATGCTATTAAGGGATAATATATTGTGAATTGTGTGTGTTTAGGCAAAAAATTCGTTTACTGATTATACAGTATTTATCGCTTATTTGTACTTCGGTTATTAGCGTTTCCCGCTTTTATGCATCCAAGCATGTGCAAGTTCAGGTTGTTATTTAAAATATACATTAAAATTTCGTTTATATGGATTTCTCGCTTTTATGCACCAAAATTTTAATACAATTTGAACTAGTTTTAAAAGAAAATGTCCTATATATGCTTCATTGAAAATTTTGCTCAAAATGTACCAAAATTGTTTCCACATAAAATATCATTCGTATCTATCAAAATGTACTATCACATAAAGTATCATTTCTATCTATCAAAAAATGTTTGCCATAGGTAAACCAAACCAGCCTCGATATTTTAAAATTTAAAAAAGGACCCATCATGAATTTTTCGCAAAACGAGGCATGGATGAGATAGGAGATTTGGTCCGACGTACCCCGCGATCTTAATCCACTAGAGGAACAAATACTCCAAATAATAACGGTGATTGCTGTTGACGGGGATGCATGCACACCGGAATCCGGAGTTGAATTGCATAAACACTTGGACACCACGGACGAAATGTTACAAGAACCTTTAGAGGTAATTGAACTTTGTTTATTTTCAAAAAATGATTGCAACAATACTAACTATAACCTATTCAATAAATTTTTTTTACTAAAATACATTTTAAGGAGTTTTTATCGGTAGAAGTTTTAGAAGGTGAAGAAATTTTTATATCACCCGCACCTAAGAAACAAAAATCATCTTCTTCAACTTCTACGCCATCAACATCCAAATACGCCCAAAATAAAAAAAGGAAACACCACCTGCATTACTATCGTCAAATATTCCAAAATATAACGAAGCTTTGAATACAGCCAAAGAGCTTCATTATGAATTAATGGCAAAAGTAATTAAGCTAGAAAAACAAAACGAAATTATTTTGAGCAAATTGGCAAAAATTGAAAAGATTTTTGAAAACCAAATAATGGTTAGTTTTTGTAAAACTAAACAAAAAAATCGTTATTAATAAACAACAAAATTTTGTTTCGATTTTTAAAGTCTTGGACGATTTGTTTTATTTAATTTTACACAAACAAGAAGTTAAGCAACTAAAAAATAGATTTTGAATTTATTTAACTGAATTTTTATATTTAATTTAATTTTTAATACTTTTGTTATTTTTATTATTTTTGTTATTTGGTTAAAGTTATTTTTGCTAACGTAAGGTTTATAAGCCTATTGTTGTTGTATAATATTTATACACTTTTTGAATATTACGCCCTTTTTTGGCTCTCTAGCTGCTAATTTTTTATGTACGTGAACACTTATTAGTAATAATTATCGAAAATTAGTGCTAATTTTCTGTAAATAAACACACCCATTTATGTGCAGTATTTTTTTTTCTTTAGAAAGTATTCAGTTAATTTAAAAAATAATAATAATAAATAGCAATGCAAAATTAAATAAAAAACGTTTTTATTTCATTCAATTTCTAAATTTATTTTTAATAGTATGGTACTTTTTAAAAAAGATAGTAACATTTTATTTTAATTACAAAACCTTGATTTAAGTCTATCACGGATGCGAGAGGCTTCCGGAAATGGTTCCGAATTTTCGGCTGACTGTGTTGGCACATTGTGTTCAGTACTAAAATCGCCTATGTAATCTTCCAGCAGCATACCATGTTCAAGCCTGAAATTGTGAAGCACAGTACAGGCGTTTATAATATTTCCAGACGTTTTTGGTGTAGTGTTTATAAAAACCTGTAGGCATTTCAAAATGCCTTTTAACACGCCATTTAAACGCTCAACACAATTTCTGGCTTGAGCATGTATGGTGTTGAAACGCCTTTCTTCTTCATTCGCAGATCTATAAGGTGTTATAAGCCATGGACGTAAAGGGTATCCGAAATCACATAAGTAAAAAATATCATATTAGAAATTAAATACTAATGTTAATAAAATTTGGTAAGTGGTAAGTACTTTGTAGTTAAAATGGTACCAAAAACTAATCAACTACACTCAAAAACAGGCGGAATATTTTATTACACATACCTAAGAGCCAAGAGTGATTGTTTCGGTCGGTTTCATATCTCTATTGCAACACAAAATTAATTTGAGAAGCTTCCCAAATATGAGTCATGAGCAGCTCCTCCGAATCTTGCATATCCACCAATAATTTTCATATTGTAGTCGCAAATCTAAGAATTCATTTGTTTTGTTAATATTCTTTAAAAATATATACGTATGTATTTATGTACACTTACCAACTGGACATTTTTTGAGCGATAGCCCTTTCTGTTCAAATAGCAGCTCTCAATTTCAGGCTTTGGCTTTTTTATTCGGACATGTGTGCAGTCTGTTGCACCAATTACTCCTGGGAAACCATTAATATGTATGCATATATTATATTTATGAAATACATTTTACCAAAAATGTTGCTTACTTTTGCTTTATAGAATCATACTGAGAAGGTGTTGGAAACTTAATCCATTTTGGCATTAGTTTCCGTTCCAATATGTCAGCTATTTCGTGAACACATCGGCATACCACTGTTTTGCTTACTGATGCAGTAAAATCCTGTCCAATGTCTCTATAAAAAGATCCGGTCGCAAAAAAATGTAAGGCTGAACACATTAGGATAGGCTGTGGAATAAATGTTTTTCTCTGTCGCTTAGACATATGCGGACTTAGCTCTGTTAGCAAGGGAAGAGCTGCGTCCTTACTCAAACGATAAAACTGGGTAAAACGATTCTCCGGAATTGTAAATGGATCAGTTCTATCCCTTAACTTTTGACGATAAATCCTTATCATGTTACGCCGATCATGTGATTCAGCACCTATGATCACAACACTAAACATTTTTTTTAACACTTTTTATTAAACATTAACTTTTTTAATAACTTTAAACTTTAATTTTATTATTTTTTTATTTGTGTAACTTTTATTTTCTTTGCCACTAAATTTTCTTCTTCTTATGTGTCATTTTTTTTGCTTTTTGACAGTTGCTCAATGGAATTATTCCAATAACAACGTAATAAGTGTTGCCTCTTTTCACTTTTAATTACAGAAACACTTTTTATTCACAAATCGAGAAACGGTGGTATTTTTTGTTTCATGACTTTTCGATGCGAGAAGTTCGCACTAAAATTACAGAAACGAGGCACAGAACAAGCGAATAGCGAAAATGTGTTTGTTGGATTCTTAAAAAAACTTGAACGTTTTGGTTTGCTTATAGTAATTCTCAATTTTTTTTATTGAGGTTATTATATAAAGACAGAAAATAATTATGAGGTTTTTTAAGAATTTTGGTTGATGTTTACTGATGATTTGGTGTAAGAACCAATGAAATGCATAAAGACAAACTTAACCAACAACAAACCCTATAAATAAACAAGAAAATTGGGATTCAGTCCTAAATAATATTTTAAAAAGTGTTGTTAAACAACAAGGTTTTGTTTTCGGTAGCCCTTATAATACATTTAGTAATAACCAATGTTTATTCAAATGTAAGGGGAAAAATAAAATCTAAATAAGTGAATAGCGAATATTGGTTTGTTGGATTCTTAATAAAACTTGAACGTTTTGGTTTGCTTATAGTAATTCTCAATTTGTTTATTGAGGTTATTATATAAAGACAGAAAATATTCATGAGGTTTTTTAAGAATTTCGGTTGAAGTCTACTGATGATTTGGTGCAAGAACCAATGAAATGCATATAGACAAACTTAACCAACAACAAACCCTATAAATAAACAAGAAAATTGGGATTGAATCCTAAATAATATTTTAAAAAGTGTTGTTAAAGCTACCTTCACACTATTCTACAAGTGTTTATATTTTCATTGGATTTTGAAATGATTTTTGGTTTGACTGTCAAAAAATCAAATAAGAAATAATGCGCATTACATTTTGTTTTTACACTATCACATTTGAAATAAAATTAAAATCTGTGTAGTACTTAAACATCTGTTTTTGAGTTTAAAAAAAAAAACTTTAACTTTTAAAGCAAGTATTTTTTTATTTCAATTTAACAAAAGGGTGAATAAATACTGTTAGGCAATAAAAAGTGACGTTCAGACTTGCAGTTAGTTCATCAGACATGTTTTTTAACTAATTTCTGCAATAAATTCTTAATTTCACTTTTAATATTTACTATTTGTAAAAATTTTTGCTGGCGCTAAATCATTAAACAGCTGTTCACCAGGGATGGAACTTTTGATAATATTTTAAACTTTTGCACATTCTTCGGGTGATTATTGATTCCGCATAAACAATAATTCTTCGACGTTTTGTATATTTTTTTTGTATTTGTACTTACAGTTTTATAATTTATTTTAAATAAGGAGGTTGAAACTTAGGCCCGTAATAATTATAAATTTTCAGATGTAAAAAAGTTTTCGAGCGTCGCTTTTATACAAAATCTGTTTTAAAACTTATTTTATATATATATTTATACATATGTGTGTATATGCCTTTAAGTTTTTATGTGATATTTTTATAATATTACTGGTTTTTAAAAGCAAGCTATAAAATCTAAAAAATTTATAATAGTTATCGTAAGTTTACTAAGACCATATTTGTCAGCCATTACATACATTTTTGTTAATAAACCTACCATAAGTATTTTCGCATAGTTTTCAAATATCAAAAATTACCATAAGGTTAGAATTTATTAAAAATTGAAAAAAGGCATTTTAATTTATTAAAAGTTGTGTTTCAGGTACATAACAAAATAGTCAAACTCACACAAATTAATCCAAACCTACCCAAAAGCGTTTCAGGTAACAAATTTTCCACAGCAAAGAGAACGTTTAAGATAAATTTCCTTTCCTGTACAAGGGTTTCAACAAAATTTTTGTTGTAGGTACATTTTTTTATAAAAATCTGTAGATTTCTTTAATATAGAATGCGATTTAGAACATTTAGATACATTTTATATATAATGTATATGCTATGTTTTAAAAATTCTATGGGGTGTAATCGTCTAAATAAAATTTTACTTTTTAACTAAGCAGCATGTGAGCATTTAAAAATGTTCAATTATAGTTTTTTGCGTTTCAGCTAATTTGAGCAACTTTGGCAAGCTTGGAGAGTAATTTCTTTACTCTCATATGTCGGAACAAAATCGAGATCTTTTGGAACACGCTTAATATTTGTTAAGACTTTATAACTGATTAAAACAAATAAACAATGTTTTAAAAATTTTCTTGATTTGCTTTTGCGGGTTAATTAATAAAACGCTTGCATATAATAAATTCAATCAAAAAAAATTTGTTTTTTTTATACAAAGTGAGTTTATTTTGCTAAAAGACTCCATTTTTTGACACCTATCGATTTTTTAAAAAATATATAAATATACATATCAAAAGTAATAATTTTACAACACTTTTAATGAAAAAAAATTACTTTTACAACTTTTTAATTTAATTTCAATTAAAAATATTTTATTTCCTACTAAATAACTATAAATTTCATAAAAATATTATTAAAAATTATTTTACAATACCAAACTTTATATAAACTTTCCATGCCTGATTATCTTTATGGCTGCTGTAAATATGCAACTCTGATACATGCAAAATCAAATGGTTTAGAAAAATTTCTAAAAATGAAGACATTTCATAACATAATGTCTTCACACTATTATATTTTCTCATTTTATTTGAGTTTTTTGACAAGTGTTTTTACCCAGTATTATAGTCTGAAGGCACCTTAAACAGCAATGCTTTCTTTTCGGTAGCCCTTATAATACATTTAGTAATAACCAATGGTTATTCAAATGTAAGGGGAAAAAAATCAAAAGAAGCGAATAGCGAATATTGGTTTGATGGATTCTTAAAAAAACTTGAACGTTTTGGTTTGCTTATAGTAATTATCAATTTGTTTATTGTTTGTTTGTTATATAGGTGTGGCACCTCCCATACAACAAAAATACTTTCTTATATAAATTTTAATAACTGTAAAAAAACTTCAAAAAACGTGTTCATATTTTTTTTAAACCAGTTGAACGCAATTTAAATTATTAGTTTAAAAGTAACAGAAATAACCTAAAAATTACCAATAAAATGTTTATCCCTTTTTACCCCTTAGGATCAAAATTATTAAAGTTTTTTATTCATAATTTTTCGAGACCTGTCGAACGTAATTTTAAAATATAATTTGAGCCCCTTTTTATCTTTTTCGGTTCCGAAGGTACAAAATGAATATAAGCAGTTTTAAAATATGGTTTTTTACCCTGTCTCTTAGAAACCTGTCGAGCGTAAATAAAATAATAATTCTATCTTTTTTTTAGTTCAGAAGCTACAAAATTAACCAACACATATTTCAAGTCTTGCCCTAAGCATTTAGGCTTTGCAATGATGAATCTGTCTGTCAGTAAGCGAGTTTTTAAGCAATTTTTTTCTATACATTGTTTTGTAAGCACAACAAACATTTAAAAAAATGAAATATAAAAAAATATATTTACAAGTGGCGGACAGGGCTACAAAATAATGAAGCCCTTATGAACTGAAGTTTGTGAAGTTTTTCTTGGTAATAGCTTCCCATAATGAAAGATGCAATAGGCTACAGCTTTGCTATTCACGCTTTATCAGTAATTTTCAATAATTATCAAAGAAATAAACAAAACATGTTTATAACGTTATTGACATGCTATTAAGGGATAATATATTGTGAATTGTGTGTGTTTAGACAAAAAATTCGTTTACTGATTATACAGTATATATCGCTTATTTGCACGTCGGTTATTAGCATTTCCCGCTTTTATGCATCCAAGCATGTGCAAGTTCAGGTTGTTATTTAAAATATACATTAAAATTTCGTTTATATGGATTTCTCGCTTTTATGCACCAAAATTTTAATACAATTTGAACTAGTTTTAAAAGAAAATGTCCTATATATGCTTCATTGAAAATTTTGCTCAAAATGTACCAAAATTGTTTCCACATAAAGTATCATTCGTATCTATCAAAATGTACTATCACATAAAGTATCATTCCTATCTATCAAAAAATGTTTGCCATAGGTAAACCAAACCAGCCTCGATATTTTAAAATTTAAAAAAGGACCCATCATGAATTTTTCGCAAAACGAGGCATGGATGAGATAGGAGATTTGGACTGAAATAATGATGTAGAAATGATTCTGCAAAATAGAAAAGTAATCTTATTCGTTGATAATGCCACAGCCCATAAGCAGATAAGTTTACAGAACGCGGACGTTCAATATTTACCAGCTAATAGCGCCTCAATTTTACAGCCATTAGATCATGCCGAAAAAATAAAATACGTTAAAAAATATGCTTTCTAAAGTCTGCTAAAAAAATTAAAAATTTCAAGAAAAGCCTTATATGCTAGCAGCATTATATATAGCCAAGCGAGCATATTGGATGGGAACTCCTAGTATCATTTTAACTGCTTTAAAGAGGTGGTTTTAAAATATACAGGCTTATTTTTCCATTTTATATAACTTTTTATAGACATATTTCAGTGTTTCGGAATCTCACGAGTTGCCAGTGATGAAAGATCGCAAAAATGAAATATATATAACTGCTGACTTAGGTTAAGAATTTCGAGCTGAATTTGAAAAATTTGTAAGTCTGAACGAAAATTTACTTTGCCATGCACCACCTAACGAGGAGGAAATCGTTTCTGAGCTCCAATCAAGCGGAGATGATGAAAAGGATTTTGTCTACATTTTTTATATGCACCCTTTATGCATATATCAGAGTTTTTATATATGCACTGCTGATGCATATAAACGAGTTTTTATATTTGAATTTCTCGCTTATACATATGCATAGAAAGCTGTGCATTTTCAGAAATGCATATAACCGATAAATACTGTATATATTGCTTAGCAATACGTGTTCGGAGATACTTGATGCTGGATGTATTCAACAAAATGGCAAAAACGACGCTTGCCGCATGCACACATTCTTATTTGGTTAGTCAAAAAAGTTCGACCAGACCAGATAGATTATATTTAAGTGCCGAGATCCCTGGTCCCGAAACAGATCAAGAACTACATGATGTTTCAATTACAAATATGATTCATGGATCGCGTGGCACCATCTCCAAATCTCCGTGCCTGGTCGACGGCAAGTGCTTCAAACATTATTCACGAAAATTTTTTTTTTTTTTGTTTGTTCATATATTTTATTATTGAATCTTCGCTTAAGCGAACTAACAATAAGTATTCAAATCTTAAAACTAAGTAGTTAATACTAGTCCAGTCAGTACCAGACTAAAATTTAAGTTCTCACAATAAAATTAACTAATTTCAAAGGTTTCATTTAAGAGCAATTGTATCCCTTCTTTTTAGGCGGGTATGCCCACTATGTTGCAGGATGCTTCGAGCGAGCGGATTTGGATGTGATTCCAGCTTATTTAAATACTTGTCCACATATTTCATGATTTCGCATTTTACAAGTGGAACTTCTAGATCCTTGTGGATGTTGCTGTTTTTGATATACCAAGGAGCACCAGTTATCATTCTTAGAATTTTGTTTTGACGGCGTTGGATTTTTTCGATGTTAGAGGCGGAAGCAGTACCCCATAATTGTATACCGTAGCACCAAATTGGTTTTAAAATCGAGTTGTAGAGTAGAAGCTTACCATCAAGACGTAGCACAGAGTTTCTACCAATTAGCCAGTGGATTTGAGCAGCTTTAAGTTTCATTTGCGTCAGCTTAGCATCTATATGTGGCTTCCATGTAAGGCGGCGATCTAGGTGAATACCAAGATATTTTGTCTCAGATCGTTGAGGCACATTTTGGTTGTTGATAGTGATTGGAGGGCACGTTTCTTTGCGTAAAGTAAAAGTTACGTGGGTACATTTTTGTTCATTTATCTTTATTCCCCATAACTTTGCCAATTTCTCAACTCAGGTTACGTGTTGTTGCAGCTGGTTCGAAGCCTCTTTAGGGTCTTTGTGAATACTAAGAAAAGCAGTGTCGTCAGCAAATGTCGACGTGTGTGTGAAACTATTGGTTGGCATATCTGCCGTATAAAGCAAGTACAAAATTGGACCTAATATACTTCCTTGAGGGACACCAGCCTCTATTGGTTGGGAACAACTTATTTGGTTTCCCTCTTTGATCATAAATTGTCGGCCTGTTATGTATTTTTCTAAAAGGTTGAAAATATTAGCTGGAAGGTTGAGCTTTAGTTTGTTTAGAAGGGGTTCATGCCATACTTTGTCGAATGCTTGTGAGACATCGATAAAAAGCCCGGAGCAGTACTTCTTTTCCTCAAAGGCTTTTCTTATAACATGCACCAACCTGTGAGTTTGTTCGATGGTACTATGTTGACTTCTAAAGCCGAATTGGTGATTTGGAATGCAGTTGTTGTCATTCAGGATCGGGTTTAGCTTGTTTTTTAACAGTTTTTCGAACAATTTTGGCATTGTGGGTAACAAACTTATGGGCCTATAAGATTCTACCTTCGAGGGATCTTTACCAGGCTTAGGAATCATCTTTAGTAAGGCAACTTTCCATATAGGCGGAAAATGTTCAATCCGAATTATCGCGTTAAAAATAAAAAGAATGATTCTTTTAGCAGTAAGAGGCAGCTCTATGAGCATTTTGTTGCTTATTTTGTCAACGCCAGGAGCTTTTTTGCCATTAAGGTTAGCGATAGCCTCTACAACATCTGCAAATCGGAAACGTATTTCTAAAGAACGTCTAGCAACAACAGGCGGTAATTCTCTCACGTCAGTGCATGTATTGGGAATGAATACGTTTTTGAAGTGATTTGCGAACAGATCGCATTTTTCTTCATCATTTCTAGCCCAGGATCCTCTCAGATTGCGCAGTGGTGGTTTTGCGATAACAGGTCTTTTAAGACGTCTGGCTGATCGCCATAAGGAATAATTTGTCTGAGGAGTCGTGTCTAGACCTTTCAGGTACTCTTTCAGTGATGCCATTCTGTGAGCCTCCAACAAGCTTTTTAGTTAGGTTGTACATTCTTTCAGCTTAGTTTTAAGTTGGGGCGATCTATGTTTTTGCTATTCCCTGCGGGCTCTTCTTTTTTCAGATACCAGCTTTTCTACATCTTCAGAGAAAATTTTGTTGTACCTAGCCTGGCGGTAGGTAGAAGACGCATGTTCAACGGCTTGTTTAACGTTTTCATTTAGGACGCTCAAACAATCATCTATGTCTCCGGGAGTTTTTAGTTGTTGGTTCTCCGCGCAGTGGGTACTAATATATTTTTTATATTTCAACCAATTAATTCTTTTAGATAAGAAAAACTCACTAGCTGCCATTTGATGAGGACTGCAAATAGTGATTATTGTGGGTGAGTGGTCAGAAGATAAATCCAAGGAGGCTTGAGCCTCAATGAGCTCCGAGGATATACCTTTTGCTACGCCAAAATCAATTACATCTGGAATTTTATTGTGGTCTGTTGGCCAGTAGGTTGGTTGTCCAGTTGAAATAACATAAAGTCCCATTTCAGACACGGCATCATACAAGACACGGCCTCTGGGACTAATTAGTCGGGAGCCCCAGTACGTGTGCTTGGCGTTATAATCTCCAGCAGCTATGAAGCGGGGACCTAAAGATTTGAAAAAACTGTTGTACTGATCCTTCGTTATGAAGAATCTCGGTGGACAACAAACTGACGAAATTAGTAGGTTACGAAAATTGACGGCGGAAACTATCACTGACAATGACGGTTATTCACTATATCGGCGTTGATCGCCCAATGGCAACGGTCAAACTGTTACAACGAAAGTAAAAGAAAACGATTTTGTGATTGACAACAGTTGGACTGTGCCATATTTGCCACTTCTTTCCAAATCATTTAAGACACATTGCAATGTTGAATATTCTTAATCAGTGAAGTCGATCAGGTACATCTGCAAATATGTCACGAAAGGCAGCGATATGGCTGTTTTTAGCATCCAAACCTCCAATGGCAACGATGAAATTACGCGTTATCAAGTTGGGCGATATGTGAACTGCAATGAGGCGGTTTGGCGTATATTTTCATTTCCTATCCACGAACGTCATCCCACTGCTGCACAATTAGCAGTGCATCTGGAGAATGGCCAATGAGTATATTTCACTGCGGCACATATTGTTCAACGTGCTGAAATACCTCCGGAGAACACATTGACAAGTTTCTTTGCTGTTTGTTAAAGCGATCCGTTTGCACAAACTATACTTAAGTTGGAAATGCCATGGTATTACACTTGGAACGCTTCTTCAAAAAAATTTTAACGTCGAAAGAAAGGCACTATGGTTCCTGGGCATCCAGATGTGCGTTCAAGTGATGCTCTTGGTCGCATTTGTACAGTTCATCCAAAGAGCGATGAATGCTTTTATTTGCGGTTGTTGCTGGTGAATGTTTGTGGTCCAACATCATTTGCAGCACTGTTAATGGTATAGTTTGTCCAACATTTCGTGCTGCATTGGGATACGACAATCGCTGAGGCAATATTTTTTTCATATCCAAGCCAGTTACGAACATTATTTGCTATTATCATTTCGACATGCTTTCCGTCAAATCCAAGTGACCTGTGGAACAAATACAAGGACAATATGTCAGAAGACATTTTACATCAATATCGTGTCAGCTCGAGAAATCCAAATCATGAAGTCAATGCGAAGATGCATAACCAGGCCTTACTCTTAATTGAAGACATATGTTACCTCATTTGCGGCAGTTTGTTAGTCAGGGTAAGACTGCTAGCACCAAAACATGAAATGAATGAGCTACTAAATCGACAATTGGAGCATAAACGTGAATACGATCGACATGAGTTGTATCAATTAGTTCAAACCAATGTTTCCTTCTTAAACCTCCAACAGAAGAAAGTCTATGATATAATATTGAAGGCCATTGATGATGGAAATGGCGGTTTTTTTTCTTGGATGCCCCTGGTGGAACTTGGAAGAAATTCGTCATGTCATTGATTTTAGCCACTGTTCGTTGTAGATCCAACATTGCTGTAGCGGCAGCTTCATCTTGAATAGCGGTCACATTGTAAGAAGGATGCCGCACAGCTCATTTAGCGTTAAAATTGCTATTAAACCTTTAAAATATAGAGCAACCGACATGTAATATTGCGAAAAACTCCAAAGTTTTAGTAGCGTGTAAAATCATTATCTGGGACGAATGCACAATGGCACACAAAAACGCAATAGAAGCTCTTCAAATAACACTAAAAGATCTGCGCAGTGACTCAAGATGTTTTGAAGATGCAATGATTTTACTGTCTGGTGATTTCCGCCAAACACTGCCAGTCATTCCAAGATCGACGGCTGCTGATCAAATAAGTGCTTGCGTTAAATCCTCAAGTCTGTGGCGTTTTGCAAAGATACAGCAGTTGACAGAAAACACGAGAGTTACATTGCTCAACGATTTATCAGCTCAAGATTTCTCCAACCAATTGTTGGCATGTCTGCTTTGTAAAGCAGGTACATGATTGGTCCTACCTTGGGGAACACAAGCCGCAATAGGTTGAGGACTACTAAAGTGGTCCCTTTCTTTGATCATAAACTATCTGTTGGTTATATGTAAATTTTTGCAAGTTCAGCTTTAGTTTTGTTAAAAGGCCTTCAAGCCAAACTTTATCAATTTTTTTTCTCATATATTATATTATTGAGTCTTCGCTTAGGCGAACTAACAAGAAGTATTCAAATCTTAAAACTAAGTAATTAATACTAGTCCAGTCAGTACAAGACTAAAATTTAGGTTCTCACAATAAAATTAACTAATTTCAAAGGTTTCATCTAAGAGGGTGTGCCCACTGAGTTGCAGGATGCTTCGAGCGAGCGGATTTGGATGTGTTTCCAGCTTATTTAAGTACTTATCCACATAGTTTAGGATTTCGCATTTTACAAGTGGAACTTCTAGATCCTTGTGGATGTTGCTGTTTTAAATAAAACAAGGAGCACCAGTTATCATTCTTAGAATTTTGTTTTGACGGCGTTGTGTTTTTTGATGTTAGAGGTGGAAGCAGTGCCCCATAATTGAATACCGTAGCCCTAAATTGTTTTTAAAATCGAGTTGTAGAGTAGAAGTTCAGGATCAAGATGTAGCACAGAGTTTCTAAGTTTCACTTGCGTCAGCTTCGCATCTAATTGAGGCTTCCATGTGAGGCGGCGCTCTAGGAGAATACCAAAATATTTTGTCTCAGATCGTTGAGGCACCATATTGTTGCTGATGGTGATTGGAGGGCACGTCTCTTTGCGTAAGGTAAAAGTCACGTGAGTATATTTTTGTTCACTTATCTTTATTCCCCATAACTTTGCCCATTTCTCAACTTCTTAGTTAGTTAAAACTAAGTAATTAATACTAGTCCAGTCAGTACCAGACTAAAATTTAAGTTCTCACAATAAAATTAACTAATTTCAAAGGTTTCATCTAAGAGGGTGCGCCCACTATGTTGCAGGATGCTTCGAGCGAGCGGATTTAGATGTGTTTCCAGCTTATTTAAGTACTTATCCACATAGTTTAGGATTTCGCATTTTACAAGTGGAACTTCTAGATCCTTGTGGATGTTGCTGTTTTAAATATAACAAGGAGCACCAGTTATCATTCTTAGAATTTTGTTTTGACCGCGTTGTGTTTTTTGATGTTAGAGGAGGAAGCAGTGCCCCATAATTGAATACCGTAGCCCTAAATTGGTTTTAAAATGGAGTTGTAGAGTAGAAGTTCACGATCAAGATGTAGCACAGAGTTTCTAAGTTTCATTTGCGTCAGCTTCGCATCAAATTGAGGCTTCCATGTGAGGCGGCGCTCTAGGTGAATACCAAAATATTTTGTCTCAGATCGTTGAGGCACCATATGGTTGTTGATGGTGATTGGAGGGCACGTCTCTTTGCGTAAGGTAAAAGTTACGTGAGTACATTTTTGTTCAGTTCTCTTTATTTCCCATAACTTTACCCATTTCTCAACTTGGGTTACGTGTTTTTGCAGCTGGTTTGAAGCCTTTTTAGGGTCTTTGTGAATATTAAGAAAAGCAGTGTCGTCAGCAAATAACGACGTGTGTGTGAAACTATGGGATGGCATATCTGCCGTTTAAAGCAAGTACAAAATTGGACCTAGTATACTAGTATAACACTCTTTGCCAGGCTTAGAAATCATCTTTACTAAGGCAACTTTCCATATAGGCGGAAAATGTTCAAGCCGAACTATCACGTTAAAAATAAAAAGAATGATTCTTCTAGCAGTAAGAGGTAGCTCTATGAGCATTTCATTGATTATTCTATCCACGCCAGGAGCTTTTTTACCATTTAGGTTAGCGATAGCCTCTACAACCTCTGCGAATCGGAAACGTATTTCTAAGGGACGTCTAACAACAACAGGCGGTAATTCCCTCACGTCTGCGCATGTATTGGGAGTAAATACGTTTTAGAAATAATTTGCGAACAGGTCGCATTTTTCCTCGTCATTTTTTTTGCCCAGAATCCTCTCAGAATGCGCAGTGGTGGTTTTGCGATAACAGGTCTTTTAGGACGTCTGGCTGATCGCCATAAGGAATAATTTGTCTGGGGAGTCGCGTCTAGACCTTCGAGGTACTCTTTAAGTGATTCCATTCTGTAAACATCCAGTAAGCTTTTTAATTGATTTGTACATTCTTTCAGCTTAGTTTTAAGCTGGGGCGATCTATGCTTTTGCCCTTTTGCCATTCTCTTCGGACTCTCCTTTTTTAAGATAAAAGATTTCCCACATCGTCAGAAAAAATTTTGCTGTACCTGGCCTGAAGATAGGTAGAAGACGCATGTTCAACAGCTTTTTTGATGTTTTCATTTAGAACGCTCAGACAATCATCGATGTCTCTGGGAGTTTAAAGCGGTTGGTTCTCCGAGCAGTGGGCGCTAATGTGTTTTTTTTTATATTTCAACCAATTTATTCTTTTAGATAAGAAAAACTTACTAGCTGCTATTTGGTGAGGACTGCAAATAGTGATTATTGATTAAAGTAACATAAATTTCCTTTTCTAATGGGACTAATTAGTCTAGAGCCCCAGTACGTGTGCTTGGCGTTATAGTCTCCAGCAGATATGAAACGGGGACCTAAAGATTTGTAAAAACTGTGGTACTGATCCTTCATTATGGAGAATCTGGGTGGGCAGTAAACTGATGAAATATCAAGGTCATGGAAAAATTCATCAATGCAGATGTTTGTTGCTTGCATATAGCATTCAGATATGCCACCCAACCATTGGTGCTTAATTCTTGATTTGATTAATATAGCAGAGCCACCACAAGATCTATCCCTGGAATGTTTTAAATAAAAATTGTATCCACTTATTCTTAAAAGTGCTCCTAGATGTCATATACTTTATCAAATGCTTGAGAAACATTTATAAACGGCCGAGAGCAATATATTTTTTTCTCAAACGCTTTTCTTAAAACTTGAATCGGAGTCAACTTGTTTTTCAACAATTTCTCAAACAATTTCGAAATGGTTGGCAATAAACTGATAGGCCGATAAGATTCCACCTGGGAAGGCTCTTTTCCAGGTTTAGAAATCATCTTTACTAAAGCAACTTCCCACATTGGCGGGAAGTGTTTAAGCGGTAATAAGGCGTTAAAAATAAAAAGTAGTATTCTTTTTGCTGTGCATGGAAGCTCTAAGAGCACTTACTAATTTTATTAAATCCAGGAGCTTTTTCAGCACTTAAGTTATTAATAGCCTCTACGACTTCTAAGATTTGGAATCGCATTTGTGTAGGCTGCGTAGCAACTACAAGCTGTAATTAGCTCATACTAGTGCACGTATTTGGAGTGTACACGTTCTTTAAATGATTTGCAAAGAGGTCACATTTTTCTTCGTCGTTTCTTGCCCAGGATCCACGCAGATCACCCAGTGGTGGTTTTGCGATAACGGGTCTTTTAAGACCTATGTCTGACCGCCATAGTGAATAATTTGTCTGAGAAGTGGTATCTAGACTTTCTAAGTGTGCTCTAAGAGATGCTGTTCTATGTGACTCCAACAAATTCCTGAGATGGTTTGAGCATTCCCTCAATTTGGCTTTAAGTTGGGGAGAGCAATCTGAGATTAATATATTGTTGTTTTGTTAATTTAAAATCCAGAAATAAGGCTAATGCCTCCTAATTTGTGCACTGTTTTGCATCGGAATTGGTATACTTTTAAGAATTCATTTTGTTCTCACTGGACTAGCTTTAACAACTTTTTCAATGATATCCACTTTTGTTAATTGGTTCTGTGGTCGTCATTGATGTAGGAAAGATTCGTTTATATTTATACAACTAATTGCATCGTTAACATCTTTAAGTTTCCGCCTCTTAGATCTATCGCTGCAGTTGTCCAATGATTTGTGTGGTCTTTCAACCTTATTTTGCTTTACTGTTTCTGCAGCTACAGTAAGTTGGCCTTCTAACCACTTTTCACTTTTTATATAAAACTTTTGTTTACTGTAGCTAACTTCTTTGTAGCGTTTTTTTAGAACTTTTACAAAATTAGACAATTGCTTTTGTATTTCGGTGCTACACGAATTTAAGTTTAATTCTATTTTAACGTAACTAAGAACATCTTCCTGGTTTTTATTTCTAAAATACTCTTCGGCCAATTCTTTATAACTGAAGCTCTAAATTTTTTTCTGAATATTTTTATTTGTGTCTGTTATGTTTTATCACTTACAGATATACGTCCGTACACGTAAAGGATTAACTTATAATTGAGAAATCCCTTATCGAACCTGTATATATACATTTTTTGATGCATGTTATTCACACATTGATCTTCAATTTCACAGCAGGTGGTACTTGTGTATAACAAAACTGCACTTGTTATCCAGACCTTAACATCTGGTAAAACTAATTAGTATCTCGCCAGTATGGGGTTGTTTTTTATCTTTCGTGGTTTAATGTGGCGATTATTATTATAAAATTGTTGATGACTTTGGTTGACCCTAATAGTTGATAACAGGTATCTAAGAAAGAAATCATATGTTTACTGTAGAATCTATTGTGATATTCTAATGACTTATTTTTTTGCTGATCAAAACAAAGCCATAAAACCCTTTCGCAGGTATTATATTAAATAATTTTATTTTTACGTAGTCTAAATTAAAAAAAACATAAACCTTTAAGCGAACAGGTGTAAATTTAATACACCATTGTATACGAATAATTAAAGGGCTGTTTAAATTATCGTAATTTCATTAAAAAAGTGTTCTACCCGCGGGTCGCGGTGGGCGCAAAAGTATATATAGAGGTATATAAGACACTTTCACCTTTCTTTGGGTATACGTTTCTTGTTCACTTTTGTTTCCAAGAAGTTCTATTCCACTAAAGTTTTAATTTCAGAAAAATATAGTGGTTTTATAAATATTTCATAGCGCGCCTATTGTTAAACGCTAGAACGGTAACCGTTTACACCAATTCAAGACTATAATCCTATCAACATTATAAAAAAGGCCGCAGGCCATTATCGATGATAGCTTGCGAGTAGTAACCATTTATTTTTGACAAAAAACAAACAAAAAACACCTTTTTCTGAAATTAAAAAACAGTTAAGTTTGACAGCATGCCACGTTCACAATTGCTAATAGCTCAACCTAATTTTTTGGCTACCTTAATATGGATATATTAGCTCCAAAATGTAAAAATTTTAAAAATCGGTGACAAAAAAATTTGACTTTTAGCCAATAAAAAACGTTTTTCATTCACTGTGCGACGACTTTCATGTGAGACGACGATCTAGGTGAATGCCAAGGAATTTCACCTCAAGGTGTTGAGGCACCATCTAATCTTATATATAAAAGAAAATTTTTTTGTGTTATTGACACCGCTTTTAACTCAAGAATGGCTGGATCGATTTTAATGAAACTTAAAAAAAAAGACATACCCGAAATCTCGGAATTGGTTTTAGGATATTTTTTTTGGAAATTCCGACTGGGTGTGGCACCTCCCAATACAAATTGAACATTTTTTTTCACATACCTCAATACCTATTACAGCTGAAGTCTCCAAATTTGGTATAGGTAAAATATTTATTGATGTGCATAATTGACTCGTGTATGGGTGGAAACAAATAAATGAGCGTCGCATCTCCCATACAACGAAAATAGTATTTTGTATGGTTGTGTAAACCATAGGTTGTCAAAACTCTCATTTAATGAAATGCGTCTGTATTGGATAAGAGAAAATTGCCCAGCAAACAAAAAACTAAGCATTGCAAATGTGATGAATTTTACTTTTTAAAGCAAAATGGAAATGAACTTAAAAAAAGTTAATAAAATTAAATACAAAATATGCCTCAGTTATTACAGAATTAGACAATTTTTTTTTTCACACATATTCCATTGGGCGAGTTTAATTTACAGTTAAAAAAGTGTATTTAGGTATTATAAATTAAGTTTTTCTTGTTTTCTTTGTTTTAAATGTTTGGTAACATAAAATGCATTGCATGTTACCAAAAGAATTTTTATTGACAAAACAAAAATTTTTATCTACCATTTTACTATTTTGTTTGCTGGTTTATTTTGAAATTAAATCAAAGCTGAAAAAACAAGAAAGCTGAAAAAAAAGCAGTAAGCATCAGCACATGTGCACTCGTTAACACTCAATTAACGACTGAAATCAAACTGAAATAAAAGAGAACAAGCGTCGGTGTGAGTTTTTTTTATTGTTTTTGTAGCACAATTGTGCACTAAAAATGAATTTTTGACAACCTATGGTGTAAACAAACACACACATCGCTGACTGTGAAGTATATGTGTAAGTATATGTATGTACTCTAGCTTAGCTTTAAGTTTAGTTCATTATTCATTCTTGATACACAGCTGAAACAATAAAGAAGCGAAAAAGAGGCAGTCGCACTAACGACTGCCCTCCAAACAAAAAATTCTTTTTAATTATTCAAACATTTCGTGACGATCCTGACAGTTTTTTATTATCCAAACATTTCATGGCGATCCTGCCAGGAGCATCAGAAGATGCTAGGAGATTCAGAAGATGCCAGGAGATTGGTTTATTGCAAACTAATGTATAAAGTACAAAGTTAAATAAAAGAAAATGAGTTTTTTTAAATAGTTTAACCAATATTGACTAAGCCAAAAACACTGAATTTATTGTGCAATTAAACTAAAAAAAAAAAATTTTCCATAATCAAAAACTTCCAAAGGTCCCAACAAAATTGTGGGCAAAATACGTACCGGTTTATCACAAAACTTTGAAAAATTTCAAACTACAAAAGATAGATCAACAGAAATCACGCAACAGAAATAAAGCCTCTAAACATTGCCTGAAAATACAGATGTGGATATTTAAATCGATGGTATGATGGTCAAATCAGCGCCAACATCATCACTTCATCGATTCACCTCCTATCAGACCTTCCGGAAATGGTTTTAAGAGTTATCCACAATGTATGGTTTTTATCTTAATTTTAATATGCCTTAAAATAAACCAAAAAAACAAAAGCGAACATTTAAAATGGAATATAAAAAAAAATTTTTTTAAGAAATGAAGTATTGATTAAATGAAAATCGAAAAGAAAAACTTAATGAAAAAAATGCTGTTGAAAAATAATCCTTTTTTTAATATTATTAAACAAACGACTAATTTTTTGCAAAAATTAAAACGACTAAAAAAAACTAAGGAGTGCTTATTTACCTTTTTAAAAAAATAAAATAAAAACGAATAATTTTAAAATAAAATTATATTTGCACTCGAAGAGAGAGAAAAGGAAATTAATTTTTTTCAATATGTATTTCAAAGCTTGAATTGTATTATAAAACATTTTTATTTTATTATTTTTTGTTTGTTTTTATTCTTTAAAAAAAAAAATAAAAAAATATTTAACAATTTCAAGCTAAATTTTTTGTTTATGTTATCATACATATTGAAATATGAATTGTTCATTTGATTTCTTGTAATTTTAGTTAGTTAATTTTTTTAACAAAACTTTTTTTTTGTAAATCAACAGAAAAACAACAGTTCCTGTTGACTCTATATGAAAATTTCTTTGAGCGACTCTTTTACTGAATATTGGTAATTTGGTTGTCAGGTCTATTAAAGATAACACCTTATCTATCCTTTCCAAAATGGGAAATCACGATTCGAAAATCCTCAATCCCAATGCCAATGTGATTAACGATATCACAGTCAATTTGGAATACCCCATAATATATCTCATTATAATAATAACAATTCTTATTTTACAATTCTTGACAACTTTATATCAATTACATAAAAGGTCTCTCAGGAAAGGTTATATGCGAACGGCGTCTTTAGGTAATAACATAGATTCCGTGTAGAAATTGTCTTTAACTAAATCTGAACTGTTTCAATGGAAACGATCATTTTATTTCACGTCTCGTCTATTATTTTCGCTATCGGTAATAAATCTCTTCATATGCTTAGAGGAAATTGATACTATAGAATCTTATAGCATCTCTAAAGTGCTCAAATCTCTAGAAGGAAAAAGTCTCGGACTATTTCCTAATGGAATGAGACAAAATAGTCTTGAAAGCACGACTAATAAAAGAAGAATTCCTCAAGTCTTATGAATGCCTGAATACAGACAGGGATACTAAGCAGGAAACAGTAAACAAGCATATTAGTGCACATCGATCTGTGACCGAGATATAAAACAAAATTAGTTAAATTAGAACCTGGAACTATTAAACGAGTACTGTTATCGTCATATTCACTTTCTTCTTAAACGTTACAAACACCTTCTCCGATCCCGGCTGGAAACGTACTTCCATATCTTTAGCTTGAATATGAACACTCTTGACAAGTTTCTTTATGGGTTGAGTTTATATTTCTCCGATATGCTTGCTATAGAAATTTTTAAAATATACCGTACGACAGGGCTCATTACCATTAAGTACGTGATATTTATTACGATCTCTATCAGTATCATTTAGGGCAGAGCGTGTAAAGTGATTTGGGTAAGGGGCTCCAGCCAGGACAATTTTCAATATGATAGTCTATTTTTCTTTAATTAATTTAATTTTTTTATTTTTCAATTTTTAAGAATCTTTTTACATTTTTAATATTTACGCTTTAATTTCTCTCGTTTTTTTAAAGTGAAATTACCAATAATAAACTTTTAAGCGAAATTTTTTATAAACTTTAATATTTTTTTAATAATTTTTTTATTTCCTTTCGACAAGGGAGAAATGTGATCAAGGACAGTCTATTAGTAGATTGAACCTAATAAACCTTTGACATTTATTGCATACAAGGGATGTTTTTTTGTTTAATATATCATTTAATTATGATACTAGTTGTACTAGTTGAAGGACCAGTTATTAATGGAAATGTCGACTTAGGTGACCTCTATCCAAAGCTTGAAAAAGTAGCCGGTCACACGAGTCCAACAACTTCGCGACTTTCACAAGATGATAGTCTGCAAAACACCCGGGTCAATATAGGATAAAAAGAAGTGAGAAAAAACTGAAGTGAGAAAAAACTCCTTCCAGTAATTTGAATTCCCCTTTATTATAGCGTTCAATTTTAACATATTCCAAATGTTCATAAATATTCTCTCCTTTTGTCGAAGCGAAAAAAAGGGAGGGGTGTGTTCATTTAAAGAAAAGAGGATAACTCCTACCCTTGAAAATTTTTAGATATATAACGTATCGTTCAATTATTGTTAAAAAAATAATCAATCGGATGTTGATTATTCTTTCCATAAAAGGGAGGTGTAGTATGTTTGTCAAGTCGACGTTGATATGCACTTTGTATTTCAACAGTATACACAAACTTTGTATACTTATGTAAACTAACGTCCACACATTGTGTGTTTGACTAAAAGTCGACTATACCACACCTTCTTTGTGGTAACCGCCCAGCATACCATATGCGCTCTAAATGAGCTCATAAAGACTCTTTTGTCGGAACGCTGTAGCTCATAAAGAGTTCATAAAATAATCATAAACAGTCATAAAACGCTCATATTTGAGTGGCTTTTTCCACTAAACTGGTCACTAATGAAAGAGCTCTAAATTTAATGCATAAAAAAGTATTTAATGACTCTTGTTTTAAAACACATTTTGAGCTCTTATTCCAGTGCACTGTTAGTATTTTCTTCAACAACACTATTATTTTTAATATTACATGCTGGATTTTCTTTTCTTAATTTGTTTGAGCAAAGTTCACTTATTATTAATTTGCTTTCTTTTAAGCTTGCTCTTTTCATTATTTTAATTATGTATTATTTCTGTATTTATTATAAGATAATTCACAATTTTGTCTTTACGCTTCCAAAAATATTCACTAATGAATCAATTTGTGTAACTTCTTTCTTCTGCTTAGCTGGAATTTACCGTTATCTGTCAGCGTGCAGAAATTATTCATAAAAAGCACATAAAATCCATCATTTATGAGCTCAGAAATATGCACGCAGGAAACACTCACAGAAGCTCATAAATTCGCTCATATATGAGCTCATATATAAGAGCGCTCCGATAATAGTATGCTGGGCGTACACCCATACTTTGTATGGTTGTCCCAGCATACCATATGCGCTCTAAATGAGCTCATAAAGACTCTTTTGTCGGAACGCTGACGCTCATAAAGAGTTCATAAAATAATCATAAACAGTCATAAAACGCTCATTTTTTAGTGGCTTTTTCCACTAAACTGGTCACTCATGAAAGAGCTCTTATTCCAGTTTTCGTTTACACTCTCTCTTTCTAAAATACGTTCACTGTCACTATTTTCTTCAACAATACTATTATTTTTAATACTTCATGCTGGATATTCTTTGCTTAGTTTGTTAGAACGAAGTTCACTTATTATTAATTTGCTTTTTTTTAAGCTTGCTTTTTTCATTATTTACTATAAGATAACTCACAATTTTGTCTTTACGCTTTCAAAAATATTCACTAATGAATCAATTTGTGTAACTTCTTTCTTCTGCTTAGCTGGAATTTACCGTTATCTGTCAGAGTGCAGAAATTACTCATAAAACCGATCGTTTATGAGCTCAGAAATATGTACGCAGGAAACACTCACAGAAGCTCATAAAATCGCTCATATATAAGAGCGCTCCGATAATGGTATGCTGGGGTGTAAACAAACACACACATCGCTGACTGTGAAGTGTGCACACCCAGCATACCATTGTCGGAGCGCTCTTATATATGAGCTCATATATGAGCGATTTTATGAGCTTCTGTGAGTGTTTCCTGCGTGCATATTTCTGAGCTCATAAACGATAGATTTTATGTGCTTTTTATGAGTAATTTCTGCACGCTGACAAATAACGGTAAATTCCAGCTAAGCAGAAGAAAGAAGTTACACAAATTGATTCATTAGTGAATATTTTTGGAAGCGTAAAGACAAAATTGTGAGTTATCTTAATATAAATACAAAAATAATACATAATTAAAAAATGAAAAGAGCAAGCTTAAAAGAAAGCAATTTAATAATAAGTGAACTTTGTTCAAACAAATTAAGAAAAGAAAATCCAGCATGTAATATTAAAAATAATAGTGTTGTTGAAAAAAATAGTGACAGTGCACTGGAATAAGAGCTCAAAATGTGTTTTAAAAAAAGAGTCATAAAATACTCTTTTATGCATTAAATTTAGAGCTCTTTCATGAGTGACCAGTTTAGTGGAAAAAGCCACTCAAATATGAGCGTTTTATGACTGTTTATGATTATTTTATGAACTCTTTATGAGCGTCAGCGTTCCGACAAAAGAGTCTTTATGAGCTCATTTAGAGCGCATATGGTATGCTGGGCAGCCAGCATTGTCCCACACTAGGTTTAAGTATATGTATGTACTCTAGCTTAGCTTTAAGTTTAGTTCATTATTCATTCTTGATACACAACTGAAACAAAAAAGAAGCCTAAAAGAGGGCAGTCGCACTAACGACTGCCCTCCAAACAAAAAATAAACAGTTCTTTTTAATTATTCAAACATTTCATGGCGATCCTGACAGTTTTTTATTATCTAAACATTTCAATTTCAAAAAATGTACGAAAAATGCATTCATAACTTTGAAACCTGTCGAGCGTAACTTAAATTATAATTCTATCTTTTTATACCCTTCACATAGTGATAGGGTATATATCACTTTGTCATTCCGTTTGTAATTTCTTTATTATTCATTTGCGACCCCATAAAGTATATATATTCTGGATCCTTATAGATAGGGAAGTCGATTTAGCGGTGTCCGTCTGTCCGTCTGTTGAAATCAAGTTTCCGGAGTCAAATAAAAAGATACAGACCAGTTAATGGTGTCAAACTATTAGAAATATCCTGGAGACAATCGCTATTTAAAATCAGCAAAATCGGTTCACTATTGACCGAGATATTAGCGAAAACCCAGAGTAACCCATTTTTTTTAGGACAAAATCCGTGCATACATCCCTATATATCTCAGTAAGTATAGTCACTCTTGCCACAAAACTTGGCACGGATACTCCTAAAGAAGGGACCCAAATAATATAAAAAGTTTTTTCAGATTGGACCAGGGGAAGGGGTATTTTTCCTACAATTGCACAAATTTGGTGAAATATTTTATGCGCTATATCTCGTAAACTATAACAGCTATCGACTTAAAATGTTCTACAAAAAATAATTGTAAGCAAAGACCTACCCTTTAAAGAAAAAATTTTTTTAATGGGGGCAAAAAAAGGGGTAGCTCCCATACAAATCGACAATTATTATAAAATATTCGATACGCTATATCTCGGAAACTATAAAAGATATCGAAATGAAACGTTCTACAGAAAGTAATTGGCCAAGAATGCCTACGCTTTAAAGTAAAAATTTTTTGAGTGGGGGCAAAAAAAGGGGTAGCTCCCACACAAATCAACAATTATTATAAAATATTCGATACGCTATATCTCGGAAACTATAAAAGATATCGAAATGAAATGTTCTACAAAAAGTAATTGGACAAGAATGCCTACGCTTTAAAGAAAAAATTTTTTGAGTGGGGGCAAAAAAAGGGGTAGCTCCCATACAAATCGACAATTATTATAAAATATTCGATACGCTATATCTCGGAAACTATAAAAGATATCGAAATGAAATGTTCTACAAAAAGTAATTGGACAAGAATGCCTACGCTTTAAAGAAAAAATTTTTTGAGTGGGGGCAAAAAAAGGGGTAGCTCCCATACAAATCGACAATTATTATAAAATATTTGATACGCTATATCTCGGAAACTATAAAAGATATCGAAATGAAATGTTCTACAAAAAGTAATTGGGCAAGAATGCCTACGCTTTAAAGAAAACATTTTTTGAGTGGGGTCAAAAAAAAGGGGTAGCTCCCATACAAATCGATAATTATTATAAAATATTCGATACGCTATATCTCGGAAACTATAAAAGATATCGAAATGAAATATTCTACAAAAAGTAATTGGGCAAGAATGCCTACGCTTTAAAGAAAAAATTTTTTGAGTGGAGGCAAAAAAAGGGGTAGCTCCCATACAAATCGACAATTATTATAAAATATTTGATACGCTATATCTCGGAAACTATAAAAGATATCGAAATGAAATGTTCTACAAAAAGTAATTGGGCAAGAATGCCTACGCTTTAAAAAAAACATTTTTTGAGTGGGGGCAAAAAAAGGGGTAGCTCCCATACAAATCGACAATTATTATAAAATATTCGATACGCTATATCTCGGAAACTATAAAAGATATCGAAATGAAATATTCTACAAAAAGTAATTGGGCAAGAATGCCTACGCTCTAAAGAAAACTTTTTTTGAGTGGGGGCAAAAAAGGGGTAGCTCCCATACAAATCGACAATTATTATAAAATATTTGATACGCTATATCTCGGAAACTATAAAAGATATCGAAATGAAATGTTCTACAAATAGTAATTGGGAAAGAATGCCTACGCTTTAAAGAAAACATTTTTTGAGTGGGGGCAAAAAAGGGGTAGCTCCCATACAAATCGACAATTATTACAAAATTTTCGATACGCTATATCTCGGAAACTATAAAAGATATCGAAATAAAATGTTTTACAAAAAGTAATTGGGCAAGAATGCCTAGGCTTTAAAGATAAAATATTTTGAGTGGGGGCAAAAAAAGGGGTAGCTCCCATACAAATTAACAATTTTTATGAAATATTCGATACGCTATATCTCGGAAACTATAAAAGATTTCAAAATTAAATGTTATACAAAAAGTAATTGGGCAAGAAGGCCTACGCTATAAAGAAAAAATTTTTTTAATGGGGGCAAAAAAAGGGGTAGCTACTATACAAATCAACAATTATTATAAAATATTCGATACGCTTTATCTCGGAAACTATAAATGATATCGAAATGAAATTACTACAAAAAGTAATTGGGCAAGAATGGCGACGCTTTGAAGAAAAAAAATTTTTGAGTGGGGGCAAAAAATGGGGTAGCTCCCATACAAATCGACAATTATTATAAAATATTCGATACGCTATATCTCGGAAACTATAAAAGATTTCAAAATTAAATGTACTACAAAAAGTAATTGGGCAAGAAGGCCTCCGCTATAAAGAAAAAATTTTTTGAGTGGGGGCAAAAAAGGGGTAGCTCCTATACAAATCAACAATTATTATAAAATATTCGATACGCTTTATCTCGGAAACTATAAATGATATCGAAATGAAATATTCTACAAAAAGTAATTGGGCAAGAATGCCTACGCTTTGAAGAAAAATTTTATTGAGTGGGGGCAAAAAAAGGGGTAGCTCCCATACAAATTAACAATTTTTATGAAATATTCGATACGCTTCTTCTGGAAAACTCTTACAGCTATCGACTTCGAATATTCTTTAAAAAGTAATAATCAAATAATTCATACATTTTGGAAAAAAAGTTGGAGAAGAGCAGCGGTACTAGAACATTTAACAAGTTTTATTAACCTTTAAATATGAATAATGTCGAAAACTTTTAAAACTCTTGACCTCAAACCTTCTTCATCTATTTCTTTTATTCATACGAACGTTAAAATTTTGTTATTTTTTCTATGAGCTTTAAAACTCGCACAAGGTTTTTATTATATTATTTGCAGTACAAAATTACTCGGCTGGGTATATTTAAAGACCAATGTAAAGGGTATATAAGATTCGGCACAGCCGAATATAGCGCTCTTACTTGTTTTAGTTCAGAAGCTACAAAATTAACCAATACATATATATTTCAAGTCTTGCCCTAAGCATTTAGGCTATGCAATGATGAATCTGTCTGTCAGTTAGCGAGTCATTAACGCAATTTTTTCTATACATTGTTTTGTAAGCACAACAAACTTTTAAAAAAATATTTAAAAAAATATTAAAAAATATTTGCAAGTGGCGGGCAGGGCTACAAAATAATGAAGCCATTATAAACTGAACTGTTTGTGAAGTTTTTCTTGGTAATAGCTTTCCATCATGAAAGATGCAATAGGCTATAGCTTTTCTATTCACGCTTTATCAGTAATTATCAAAGAAACAAACAAAACATGATTATAACGTTATTGAAATGCTATTAAGGATAATATTTTGTGAATTGTGTGTGTTTAGGCAAAAAATTCGTTTTCTGATTGCACGTCGGTTTTAAGCATTTCCCGCTTTTATGCATCCAAGCATGTGCAACTTCAGGTTGTAATTTAAAATATACATAAACATTTATTCTATATGCATTTCGCTTATATGCATTTCTCGCTTTTATGCTCCAAAAATTTAATACAATTTGAATTAATTTAATTTTAATTTTTATGTCATTATTATTATCATTCACAATTTTGCAAAAATTGTACCAAAATTGTTTTAACATAAATTATCATTCGTATCTATCAAAATGCACCATCATTCCTATCTATCAAAAAATGTTTGCCATAGGTAAACCAAAACAGCCTCGATGTTTTAAAAATTAAAAAGTACCCATTATGAGTTTTTCGCAAAACAAGGCATGGATGAGATAGGACATTTGGACTGAAATAATGCTAGCTTTTTATGTAGAAACTTCGTACCACCTAACAATTATTGAATATATGGATTTTTTAAAAAGAGTACAAAGCTTATTTAGTCAAAAAGTTCATTGGAATATATTTATAAAGAAAACAAAAATTCAAAAAGATTACAAAAATAGTAAAATAAGAAAGCTATGTATTTTCGTGCATGGGTTATGTTAAAGTTAATTACCTTCAGTGCAGTACCTTGTGATACACGACATTTTTCGTTTTGTTATCAGGCGCAAGTACAAATAAATCAGATGGTGAACATGCAACGTATAGTTGGCCATGAGAAAAACATGAATTTTCTAAATTAAGACCACAAATACTCAAGGATTCTCCTTGTGATTTGTTAATCGTCATTGCAAATGCAAGACGAATAGGAAATTGAATTCGCTTAAACTTAAAAGGCATATGGGCTGGTATCATCGGAATTCTCGGAATGAGAACTTCTTCACCTTTGAGTTTTCCTCTAAGTATAATTGCGTGAATAATATGGACCATCAATTTTGTTATTACCACACGCGTTCCATTGCAAAGTTTGGGTTAGTTTAAATTTCGAAGCACAATAACTACCGAGCCAACCTTCAACGAGTCTAAAACTTCAATTGGATAGTTGGTGGCTTTATCTTCGTTTGCAACACAATCAATAGATTTAAAAGAATGCAGAGTACCAACGATTTGATTCTGAACTATATAGTTTAAATCATCCACATCTATATTTTTAGCTGCTAAAATTGCCCGTTCACTCAGCCAGTCATAATTTTTCCCGTTAGCAATAATGTTGGGGAATACTTTCTGGATGAGCTCTTCTTTTGGCGATATAAAATTACAAAAATTTTACGGAAACGAAATCAATCCATTTGATTCATTGACAGGAAGACGTCCATTACCGATAGTCAACAATTGGTTAGAAAAATCTTGAGCTGATAAGTCGTTGAGCAATGTAGCTCTCATGTTTTCTGTCAACTGCAGTATCTTTGCAAAACGCCACAGACTTGAGGATTTAACGTAAGCACTTATTCGATCAGCAGCCGTCGGTATTGGAATGACTGGCAGTGTTTGGCGGAAATCACCAGACAGTCAAATCATTGCACCTCCAAAACATCTTGAGTCACTGCGTAGATCTTTTAGTGTTATTTTAAAAGCTTCTATTGCGCGTTTGTGTGCCATTGTGCATTCGTCCCAGATAATGATTTTACACGCTACTTAAACTTTGGACATGGCGGAGTTTTTCGCAATGTTACATGTCGGTTGCTCCATATTTTAAACATTTAATGACAATTTTAACGCTGAGTGAGCTGTGCGGCAACCTTCTTACAATGTGGCCGCTATTCCAGATGAAGCTACCGCTACAGCAAAGTTGGATCTCGCACAAACAGTGGCTAAAATCAATAACATGACGAATGTCTTCCCTGTTCCACCGGGGGCACCCAAGAAAAAAACCCCCATTTCCATCATCAATTGCCTTCAATATTATATCATAGACTTCCTTCTTTTGGAGGTTTAAGAGGGAAACATTGATTTGAACTAATTGGTTTAACTCATGTCGATCTTTTTCACGTTCACGCTTCAATTCTCGATTTAGTAGCTCATTCATTTCATGTTCTTGTGCTGGCAGTCCTAGCCTGACTAACAAACTGCCGCAAATAAGGTAACACATGTCTTCAATTAAGAGCAAGGCCCGGCTATGCATCTTCACATTGACTTCTAGATTTGGGTTTCTCGAGCTGACACGATTTGGATGTAAAATGTCTTTTGACATATTGTCCTTGTATTTGTTCCACAGGTCACTTGAATTTGACAGGAAGCATGTGGAAATGATAATTGCAAATAATGTTCGTATCTGGATGGATATGCAGAAATAATTGCCTCAGCGAATTGTCGTATCCCAATGAGTATCGTTTTCAAGCAAATTGAGTTCTTGACATGCAGCACAAAATGTTGGGCAGACTATACCATTAACTGTACGAAATGCTGCAAATGATGTTGGACCACGAACATTCACCAGCAAAAGCCACAAATAAAAACATCCATCATTCTTCGGATGAACTGTATAAATGCGACCAAGAGCATCACTTGAACGCACATTCGGATGCCCGGGAACCATAGTGCATTTTTTTGACGTTAAAATTTTTTTCGAAGAAGTCTTCCAAGTGTAATACCGTGGCATCTCCGAGTAAAGTAAAGCTTGTGCAAACGGCAAAGAAACTTGTCAATGTTGTCACTGGAGGTATTTCAGCACGTTGAACAATATTTGCGGCAGTTAAATATACTCGTTTGCCATTCTCCAGATGCACTGCTAAATGTGCAAACAGTGGAATGACGTTCGTGAATAGGGAATGAGAATTTATGCCAAACCACCTCATTGCAGTTCACATATCGCCCATCGTTGCCATTGGATGCTAAAAACAGCCATATCGCTGTCTTTCGTGACATATTTACAGATGCACTTGATCGACTTCACTGAATCAGAATATTCAACATTGCAATATGTCTTAAATAATTTGGAAAGAATTAGCAAATATGGCACAGTCCAACTGTTGTCAATCACAAAATCGTTTCCTTTTACTTTCTTTGTAATAGTTTGATCGGTGCCATTGGGCGATCAACGCCGATACAGTGGATAAATGTCATTGCCAGTTTCCGCCGTCAATTTTCGTGGATAATGTTTGGAACACTTGCCGTCGACCATGCACGGAGATTGGGGGTTGATGGTGCCACACGGTCCATGAATAATACTTGTAATTACAACATCATGTAGTTGTTGATCTGTTTCTGGATCAGGGATCCCGGCACTTATAATATAATCTATCTGGTCTGGTCAAACTTTTTAGACTAACCAAATAAGAATGTTTGCATACGACAAGCCTCGTTTTTGCCATTTTATTGAATACATCCAGCATTGAGTATCTCCGAACACGTATTGCCTCACAATATATACAATCAGCAAACGAATTTTTTGCCTAAACACACACAATTCATAAAATATTATCCTTAAAAACATGTCAATAACGTTATAAACATGTTTTGTTTCTGTGATAATAACTAAAAATTACCGACAAAACAGGAATAGAAAAGCTGTAGTCTATCGCATCTTTCATGATGGGAAGCTATTACCAAGCAAAAAACTTCACAAGCAGTTCAGTTTATAATGGCTTCATTATTTTGTAGCCCTATCCGTCACTTATAAAGATTTTATTTTTTAAATGTTTGTTGTGCTTACCAAAACAATATATAGAAAAAAATTGCGTTAATGACTCGCTAACTGACAGACAGATTCATCATTGCATAGCCATAATGCTAAGGGCAAGACTTGTACTATGCATATGTTAATTTTGTAGCTTCTGAACTAAAATAAAATAGAATTGAAATTATTTTATGTTCGACAGGTTTCAAAGTTATTAATGCACTTTTCGTACTTTTTTTGAAATATTAGACCATTAAGCGAGACAGAGTAAAAACCATATTTTGAAACTGATTATATCTATCTATTTTGTACCTTCGGAACCGAAAAAGATAAAAAGGGGGCTCAAATTGTATTTTGATATTGCGTTCGACAGGTCTCGAAAAAATATGAATATAAAATTTTGATAGTTTTGATGCTAAGGGGTAAAAAGATATAAACATTTTATTGGTAATTTTTAGGTTATTTATGTTACTTTTAAACTAATAATTTAAATTGCGTTCAACTGGTTTAAGAAAAATATTAACACGTTTTTTAAAGTTTTGTTAAAGTTATTGAGACTTATATAAGAAAGTATTTTTGTTGTACGGGAGGTGCCATGCCCATTATTTCCTTTTTCCTCACCTCAATTATGTATATAAGCAAACAAAAACACCCATAGACAATTTTGAGACTTTAGCTATAAGAATTATTGAAGTACTTGTAAAAAAATCCAAAGGTATGGGAGGTGCTACACCAAACAGTTTGGAGACCTTAGCTGTCACAGTTCATGAGATACACATATAAATATTTCCATGCTATTAGAGGTCCCACACCCATAATTCACTTCCTGCCTATACTCATCTTAGTTATGCATATTAGCATAATAAATACCCATATTAAATTTGGAGATTTCAGCTGTTACATTTATTGACGTATATATGTAAAAGATTTTTTTCTTGTAAAGGAGGTAGCACGCCTATTACTATCTTCACGCCCAAACTCACCTCAATTGTAAATATTAACATTGTTAACACCTACACAAAATTTGGAGACTTTAACCCATACAAAGCTGAATTATGCATATTACCATTATAAACATCTTTACAAAGTTTTGAGAGTTCAACTGTTACAGTTATTAAGATATATATAAAAACTATTTCGTTGTATGGGAGGTGCCACGCCTATTTATTTTGTCCGCCCTTACAGAGCACAATTATGCATATTAGCACTATAAACATCCGTACAAGGTTTGGAGACTTCAGCTATTACAGTTATTGAGATATATACAAAAAACTATTTTCGCTGTATGGGAGATGCCACGCCCATTTGTTTCTTCCGACCCATACAGAGCACAATTATGCATAGAAGCAGTATAAACATCCGTGCGAAGTTAAGAGACTTCAGCTATTACAGTTATTAAAAAAAACTATATTCGTTGTATGGAAGGTGCCACGCCCATTTATTTATTCCCGCCCATACAAAGCTTAATTATGCATATTAGCACTAAAAAAATCCGTACGCAGTTTGGAGACTTCAGCTGTTACAGTTATTGAGATATATACCAAAAACTTTTTTCGTTGTATTGGAAGTGCCACGCACATTAATTTCTTCCCGCCTGTATAAAGGTCAATTATGCACATAAGCATTATAAACATCGGTACAAAGTTTGAAGACGTCACCAATTACAGTTATTGAGATATATTCAAAAAACTATTTTCGTTTTATGGGAGGTGCCACGCCCATTTATTTTTTTCCGCCCGTGCAAAGCTCAATTATTCATATTAGCAATGTTAACATCCGTACGAAGTTTGGAGACTTCAGCTATTACAGTTATTGAGATATATACAAAAAACTATTTTCGTTATATGGGAGGTGTCACCCCTATATATTTTTTCCCGCCCATACAAAGCTCAATTCTGCATATTAGCACTGTAAACATTCTTACGAAGTTTGGAGACTTAAGCTATTACAGTTATTGAGATACATATATATAAAAAACTATTTTTGTTGTATGGGAGGTTTGACGCCCATTTATTTGTTTCCGCCCATACACAATTCAATTATGCACATCAACAAATAATTTAGCTGTACCAAATTTGGAGACTTCAGCTATAATAGGTATTGAGCTATGTGAAAAAAACTGTTCAGTTTGTATGGGAGGTGCCACGCCCAGTCGGAATTTCCAAAAACAAATTAGCCTAAAACGCAAATATCGGGTATGTCTTTTTTTCAAGTTTAATTAAAATCGGTCCAGCCGTTCTTGAGTTATAAGCGGTGTCACTAACAAAAAAAAATTGTTCTTTTATATATAAGATGATTCAGCAAAATAGAAAAGTAATCTTATTCGTTGATAATGCCACAGCCTATAAGCAGATAAGTTTAAAGAATGCTGACGCAAATAGAACCACAATTTTACAGCCATTAGATCAAGGTCCATTCATGCCAAAAAAATATAAAACGTCAAAAAATATGCTTTCTAGAGTCTGCCAAAAAAATTGAAGATTTCAAGAAAAGACTTATATGCTAGCAGCATTATATATAGCCAAGCAAGCATATTGGATGGTAACTCCTAGTATCATTTTTAACTGCTTTAAAAAGGTGGTTTAAAAATACAGGCTTATTTTTCCATTTTATATAATTTTTTACAGACACATTTTAGGGTTTCTGAATCTCACGAGCTGCCAAAGATGAAAGATCGAAAAGACAAAATATATATAACTGCTGACTTAGGTTAAGAATTTGGAGCTGAATTTGACAAATTTGTAAGTCTAGACGAAAATATGCTGATGCATATTTTGCATTTCCCGCTTATATGCATAGGAAGCTGTGCATTTTCAGAAATGCATTAAACCGATAAATACTGTTTATATTGTTAAGCAATACGTGTTCGGAGATACTTGATGCTGGATGTATTCAATATAATGGCAGAATCGAGGCTTGCCGACCAGACCAGATAGATTATATATAAGTGCCGAGATCCCTGATCCCGAAACAGATCAAGAATTACATGATGTTGTAATTACAAATATGATTCATGGACCGCGTGGCACCATCTCCCAATCTCCGTGCATGGTCGACGGCAAGTGTTCCAAACATTATCCACGAAAATTGAAGGCGGAAACTATCACTGACAATGACGGTTATGCACTGTATTGGCGTTGATCTCCCAATGGCAATGGTCAAACTATTACAACGAAAGTAAAAGGAAACGATTTTGTGATTGACTACAGTTGGACTGTGTCATATTCGCCACTTCTTTCCAAATCATTTAAGACACATTGCAATGTTGAATATTCTTAATCAGTGAAGTCGATCAAGTACATCTGCAAATATGTCACGAAAGGCAGCGATATGGCTGTTTTTAGCATCCAAACCTCCAATGGCAATGATGAAATTACGCGTTATCAAGTTGGGCGGTATGTGAACTTCAATGAGGCGGTTTAACGTATATTCTCATCCCCTATTCACGAACGTCATCCCACTGTTGCTCTTGGTCGCATTTAAACAGTTCATCATTTTTAACTGCTTTAAAAAGGTGGTTTAAAAATACAGGCTTATTTTTCCATTTTATATAATTTTTTACAGACACATTTTAGTGTTTCTGAATCTCATGAGCTGCCAAAGATGAAAGATCGAAAAGACAAAATTTATATAACTGCTGACTTAGGTTAAGAATTTGGAGCTGAATTTGACAAATTTGTAAGTCTAGACGAAAATATGCTGATGCATATTTTGCATTTCCCGCTTATATGCATAGGAAGCTGTGCATTTTCAGAAATGCATTAAACCGATAAATACTGTTTATATTGTTAAGCAATACGTGTTCGGAGATACTTGATGCTGGATGTATTCAATATAATGGCAGAATCGAGGCTTGCCGACCAGACCAGATAGATTATATATAAGTGCCGAGATCCCTGATCCCGAAACAGATCAAGAATTACATGATGTTGTAATTACAAATATGATTCATGGACCGCGTGGCACCATCTCCCAATCTCCGTGCATGGTCGACGGCAAGTGTTCCAAACATTATCCACGAAAATTGAAGGCGGAAACTATCACTGACAATGACGGTTATGCACTGTATTGGCGTTGATCTCCCAATGGCAATGGTCAAACTATTACAACGAAAGTAAAAGGAAACGATTTTGTGATTGACTACAGTTGGACTGTGTCATATTCGCCACTTCTTTCCAAATCATTTAAGACACATTGCAATGTTGAATATTCTTAATCAGTGAAGTCGATCAAGTACATCTGCAAATATGTCACGAAAGGCAGCGATATGGCTGTTTTTAGCATCCAAACCTCCAATGGCAATGATGAAATTACGCGTTATCAAGTTGGGCGGTATGTGAACTGCAATGAGGCGGTTTAACGTATATTCTCATCCCCTATTCACGAACGTCATCCCACTGTTGCTCTTGGTCGCATTTAAACAGTTCATCATTTTTAACTGCTTTAAAAAGGTGGTTTAAAAATACAGGCTTATTTTTCCATTTTATATAATTTTTTACAGACACATTTTAGTGTTTCTGAATCTCACGAGCTGCCAAAGATGAAAGATCGAAAAGACAAAATATATATAACTGCTGACTTAGGTTAAGAATTTGGAGCTGAATTTGACAAATTTGTAAGTCTAGACGAAAATATGCTGATGCATATTTTGCATTTCCCGCTTATATGCATAGGAAGCTGTGCATTTTCAGAAATGCATTAAACCGATAAATACTGTTTATATTGTTAAGCAATACGTGTTCGGAGATACTTGATGCTGGATGTATTCAATATAAAAGCAGAATCGAGGCTTGCCGACCAGACCAGATAGATTATATATAAGTGCCGAGATCCCTGATCCCGAAACAGATCAAGAATTACATGATGTTGTAATTACAAATATGATTCATGGACCGCGTGGCACCATCTCTCAATCTCCGTGCATGGTCAACGGCAAGTGTTCCAAACATTATCCACGAAAATTGAAGCCGGAAACTATCACTGACAATGACGGTTATGCACTGTATTGGCGTTGATCTCCCAATGGCAATGGTCAAACTATTACAACGAAAGTAAAAGGAAACGATTTTGTGATTGACTACAGTTGGACTGTGTCATATTCGCCACTTCTTTCCAAATCATTTAAGACACATTGCAATGTTGAATATTCTTAATCAGTGAAGTCGATCAAGTACATCTGCAAATATGTCACGAAAGGCAGCGATATGGCTGTTTTTAGCATCCAAACCTCCAATGGCAATGATGAAATTACGCGTTATCAAGTTGGGCGGTATGTGAACTGCAATGAGGCGGTTTAACGTATATTCTCATCCCCTATTCACGAACGTCATCCCACTGTTGCTCTTGGTCGCATTTAAACAGTTCATCCAAAGAACGATGAATGCTTTTATTTGCGGTTGTTGCTGGTGAATGTTCGTGGTCCAACATCATTTGCAACATTGCGTACTGTTAATGGTATAGTCTGCCCAACATTTCGTGCTGCATGTCACGAACTAAATTTGCTTGAAAACGATACTCATTGGGAAACGACAATCGCTGAGACAATTATTTATGCATGTCCAAGCCAGATACGAACATTATTTGCTATTATCATTTCGACATGCCTTCCGTCAAATCCAAGTGACCTGTGGAACAAATACAAGGACAATATGTCAAAAGGCATTTTACATCAATATCGTGTCAGCTCGAGAAATCCAAATCTTGAAGTCAATGCCGAGATGCATAACCGGGCCTTGCTCCTAATTGAAGACATGTGTTACCTTATTTGCTGCAGTTTGTTTGTCAGGTTAGGATTGCCAGCACCATCCAATGAATGAGCTACTAAATCGAGAATTTAAGCGTGAACGTGAATACGATCGACATGAGTTGAACCAATTCGTTCAAACCAATGTTTCTCCTTAAGCCTCCAACAGAGTAAAGTCTATGATATAATATTGAAGGCAATTGATGATGGAAATGGCGGTTTTTTTTTCTTGGATGCCCCTGGTAGAACTGGGAAGACATTCGTCATGTCATATATTTTAGCCACTGTTCGTTGTAGATCCAACATTGCTGTAGCGGGAGCTTCTTCTGGAATAGCGGCCACATTGTAAGAAGGATGCCGCACAGCTTATTCAGCGTTAAAATTGCCATTAAACCTTTAAAATAAAGAGCAACCGACATGTAATATTGCGAAAAACTCCGCCATGTCCAAAGTTTTAGTAGCGTATAAAATCATTATCTGGGATGAATGCACAATGGCACACAAACGCGCAAAAGAAGCTCTTAAAAGAAAACTAAAAGATCTGCGCAGGGACTCAAGATGTTTTGAAGGTGCAATGATTTTACTGTCTGATGACTTCCGCCAAACATTGCCAGTCATTCCAAGATCGACGGCTGCTGATCGAATAAGTGCTTGCGTTAAATCCTCAAGTCTGTGGCGTTTTGCACAGATACAGCAGTTGACAGAAAACATGAGAGTTACATTGCTCAACGATTTATCAGCTTAAGATTTCTCCAAACAATTGTTGACTATCGGTAATGGCCGTATTCCTGTCGACGAATCAAACGGATTGATTTCGTTTCCTCAAAATAATTGTAATTTTGTATCGTCAAAAGAAGAGCTAAAGTATTCCCCAACATAATTGCTAAAGGGAAAAATTATTATTGGTTGAGTAAACGGGCAATTTTAGCAGCTAAAAATATAGATATGAATGATTTAAACTATACAGTTTAGAATCAAATCGTTGGTAGTCTGCATTCCTTTAAATCCATTGATTCTGGAACAAACGAAGATGAAGCCACCAACTATCCAATTAAAGTTTTAAGCTCCTTGGATGTGCCTGGCTTACCATCGCACAACTTACAACTGAAGGTTGGCTTGGTAGTTATCGTGCTTCGAAATTTAAACCAACAAAACTTTGCAATGGAAAGCGTTTGAAATAACAAAACTGATAGTCCATGTTATTCACGCAATTATACTTAGAGGAAAATTCAAAGGTAAAGAAGTTCTCATACCAAGAAGTCCAATGATACCAACCGATATGCCTTTTGAGTTTAAGCGAATTCAATTTCCTATTCGTCTTGCATTCGCAATGACGATTAACAAATCCCAAGGACAATCCTTGAGCATTTGTGGTCTTAATTAAGAAAATACATGTTTTTCTCACCGCCAAATATATTTTGCCTGTTCACGTGTGGGCAAACCATCTGCTTTATTTCTACTTGCGCCTGATAACAAAACGAAAAATTTCGTATATCACAAGGTTCTGCACTGAAAGGAACCTAAACATAACCCATGCACGAATATACATAGCTTCCTTAACAGCTTTTACCTGAAACGCCTTATTTTTGTGATATTTTTGACTGTTTGACTAAATAAACTCCTTACTCTTTTTAAAAAATCCATATATATAATAATTGTTAGGTGGTACGATGTTCAGCGGGTCAGCTAGTTATTAATAAAGGTAGGAGAACACGTTTCTTTGCGTTAAGTAAAGGTTACGTGAGTACATTTTTGTTCATTAATTTTTACTCCCAGAAACTTTGTCCATTTTTCTACTTGGATAATATGGTGATGTAGTTGTTTTGAGGCCTCTTTAGAATTTTTATGAGTACTGAGAAAGGCAGTATCATCAGCAAATGTCGACGTATGTATGTTTTTTGCTATCTGTTGGCATGTCTGCTGTGTAAAGCAGGTACAGAATTGGTCCTACCTTGGGGAACGCCAGGGTTGAGGACTGCTGAAGTGGTCCTCTTCTTTAAATATAAACTATCTGTTGGTTATATGCATATTTTTCCAAAAGGTTACAGAGATTTAAACTCAAGTTCAGCTTTAAATTTGTTAAAAGACCTTCATGCCAAACTTTATCAAATGCTTGAGAAACATCTATAAGCAGCCGAGAGCAATATTTTTTTCCTCAAACGCTTTTCTTATAACTTGAATCGGAGTCAACTTGTTTTTTAAAAATTTCTTAAACAATTTCGACATGGTTGGCAATAAACTGATAGGTCTATAAGATTCAACCTTGGAAGGCTCTTTTCCAGGCTTAGAAATCATCTTTACTAAAGCAACTTTCCACATTGGCGGGAAGTGTTTAAGTGGTAATATGGCGTTAAAAATAAAAAGTATGTAGTATTCTTTTTGCTATGCTTGGTAGCTCTTAGAGCATTTTGTAACTGATTGTATTACATCCAGGTTTTTTAGCATTTAAGTTATTAATAGCCTCTACGACTTCTAAGAATTGGAATCGCGTTTGTGTAGGCTGCCTAGCAACAACAAGCGGTAATTCGCTCATACTAGTGCACGTATTTGGAGTGTACACGTTCTTTAAATGATTTTTAAAGAGGTCTTCGTCGTTACTTGTCCAGGATCCTCGCAGATAACGCAGTGGTGGTTTTGCGATAACGGGTCTTTTAAGACCTATTGCTGACCGCCATAATGAATAATTTGTCTGAGAAGTAGTATCTAGACTTTCTCAGTGTGCTCTAAGAGATGCTGTTCTATATGACTCCAACAATTTTCTGAGATGGTTTGAGCATTCCGTCAATTTGGCTTAAAGTTGGGGAGATCTATGCATTTGCTTTTCTCTACAGGCTCTTCCTTTCTCAGACAAAAGTTGTTCCACTTCCGCTGAAAAAATTTTGTTGTATCTAGTCTTGCAGAAACTAGAGGAAGCATGTTCAGCTGCTTTCTCAATATGTTCATTAAATCTACTTAGACAGTCATCAATATCTTTCGGAGTCTTCAACGATAGGCTCAGCGAGCAGTGGATGCTGATATTTTTTCTATATTTGAGCCAATTATCCCTTTTGGACAAAAGGAAATCGCTAGTAACTATTTGTTGAGGACTGCAAATGGTGACTATTGTGGGTGAGGGGTCTGTGTTGTTATATACTGTAATATACTTCGTTTCAACATAATGAATTTGGTCAAGTTTTATTATTTCTTATGCTGTCAAGTTTTGTATAAATTTAAATTCACTTCAAATAAATTATTCAACCTGTTTTGTACTCTTTTGGTAAAACATAACGCTGTTTTAATAACAATAGGTTATGGGAACAGATCCCATTTGGAGACGATAAACAAAACAATATTGAAGGCATTCAAAAGCTTTTAATTTGATACCATTTTAAAACTATTCTTGAGCTAAAATTTAAGAAAAATTTTTTTTTTTTTTGCATATTTTTTATTATTGAATCTTCGCTTAAGCGAACTAACAATAAGTTTTCAAATCTTAAGACTAATGAAATAATATTAGTCCAGCCAGTGCCAGACAGAAATTTAAGTTCTCATAATAGAAATAGTTATCTTCATCTAAGCGCAATAGTATCCCTCCTTTTCAGACGGGAGTGTCTACTATGTTGCAAGGTACTTCGAGCGAGCGGGTTTGGATGTGTTTCCAGCTTTTATAAATACTTGGCCACATAATTAAAAATTTCGCATTTAACTAGTGGAACTTGCAGATCTTTGTGGATGTTGCTGTTTTTAACATATCAAGGAGCACCAGTTATCATTCTTAAAATTTTATTTTGACGACGTTGTATTTTTTCTATGTTGGAGGCGGAAGCAGTGCCCCATAATTGTATACCGTAGCACCAAATTGGTTTTAAAATCTAGTTGTAAAGTAAAAGTTTACAATCAAGACGTAGCACAGAGTTTCTACCCATTAGCCAGTGGATTTGAGCAGCTTTAAGTTTCATTTGAGTCAGCTTCGAATCTATATGAGGCTTCCATGTGAGGCGGCGATCCAGGTGAATGCCAAGATATTTCGTCTCAATTCGTTGAGGCACCGTATTGTTGTTAATAAGAATTGGGGGGCCCGTTTCCTTGCGTAGCGTAAAAGTAAATTGGGTGAATTTTTGTTCATTTATTTAAATACCCCATAACTTTGCCCATTTTTCAACTTGGGATACGTGATGTTGAAGTTGTTTTGTGGCCTCTTTAGGGTCTTTATGAATACTGAGAAAGGCGGTATCATCAGCAACTGTGGACGTATGAGTAAGATTGTTTGTGGGCATATCTGCTGTGTAAAGCAAGTACATAATTGGACCTAGTATACTCCCTTGAGGTACACCAGCCCCTATTGGTTGAGAGGAATTTATTTGGTTTCCCTCTTAATCATAAATTGTCGGCCGGTTATGTATTTTTCTAATAGGTTAAAAATATTAGATGGAAGGTTAAGCTTTAATTTGTTCAACAGGCCTTCATGCCATACTTTGTCGAACGTTTGAGAGACATCTATGAAGAACGCGGAGCAGTGTTTATTTTCCTCAAAGGCTTTTCTTATAACCTGTACCAATTTGTATGTTTGTTCGATGGTACTATGTTGATTTCTAAATCCAAATTGGTGATCTGGAATGCAGTCAGCTTGTTTTTAAGCAATTTCTCAAAAAATTTGGACATAGTTGGTAACAGACTTATAGGCCTGTAAGACTCTACCTTCGAAGGATCTTTTCCCGGCTTTGGAATCATCTTTTCCAAGGCAACTTTCCATACTGGCGGGAAATGTTCGAGCCGTAATATGGCGTTAAAAATAAAAAGAATTATTCTTTTTGCTGTACAAGGCAGCTCTAAAAGCATTTTGTTGCTGATTTCATCAAAGCCAGGAGCTTTTTTAGCATTTAAATTATTGATAGCCTCTACGACATCTGACAACTGAAGACGTATTTCCATAGGACATCTAGCAACAACAGGCGGTAATTTACTCATGTCAGTGCATGTATTTGGAGTGAAGACATTTGTTAAATGACTTGCGACCAGATCACATTTTTCTTCATCATTTCTTGCCCAGGATCCTCTCAGATTACGTAGTGGTGGTTTCGTGATAACGGATCTTTTAAGATATTTCGCTGATCGCCATAGTGAATAATTCGTCTGAGGAGTCGAGTCTAGACCTTCGAGGTGTTCCTTAAGAGATGCCAATCGGTGAGCATCTAGCAAATTTTGCAATTTGTTTGTACATTCCTTCAACTTGGCTTTAAGTTGGGGTGATCTGTGCTTTTGCCATTCTCTTCGGGCTCTTCTTTTTTCAGATAAAAGCTGTTGCACGTCGGCTGAAAAAATTTTGTAGTATTTTGTCTGACGATAGTAAGAAGAAGCATGATCAACGCCTTTTTTTTATATTTTCGTTAAGGCTGCTCAGACAATCATCGATGTCTTCGGGTGTTTTTAGCGGTTGGTTTTCCGAGCAGTGGGTGCTGACAAATTTTTTGTATTTTAACCAATTAACCCTTTTAAATGAAAACATATAACTTGTTGGTAATTGATGAGGACTAAAAATAGTGATTATAGTGGGAGAGTGGTCTGAAGATAAATCCAACAAGGCTTGAGCTTCGGTAAGTTCCGCGGATATACGTTTTGTTACGCCAAAATCGATAACGTCTGAAATTTTATTGTGATCAGTTGGCCAATATGTAGGTTGTCCAGATGAAATAACGTTAAGTCCCATTTCAGATACGGAATCAAACAAAACACGACCCCTGGGACTTATAAGGCGAGAGCCCCAGTACGTATGCTTAGCATTATAGTCTCCGGCAGCTACGAAGCGGGGACCTAAAGATTTGTAAAAACTGTTGAACTGATCCTTTGTTATGGAGAACCTGGGCGGACAATACACTGACGAAATAACTAAGCCATGGAAAAATTCATCAACGCAAACATTTGTTGCTTGTATATAACATTCGAAGAGACCACCCATCCATTGATGTTTGATTCTCGATTTGATTATTATAGCCGAGCCACCACATGATCTATCTCTGGGATTCTTCGAATCGTAAAAAGAATAGCCTCTAATTTTGAAATTACTTCTAGATGTCATATGCGTCTTAGAAATCAACATGACATAAATTTTTTGGTTTATTAAAAAATATTCGAGTTCGTTTTTGTGTTGGCGGATGCCGTTAGCGTTCCAGAAACAAACCCTGAGGCAGTTCATGGTCTTTTAAGAATGGCCTGCAGACGAGCAAACAGCATTATTTGCATTTCTTGCATCATGCCAGCCATTTGCGCCATGAACTTCGTAAATTGTTTAACCATATTGTCAATTACAGCTTCGAGGCGGCTAAAACTGGACCCGGTTGGTTCATTTGTTGGCATCTCTTGTTGTGTTGTAGGCTGGGTAGGCTTACGTGCATTGGGCTGGTTAGACTTTAATGCGTTGGTATAGGAAACTTGACTTGTAGTTGGTTGTGCTAATGGCGGCATGTTTGTAGTTGGTATATTTAAAGGCTGGGGAGGGGCAGGAATAGGCTTGCCAGATCCAATTTGCCAAGAAACTTGACATTGACCAAAAAAAAACTTGATTTTGAACAATATAACTTGACAAATAAAAACACCCATACTATTGTTTTTTTATTTAATTGTTTATTTCTTTCATAAAAATTATTAAAAAAAAACAAAACTATCATAAAAAGTAAAAATAACAAAAACAAATTAATAAACAAAAATATAAACTCACTTTTTATTTCCAAAAGCTTCAATGTACGTATTGGAAATCAGCTGTTCAATGATATCAATTTACTAGTGTTAAGCAATGGGGTAAATATCAGTGTTGGCACTTTTATTATAATTGTACTGAAAGAGAACTATATTTTTTAAACTTAAATTTTTTTTCTTCATATATTTTACTATTGAATCTTCGCTTAGGCGAACTAACAATAAGTTTTCAAATCTTACGACTAAGTAATTAATACTAGTCCAGTCAGTACCAGACTCACAATAAAATTAACTAATTTCAAAGATTTCATCTAAGAGCAATAGTATCCCTTCTTTTTAGGCGGATGTGTCCACTATGTTGCAGGATGCTTCGAGCGAGCGGACTTGGATGTGCTTCCAGCTTATTTATGTACTTGTCCATATAGTTACGGATTTCGCATTTTACAAGTGGAACTTCTAGATCCTTGTGGATGTTGCTGTTTTTAATATGCCGAGGAGCACCAGTCATCATTCTTAGAATTTTGTTTTAATGGTGTTGGATTTTTTCGATGTTAGAGGCGGAAGCAGTGCCCCATAATTGTATACCGTAGCGCCAGATTGGTTTTAAAACCGAGTTGTAGAGTAGAAGCTTACAATCAGGACGTAGCACAGAGTTTCTACCAATTAGCCAGTGGATTTGAGCAGCTTTAAGTTTCAATTGCGTCAGCTTCGCATCTATATGAGGCTTCCATGTAAGGCGGCGATCTAGGTGAATACCAAGATATTTTTTCTCAGATCGTTTAGGCACATTATGGCTGTTGATAGTGATTGGAGGGCACGTTTCTTTGCGTAAAGTAAAAGTAACGTGAGTACATTTTTGTTCATTTATCTTTATTCCCCATAACTTTGCCCACTTCTCAACTTGGGTTACGTGTTGCTGCAGCTGGTTCGACGCCTCTTTAGAGTATTTGTGAATGCTAAGAAAAGCAGTGTCGTCAGCAAATGTCGACGTGTGTGTGAAACTATTGGTTGGCATATCTGCCGTGTAAAGCAAGTACAAAATTGGACCTTGTATACTTCCTTGAGGTACACCAGCCTCTTTTGGTTGGGAACAACTTATTAGGTTTCCCTCTTTGATCATAAACTGCCGGCCTGTTATGTATTTTTTTAAAAGGTTGAAAATATTAGCTGGAAGGTTCAGCTTTAGTTTGCTTGAAAGGCCTTCATGCCATACTTTGTCGAAAGCTTGTGAGACATCGATAAAAAGCCCGGAGCAGTTCTTCTTTTCCTCAAAGTGCTTTTCTTATAACCTGTACCAATCTGTAAGTTTGTTCGATGGTACTTTGTTGACTTCTAAAGCCGAATTGGTGATTTGGAATGCAGTTGTTGTCATTCAGGAATGGATTCAGCTTGTTTTTTAACGGTTTTTCGAACAATTTTGACATTGTGGGTAACAAACTAATGGGCCTATAAGATTCTACCTTCAAGGCATCTTTGCCAGGCTTAGGAGTCATCTTTACTAAGGCAACTTTCCATGTAGGCGGAAAATTTTCAAGCTGAATTATCACATTAAATATAAAAAGAATTATTCTTTTTGCTGTAAAAGGTAGCTCAATGAGCATTTTGTTGCCTATTTTATCAACGCCAGGAGCTTTTTTATCATTAAGGTTAGCAATAGCTTCAACCACATCTGAATATCGGAAACGTATTTCTTTAGGACGTCTAGAAACAACAGGCGGTAATTCCCTCACGTCACTGCATGTATTAGGAGTGAACACGTTTCTTAAATGGCTTGCGAGCAGATCGCATTTTTTTTCATCATTTCTAGCCCAGGATCCTCTTAGACTGCGCAGTTGTGGTTTTGCGATTACGGGTCTTTTGAGACGACTGGCTGATCGCCATAGAGAATAGTTTGTTTGAGGAGTCGCGTCTAGACCTTCCAAATACTTCTTAATTGATGCAACTCTGTGTACCTCAAGCAAGTTTTTTAAGCGATTTGTACACTCTTTTAGCTTCGTTTTAAGTTGGGGCGATCTATGCTGTTGCCATTCTCTTCGCGCTCTCCTTTTTTCAGATAAAAGCTCTTCAAGATCGACAGAAAAAATTTTGTTGTATTTGGCCTGACGGTTTGTTGAAGAAGCATGTTCAACGGCTGCTTTAATGTTTTTATTTAGGATACTCAGACAATCATCGATTACTTTTGGAGTTTTTAGTGGTATGTGTTCAGAGCAGTGAAAGCTGATATATTTTTTATATTTCAACCAATTTACTCTTTTAGATAAGAAAAAATCACTAGTTGCTATTTGGTGAGGACTGCAAATGGTGATAATTGTGGGTGAGTGGTCAGAAGATAAATCCAGAGAGGCTTGCGCCTCAATAAGCTCCGGGGATATACCTTTTGCTACGCCAAAATCTATTACGTCTGGAATTTTATTGTGGTCGGTTGGCCAATAGGTTGGTTGTCCGGTAGAAATAACACAAAGACCCATTTGAAAAACGGAATCATACAAGATACGACCTCTGGGACTAATTAAGCGGGAGCCCCAGTAGGTGTGTTTAATGTTATAGTCTGCAGCAGCTATGAAGCGGGGACCTAAAGATTTTTTAAAACTGTTGTACTGATCCTTCGTTATGTAAAATCTGGGTGGAGAATAAACCGACGAAATAACTAGGTTAGGGAAAAATTCACCAATGCAGAGGTTTGTTGCTTAAATATAGCATTCGTAGATGCCACCTAACCATTGGTGTTTAATTCTTGATTTGATTAGTATAGCCGAGCCTCCACGTGATCTATCCCTGGGATCCTTTGAATCGTATAATGAATAGCCACTTATTTTAAAAGCGCTTCTAGATGTCATATAAGTCTCTGAAATCAACACTACATCAATGTTTTGGTGTGTTAAAAAATATTCGAGTTCGTTTTTGTGTTGGCGGATGCCGTTTGCGTTCCAGAAAAAAAACCGTCAGGCAGTTCATGGCCTTTTAAGCATAGCCTGCAAAAGAGCAGACTGCATTTTTTGCATTTCTTGCATCATGCCAGCCATTTGTGCCATGAACTGAGTAAATTGCTTAACCATACTGTCAATTACGGCTTCTAGGCGGCTAAAATTTGAACCAGTTGGTTCGTTTGTTGGCACGTCTTGATGTGTTGTTGGCTGGGCAGGCTTACGTGCTTTGGGCTGGTCAAACTTTAATACGTTAGCGTAAGAAACTTCACTTGTAGTTGTCTGTGCTAATGGGGGCATATTTGTAATAGGCATATTTAATGGCTGGGGAGGGGCAGGAGCTATTTTTGGCTTGGATGAGCGTTTAACTAAATCAAAAACAGGGCAACCTCTATAGTTGGCGGTGTGGTTTCCACCGCAATTACTGCATTTCTTCACCCTAGGATCTTCTTTTGGCTTGTCGCGTTTGGTGCACTTGAACTTAAAATTTTTGTAACTATTTTTAGTTTTGCATTTAGATAGTTTTTATTATACAATTTGTGTCGACTTAATTATTTGTCACTCTAAAAATCATTTAATTCTGTCAAATGGAAAAGCCTTTATATAAATATGAAAAAACTTAAAATTAAACAAAACTTTTTTATGGAAACACAATTAAACAGGAAAGCAGACAGAGAACAATGTTGAATGCACAATTATATTAAACGTATTAAAATATAATAAAATATTATCTAATATTTTCATTGCCCACACTAGTGGAGCTTAACACTATGTATGCATTTTTGCTATCAGGCCCACTGTCACTACGGTTACTGTTACTCATTTACCGTTCGATTTTTTTTATTTAGTTTGTTATTAGTTTCTTTTCTCACTAATATGTGTATGTATGTATGTATGTATATTAATAAATTCGTTTGCCACTTATTACTAATATCACCTATTACCAATATTACACTCGCGTAGACACGTCTGTGCACTACGAGATTAAGAATGCAACTTTAATTGCACAGAAAAAAAATGTATAATTTTAGTTCTTAGTTGTATTGATAACAAAAATATGGGCTTTGGATTTGTTTGTTAGATACATATATAAACATACTTTTTTATGTACATATGTATTATTTAATAGCTAGAATAAACTTGAGAAAAAAATTAACTTACAAAAAAACTTGACAGGTTACTTTTTCACTTGACGCACATTAAAAAACTTGAAAATCAGGCCCGTCTGGCAACCCTACGCAGGAACCATTTTGGCTTAGATAAGCGTTTAACTGAATAAAAAACGGGAAAACCTCTATAGTTGGCCGTGTGGTTTCCTCCACAATTGCTGCATTTCTTTACCCGAGGATCATCTTTCGGCTTTTCGCGCTTGGTCGTAGCATGCAGGTCATCACACATAACACAAACAGAAGGCAACTTGCAATAAGCCTTGGTGTGACCATATTCCTGTCAGTTTAAGCACTGTGCGGGCCCAGATCACTTATGTGGCGCTTCAACTACAACTCAACGGTGCAAAATATATTTTAGGTCATAAAAAGGGTGAGTCTCATTCTTTTTTAAATTTACATCACCAGGCTCAAGCTCCACTCGGAATATTGGTTGGGATGAGCGGTTCTAATGTTTGATACAAACTTGGCTTTAAAGCCTTTGTTGCACAAATTGGCCTAAATCTCCTCTGGGTCAACATTTGAATCAATACCTTTGATAACAACCTGGAGACCTTTTGCGTTCTTAAGTTGGTAGGTGTAGAAGCTTTTCTTATGTTTTTCAAGTTCGGAAACCGTAGTGCGGTAAGCGTTTTCGTGATTCACTTGAATTTTAGTTTCATAAATGCTACTACGCTTTATGTTCGAAACATAAAAGTTGTTTTCGCCTATTAATTCAACTAAAAACTTTATGAGGTCATTTGAGTTTTTCTCTCTCAAATATATTGGGGGAGGCTTAAATGACTTCCTTTCGGGTAATGGGGTATCATTTTCCTCCTGCAAAATGGCAAAACGGTTTTGCGATGAGGTCGGCTTTTCCTCATCTTTCAAAACTTTTGCTGGGTTGGCAACCTCTGCTGATTTGGGGCTTCCTCCCCTCTTAAGAACTGTTATATAACGGTCCATTCCTATCTGGACCTTTGGAGCTTGTGAAGAAAATGGACTGTGACCGCCTTTAGCAACTGTAGGTTCAATTTCTATATTCAATAAGGAAGACCGCGATGAGGATGGTACCTCGGTATTTTTTTTATAATTTTTAAAAAGGATTGGGCTAAATTTGTCCCTTGTTCAAAACACTTGTTTAAATTTGGTGCACTTGCACTTAAATTGTTTGTATTTATTTTTGGTTTCTCACTCAAATAGTTCTTATTGTCTCTAATGTTTTCATTGCTCACGCTTGTGGAGCTTAACACAATATAAGCATTTCTGCTATTAGGCCCACTGTCACGACATAAAATGTTCTCAAGAAATCTGGCAATATCTTCAAGAAACCTTTGATCGTAAGTCGCTAAGAAAGAAGATAGGGTGTTACCTTAAGTTAAATAAATATGAAAATTCCTGAAAACCAGTCGATATCTTAATTTTTAATTGATTTTGATGCATGTGCTTCATGGATTTGTGAAACGGGAATTGAGATTAATAAAGAGCTTCTTGTCGTAATTATGCTCGATGCTTTACCAGATCGTTTTTCGGCAGTCAAAGCTGCAGTGGATACTGCAAACGAATTTCCAAAAGTAGCTTTTTTGAAATCAAAATTACTGGAAGTTGGTGATAAATAAGAGTGCATCGCTCTCATCGTAATTCAGCACTTAAAGCAAAGTTTTTTAACAAGAAACTCAATGCTGGATTTAACAAAAGTAAAAATCAAGAAGAAGGTTTGTCTAAAAATTATTTTTATTATAAATGTTATCGATGTGACTAAAAGGGTTTTAAAGCTAAAAACTGTAAGACGTTCAGTGAAAACGCTAGATATGTTTGGAAGAAAGAAAAAGTAAAAATTCAAATAAAGTTATTCTGACAGAATTAAGTTTTTTCGTTAGTTCTCGAGAAACTTGTGCACGGAAATATCCTAATTTGAAAATATAGATTCACAGTACAGTGGTAAAGTCAGATAAGTAAATGATAACGAATTAAACATAAAAGGCATAGGAAAGGTTAAACTCTCTATTAATGTAAATGGTAAAAAGCAAGACATCGGTCTATGTGACCCTCTTTATGTCCCTGACTTACGATGCAATCTTATATCAGCTAATAAATTAACTGATAACAGTTGTCATGAAGGAAATAGAATTAATAGTTTACAAGTACACAGAAAGAAAACTCGCTTTCTAAAATCAAGAATTTTATTCTTGAATTTATCCAAAATCGATCCTTACTTACATTTTCTTAAATCAAGCCTATTCGGATTGCTTCAACAAATCAAGCAGAAAAAAGCTTGTTGTTTTAATATATTATTTTACATTTGAAAGCAAAGTGTCTCGGTGGCCTAGAGGTAACGCCCTTGTGCTGCAGTGCAAAAATCCCTGGTTCGAATCTTAGCTTCGGTAAATACAAAAAATTAAATTTTTAAATTATATAAATTTTAAGTATCTATAAAATTAAAATAAACTATAGAATTCTTTTTCTTTAATAAAGCTCGATAAGTCAAAAAAATGGCATTTCATTTTCGAATTAATCCCGGTTTCGGCTTAAGCCGAACTTAAATCAATCCTTTTTTGGCTTCATTGTGGCTAAAAGTAAGAAATTCGTACACAAAAAAGAAAACTCGCTTTCTAAGATCAAGAATTTTATTCTTGAATTTATCCAAAATCGTTCTTGAAATTTTTAAGTACTTACATTTTCTTAAATCAAGCCTATTCGGATTGCTTCAACAAATCAAGCAGAAAAAAAGCTTGTTGTTTTAATATATTATTTAACATTTGAAAACAAAGTGTCTCGGTGGCCTAGAGGTATCGCGCTTGCACTGCAGTGCAGAAATCCTTGGTTTGAATCTCAGTTTCGGTAAGTACAAAAAATGAAATTTTTAAATTATTAATTAATTAATTATAAAATAAAAATAAAATATAAAATTCTTCTTCTTTAATATAAAGCTCCATAAGTCAAAAAAGTGACATTTCATTTTCGAATTAATCCCGGTTTTGGCTTAAATCAATCTTTTTTTTGGCTTACATCAAGTATGGTTCCGAACTTAAAACAATCATTTTTTGGCTTAATTGTGGCTAAAAGTAAGAAATTCGTACTTGAAAAATTTTACTTGGAGTAAGAAATTTCGTACTTGATTTAAGAAAAACCGTACTCACCGTACTTTTGACACCGCTATGGCTTGATTTAAGTAAAGTTTTCTTAGATAATTTTTTGTGTGTAAGGAAATAAAATAATAGAAGGTCACAAAAGAGATATTTTGTATTTTGTCGCATTATTCCAAGATAATGAAACTACGATGCCAACAACTGGAAAGGCTAAGATATTACAAGTAGAGAAATGGCATAAAAGATTTAGTCATCTAAATCATTTAAAAAAACTGCAAATTAGCGAAATGGTCCAGGGACTGCCTAAATTAGAAATTGTAGAAATAGATTGTATTCCATGCATTCGTGGTAAGCAAACCTGTTTGCCATTTCCTAATAAAAATGAAATTTCAACCTCTGATTTACTGGAAGTTGTTCACACTGACCTTTGTGGTCCAATGAGAACTGAATCGATGGGTGGTAGTTTGTATTTTGTTACTTTTATTGATGACTGCTCGCGAAAGATATTTTTTTATATTCTATTCGACATAAAAGCCATTGTTTAGGAAAGTTTAAAAAATTTAAGAAAATGGCAGAAACACTAACAGGAAAAAAGATTAATAGCCTGTTTAACGATGTCGAGCGAAAACCTATACGAAAGAAAGCTAGACACTCACTTTCGACAACTTTCGTTCGCCTTAACTGACAGGTTTGTTCTCAACAGAGAACAATATAAACAATAAAATGCTTACATACTTTGGGGCATATGCATAAAAAGTTTTTAAATTTGCAATAGGTTTGTTAAGCGAAATTTTCATTAAAATAAATACTTCAAACCCCTTTTTCAATTTAAAAATTTGTTTTTTCCCTTTAAAGTGTGGATCAAAATATATATATATATATATAATAAAAAAATAAAAAATACGTAAAAAGTTTCTTGTATGCTTGGACGTAGGTATTTATTGTGTATCGTGATTAGGGGTGTCAGACGTACTGTTTTAAAGCAGTACATGTACTGTTTTTTTTTCTTAATTAAACGTCCTGACGGGACAAATTCATGCCTAGACAAATGTTAAAATCCAATTTAAAAAAATCCGGTATTTTTATACTGGGTTTTTTATATACTGAGTTTGACATTTGTCTAGGCATGAATTTGTTTTGTCAAGACGTACAATAATCGTCCTTTTTAATGCACGACACAGTGCGCGAATGTCCTGTTTTTTTAATTTTGTACTGTTCTAATTAATATTTTAATAAAATGACATTTCTCTATTTTAATATTTGATTAACAAGTTTCTATCAGTGTAAAAAAATAAGTTATATTTTAACTTCTTTTTACACAGTTTTAACCGCGTAGTTTTGCACGTAAAGTTTAAAGTTGATTTAAAAGGGTTACTTTTAGAAATGGATCAAGGCGCATGTATAATTTAGGTGGGCTTAGTTAATCAGCTGAGTGATGGTGTTTTGTTCTTTAAATGTTAAACTCTGTTTATTTTTTTGCATTTTTCCATATAACTCTAGTATTCTAAGGAAATCTCAAAAAGAATTTGTGAGTTTGTGTTAACTGTTTTTGACATTTGTATGACAATTTAGTGGTTTTTGTAGAACTGGTCCAACCTGTTATACATGCGCCTTAAAATTATTGGGGAAAAAATAGTTTCCAAAGAATCTTTATCAGATAGCTCAACTGCAAATGTATAAAAGATAGCTTGTTAACCGTATTATAGATAAAGAAAGCAAATTGGTAGTCGACGTTAAAATAAATTTAAAGAGGATTGGAAAAACCTCTTCAACTGGCTTGCAAGAGCTAATAAGGAAACCATGGTGAAAAGCTTTGTTTGCGGTGTTTTTTTTTTTCATTCCTAAAGAAGAAGTCAAATTAAGCAAGAAACGAGGAGGTAAGTCGGTAAGAAAAAGGAAGCTAATTGCAGAAGCGTACCGAATGCTAACAGGAAACGAGGCTGTAAAGTCCGCAATTCTAAAACAAATTTATAATATAAGGAATAATGAATTTTAGTAAAATAAAATTAAAATTTTAATTATGCACAATAAAATAAAATTAACTTGATATCAAGATTGAATACGCAATAGCTAAAGATAGGAGGATGGTTTTTCACTGAGGCTGTTATTACAAATGACAATGGAGTGCTAACTATTACTCAAGATCATATGCAGCAAATAATTTTAATACTTTTCTAAGTTATATATTAAGTAAAAAAAGCTCGAGGTCTGTTGTTGTTTTTAATAATTTGTTTTATTAAAAATTGTAGACATTTCGCCCACCGTCGGTTAGCATCATCAGGACTCTTAAATAAAATATAAAACAAAAAAAGAAAACAAACATCAAAATCACCTTGCTTTTCGGATGTCTACCATATTTAGGCATAGTGATAGAAAGAACTGGTAGAACCATAAAAATTTACTGGTATCAAAAACCTACGTCTTCTGGGAGACTAATTAATTTTTACTCTAGCCATCCAAATAGTAGGATACTAACAATCAGTTACAAACAATTTCACCGGGACAATAAAAGAAAAATAAAAAATATTTTGACAATGAATGCTTTCCCCGATCATATCATCGACAGTCTAATAAACATTAATAAAAATGAAAAACCAAAATCAAGACAGGATACAAGTGATCTATACAAATCAATGATATATGTACCCAGAATTCCAGAAAGAGTTCTAAAATCTAAATTTTTAATAGAAAGAAATATAAAATAGCCCAAAATACTCTTTTCAAGAACTAAAAACAAAATTAATAAAATGGACAAATTGACATTAATATACAAAATAAAATGCACAGGCAATGAAAACTCTACGTGCGATAAAATACATATAGGTACAACCTAAAATAAGTTAAAAACAAGGATTGCTGAACAAATCAGATTTAAAACATAAAGGGAATAATTTGACACAGAAAAGTGCACTTGGTGTCCACTGTGTAGAGAGAGCACATATTCCAGACTTTGAAAATGTGGAAATATTACAAACAGTAAGGATATATAGCAAGAGATACAAACAACATCACAACAACAAAGATTAAACTTCCAGACTGATATTGAGAATTCGTCACAAAGCTATAAGCACTTATAGCCTGCTTAACTATGTCGAACTAAAACCTATACGAAAGAAAGCTAGTCACTCACTTTTGAATAAATTTGGGTTTACCTATTTCGACAACTTTCGTTCGCCTTTACTGACAAGTTTGTTCTCAACAGAGAAAAATAAAAACAAGTAAGAGCGCTATATTCGGCTGTGCCGAATCTTATATACCCTTCACATTGACCTTTCGCAATCCCAAACTTTTTTTTATTTTTAACCATTTTTTACTTATGAAATATTTCTAATTTTTAAATAGGGGTCGGTGTCATTTTTTAACGCTCCACGGGTGACGGGGAAGTTGTAGGGGTTTTTATCCTAATTTTTACAAATTTTGTATGGCAACCCACTTAGAGGGTGGAGATACGGTGTAAGTATATTCTAGGAATATGTTTTGGAGAGGAAACTAATGGGGGTCGGTCGTACACTTTATTGCTCTAAGGCAAATTCTGAAGAATTTGTGGGCATTTATATCATTTTTGTAAATTTTGTATGGCATCCCCCTTAGGGCGTGGTGATAGGAGGTAAGCATATTTTAGGAATATGTTTGGGAGGGAAAACTAATGGGGGTTGGTCGTACACTCTATTGCTCTGAGAACGACTCTGAAGAAGTTGTGGGCATTTTCATATCATTTTTGTAAATTTTGTATGGCAACCCCCTTAGGGCGTGGAGATAATGGGTAAGTATATTCTAGGAATATGTTTAGGAGGAAAAACTAATGGGGGTCTGTGATACATTTTTTTTCTCTACGGGCGACTCCGGGGAAGTTGTAGCGGTTTGTACCTTATTTTTTAAAATTTTGTATGGCAACCATGTCAGGGGCTGGAGATAGAGAGTAAGTATGTTCCACAAAAATTTTTGGATGGATAAAATAATTCCGGTCGGTCTTACATTTTACCTTTGTAGGAGAACCCTGGAAGCCGTAAGAGCGATTTTAAAAATGTTTAAATTAAGCTTTGTATGGCAACGCTGTTATATGTATGAACACTAATACTAATAAAATTTTTGTTTTGGGTGTGTTTCAATAATATACACATGACTGATTCTGTGTTTTTTCTTTTTTTGTTGTTTTTTTTATTTTTACATGCAAAAGTATGTTCTTTGTTGTTGTTGTAGATTTTAAAAAAACGAGGTAGTCTTGGTTTTTTGCTTATATCTCGGTCATTTATCGGGCGATTTTGCTGAATTTCAACACCGATTTTCTCGCGACTATCTGTGACAGTTTGATGCCACATTCGGGTCTATGCGATATCGGAGGGCTTCAGAAAGTTGATTTCAACCATAACACGGACAGACGGACATCGCTAAATCGGCTTCCCTATCTATAAGGATCCAGAATATATATACTTAATGGGGTCCCAAATGGATAATAAAGGAATTACAAACGGAATGACAAACTTGTATATAACCTTATCACTTATGTGAAGGGTATAATAATAAAATGCTTACATACTTTGGGACATATGCATAAACAGTTTTTAAATTTGCAATAGGAATGTTAAGCGAAATTTTCATTAAAATCAATACTTCAAATCCCTTTTTCAATTTAAAAATTTGTTTTTGCCCTTTAAAGTGTGTGGATCAAAATATATATATATTTTTTTTGATATAAGTTTTGTAATAATGTCTGTTTACGTAGCAATTTTTTTTGCCTCCTAAAGGTATGCACTCACACTTTTCAAAATATTATTTACGATTTAATAGTATCGAATATGAGAAATAGGGAAAAACACCCCCAAGCATTATTCCGAGTGGAGCTTAAGCCTGGTGATATCAAATTGAAAAAAAGTGAAACTCACCCCATCTACGATTTAAAATATATTATGCACCGACGAGTCACTGTGGAAGTGCCACATAAGCGATCTGGGCCCGTACAGTGCTTAAACTGCCAGGAATATGGCCACACTAAAACTTATTGTAAGTTGCCTACTGTTTGTGTTGTGTGTGGGGATCTGCACGATACGACCAAGTGCGACAAGCCAAAAGATGATCCTAGGATAAAGAAATGCAGCAACTGCGGGGGAAACCACACTGCCAACTATAGAGGTTGTCCTGTTTTTAATTCAGTTAAGCGATCAACTAAGCCGAAAATAGTTCCTGCCCCTCCCCAGCCTTTAAATATACCAACTACAAATATGCCTCCATTGGCACAACCAACTACAAATCAAGTTTCTTACGCCGCCGCATTAAAGTCTAACCAGCCTAATTCACGTAAGTCTACCCAGCCTACAACACAACAAGAAGTGCCAACTAGCGAACCAACCGGGCCTAATTTTAGCCGCCTGGAAGCCGTAATTGACAATATGGTCACACTATTTACGCAGATTATGGCGCAAATGGCCAACATGATGCAAGAAATGCAAAAAATGCAGTCTGTTTTTCTGCAGGCTATGCTTAAAAGACCATGAACTGCCTCAGGGTTTGTTTCTGGAACGCAAACGGCATCCGTCAACACAAAAACGAGCTCGAATATTTCTTGATGAACCAAAAAATCGATGTTATGTGTATTTCTGAGACTCATATGACATCTAGAAGCACTTTTAAAATTAGTGGTTATTCTTTTTACGATTCAAAGGATCCTAGGGATAGATCATGTGGTGGCTCGGCTATTCTAATCAAATCAAGAATTAAACACCAATGGTTGGGTGGCATCTCGGAATGTTATATCCAAGCTACGAACGTCTGCATTGATGAATTTTTCCATAACCTTGTTATTTCATCAGTTTACTGTCCACCCAGATTCTCCATAACGAAGGATCAGTACAACAGTTTCTACAAATCATTAGGTCCCCGCTTCATAGCTGCTGGAGACTATAACGCTAAGCAGAGGTCGTGTCTTGTATGACTCAGTGTCGGAAATAGGACTTTTCGTTATTTCAACTGGACAACCAACCTATTGGCCAACGGACAATAATAAAATTCCAGACGTAATAGATTTTGGCGTGGCAAAAGGTATATCCCCGGACCTTATTGAGGCTGTAGCCTCCTTGGATTTATCTTCTGACCACTTACCCACAATTATCACTATTTGCAGTCCTCACCAAATAGCAACTAGTGATTTTTTCTTATCAAAAAGAGTAAATTGGTTATAATATAAAAAATATATCAGCTCTCACTGCTCGGAACACATACCACTAAAAACTCCCCAAGAAATCGATGATTGCCTAAATATCCTAAATGAAAACATTAAAGAAGCCGTTGAACATGCTTCTTCAACATACCGTCAGGTCAAATACAACAAAATTTTTTCTGTCGATGTTGAGGAGCGCGAAGAGAATGGCAACAGCATAGATCGCCCCAACTTAAAACGAAGCTAAAAGAGTGTACAAATCGCTTAAAAAACTTGCTTGAGGTACACAGAATTGCATCAATTAAGAAGTATTTGGAAGGTCTAGACGCAACCCCTCAAACAAATTATTCTCTATGGCGATCAGCCAGTCGTCTCAAAAGACCCGTAATCGCAAAACCACCACTGCGCAATCTAAGAGGATCCTGGGCTAGAAATGATGAAGAAAAATGCGATCTGCTCGCAAGCCATTTAAGAAACGTGTTCACTCCTAATACATGCACTGACGTGAGGGAATTACCGCCTGTTGTTTCTAGACGTCCTATAGAAATACGTTTCCGATATTCAGATGTGGTAGAAGCTATTTCTAACCTTGATAAAATAAGCAACAAAATGCTCATTTAGCTACCTTTTACAGCAAAAAGAATAATTCTTTTTATTTTCAGTGCCATAATACGGCTTGAACATTTTCCACCAATATGGAAAGTTGCCTTAGTTAAGATGATTCCTAAACCTGGTAAAGATCCTTCTAAGGTGGAGTCTAATAGGCCTATAAGTTTGTTACCAACTTTGTCAAAACTGTTTGAAAAGCTGCTTAAAAACAAGCTTACTCCGATCCTGAATGAAAACAACTGCATTCCAGATCACCAATTTGGCTTCAGAAGTCAACATAGCACAATAGAACAAACTCACAGACTGGTGCAGGTTATAAGAAAAACTTTCGAGGAAAAAAAGTACTGCTCCGCGCTTTTTATAGATGTCTCTCAAGCTTTCGATAAAGTATGGCACGAAGGCCTGTTTAACAAACTAAAGCTAAACCTTCCAGCTAATATTTTCAACCTACTAGAAAAGTACATAACCGGTCGACAGTTTAAAATCAAAGAGGGAAACCAAATAAGTTCTTCTCAAACAATAGGGGCTGGTGTACCTCAAGGGAGTATACTAGGTCCAGTTCTGTACTTGCTTTAAACAGCAGATATGCCAACCAATAGTTTTACACACACGTCGACATTTGCTGATGATACTGCTTTTCTTAGTATTCATAAAGACCCTAAAGAGGCTTCAAACCAATTGCAGCAACACGTAACCCAAGTTGAAAAATGGGCAAAGTTATGGGGAATAAAAATAAATGAACAAAAATGTACCCACGTAACTTTTACTTTACGCAAAGAAACGTGCTCTCCAATTCTTATTAACAACCATATGGTGCCTCAACGAACCGAGACAAAATATCTTGGTATTCACCTAGACCGCCGCCTCACATGGAAGCCTCATATAGATGCGAAGTTGACGCAAATGAAACTTAAAGCTACACAAATTCATTGGCTAATCGGCAGAAACTTTGTACTTCGTCTTGATTGTAAACTTCTACTCTACAAATCGATTTTGAAACCAATTTGGTGCTACGGTATACAATTATGGGGCACTGCTTCCGCATCCAACATAGAAAAAATTCAACGCAGGCAAAACAAAATCCTAAGAATGATAACTGGTGCTCCTTGGTATGTTAAAAACAGCAACATCCACAAGGATCTACAAGTTCCACTAGTTAAATGCGAAATCCTAAACTATGTGGACAAGTATTTAAATAAGCTGGAAGCTCACCCAAATCCGCTCGCCCGAAACATCCTGCAACATAGTGGGCACACCCGCCTGAAAAGGAGGGATACTATTGCGCTTATATGAAGCTTGATAATTAATTTGAGAACTTAAATTTTAGTCTGGCACTGGCTGGACTTATATTAACTACCTAGTTTTAAGATTTGAACACTTATTGTTAGTTCGCCACAGGCGAAGATTCAATAATAAATATATGAGAAAAAAAAAAAAAAAAAAAAAAAGGATTTAATCCCAATTTTCTTGTTATACCCTTCACATAAGTGATAAGGGTATATATAAGTTTGTCATTCCGTTTGTTATTCCTTTATTATCCATTTGGGACCCCATAAAGTATATATATTCTGGATTTTTATAGATAGGGAAGCCGATTTAGCGATGTCCGTCTGACCGTCTGTCCGTGTTATGGTTGAAATCAACTTTCTGAAGCCCCCCGATATCGCGTAGACCCGAATGTGGTATCAAACTGTCACAGATAGTCGCGAAAAAATCGGTATTGAAATTCAGCAAAATCGCCCGACAAGTGACCGAGATATAAGCAAAAAACCAAGACTACTTCGTTTTTTTGAGTCTACAACAACAACAAAAAACATACTTTTACAAGTAATAATAAAAAAACAACAAAAAAAGAAAAAAACAGAATCAGTCATGTTGATATTATTGAAACACACCCAAAACAAAAAATTTTATTAGTATAAGTGTTTATACATACATATAACAGGGTTATCATACAAAGCTTAATTTAAACATTTTTAAAATCGCTCCTACGGCTTCCAGGGTTCTCCTACAAAGGTAAAATATAAGACCGACCCAAATTATTTTTTCATCTAAACATTATTGTGGAACATACTTACTCTCTATCTCCAGCCCCTGACATGGTTGCCATACAAAATTTTAAAAAATAAGGTAAAAACCGCTACAACTTCCCCGGAGTCGCCCGTAGAGGATAAAATGTATCACAGACCCCCATTAGTTTTTCCTCCCAAACGTATTCCTAGAGCATACTTACCTCCTATCTCTACGCCCTAAGGGGGTTGCCATACAAAATTTACAAAAATGATGTAAAAATGCCCACAACTTCTTTAAAGTTGGCCTTAGAGCAATAAAGTGTACGACCGACCCCCATTAGTTTTCCCTCCCAAACATGTTCCTAGAATATATTTACCTCCTATTTTTACGCCCTAAGGGGGTTGCCATACAAAATTTACAAAAATGATGTAAAAATGCCCACAACTTCTTTAAAGTTGGCCTTCGAGCAATAAAGTGTACGCCCGACCCCCATTAGTTCTCCCTCCCAAACATATTCCTAAAATATATTTACCCCCTATCACCACGCCCTAAGGGGGTTGCCATACAAAATTTATAAAAATGATATGAAAATGCCCACAACTTCTTTAGAGTTGGCCTTAGAGCAATAAAGTGTACGACCGACCCCCATTAATTTCTTCTCCCAAACATATTCCTAGAATATACTTACCCCTTACCTCCACGCCTTAAGGGAGTTGCCATACAAAATTTACAAAAATGATGTTAAAATGCCCACAACTCCTTCAAAGTTGGCCTTAGAGCAATTAAGTGTACGACCGACCCCCATTAGCTTGCCCTCCCAAACATGTTCCGAGAATACACTTACCCCCTATCTCCACGCCCTAATGGGGTTGCCATACAAAATTTACAAAAATGATATGAAAATGCCCACAACTTCTTCAGAATTTGCCTTAGAGCAATAAAATGTACGACCGACCCCCATTAGTTTCCCCTCCAAAACATATTCCTAGAATATACTTACCCCGCATCTCCACCCTCTAAGGGGGTTGCCATACAAAATTTGTAAAAATTGGGATAAAAACCCCTACAACTTCCCCGTCACCCGTGGAGCGTTAAAAAATGACACCGACCCCAATTTAAAAATTAGAAATATTTCATAAGTAAAAAAATGGTTACAAAGAAAAAAAAGTTTGGGATTGCGAAAGGTCAATGTGAAGGGTATATAAGATTCGGCACAGCCGAATATAGCGCTCTTACTTGTTTATTTATAGGGTTTGTTGTTGGTTAAGTTTGTCTATATGCATTTCATTGGTTCTTACACCAAATCATCAGTAGACTTCAACCCAAATTCTTAAGAAACTCATGAATATTTTTGGTCTTTATGTAATAACCTCATTAAACAAAATGAGAATTACTATGAGCAACTAAAACGTTCAAGTTTTTTTAAGAGTCCAACAAACCAATATTCGCTATTCGCTTGTTTTGATTTTCTTTTTCCCCTTACATTTGAATAACCATTGGTTATTACTTAATGTATTAAGGGGCTACCGAAAACAAAACCTTGTTTTTAAACAACACTTTTCAAAATATTATTTAGGATTTAATCCCAATTTTCTTGTTTATTTATAGGGTTTGTTGTTGGTTAAGTTTGTCTATATGCATTTCATTGGTTCTTACACCAAATCATCAGTAGACTTCAACCCAAATTTTTAAAAAAACTCATGAATATTTTTTGTCTTTATATAATAACCTCATTAAACAAAATGAGAATTACTATAAGCAACTAAAACGTTCAAGTTTTTTTAAGAATCCAACAAACCAATATTCGCTATTCGCTTGTTTTGATTTTCTTTTTCCCCTTACATTTGAATAACCATTGGTTATTACTAAATGTATTAAGGGGCTACCGAAAACAAAACCTTGTTGTTAAACAACACTTTTCAAAATATTATTTAGGATTTAATCCCAATTTTCTTGTTTATTTATAGGGTTTGTTGTTGGTTAAGTTTGTCTATATGCATTTCATTGGTTCTTACACCAAATCATCAGTAGACTTCAACCCAAATTCTTAAAAAACTCATGAATATGTTTTGTCTTTATATAATAACCTCATTAAACAAAATGAGAAATACTATAAGCAACTACATTTAGTAATAACCAATGGTTGTTCAAATATTAGGGGAAAAAGAAAATCAAAACAAGCGAATAGCGAATATTGGTTTGTTGGATTCTTTAAAAAACTTGAACGTTTTAGTTGCTTATAGTAATTCTCATTTTGTTTAATGAGGTTATTATATAAAGACAAAAAATATTCATGAGTTTTTTAAGAATTTGGGTTGAAGTCTACTGATGATTTGGTGTAAGAACCAATGAAATGCATATAGACAAACTTATCCAACAACAAACCCTATAAATAGGTATGCACTCATTTTCATAATAAGTAAATTTTAATACATAAAGCAGAGATGCTAACTTTCTAAAATTATTAAGCACTAAGAGACAAAGAAAAAAACCTTTTCAATAATGTGTTCCTTTTTTCATGTTGAAATTAACATATGATAACATCAACAAGTATTAGGTTTTTGGGATATTTAAACCATGGCTTAGCTACAAAAATGACGCAGTCAGCACTTAATTGTTATTAACGGGACCCTTTTCTAAAGTATCATAAGATTCAACAAAGATGAATCCCGTATTTCATATTAATATAAGTTCATTTTTCACATTTTTAAATAAATATTTTTAAGACAACCAATATCTTTTAAATTGTTGGTTATAACCAAAGAAATAAATTTTATTTAATTTTTTATGTATCTATAACTAGAATTTTGGATCATTGTTTTTTAAACATATTTGTTTACAAAATATACACATACGTAGCTATGTTGGTTATAACCAAAGAAATAAATTTGTTTAATTTTTTATGTATGTATATATAACTAGAACCTTGGATCATTGTTTTAGTAAACATATTTGTTTACAAAATATACACATAGCTATGACGACTTATTGAGAGAATTTGCCATTCATTTAGCCTATAATTTTTTATGGTTTTATTGCACTTATATAATATAAATATATGAGGAATATATTTATGAACTATTTACCAAATGTAGTTTTATACGCGTAAAAGTCTGTAAAAACCCATGGTTAGAAGTTCATTGATTTGTTGTGTATTTTGAGAAGGGGAAAAATAGTATATATGTATAATAAAAACAATAAAATGAAAATACAATGTAAACATTATCAATATTATTTTGCAGATTATCTTTAGATCATGGTACAATTACCTTACAAGGTAGTATCGATTCAACAGCTGACTATTTTTTGCTCGAGTTTTTCCACTCTCTAAATCTGTCAAACAGTAAGTTTTTTGACATAAACGGGGATGCTTTTACAACAACTTCATAAATTTGGTATCGAGTTTGTTGTAGTTGTTGCCGTAGCGATAGTAAAATGCAAATTCGATAGATTACCAAAACTTAAAAAGTTATTGCAAACAAAACAAATTATTAAATCCAGACTTTTTTTAGGAATTTCCGTTCCCATATAAATAAACTAAAAAGTAAATAAATGCAATTACGCAAAATTAATAAACAAATTCAAACCTTACAATTTATTTTCCTAAGAATTGTTTTCTTAATAATTAAATAAAACGTAGCAAATTATTAAAACCAGACTTTTTCTTAAGAATTGATTTCTTGCATTTCCGTTCCCATATAAATGAACTAAAATGCAATAAAATAAATAAATGCTATTACACAAACTAAATAGAAGAATACAATTACACAAAATTAATAAATTACTAAAGAATAATGCAAACTTAACCTTTTCCAGAGAGTAAACATACTTGTTAAATAAAAATACAATTCAATAATATATATGTATATAGTATATAAGAACCAAAAGAATGAAAAATAAAGTTGTTTATATTTCGATCAACTCACTAAAACAATCGTGTTTTTTTTAATTACCCGACTTATTCCATATTATAATACAAGATTATTTTAAGAAAAAATTAAAATTAACAAAAAAAGGTTTTCGTAAAATAATTAATTTTTATTTAGTCCTAATATATGGGGGATTTCATGTCAAGTGACCCAACTTTTTTTTTCGATTGGAAAGAAATTTGGACCAAAGTAAGTTCTTGCAGAGAGTAGTTTAGACACAATATTTTAACACAATCGGTCAAGAACTCTCTGAGCTAGAGGGGTTCAAAATTTGACGTTTTCGGCAAATAGGTGTTTTTTCTCATACATGTAGTTTATTACCTTTTGCTTTTAACAAAATTTGTCCCAAATACTTTCGATAGCTTTTTTTTCAATCTTCCAGAAAAAAATATTTTTAAAATTAAAAAAAATTTTTTTTTATAAAATAATTAGAAAAAATTTTTTTTTCCAAATGTGCCCATGTTTTTTTTTTTTTTGCTCAAAAGAAAGCTTAGATCTTTTCCTTGAAGAACTTGGAGGTCGCTTAGTGGGATGCGAGTGGAATATCTATAAAAAATAATGTTTTGTAACTCAAGGTAGAGTTTTCCAATTTTCGCGTATATTCTATTTTGATTTTTTTGCTATTTATGTAAAATTTTCTCTTAAGCAAAAAAAAAAAAAAAATATTTTATGCTAAGAAACAAAATAATTTAACCTTTCCGACGGTATGCATTGAAAATATTAACAAAATATGTTCAGACATTACCATATAAAAGTGATTTTATTCCAGAGGCCTACCATTTTGTTGGTAATGCAGTGTTGAGTGTATGAGACTTTATTTTCAATGCATACCGTCGGAAAGGTTAAATTATTTGTTTCTTAGCATAAAATATTTTTTTTTTGCTTAAGAGAAAATTTTACATAAATAGCGAAAAAATCAAAATAGAATATACGCGAAAATTGGAAAACCTCTACCTTGAGTTACAAAACATTATTTTTTATAGATATCCCACTCGCATCCCACTAAGCGACCTCCAAGTTCTTCAAGGAAAAGATCTAAGCTTTCTTTTGAGCAAAAAAAAAAAAAAAAAATGGGCACATTTGGAAAAAAAAAAATTTTTTCTAATTATTTTATAAAAAAAAAATAAAAAAAAATTTTTTTTAATTTTAAAAATATTTTTTTCTGGAAGATTGAAAAAAAGCTATCGAAAGTATTTGGGAAAAATTTTGTTAAAAGCAAAAGGTAATAAACTACATGTATGAGAAAAAACACCTATTTGCCGAAAACGTCAAATTTTGAACCCCTCTAGCTCAGAGAGTTCTTGACCGATCGTGTTAAAAAATTGTGTCTAAGCTACTCTCTGCAAGAACTTACTTTGGTCCAAATTTCTTTCCAATCGAAAGACATTGGTTTTAAAAGTTGGGTCACTTGACATGAAATCCCCCATATATTTCTTTACTTTTTTACATTCAAATCAATAAGAATGGCAACATTGTGGAGCTATATACAAAATGTATTTGTACTACTTTTTATGAGACAAAATTTTAATTATGGTAGCATGCTTAGAAAAAAAGGAAAAAAATCTGCAAAGAAATTAATAAAACTAATACTTTCTGCACGGTGAGTTTTTCTCTCTCTCTCTCTGTGAGTGAAAAATTTAGTTTTCCAGCTTTACTTTGTTTTATTTTTACCCGGCATTTTTTATTAATGTTTGCAGCAATAAAACATGACTGGTTGCACAAACATGTTGCAAGGTATGTTCCTACCATAAGGCCGCCTTTAAAGCATAGATTATCCAACTTACAGTGCCATGGTAACGGTTTAAAAGTAAAAGCACAACAAAAAGTTCTAAAAAAATGAGTTTAACCACAACAAGGGCAAGCATAGATTATCCAACTTACAGTGCCATGGTAACGGTTTAAAAGTAAAAGCACAACAAAAAGTTCTAAAAAAATGAGTTTAACCACAACAAGGGCAAGTTATTTTAATATTTTCGTCAGCGGCCAATTGGAAACGATAACGTTTCCTTTGGGACCAGAGCATTTAGAAATAAATTGCCGTTTTGAGTCTTTTGCTGGTCCAGACTGGAAACTCGTTAGTGGTGCTAAGGACGGCATTTCACAATTTGCTTTCAATCATAATGGAAATTTTGATGCACCCATTGTTTTTAACATGCCTATTGAACAAACTTATCGCACTACTAATATATTTGGCTGTAAGCTCATATTATTTATTTTATTTCCTATTTAGAATTTAAATATTTCAGGGCCACAATTGCTTATATCCCTTTATGGTAAAACACGATGGGATATAGAAACGTTACTAGGTTATAGTCGTGTCCATGTGCCAGTAGTCGGGAGCGATAAAAATTATAAAATTAAAATGCCGATATTAAAAACTCTGTGCAGTAATATGATGTCGGATATGACTGCTTGGATAACGGGGCGTAATCCAGAGTTAAGAGATAAGAAGATTCTACTCGAAAATAATTATAAAGCAAGAAGTAAGTACGCACATAAATTATTGCTCTTAAATTGCCCATATTCACGTATGTATATAAAAACGTATGTACATATGTATATACCGGGACTATATTTTAATTTTTCAAGCTGTGCCATCCCCAAATATTACTGTGCAGCTATACGTTAAAAAATTTATAGCTCTAAAGTTTATTTCGAAATCATTGTCCACTATAGATTTTTAGTTATATCCCAGTCGTGATAAGCAGGCGCGAATTCAGGCGGAGGGAAAAAAGGAAACTCCCAGATACTGTTAGACAGTTGTCACATAATCCGAACGCACTATCATCAGTAGCTCTTAGAGCTTTAAAAATCGTTGGTATTGATTTGGATAATTGTTTAGGGAATTAAACTGACGGACGTCCTTTGATATATATACGAAAAGCCGAAAAAATGCAATACAAACGGCTTTACAATGCCATAAACTTAACAACTTGATATCGAAAGGCAACGAGTTACCAATAATACAAAAAAATGTATCGTTTGTTTAAGAAACCAAAAAATTTTTTTCAAAAACATGATCCTAACAGGAATACAGTTTCACTGAAATATCTAGCAAAAAGTTGTCTCCATTACGCGAAACACGATTCAATTTTAAAATTTTCAGTAAAAATAAAGCACATAAAAGAGGCAATGAAAAAGATTCCCGAGCAAAATCTTAGAGAAACGCCTTAATACTTCTCCGGGCACTTTCGAATTTTTTTGCGGACTACAAATTCTAAATGATAAACTTACAGTCACAAAGCCGCTTAGTGTAATTTTACAAAAGCATGATATACATATGTATGTAGATTTACAAAAAAAATGTCGCTTAAAAACCCGGATAATTTATTTATTATTATTTATTTATTTATTAATAGATGCTTATAACATTTTATGTTATAATTATACTATATGTTTACAAATTATAAATCATTATATGGCAAGTTATAAATCTATATATGGCATAACATAATTGTTGTGAGCCAGGTTGGCAAAACTAGGATTTTGTTTAATTTGCTTATAGCAGCGTATTACAGTATTATGAAGTTTTTTAATAAAATATAGGATTATACATTATACTCATTTATAATTATGTTACGGTATTTTAAGGATAATTGAATGTATTTGTAAAGTGAGTAGAAATTATTGCAATTAAGGTTATCAATTATTTCATTTAAACAAAAATTTGTTTTATTAAACAAGTTTTTTCTTATATCATTGGGTCACAGTTGCATTCTTAATCTCGTAGTGTACGGACGTTTCTACGCGAGTGTAATATTAGTAATAGGTGATATTAGTAATAAGTGGCAAACGAATTTATTAATATACATACAAAAACATATTAGTGAGAAAAAAAAACAACAAACTAAATAATAAAAAAAGCGAACGGTTAATGAGTAACAGTAATCGTCGTGACAGTGGGCCTGGTAGCCGAAATGCTTACATTGTGTTAAGTTCAAGCGTTAGTAATGAAAACATCAGAGACCCTTAATATAATAAAAACTATTTGAGTGCAAAACCGATAATAGTTAAAGAAAATTTAAGTGCAAGTGCGCCTAATTTAAATAAATGTACTGAACAAGGGACAATTTTAGCCCAATCTCTTTTCAAAAATTATAAAAAAAATACCGAGGTACATAACTTATCATCTGCCAAAGGCGGTCCCAGCCCACTTTCTACAGAAGCTTCAAAGGTCCTAGAATACACTTACCCCCTATCTCCACGCCCTAATGGGGTTGCCATACAAAATTTACAAAAATGATATGAAAATGCCCACAACTTCTTCAGAATTTGCCTAAGAGCAATAAAATGTACGACCGACCCCCATTAGTTTCCCCTCCAAAACATATTCCTAGAATATACTTACCCCGCATCTCCACCCTCTAAGTGGGTTGCCATACAAAATTTGTAAAAATTAGGATAAAACCCCTACAACTTCCCCGTCACCCGTGGAGCGTTAAAAAATGACACCGACCCCAATTTAAAAATTAGAAATATTTCATAAGTAAAAAAATGGTTACAAAGAAAAAAAAGTTTGGGATTGCGAAAGGTCAATGTGAAGGGTATATAAGATTCGGCACAGCCGAATATAGCGCTCTTACTTGTTTATTTATAGGGTTTGTTGTTGGTTAAGTTTGTCTATATGCATTTCATTGGTTCTTACACCAGATCATCAGTAGACTTCAACCCAAATTCTTAAAAAACTCATGAATATTTTTGGTCTTTATATAATAACCTCATTAAACAAAATGAGAATTACTATGAGCAACTAAAACGTTCAAGTTTTTTTAAGAGTCCAACAAACCAATATTCGCTATTCGCTTGTTTTGATTTTCTTTTTCCCCTTACATTTGAATAACCATTGGTTATTACTTAATGTATTAAGGGGCTACCGAAAACAAAACCTTGTTTTTAAACAACACTTTTCAAAATATTATTTTCTTGTTTATTTATAGGGTTTGTTGTTGGTTAAGTTTGTCTATATGCATTTCATTGGTTCTTACACCAAATCATCAGTAGACTTCAACCCAAATTTTTAAAAAACTCATGAATATTTTTTGTCTTTATATAATAACCTCATTAAACAAAATGAGAATTACTATAAGCAACTAAAACGTTCAAGTTTTTTTTTAAATCCAACAAACCAATATTCGCTTTTCGCTTGTTTTGATTTTCTTTTTCCCCTTACATTTGAATAACCATTGGTTATTACTAAATGTATTAAGGGGCTACCGAAAACAAAACCTTGTTGTTAAACAACACTTTTCAAAATATTATTTAGGATTTAATCCCAATTTTCTTGTTTATTTATAGGGTTTGTTGTTGGTTAAGTTTGTCTATATGCATTTCATTGGTTCTTACACCAAATCATCAGTAGACTTCAACCCAAATTCTTAAAAAACTCATGAATATGTTTTGTCTTTATATAATAACCTCATTAAACAAAATGAGAAATACTATAAGCAACTACATTTAGTAATAACCAATGGTTGTTCAAATATTAGGGGAAAAAGAAAATCAAAACAAGCGAATAGCGAATATTGGTTTGTTGGATTCTTTAAAAAACTTGAACGTTTTAGTTGCTTATAGTAATTCTCATTTTGTTTAATGAGGTTATTATATAAAGACAAAACATATTCATGAGTTTTTTAAGAATTTGGGTTGAAGTCTACTGATGATTTGGTGTAAGAACCAATGAAATGCATATAGACAAACTTATCCAACAACAAACCCTATAAATAGGTATGCACTCACTTTCATAATAAGTAAATTTTAATACATAAAGCAGAGATGCTAACTTTCTAAAATTATTAAGCACTAAGAGACAAAGAAAAAAACCTTTTCAATAATGTGTTCCTTTTTTCATGTTGAAATTAACATATGATAATATCAACAAGTCTTAGGTTTTTGGGATATTTAAACCATGGCTTAGCTACAAAAATGACGCAGTCAGCACTTAATTGTTATTAACGGGACCCTTTTCTAAAGTATCATAAGATTCAACAAAGATGAGTCCCGTATTTCATATCAATATAAGTTCATTTTTCACATTTTTAAATAAATATTTTTAAGACAACCAATATCTTTTAAATTGTTGGTTATAACCAAAGAAATAAATTTTATTTAATTTTTTATGTATCTATAACTAGAATTTTGGATCATTGTTTTTTAAACATATTTGTTTACAAAATATACACATACGTAGCTATGTTGGTTATAACCAAAGAAATAAATTTGTTTAATTTTTTATGTATGTATATATAACTAGAACCTTGGATCATTGTTTTAGTAAACATATTTGTTTACAAAATATACACATAGCTATGACGACTTATTGAGAGAATTTGCCATTCATTTAGCCTATAATTTTTTATGGTTTTATTGCACTTATATAATATAAATATATGAGGAATATATTTATGAACTATTTACCAAATGTAGTTTTATACGCGTAAAAGTCTGTAAAAACCCATGGTAAGAAGTTCATTGATTTGTTGTGTATTTTGAGAAGGGGAAAAATAGTATATATAATAAAAACAATAAAATGAAAATACAATGTAAACATTATCAAAATTATTTTGCAGATTATCTTTAGATCATGGTACAATTACCTTACAAGGTAGTATCGATTCAACAGCTGACTATTTTTTGCTCGAGTTTTTCCACTCTCTAAATCTGTCAAACAGTAAGTTTTTTGACATAAACGGGGATGCTTTTACAACAACTTCATAAATTTGGTATCGAGTTTGTTGTAGTTGTTGCCGTAGCGATAGTAAAATGCAAATTCGATAGATTACCAAAACTTAAAAAGTTATTGCAAACAAAACAAATTATTAAATCCAGACTTTTTTTTAGGAATTTCCGTTCCCATATAAATAAACGAAAAAGTAAATAAATGCAATTACGCAAAATTAATAAACAAATTCAAACCTTACAATTTATTTTCCTAAGAATTGTTTTCTTAATAATTAAATAAAACGTAGCAAATTATTAAAACCAGACTTTTTCTTAAGAATTGTTTTCTTGCATTTCCGTTCCCATATAAATGAACTAAAATGCAATAAAATAAATAAATGCTATTACACAAACTAAATAGAGGAATACACTTACACAAAATTAATAAATTACTAAAGAATAATGCAAACTTAACCTTTTCCAGAGAGTAAACATACTTGTTAAATAAAAATACAATTCAATAATATATATGTATATAGTATATAAGAACCAAAAGAATGAAAAATAAAGTTGTTTATATTTCGATCAACTCACTAAAACAATCGTGTTTTTTTTAATTACACGACTTATTCCATATTATAATACAAGATTATTTTAAGAAAAAATTAAAATAAACATAAAAAAGGTTTTCGTAAAATAATTAATTTTTATTTAGTCCTAATATATGGGGGATTTCATGTCAAGTGACCCAACTTTTTTTTTCGATTGGAAAGAAATTTGGACCAAAGTAAGTTCTTGCAGAGAGTAGTTTAGACACAATTTTTTAACACAATCGGTCAAGAACTCTCTGACCTAGAGGGGTTCAAAATTTGACGTTTTCGGCAAATAGGTGTTTTTTCTCATACATGTAGTTTATTACCTTTTGCTTTTAACAACATTTGTCCCAAATACTTTCGATAGCTTTTTTTCAATCTTCTAGAAAAAAATATTTTTAAAATTAAAAAAATTTTTTTTTTATAAAATAATTAGAAAAAAATTTTTTTTTCCAAATGTGTCCATGTTTTTTTTTTTTTTTTTGCTCAAAAGAAAGCTTAGATCTTTTCCTTGAAGAACTTGGAGGTCGCTTAGTGGGATGCGAGTGGGATATCTATAAAAAAATAATGTTTTGTAACTCAAGGTAGAGGTTTTCCAATTTTCGCGTATATTCTATTTTGATTTTTTTGCTATTTATGTAAAATTTTCTCTTAAGCAAAAAAAAAAAAAAATATTTTATGCTAAGAAACAAAATAATTTAACCTTTCGACGGTATGCACGGTGAGTTTTTCTCTCTCTCTCTCTGTGAGTGAAAAATTTAGTTTTCCAGCTTTACTTTGTTTTATTTTTACCCGGCATTTTTTATTAATGTTTGCAGCAATAAAACATGACTGGTTGCACAAACATGTTGCAAGGTATGTTCCTACCATAAGGCCGCCTTTAAAGCATAGATTATCCAACTTACAGTGCCATGGTAACGGTTTAAAAGTAAAAGCACAACAAAAAGTTCTAAAAAAATGAGTTTAACCACAACAAGGGCAAGTTATTTTAATATTTTCGTCAGCGGCCAATTGGAAACGATAACGTTTCCTTTGGGACCAGAGCATTTAGAAATAAATTGCCGTTTTGAGTCTTTTGCTGGTCCAGACTGGAAACTCGTTAGTGGTGCTAAGGACGGCATTTCACAATTTGCTTTCAATCATAATGGAAATTTTGATGCACCCATTGTTTTTAACATGCCTATTGAACAAACTTATCGCACTACTAATATATTTGGCTGTAAGCTCATATTATTTATTTTATTTCCTATTTAGAATTTAAATATTTCAGGGCCACAATTGCTTATATCCCTTTATGGTAAAACACGATGGGATATAGAAACGTTACTAGGTTATAGTCGTGTCCATGTGCCAGTAGTCGGGAGCGATAAAAATTATAAAATTAAAATGCCGATATTAAAAACTCTGTGCAGTAATATGATGTCGGATATGACTGCTTGGATAACGGGGCGTAATCCAGAGTTAAGAGATAAGAAGATTCTACTCGAAAATAATTATAAAGCAAGAAGTAAGTACGCACATAAATTATTGCTCTTAAATTGCCCATATTCACGTATGTATATAAAAACGTATGTACATATGTATATACCGGGACTATATTTTAATTTTTCAAGCTGTGCCATCCCCAAATATTACTGTGCAGCTATACGTTAAAAAATTTATAGCTCTAAAGCTTATTTCGAAATCATTGTCCACTATAGATTTTTAGTTATATCCCAGTCGTGATAAGCAGGCGCGAATTCAGGCGGAGGGAAAAAAGGAAACTCCCAGATACTGTTAGACAGTTGTCACATAATCCGAACGCACTATCATCAGTAGCTCTTAGAGCTTTAAAAATCGTTGGTATTGATTTGGATAATTGTTTAGGGAATTAAACTGACGGACGTCCTTTGATATATATACGAAAAGCCGAAAAAATGCAATACAAACGGCTTTACAATGCCATAAACTTAACAACTTGATATCGAAAGGCAACGAGTTACCAATAATACAAAAAAATTTATCGTTTGTTTAAGAAACCAAAAAATTTTTTTCAAAAACATGATCCTAACAGGAATACAGTTTCACTGAAATATCTAGCAAAAAGTTGTCTCCATTACGCGAAACACGATTCAATTTTAAAATTTTCAGTAAAAATAAAGCACATAAAAGAGGCAATGAAAAAGATTCCCGAGCAAAATCTTAGAGATACGCCTTAATACTTCTCCGGGCACTTTCGAATTTTTTTGCGGACTACAAATTCTAAATGATAAACTTACAGTCACAAAGCCGCTTAGTGTAATTTTACAAAAGCATGATATACATATGTATGTAGATTTACAAAAAAAATGTCGCTTAAAAACCCGGATAATTTATTTATTATTATTTATTTATTTATTAATAGATGCTTATAACATTTTATGTTATAATTATACTATATGTTTACAAATTATAAATCATTATATGGCAAGTTATAAATCTATATATGGCATAACATAATTGTTGTGAGCCAGGTTGGCAAAACTAGGATTTTGTTTAATTTGCTTATAGCAGCGTATTACAGTATTATGAAGTTTTTTAATAAAATATAGGATTATACATTATACTCATTTATAATTAAGTTACGGTATTTTAAGGATAATTGAATGTATTTGTAAAGTGAGTAGAAATTATTGCAATTAAGGTTATCAATTATTTCATTTAAACAAAAATTTGTTTTATTAAAAAAGTTTTTTCTTATATCATTGTAAATTGGGTCACAGTTGCATTCTTAATCTCGAGTGTACGGACGTTTCTACGCGAGTGTAATATTAGTAATAAGTGGCAAACGAATTTATTAATATACATACAAAAACATATTAGTGAGAAAAAAAAAACAACAAACTAAATAATAAAAAAAGCGAACGGTTAATGAGTAACAGTAATCGTCGTGACAGTGGGCCTGGTAGCCGAAATGCTTACATTGTGTTAAGTTCAAGCGTTAGTAATGAAAACATCAGAGACCCTTAATATAATAAAAACTATTTGAGTGCAAAACTGATAATAGTTAAAGAAAATTTAAGTGCAAGTGCGCCTAATTTAAATAAATGTACTGAACAAGGGACAATTTTAGCCCAATCTCTTTTCAAAAATTATAGAAAAAATACCGAGGTACATAACTTATCATCTGCTAAAGGCGGTCCCAGCCCACTTTCTACAGAAGCTTCAAAGGTCCGGGTAGGGATGAACCGCTATATTACAGTTCTTAAAAGGGGTAGAAGCCCGAAATCTGCAGAGGTTACCAAGCCAGCAAAATTTTTAAAAGATGAAGAAAAGCCTACCTTATCGCAAAATCGTTTCGCCATACTAGAAGAGGAGAACGATACCCCTGTCACCGAGAAGAAGACATTTAAACCTCCTCCAATTTATTTGAGAGAAAGAAACTCGAACGACCTTATTAGGTTCTTAGTCGGATTAATCGGGGAAAATAATTTTTATGTTTATAATATTAAGCGTGGTAACATTTACGAGACAAATCCAGGTAAATCACGAAAACGCTTACCGCACCACTGTTTCAGAATTTGAAAAACTAAATAAAAACTTCTACACTTACCAACTTAAAAACGCAAAAGGACTTCAGGTAGTTATAAAAGGTATAGACGCTAATGTCGACCCTGAAGAGATAAAGACGAGTTTGTGCAGCAAAGACTTTAAAGCTAAAACTGTATCAAACATTATAAATAGAGAAAGGTGTCCCCAACCATTATTTCGGGTGGAGCTTGAGCCTAGTGATGTAAAATTGAGAAAAGGCGAAACTCACCCTATTTATGAATTAAGATATATTTTGCATCGCAGAGTTGTTGTTGAAGCCCCACATAAACGATCTGGGCCAGTACAGTGCTTGAACTGCCAGGAATTCGGCCATACCAAAGCTTGTTGTAAGTTGCCTTCTGTGTGTGTTGTGTGTGGGGACCTGCATGCCACGACCAAGTGCGACAAACCAAAAGATGACCCCAGGGTGAAGAAATGCAGCAATTGCGGCGGAAACCACACTGCCAACTATAGAGGTTGCCCTGTTTTTGATTTATAGCCTGTTTACCGATGTCGAAAGGATACTTTCGTTCGCATTCTAAGCGAAAGAAAACTGATTTCGGTTTACCTAAGTATACTTTAAGCGAACGTTCACTCGAAAGACAAGTCGAACGAAAACAAAACCATTTTCATACAAAATTGGGTTTACCTAAGTCGAACGTAAGCTAAATATGCGAACGTAAATGTCAAAATCAGTCACATGTTATTTTGCTTTCGAGTGCCATAAAAGTATGTAGTTTTTGATGTAAATTAAAGACCACTGTGTATTAAAATGCTAAAAACTATGAGTTAAATATGTTCTCAAGGGTTATTGGCTAAAACATCATATTGTTTAAAGCAAAAATTAAATGAAATTTGATTTTAAAAAAAATCCACAAAAATTTTGTAAGTTTTAATTATGAAATGTTTTCAGTGATGTCAATTATGCCGAATTTTTACCTAATTTAAGACCACTTGTAGGAGTTTGTAAGCAAATACAACAAATAACCATCAAATATAATAAAAAAAATAACTCAAATCATCTCTTTTCATGTATTTTTGTTTCCTGACTATCTGGTGTGTATGTTGCTAGCGGGCTAAATACATAGTCATGAAGTACCGTTAGAAACACGTGATTGTAAACTAATGTTGAGCATATATGATCTAAAGATAATGTTTATATTGTATTTTCATTCTATTGTTCTTATTAGTTATTATATTATTTTCCCCCTTCTCAAAAAAACACCAAAAATCAATGCATTTTTTACTATGAGTTTTTACAGACTTTTACGCTTATAAAACTACATTTGGTATATAGTTCATAAATAAATTCCTCATATACTTATATTTTCAAAATGCAATAAAACCATAAAAAATTATAGGCTAAATGAATGGCAAATTCTTTCAATAAGTCGTTATTATTGCATAGCTATGTGTATAGGTATATTTTGTAAACAAATATGTTTAAAAAAAACAATGATCAAAAATTCTAGATATAGATACATAAAATATTAAAAATACTATATATCTTTTGTCTAAAAAATATTTATTTAAAAATGAAATTTTTATTATTATGGAATGATTAACCTTAATTAGAAAACGCGGGATTCATCTTTGTTGAATCTTATGAAACTTTAATAATAATTTCTGCTAACAAGTAGGGGTTTTCCCGGGAGTTCCTGTTCCGAAAATTGCCGGGAAATTCGTCAATTTTCATTCCTTGATTTTCCAGGAATTTTGTGCGGGAATCCGGGACATACAAAGCCTCGCACTTCAAGTATTTTCGTAGCATATTCAAACTTTTTTTATTTTTTCCTCATTTTTGGTTTATAAAACATTAAATCTTACCCCCATATTCATAAAATACTAAAGTATGGTAATTAAGGGCTTATTTGAGAGATGTATATGCAAATAATTCTTTAATAAGCCTACTATAATTATTATAAATACGAGCGTAAATATGAAACAAAATCGGATTTTTGCCTAACGAAGACTTTACCGCTGGTGTCATTCTTCAGTGGTTGAAATTTATTCATAATTGCAATCAGGGTACAGTCAAAGAGGTAATATCAATAGACCAGCTGGCTATAATAATTTGACATTCGTACTTTTCAAATGTAAATACATATAATTTTGTATGAAATTTTTATTTTTTTTTTTAATTTCACCGTTCAAACACAAAAAGTTAATGCAAAGGGCAAAGTTTATGAATTCGCCTTGATTACCTGGTTAGGTATACCCTGGACTAAATTCTTAAGTTTTACTTTGATCTTCTATTTTGAATTCGTAAGTTTTTTATATGTATGTATTAACTTATTTTATTTTTTTATTTAAAAATAAAAACAGTTTTTTATTAGTACAACTTGTAAATTTTCCTTTATTTGAAGAGCGGAATTCCCGTTTCCCGGGTAGCAAAAAATTCCAGGAAAAACCTTACTAACAAGTAAAACATTTCTTAAACAATAAGGTATTGACTGCGTCATTTTTGTAGCTAAGCCATGGTTTAAATATCCCAAGAACCTAGGACTTGTTAATATTAAGCTATGTTAATTTTAACATGCAAAAAGATACACATTATTGAAAAGGACATTTTCTTTATCTGTTAGTGCTTTATAATTTAAGAAAGTTAGCATCACGGCTATATGTATAAAAAATGTTTTTATTGTGAAAGTGAGTGCATACTGTTGGGAGGCAAAAAAGTTGGCAACGTAAACAGACATTATTACAAAACTTATAGCAAAATAAAATATATATATTTTGATCCACACTTTAAAGAGAAAAAACAAACTTTTAAATTTAAAATGGATTTGAAGTATTGATTTTAATGAAAATTTCGCTTAACAAACCTATTGCAAATTTAAAAATTGTTTATGCAAATGCCCCAAAGTATGTAAGCATTTTACTATTTATATTTTTCTCTGTTGAAAACGAACCTGTCAGTAAAGACGAACGATAGTTGTCGAAATACGTAAACCCAAATTTATTCGAAAGTGAGTGACTAGCTTTCATTCGTATAGGTTTTCGTTCGACGTCGTTAAACAGGCTATTAGTAAAGCGTTCATCTAAGACTAAAATCGTTTCTGCCCCTCCACAGCAGTTAAATACAGCAACTACTACTATGCCTCCACTAGCACAGCCAACAACAAGTCAAGTTTCTTATGCAAACGCACTTAAGTCCAACCAGCCCAACGTCCATAAGCCTAACCAGCAAACAACACAACAAGAGGTGCCAACAAATGAACCTACGGGCGCCAATTTTAGCCGCCTGGAAGCCGTAATTGAAAATATGGTCAAACAATTTACGCAGTTTATGGCGCAAATGGCCGGCATGATGCAAGAAATGCAGTCTGCACTTGTGCAGGCCATGCTTAAAAGGCCATGAACTGCCTCAGGGTTTGTTTCTGGAACGCAAACGGCATCCGCCAACACAAAAACGAACTCGAATATTTTTTAACTCACCAAAAAATTGATGTCATGTTGATTTCCGAAACTCATATGACATCTAGAAGCACTTTTAAATTAAGTGGCTATACTTTTTACGACTCAAAAGATTCCAGAGATAGGTCATGTGGTGGCTCAGCTATATTAATTAAATCAAGAATCAAACACCAATGGATAGGTGGTCTCTCCGAAAGTTATATACAAGCAACAAACGTCTGCATAGATGAATTTTGCCATAATCTCGTTATTTCGTCAGTTTATTGTCCACCCAGATTCTCCATAACGAAGGATCAGTATAACAGTTTTTACAAATCTTTAGGTCCTCACTTTATTGCTGCTGGTGACTATAACGCTAAACACACGTACTGGGGCTCCCGCCTAATAAGTCCCAGAGGTCGTGTCTTGTATGATTCTGTATCGGAAATGAGACTTCACGTTATTTCAACTGGGCAACCAACATATTGGCCAACTGACCACAATAAAATACCAGACGTAATAGATTTTGGCGTAGCAAAAGGTATATCCCCTGAGCTTATTGAGGCTCAAGCCTCCTTGGATTTATCTTCTGACCACTCACCCACAATAATTACTATTTGCAGTCCTCACCAAATAGCAACTAGTGATTTTTTCGGTATACCTATACAATTATGGGGCACTGCTTCCGCCTCTAACATAGAAAAAATACAACGCCGTCAAAATAAAATCCTAAGAATGATAACTGGTCCTCCGTGGTATGTCAAAAACAGCAACATCCATAAGGATCTAGAAGTTCCACTTGTTAAATGCGAAATCCTGAAATATGTGGACAAGTATTTAAATAAGCTGGAAACACATCCAAACCCGCTCGCTCGAAGTATCTTGCAACATAGTAGACTCTCCCGTCTGAAAAGGAGGGATACTATTGCGCTTAGATGAAGATAACTTTTTCTTTTATGAGAACTTAAATTTCTGTCTGGCACTGGCTGGACTTATATTATTTCATTAGTCTTAAGATTTGAAAACTTATTGTTAGTTCGCTTAAGCGAAGATTCAATAATAAAAAAATATGCAAAAAAAAAAAAAGCTATAAATTGGACAGACACCCAAAAAATGGAAGGTGTCCTCAATTTGATTCAAGTTGCATATTGTGCATAAAGTTGTTGTGTTATTACTAAATGGTCTTCCGTTAAGATCTAGTTATCCCCCTCTTGCTTTTATAAGTAAACATATAACACGTGAAAAAGGATTGGAAGCTAGTAATGGGGTGACATTGTAATTGCGAATACATATCGTGATGCTGTGAGTTCATAGCTTGCAGAATATTATTATCACGCTCTTTTGTTTTTAAATGATGTATAATCGTTTTCCAACGTGTGCAAAGTGGACTATTGTTAGGAAGAGTAAGATGCAAATTTTGACACAACTTATACCATTCATTTGCCCAGAAAATGCGTTGCGATAGAACAGCTTCAGCAAGGATGCGTGGTAGTCTATTTGAACTCATACAGAGAACTTTGTTTTAATAGCAGAGGTGAAGTTTTAGTGTTGTAGAGTAAAGTGAATCCAGTCCGGTTTCAAGATATAGCATAGGTATAGTTCGGAGTTGTAGATGGGAGGTATAACATTTTTTTGATAAAGAATCTGAACAATTTTTCAACGAAATCGTATTTTAGAAAACGCCAGAACTGTACACCATACAACATTATGGAACGACAGGCAGCGTAGAAAATTTTGAGTTTGTTTTTATTTGAGATATTCGGATTATTTATATATTTTGACCATGTTGTATTGATAGCTCATTTCGATGTAGAAAATTTATTTTTTAAATAGGTATTAAAAGAGAGATTATACGTTATATCAAATCCTAAATATTTATAACTATTTACTATCTCAATATCATCATTACCATAACGAAATACTAGGCGACTAGAGATTCTTGGACCCGATCGCATTACCATAATTTTTGATTTGCTAAAGTTAACTTTTAATTTCCATGTTACGCAGTAATTATACAAAGCATCAATCATTTTTTAGAGTCCAAATGGTGAGTCAGATAATATAACTATATCATCGGCATGAAGTAAGATTTTGACCGTAGTGTTGGAAACGGTAACCCCTCCAGGTAGAACATTTACCAGGTCGTCTACATATAGTGAAAACAAAAGTGGGCTCAAAACGCAACCTTGCTTCACACTAATGTTAAATGAAAATGGATCCGATAAGGTGTTGCCATCCTACACACGACTAGTGGTATTTCTGTACGAGTTTTGTAGTAATCTAATTATTTTAGATGACAATACAATACAGGAGAGTTTGTAAAAGAGGCTGTTTCTTGGTACCGTGTCAAAAGCGCTCGAAAAATCGAAAAAGAATGCCCAAATATTTTTTCCATTCTGCTTGTTTAAACTTACGATATTAACGAAGTTAAATATGTTGTCAACAGTTGAGTAATTCTTTCTGAAACCAGCTTGGTATTCGCTTAAAATATTATTTTGATCAATCCATTCGCTAATTCTGTTCAGTAAAATGGAATTAAATATTTTGCAACTTGCATATATTAACGATAATCCACGATAATTTGCAGCTATATTTGGATTGCCCTTTTTATATAGTGGTATTAGTATAGATTCGCAAAAGGTGGAGGGGATAGTCTCATGTAAAAATATCTTATTATATACAGATAAAAGCTCCTTTATATAGCACATTGGTGCATATTTATAAAACGCATATGATATTCCGTCTTGACCTGGAGATTTATTAAGTTTTAAAGTTCTTATAACCTTTAAAATTTCAACCATTTCTATAGGGGAGTCAAGAATAGGATCTATGACATAGGGCATACACCACTGAACTATTAGATCATTCTCTGTATCACATAATAATGAACTAAAATGATTAAAGAAATCATCCGATTTCACATTTCCTTTAATATTTTGTTTACCATTTTTCATCTTGTTAGATAGTTTCCACCACTCACTACTGCATTTCACTTTATTAAGTTGTTGTATGTTTTTGGTATATTGCTCTAGTTTTTTGGAGCTACATAGTTTCATATAATTTGCTCTACAGGTTAAAAAACGCGTTTGATTTTTTCTACATTTATTTAACCACTTTAACATGCTTTTACGATACCGCTCACACCTCCAGTCAACCCATTTCTGTCTCGGTTCAAAAACTTTTTTGAAAACCTGGATAATGTGTCTTGAAACTAAAATGAACGAAGCCCAAACTTTTCTACATATCTTATAATTATGTCTATTTATTCGGCTAAGTTCATTATTAAAAATGTGATAGCTAAGAATGGAAATTTTTTTATTAAAAATTAAGTAATTCCGATACTAGCCGAGTGTAATGCATTTTCGAAATCAGCTACGATTTCTCGTCAGCACTATTCGGTACTAATAAATAGACATAATTATAAGATATATAGAAAAGTTCAAATAAATAACCATAAATGTATTACACACGCATGGCTCAATGTAAAAATTATGAATAGAAAAATTATCGAAAGCAATCGAATAACAGAATGATAAATAAAATACATAAAAATTAAATAAATTTAGTGTCATCCAATGGATGGTCAAAGGCAAAATGAAAATAAAAATAAATAATAGAAGTAACTAGTGATAAATGCAAATAGAATGAGAATAAGAGAACATAGGGTTTATGAGGATTTGTTCGGTCTAAACAATAAGGAATATGAATAGAATTCCAGTATTCAAATTCTAATTAAAGTTTGTTAAAATAGAACAAATCAACATTCAACTTACAGTAGTACCGAATAGAAAGAGTGCTAACGAGAAATCGTAGCTGATTTCGAAAATGCATTACCCTCGGCTAGTATCGGAATTACTTAATTTTTAATGATGAAGGATTTGTTCGGTCTAAACAATAAGGAATATGAATAGAATTCTAGTATTCAAATTCTAATTAAAGTTTGTTAAAATAGAACAAATCAACATTCAACTTACAGTAGTACCGAATAGAAAGAGTGCTGACGAGAAATCGTAGCTGATTTCGAAAATGCATTACACTCGGCTAGTATCGGAATTACTTAATTTTTAATGAAGAAATTTCCATTCTTAGCTATCACATTTTTAATAATGAACTTAAGTCGAATAAATAGACATAATTATAAGTTGGTATGAGAATTTTAGATGAAAAGATTAGATTTAAAAAAAAAATAATTTGCAAATGTCGAAATATATACCGCATCCCCTTAATTGAATCTGTTTACATCCCTCAACTTCTGCCTCAGAATATTACTACATTTACTGAATACAAAATTAAAATTCCACAACTTTATTCAAATTCGAAAAAAATAATTTAAAAAACCTGCTAATATCGAAATTTAAGGCTAAAATTTTGCATTGACAACAAAAAAGGAATTTATGAAGACCGCCTAGATCATACAATTAATGTTTTAGCAAGGTGTGACCCAGATATTTACCCAAGAACGCAAAAAATATTTCTCATTTTTGTTTTAATTCTAGTCAGTTATGCTACTTCTGAAAGGTTATTTTCCACCCTTCGCCGTATTACCACATAGCTGAGATCAAACACAACAGAGGACAGGCTATACATCAAACTGTCATTCTGTTTGAAATTTCTTTATTATCCATTTGCGACCCCATAAAGTACATATATACTGGATCTTTATAGATAGGAAAGTCCATATAGCCATGTTCGTCTGTCACCCCGGAGTCAACTTAAGCACTACGGACCAGTTATTGGTGTTAAACTATCAGAAATATTCCTGAGATGATCGCTAAGGTCGAGATGATCGCTAAGGTCGGTTTAACACGAAGCTAGGTACAAGCAGGGTTGTCAGTTTTTTTCAGGGTCTATCGCCAAAACGGTTATCAAAAATCGCCAAAAATCGCCAAAAAATATTTGTTTGAGTTTAAAAACAAAAAAAGTCGCCAAAAAATCCGCCATAATAAAAATCTATTGTTTTTGATGCAAAAAACTCAAAAATTATTTTACTTAAATAAACATATGAAATATTAATGTTTTTTTTTATTAAATTAATTAATTAAAAAGAAATTACTATTTAATTAAAGTAAAAATTAAATTTTTTTTCGTACACCAAGAAATTAAAAGGAAGAATTGAAAATATGTATAACTAAGAGAATACGTAGAATGACAGTTATATTGTTAAGAGAAATGTTGTTAAATATTAAAAACTTTGCTTAGATTAAAACACCAACTTAATGCAGCATTGGTATTGCAGTAATTTTAAATGTAAAATCTGTGGCAAACAAGGTTATTTTATACAAAAAGGAGTAATATGCAAGTTATGTTAATATTACCTTCAGTATAGTTTTTGAATGTGTGAATCTATACATAGAAAGTTAAAAAAACGTTTTTTTGCTTATGTAGCAACTAATTCAAGAAATTAAAAAGATGCATTTAGTAAGCTATAAACTTCAGCTTCATCTGTTCCTTCTGTACCATTTTGGGTCAAAATATTGTACGTAATTCACCAATAAAGGCTTCAAAGTAATCTTAAAGTCACGTTTTTTAAACCTATTTATTATTTAAAGGGGTTTCAGACGATATGTATTTTACACCTGACTTGTCAAATTTTGCAGCGAGAAATTGATATCTGCCGTCTGAACGCGTTTAAACATTGCATGTGTGAAGCACATATGTAAATGTCATGTGACAAATTTGTAATTAGAGCGTGCTCTATTTTCATCTGACAAAGCATGTGTCATCAGCTGCTTTTAGAATAACAACAAGGAAATGCAAGTTGTTTATTTTGGTTTGAAGGTTATGTCAGATGTAATAACATATGTACGTGTGAAAGCAAAAATTATAAACTGTCTGTAAAATGACAATTTTGACAGACATATGCAAATACATGTGGATTGCAAAAGTGACTTATCATGTGTAAAATACATATCGTCTGAAAACACTTTTACTATTCAAAACCTTTGATTGTAAAATAATATTACAAAAAATATTTTTCACAGGCTAGTTTTCAAGAAAATCACATGAAACGAAAAAAATAGTTGGCAAGAAGCAAAACTAAACCATTTAAAATATTAACTACAAAAGCAACATAGCCAAAGGAGTAACACGATATTTTCCACCATCCAATAGCATCAAAAAAAGTACGATCGTAACAACTTTTGCAACACTGATTTGTATTAAATTTGTTCATCATTAGTTATAGGGACTGGTAAATCGACTTCGATTATAGTCGAAAATCGATTTTGACCCAAAAAATCGATTTTTTGTAATCGGCTTTTTGTTGACGATTTTATACTGAAATCGATTGTTGAACCAAAAAAATCGATTTTACCTAAAAAATGTTAAAATGCTATAAATTTTAAGAATTACTTCTTTAAACTCACGTGTTAATATGAAGCGTTAGTGTATTATTTTAAAATTTGTAATACTTGACGCCGAATGTTAATTAAAAATGCAGTCATATTTAGAAAAATGTTTAAACAATTAAGAAAGAAAAAAAATTGTTCAGTACACAGTACACTAAAAATAACTTATCGTCTTTAAAAATTAAATATGCATATCTGTTGTGTGTGCGTATTTAAATTTTCAGACTTATTTAAAATTATACATTGAAATTATAATGAATATTTGCACTTAAGTATATGATTATGCATGAAGTTAAACTATCTGAATTTGTTTATGACCTGCGTTCTTTGTAATCATTAAATAGGTACGTACACCTCTTCCAATAATACTTTCTTTGGGAAAATTCAATTTACTTACTTAAAAATCATTTTTTAGGGTATCTATTAGTTTCACTATAGCATCAAAATAAAAGTCGACTTTGAATTATAATCGATTATGAGCTTCGATTAATCGACTTTGAAAATTGAGATTAAAATAGTTGGTCGAGAAATCGAAAATCGATTTTCGGCTTTGCTTACCATTCCCTAATTAGTTAGTTGAAAAACTTTGCCGTTTGCAAGGTATATTAAACAAGGTAGGGACAACTGATCAGCTGACTTCTATTTCCGCCATATGACTTCTAACTTAGCTTGGACACTTGTTTATGTTATACAATGGTTGTGTATACTGTGTGTATGTGTGTTCGCTACATTCTCGACAACCAAGCTGGCATTAGCAACAACAAAATACATGGCGAAATTTTACAGGAAGTTGTTGTTTTAGGGACGATCCCACCTTCTTATTCCACCATGGCCGTTTGTTAAAATAATCGCCAACAATATCGCCATGGCGTCAAAACTAAATTTTAATAGCCAAGAGCACTAAAAAATCGCCACATTTGGCGTAAAATCGCCATAACTGACAGCCCTGGGTACAAGCAAAGTACCGCGATTGTGTCAGAGATTACAAACTCCATGCAAAATATGTAACAAATGAAAACTGGAAACGCATATAGATGGGCATAAAAAAATACTCAAAAAGTTTCTTGTATGCTTGGACGTAGGTACATATGCATGTATGTATGTATGTATGTATGTATGTATGTATGTATGTACATATGTATTTACATACATATGTAAGTACACAAGTATGTATGTTTATATGTTTAAATCATTGATGCGCAGCGCAGCCCATACCACAATTGTGGAAAATAAAAATAATTTATGCATTAAACACATTCAAGCTACAAGAACACAGGGACACACGAACACAAAAGTTGTTTGCTATATTTGTGTCCGACTGGCTGCTACTGAAATATTTACTAGACTACCACTACAAAATAAACATGTGAGCAAAACGACTTTTAGTGGTGCCACCTAATGTCTTTTTGTATTGTTCAAGCTATATTATTTGCATCTTACCGTATTGGCAGCACTAATCTGTTAAGTGTCGCGTATAAAAATAGAAATTAGTTTAATTTCGACCACGCCACAAAATAAGCATTGACAGCAACCCGTAGCCGTGTTGCATTGTAGCCATTAAAAAAATTATTCTCATAAGCACACTTGTATTCTATTTTTGACTGGTTGTGTTCGGTAGCCTGTGGCGAGGAATGTATTTAATGCTTTAGTCGTCAATGAGAAGGCGACTAATGAACATGTGAGCTGGTGTACGCGCTGTTTTGTTGTTTTTTATTTTTGCACACTGGACCAAAGGAATGTTAAAATTTTAGATTAATTATTTTCAATATATTTTTCTTGAGCCAAATATTTTATACTATCAATAAGTAAAAACATTTGTTTTTATTTTTGATAAAAAGGAAAAAATATCTTTTTTTGCTTAAAAAAGCTGTAAATTTTACAAAATATTTGAATAAATTTATTTTACGACTTTTAATCATTAATTTTTGTACTTATCTCGTCTTTTCTTTAATATTAAAAATATTTTTTTTAACAACAAATATCATGCCATTAAAAATTTATAATATTTCCTTTGCCTTTTCACTAAAATTACCTATTGTGCAGTAAATTCAATTTTTCTCACCAATACAAACACCTTTTTTTTGCGTATCACTGGTTTAAATTAGAAAGCATATGTATGTATGTACCTATTATGATTTTATTTATTGTTATTAGTATTATACCAAAGATTTTGAATATATAAATGGTGCTTGTCATACAAAAAAATATTTTATATACGAAATCATTCGGCTGGGTACTTAAAATATCAATGAAAAGGGTTTATAAGATTTTATTTTTTTCTTAAGAGCGTAGCCCTTGACGTCCAATTGCTTTTTGACGAACATTTGATTTCGATATCTATTATAGTTTCCGAGATATAGCGTTTTGAAAATTTCATACAAATAGTTAATTTGTATGGGAGCTACCCTTTTTTTTGCCCCCACTCAAAAAATTTTTTCTTTTAAGCGTAGGCTTTGTTGTCCAATTGCTTTTTGTAGAACATTTGATTTCGATATCTGTTATAGTTTCCGAGATATAGCGTATCTAAAAATTTCATACAAGTCGTTAATTTATATGGGAGCTACCCCTTTTTTTGTCCCCACTCAACAAATTTTTTTTCTTTAAAGCGTAGGCCTTGTTGTCCAATTGCTTTTTGTAGAACATTTGATTCCGATATCTGTTATAGTTTACGAGATATAGCGTATCTAAAAATTTCATACAAATCATTAATTTGTATGGGAGCTACCCCTTTTTTTGCCCCCAATCAAAAAAAATTTTTTTTTTAAAACGTATTCTTCGTTGTCCAATTGCTTTTTGTAGAACATTTGCTTTCCATAACTGTTATAGTTTCCGAGATATAGCGTATCGAATATTTCAAACAAATCATTAATTTGTATGGGAGCTACCCCTCTTTCTGCCCCCACTCAAAAAATTTTTTCTTAAGAGCGTAGCCCTTGATGTTCAATTGCTTTTTGTAGAACATTTGATTTCGATATCTGTTATAGTTTCCGAGATATAGCGTGTCTAAAAATTTCATACAAATCGTTAATTTGTATGGGAGCTACCCCTTTTTTGCCCCCACTCAAAAAATTGTTTCTCTAAAGCGTAGGCTTTGTTGTCCAATTGCTTTTTGTAGAACATTTGATTTCGATATCTGTTATAGTTTCCGAGATATAGCGTATCGAATATTTCATACAAATCATTAATTTGTATGGGAGCTACCCCTTTTTCTGCCCTCACTCAAAAAATTTTTTCTTTTTTTGCTTTTTGTAGAAGATTTGATTTCGATATCTGTTATAGTATCTGAGATATAGCGTATCGAAAATTTCCTACAAATCGTTAATTTGTATGGGAGCTACCCCTTTTTTTGCCCCCACTCAAAAAACTTTTTCTTTAAAGCGTAGGCTTTGCTGTCGAATTGCTTTTTGTAGAACATTTGATTTAGATATCTGTTATAGTTTCCGAGATATAGCGTATCGAATATTTCAAACAAATCATTAATTTGTATGGGAGCTACCCCTTTTTTTGCCCCCAATCAAAAAAAATTTTTTTTTTAAAACGTATTCTTCGTTGTCCAATTGCTTTTTGTAGAACATTTGCTTTCCATAACTGTTATAGTTTCCGAGATATAGCGTATCGAATATTTCAAACAAATCATTAATTTGTATGGGAGCTACCCCTCTTTCTGCCCCCACTCAAAAAATTTTTTCTTAAGAGCGTAGCCCTTGATGTTCAATTGCTTTTTGTAGAACATTTGATTTCGATATCTGTTATAGTTTCCGAGATATAGCGTGTCTAAAAATTTCATACAAATCGTTAATTTGTATGGGAGCTACCCCTTTTTTGCCCCCACTCAAAAAATTGTTTCTCTAAAGCGTAGGCTTTGTTGTCCAATTGCTTTTTGTAGAACATTTGATTTCGATATCTGTTATAGTTTCCGAGATATAGCGTATCGAATATTTCATACAAATCATTAATTTGTATGGGAGCTACCCCTTTTTCTGCCCCCACTCAACAAATTTTTTCTTTAGAGCATAGGCTTTGTTGTCCAATTGCTTTTTGTAGAACATTTGATTTCGATATCTGTTATAGTTTCCGAGATATAGCGTATCGAATATTTCATACAAATCATTAATTTGTATGGGAGCTACACTTCTTTCTGCCCCCACTTAAAAAATTTTTTCTTAAGAGCGTAGCCCTTGATGTCCAATTTCTTTTTGTAGAACATTTGATTTCGATATCTGTTATAGTTTTCGAGATATAGCGTATCGAAAATTTCATTTTTTGATAGTATGTATTTTTTTGAAATATAAAAACTTATTCAACTTTACTGTGAGTGGCTTCGTAATATTTAATAATGAATAAAATTTACGATAATGTGAAATGATGAGTTTTTAACAAGAAATCGGCACAACAACAGGCAGATTATTAAATTTTTTAAACAAAATAAAATCCTTGTAAAAATCTGTTGAATTGATACCTTTTAAACTTGAGGAAGAACTTTTTTAGCCAACTGTGATGTTTATACATCATCGGAGGTAATGATACTAAAGGTCTTACTGTGCGATGCAATTTCGAAGCGTTTTTCAGTCCTCAAATCATGGTATGGTGGTGTAATTGATTTCGATTTAAATTTATTTACTTGTTATAATTTTTAATATTTAAACTGTTTTTCATTAAATTAGAATTTTTGGTAGCGTCAAAATAAGAAAGTCTACTCTAGACAAGCAATGTTTTTTATTGGCTACCTGTCATTAAAAATTTAAAGTCTTATCCTTTTACAACACTATAGATTTTTTATTAATAACGGATTTTAAGTTTAATGTTAGTAAAATTACCCTACCTATCACAATTTTTATTTATTCTATTAGCTTGAAGTAGAACAAACTTTAATCTTCTCATGAAAAAATTACTATAAATATTGAATGAATTATAATTTATAATTTATTGTGTTTTTACTTTCATTTTCTTGCTTTCATAAAAAACATTATATAAACAAATATTATTCTTCACTCACATTTTAGCAATTAAAAAATATTTGATGCTAAAATTTTAAATTTTTTAGACATCAAATTGCTAATTTTAAATTAGAGAATTCGATATTAGAAAATTTAAGCGTAAGAAATAAAAGTTTTATTTGCGGCCAATTCAAATTTAGGTCGATGCTAAATTAGGCAATATAAATAACAGTATTGCACTCGTAGCTAAAAATTGCCAGAAAGCTTTTTTAGATTTTTAGCGGTAGAGATTTAGCTTTAGCCAGTTACAGAATAAGATCCGTTCTCTTTAATTAAATCAAAAATTACAAACAAAGTAATATACGTTGCCAACGTAAACCCTGCACATATAAAAACATGATTTTAGAAAAAAACCAATAATATTTTTCATGACTTTGATATGAGTTTTTTAAAAAGCGCTGAGAATTTAAACAAAATAATGATTTTAGTTTAACTTTTTTAGCATTGTTTGTATAAGAATTGGATTACTCAATCGCAAATTATTATAGAATCGGTAGAGCAGTCCTTACAACACTAAATTTTGATTAAAGTCAGGTAACTTCACTTTATTGTAAATAAAACCAACATTTATTCATCGATTTTCACCAAAGCCTTTATAATTTAATTAAGTTTTTTTTCTTATTTGTTAAAAAAAAACTCTGCAATTTCTCCCAAAAATTTTTATTCATTATCATTGGATTTTTCAAAAATTTTAAAAGGCACGGCCTAAAAGTACTCTTTTTTTTTAAATCTGCTTGTGGTTAAGTCGGATAACTCCTTCTCGAGCTATAACACAGCCAATTAAAATTTAGAAAAACGAAAAAAAAACTGTATAAGCTTTTAGTTTGTTTATTTATTATTTTGAATTATTGTTTATTCATTTAAGCTTTTTATTTGTGTTATTTTTAATGTAAAACAGTGTTTTAATTTATAAAATTTTTTGTTAAATATGTTTAATATTTTAGATTCCTGAAGATGCTATCCGAAGGATAGCGAAATATCGAATAAAAATAATAAAAATAAATAATGACCTCAACCTTGAATAAAACTTTTTTATAATTACGAAAAAAAACATTATCTATTAAATATTAATATTCGACTGTGCTTAGGGAACCATAATACACAAAAACGTGTAGTGGTTATGCAATTTGTTGTTGTGTTGTAGTAAAATGTGTAGGAATGGTGCAAAACACGAGTATATTTTATGTTTTAATATTAAAAGTAGTTTCGTTTATTTGCAAAATTCAATATGTTTAATAATTCACAATATTTGTTGTTAAATTAATAGTTTTTTAATTGTTATCCAAATTATAGTTTAATTATAAAAATGTCTGTCCGGGTTAATATAAACTGCGTTAAACACTTTAAAAAAAATAAGCTAGGTAATTCGACTTTTTACCCACTTTCAAAACTTCTTTCGACTTTACAACTTTAGCGACTTATCTTAACAACTTTATATTTTCGACTGCCTACTTTCTTCTTTCTATTGTACTCAACTTTGTAAATCATAAATTAAGTGGCTCCAAACTGTCATGTCCGTTCGTAACCTCTCCCACATTCGGCCATCCGACCTATTAATCCGTCTCGGATGTGCCACAACTTTGATGATCAGCCTCGAAAGAACGCCATAGTTTCATGTTGTCGTTACTGGTGCTTGTTGAATAAGGACCATCAAACGATGCTGCCTTCTTGACATCATAACGATCATTCCGCTTTACCTTGCAGACTTCATATGGCCCCAGAAACTCACTAGCTAGTTTTCTGCCAGCAACAAATTGGGTTCTTTTGATCGCCACTAAATCGCCAACTTTGTATTCAACGCTTTTCTTTCTCTTCTTATCAAAATTCTTCTTGTACTCGTCTTGAACTTTCTGTATTTGTTGCTTAGTTTCGTATCCAACTTGATTGCGTCCTTCATTAAAATCGTTAACGAGTTCGTTTTGTAAGATCTCCATAATGTTTTTAAAGTTTTTATCTCTGATCTTAACACCAAACAAAATTTCAAATGGTGTATAACCTGTAGACCGTTGAAGATTTCCATTTATAGCTTTTTGTACATTTTTGACTTCTTTATACCATTTTTCAGGTTTATCCGAAGAAAGTTTCGAGATGATTGATAGTATGGTCCTGTTGACACGCTCTATTTGCCCATTTCCTCGTGGGACACCAGTTGTTGTTTGAATGTGTTCGATTCCTGCTTCTTTACAAAACTCTTCAAATGCTTTCGACGTAAACGCCGGACCTTTATCGCTCACAATACGCAGTGGGTTTCCAAAAATTGTTTGCCAGCTTTCTAACTTATTTAGAACTTCTTCAACGCCAGTAGATTTGGTGGGGTATAACCAAACGAATTTGCTAAATCCATCAACAACAGCAAAAATGTACTTGTACTGCTTTGATGTTGTGTCCATCGGGCCAAGATGGTCAATGTGTATAGTACACAATGGCTGCTCACCTTTATCTATACACTGCAGAAACCCTTCAAGTTTCCCCTGCTTCTTATTGAAAAGTATACATCTGATACAGTTTCGAATCACATTATTAACTTTACTTTCCAAATGAGGAATAAAAAAATTTTGTCGTATTTGATGGATTGTCTTTACCGTTCCAAAATGACCGTTTTCGTGAATATTTGTAATAATTTCTTTTTCCATTTGTCGCGGGACAACAAAAACATAATTTCCATCCACCTCTTTGCATAGGACACCCCCAATCATTTTAAAGTTCTCATACTGCCGAAAACTCAAAATTTCCATAATTGCTTTCAATGAATCATCTGTGTTTTGTGCTTTTTGTAGGCGACATTTTAAATCGTCTTCTAAACTCACGATATTAACAGCATACCTGCTAAGCGCCTCAACGTGCCTCATACGATCACCTCTTCGGTGTCTTAAATCAAATTGAAAGTCTTGCATATACATAATATAACGAGAAATTGACGGTTGTAAATCTTCTTTGTTTGACGTCTGCTTAAAAGCTAAACAGTCAGTGACCAAAACGAACTTTTTACCTAATAAGTAATGGCGGAACTTTTTCATCGCTAAAAACGCTGTTTTAATTTCTAAATGATAGCTATGAAGGTTTGACTCTGACTCGGAAGTCTTTTTACTGTAATAATACACCGGATACCATTTTTCATCAAACTCCTGTAGTAAAATTGCTCCGAATCCCAAGCTTGAAGCATCAGTATGCAATTCTGTACTAGCCTCCCTGCTATATATTTTTAAAATAGGTTGGTCTACTAGCATTTCTTTGAGTGTTTGTAAAGCTTTTTGGGCATGAGGATCGATTTTAAAAACAGCATCTTTTTTATGCAGACATGTTAAAGGCCTTGCAATAATCGCGTAATTTACAATAAATTTTCTAAAAAACCTGTTAAGCCTAAAAACGACTGAACGCCCTTAACATTTTTCGGTTCCGGAAAGTTCTAAACTGCCTTTAGCTTTTCTTCGCTTGGTTTCACTGTGCCAAATTCAATTACAAGTCCTAGAAACTCAACACGTTTTTGCAGAAATTGACATTTTTTTCCAATTAATTTCTAAATTATTATGAGCCGCCACTTTTAATACCTTTTCTAGATTCCTTACTCCCCCTTCCTCATGTTTTGAGTACACAATTATATCATCCATATATATTTGCATGATATTTTCGTTAATCAGTTCTTGAAATATCGTATTAATAAACCGTATAAATGCAGATGGCGAATTGCAAAATCCAAACGGAGCATAATTAAATTCATAAATACCTTGCTTTGTAACAAACGCTGTATACTTCCTGCTTTGTTCCTCGATTGGTACGTGTAAAAAGGCACTTTTTATGTCGAGCACACTGAACACTAATGAACCAGACAGGCAGTCGATCAGATCCTCCATGTTCGGGACAGGAAAGCGGTCTTTAAGACAAACTTTGTTTAAACGTCTATAATCAACACAAACTCTTTTAGACCCGTCTTTTTTATTTGCTAGCACAACCCGACTGCAGTATTGTGATGTTGATTTTCGCACTTTTCCAGTTTTTAACCACTCTTCCACTTGATTTTCAACAATTTTTTGTTCTGACAGAGGCAAGCACCTTGGAGATGAATATATGGGGTTATCTTTGTCTAAAACGATTTTCATTGTTATAGGGATTTTTACATTTTGCACTGGCTTATAATTATTTTTAATATTTTCAATTTCTTTTTTATATGCAACCGGTGCAACGACTTCGTTCTCACTGTCTACATTAATTTTCATCATTACATTACATTAGTTTTCAACTGAGCTCTTTATAACTGAATGAAATGTGTAACCTCTTTCATCCGACGTATATCTAAGTTTATTTAAAACATTTAAACCAATCACGACATCGTAGCTAATGGATTTATCTGGCACAATAACTAAATTATGAATAACTGAATGTCCATCTAATTCCGACTTTACTTCGGCAATGCCCTTAGGTATCGTTACTGCACCACCGAACCCGATAATTTTTTGGTTATACTCTTTAGCTTTATCCAAAATGTTTTTATTAAAAACGTTTTCTTTTATTAACGAAATATCAGCACCACTGTCAATCAAAGCTTTAAATTTTTTGTTGTTGATTGTAATGTTTTTTAGAATTTGTTCATTTTCTGTATAATTTACTTTTGCCACAGTTTCATTACAGTTTTTTGCTATATGGCCTGTCTTATTACACTTGAAACATTTTGGTTCATTTTGCGTACATTCACTTCGTTTGTGATCTCGGGATCCACAGTTAAAGCATCGATATATTTTTTTATTTTCCACTGTCACTTTTTTGCTAGAATAGTCATTTGTTTTCATTTCGAATTTGCCTTTGTAAACCCGTTCATAAATTTCATACTGTTCTTTAAGTTCTTTATAGTTTTTAGCACTGTACATCGCGATTTTATTTTCAGGTTTGCCTTTTATACCATCAACCACGTAACGTATTATCGAACGCTCATCGACCTCGCCAAACGAACCGATTCGCCGCATATGTAACACGTATTCACTTATGCTTTCATTGTCTATTTTTTTTCGCTCGCGAAGCTGTGTATGTATTTCGGCACTAGAGTATTCCTTGTGGAACTCTTCTATTAAAAGTTCTTTGAGGGTAGCATAATCACAAACAGTTATCGATTGCAAAAACAAATCTGCTGATTTAACAATTTTATTACGGGCAAACACAAACTTTTGCACTTCGTTCCTCTGTATGCCACAGCATTTGCTTCAAAGTTCTTAAGCCACGTTTTAACCGACATGCCAGTATCTCCCTCAAACACTGGTATTGTTTTTTCCACATTAGCAATAGAAGTTAAATTTAACGATATTTGTTCCATACTTTCGTTAGCGTCAACCGACATATTTAGCCCCGGAATTTTATTTCGATATTCAGTTTCAGTAATTAATATTTTATCGTATTCGTTTGTATTTTCTTCTTCACTGCCTTCACTAGAATATTTTATTTTGTTTTGATCTTCTGCTTCTAGTTCACCACTTAACACTTTAACATTTGAACGAGTTTTTACCATGTCTTTTAAGAAGTTCATAAAAATTATTTAAGAGCAATGTAGCGGTTAATTTTTTAATATTAAGAGTTTTAATTCGTTTTTGTCTTTCTTGCTTTTTTCCGTTTATTTTTGCCTCTCATTCAAATTTGATTTTTTTTTTTTAACTAAGATATTTAATCCCGCTACTTCTATTTTTTTCACTTTTTCTTCTTAAATTTTTAGAACTAAGAAATTTAATCCCGCTACTTTTACTTTTTTCACTTTTTCTTCTTAAATTTTTAAAACTAAGAAATTTAATCCCGCTACTTTTACTTTTTGCTTTTAGTTGAGCCCCCAAATGTAGGAATGGTGCAAAACACGAGTATATTTTATGTTTTAATATTAAAAGTAGTTTCGTTTATTTGCAAAATTCAATATGTTTAATAATTCACAATATTTGTTGTTAAATTAATAGTTTTTTAATTGTTATCCAAATTATAGTTTAATTATAAAAATGTCTGTCCGGGTTAATATAAACTGCGTTAAACACTTTAAAAAAAATAAGCTAGGTAATTCGACTTTTTACCCACTTTCAAAACTTCTTTCGACTTTACAACTTTAGCGACTTATCTTAACAACTTTATATTTTCGACTGCCTACTTTCTTCTTTCTATTGTACTCAACTTTGTAAATCATAAATTAAGTGGCTCCAAACTGTCATGTCCGTTCGTAACCTCTCCCACATTCGGCCATCCGACCTATTAATCCGTCTCGGATGTGCCACAACTTTGATGATCAGCCTCGAAAGAACGCCATAGTTTCATGTTGTCGTTACTGGTGCTTGTTGAATAAGGACCATCAAACGATGCTGCCTTCTTGACATCATAACGATCATTCCGCTTTACCTTGCAGACTTCATATGGCCCCAGAAACTCACTAGCTAGTTTTCTGCCAGCAACAAATTGGGTTCTTTTGATCGCCACTAAATCGCCAACTTTGTATTCAACGCTTTTCTTTCTCTTCTTATCAAAATTCTTCTTGTACTCGTCTTGAACTTTCTGTATTTGTTGCTTAGTTTCGTATCTAACTTGATTGCGTCCTTCATTAAAATCGTTAACGAGTTCGTTTTGTAAGATCTCCATAATGTTTTTAAAGTTTTTATCTCTGATCTTAACACCAAACAAAATTTCAAATGGTGTATAACCTGTAGACCGTTGAAGATTTCCATTTATAGCTTTTTGTACATTTTTGACTTCTTTATACCATTTTTCAGGTTTATCCGAAGAAAGTTTCGAGATGATTGATAGTATGGTCCTGTTGACACGCTCTATTTGCCCATTTCCTCGTGGGACACCAGTTGTTGTTTGAATGTGTTCGATTCCTGCTTCTTTACAAAACTCTTCAAATGCTTTCGACGTAAACGCCGGACCTTTATCGCTCACAATACGCAGTGGGTTTCCAAAAATTGTTTGCCAGCTTTCTAACTTATTTAGAACTTCTTCAACGCCAGTAGATTTGGTGGGGTATAACCAAACGAATTTGCTAAATCCATCAACAACAGCAAAAATGTACTTGTACTGCTTTGATGTTGTGTCCATCGGGCCAAGATGGTCAATGTGTATAGTACACAATGGCTGCTCACCTTTATCTATACACTGCAGAAACCCTTCAAGTTTCCCCTGCTTCTTATTGAAAAGTATACATCTGATACAGTTTCGAATCACATTATTAACTTTACTTTCCAAATGAGGAATAAAAAAATTTTGTCGTATTTGATGGATTGTCTTTACCGTTCCAAAATGACCGTTTTCGTGAATATTTGTAATAATTTCTTTTTCCATTTGTCGCGGGACAACAAAAACATAATTTCCATCCACCTCTTTGCATAGGACACCCCCAATCATTTTAAAGTTCTCATACTGCCGAAAACTCAAAATTTCCATAATTGCTTTCAATGAATCATCTGTGTTTTGTGCTTTTTGTAGGCGACATTTTAAATCGTCTTCTAAACTCACGATATTAACAGCATACCTGCTAAGCGCCTCAACGTGCCTCATACGATCACCTCTTCGGTGTCTTAAATCAAATTGAAAGTCTTGCATATACATAATATAACGAGAAATTGACGGTTGTAAATCTTCTTTGTTTGACGTCTGCTTAAAAGCTAAACAGTCAGTGACCAAAACGAACTTTTTACCTAATAAGTAATGGCGGAACTTTTTCATCGCTAAAAACGCTGTTTTAATTTCTAAATGATAGCTATGAAGGTTTGACTCTGACTCGGAAGTCTTTTTACTGTAATAATACACCGGATACCATTTTTCATCAAACTCCTGTAGTAAAATTGCTCCGAATCCCAAGCTTGAAGCATCAGTATGCAATTCTGTATTAGCCTCCCTGCTATATATTTTTAAAATAGGTTGGTCTACTAGCATTTCTTTGAGTGTTTGTAAAGCTTTTTGGGCATGAGGATCGATTTTAAAAACAGCATCTTTTTTATGCAGACATGTTAAAGGCCTTGCAATAATCGCGTAATTTACAATAAATTTTCTAAAAAACCTGTTAAGCCTAAAAACGACTGAACGCCCTTAACATTTTTCGGTTCCGGAAAGTTCTAAACTGCCTTTAGCTTTTCTTCGCTTGGTTTCACTGTGCCAAATTCAATTACAAGTCCTAGAAACTCAACACGTTTTTGCAGAAATTGACATTTTTTTCCAATTAATTTCTAAATTATTATGAGCCGCCACTTTTAATACCTTTTCTAGATTCCTTACTCCCCCTTCCTCATGTTTTGAGTACACAATTATATCATCCATATATATTTGCATGATATTTTCGTTAATCAGTTCTTGAAATATCGTATTAATAAACCGTATAAATGCAGATGGCGAATTGCAAAATCCAAACGGAGCATAATTAAATTCATAAATACCTTGCTTTGTAACAAACGCTGTATACTTCCTGCTTTGTTCCTCGATTGGTACGTGTAAAAAGGCACTTTTTATGTCGAGCACACTGAACACTAATGAACCAGACAGGCAGTCGATCAGATCCTCCATGTTCGGGACAGGAAAGCGGTCTTTAAGACAAACTTTGTTTAAACGTCTATAATCAACACAAACTCTTTTAGACCCGTCTTTTTTATTTGCTAGCACAACCCGACTGCAGTATTGTGATGTTGATTTTCGCACTTTTCCAGTTTTTAACCACTCTTCCACTTGATTTTCAACAATTTTTTGTTCTGACAGAGGCAAGCACCTTGGAGATGAATATATGGGGTTATCTTTGTCTAAAACGATTTTCATTGTTATAGGGATTTTTACATTTTGCACTGGCTTATAATTATTTTTAATATTTTCAATTTCTTTTTTATATGCAACCGGTGCAACGACTTCGTTCTCACTGTCTACATTAATTTTCATCATTACATTACATTAGTTTTCAACTGAGCTCTTTATAACTGAATGAAATGTGTAACCTCTTTCATCCGACGTATATCTAAGTTTATTTAAAACATTTAAACCAATCACGACATCGTAGCTAATGGATTTATCTGGCACAATAACTAAATTATGAATAACTGAATGTCCATCTAATTCCGACTTTACTTCGGCAATGCCCTTAGGTATCGTTACTGCACCACCGAACCCGATAATTTTTTGGTTATACTCTTTAGCTTTATCCAAAATGTTTTTATTAAAAACGTTTTCTTTTATTAACGAAATATCAGCACCACTGTCAATCAAAGCTTTAAATTTTTTGTTGTTGATTGTAATGTTTTTTAGAATTTGTTCATTTTCTGTATAATTTACTTTTGCCACAGTTTCATTACAGTTTTTTGCTATATGGCCTGTCTTATTACACTTGAAACATTTTGGTTCATTTTGCGTACATTCACTTCGTTTGTGATCTCGGGATCCACAGTTAAAGCATCGATATATTTTTTTATTTTCCACTGTCACTTTTTTGCTAGAATAGTCATTTGTTTTCATTTCGAATTTGCCTTTGTAAACCCGTTCATAAATTTCATACTGTTCTTTAAGTTCTTTATAGTTTTTAGCACTGTACATCGCGATTTTATTTTCAGGTTTGCCTTTTATACCATCAACCACGTAACGTATTATCGAACGCTCATCGACCTCGCCAAACGAACCGATTCGCCGCATATGTAACACGTATTCACTTATGCTTTCATTGTCTATTTTTTTTCGCTCGCGAAGCTGTGTATGTATTTCGGCACTAGAGTATTCCTTGTGGAACTCTTCTATTAAAAGTTCTTTGAGGGTAGCATAATCACAAACAGTTATCGATTGCAAAAACAAATCTGCTGATTTAACAATTTTATTACGGGCAAACACAAACTTTTGCACTTCGTTCCTCTGTATGCCACAGCATTTGCTTCAAAGTTCTTAAGCCACGTTTTAACCGACATGCCAGTATCTCCCTCAAACACTGGTATTGTTTTTTCCACATTAGCAATAGAAGTTAAATTTAACGATATTTGTTCCATACTTTCGTTAGCGTCAACCGACATATTTAGCCCCGGAATTTTATTTCGATATTCAGTTTCAGTAATTAATATTTTATCGTATTCGTTTGTATTTTCTTCTTCACTGCCTTCACTAGAATATTTTATTTTGTTTTGATCTTCTGCTTCTAGTTCACCACTTAACACTTTAACATTTGAACGAGTTTTTACCATGTCTTTTAAGAAGTTCATAAAAATTATTTAAGAGCAATGTAGCGGTTAATTTTTTAATATTAAGAGTTTTAATTCGTTTTTGTCTTTCTTGCTTTTTTCCGTTTATTTTTGCCTCTCATTCAAATTTGATTTTTTTTTTTTAACTAAGATATTTAATCCCGCTACTTCTATTTTTTTCACTTTTTCTTCTTAAATTTTTAGAACTAAGAAATTTAATCCCGCTACTTTTACTTTTTTCACTTTTTCTTCTTAAATTTTTAAAACTAAGAAATTTAATCCCGCTACTTTTACTTTTTGCTTTTAGTTGAGCCCCCAAATGTAGGAATGGTGCAAAACACGAGTATATTTTATGTTTTAATATTAAAAGTAGTTTCGTTTATTTGCAAAATTCAATATGTTTAATAATTCACAATATTTGTTGTTAAATTAATAGTTTTTTAATTGTTATCCAAATTATAGTTTAATTATAAAAATGTCTGTCCGGGTTAATATAAACTGCGTTAAACACTTTAAAAAAAATAAGCTAGGTAATTCGACTTTTTACCCACTTTCAAAACTTCTTTCGACTTTACAACTTTAGCGACTTATCTTAACAACTTTATATTTTCGACTGCCTACTTTCTTCTTTCTATTGTACTCAACTTTGTAAATCATAAATTAAGTGGCTCCAAACTGTCATGTCCGTTCGTAACCTCTCCCACATTCGGCCATCCGACCTATTAATCCGTCTCGGATGTGCCACAACTTTGATGATCAGCCTCGAAAGAACGCCATAGTTTCATGTTGTCGTTACTGGTGCTTGTTGAATAAGGACCATCAAACGATGCTGCCTTCTTGACATCATAACGATCATTCCGCTTTACCTTGCAGACTTCATATGGCCCCAGAAACTCACTAGCTAGTTTTCTGCCAGCAACAAATTGGGTTCTTTTGATCGCCACTAAATCGCCAACTTTGTATTCAACGCTTTTCTTTCTCTTCTTATCAAAATTCTTCTTGTACTCGTCTTGAACTTTCTGTATTTGTTGCTTAGTTTCGTATCTAACTTGATTGCGTCCTTCATTAAAATCGTTAACGAGTTCGTTTTGTAAGATCTCCATAATGTTTTTAAAGTTTTTATCTCTGATCTTAACACCAAACAAAATTTCAAATGGTGTATAACCTGTAGACCGTTGAAGATTTCCATTTATAGCTTTTTGTACATTTTTGACTTCTTTATACCATTTTTCAGGTTTATCCGAAGAAAGTTTCGAGATGATTGATAGTATGGTCCTGTTGACACGCTCTATTTGCCCATTTCCTCGTGGGACACCAGTTGTTGTTTGAATGTGTTCGATTCCTGCTTCTTTACAAAACTCTTCAAATGCTTTCGACGTAAACGCCGGACCTTTATCGCTCACAATACGCAGTGGGTTTCCAAAAATTGTTTGCCAGCTTTCTAACTTATTTAGAACTTCTTCAACGCCAGTAGATTTGGTGGGGTATAACCAAACGAATTTGCTAAATCCATCAACAACAGCAAAAATGTACTTGTACTGCTTTGATGTTGTGTCCATCGGGCCAAGATGGTCAATGTGTATAGTACACAATGGCTGCTCACCTTTATCTATACACTGCAGAAACCCTTCAAGTTTCCCCTGCTTCTTATTGAAAAGTATACATCTGATACAGTTTCGAATCACATTATTAACTTTACTTTCCAAATGAGGAATAAAAAAATTTTGTCGTATTTGATGGATTGTCTTTACCGTTCCAAAATGACCGTTTTCGTGAATATTTGTAATAATTTCTTTTTCCATTTGTCGCGGGACAACAAAAACATAATTTCCATCCACCTCTTTGCATAGGACACCCCCAATCATTTTAAAGTTCTCATACTGCCGAAAACTCAAAATTTCCATAATTGCTTTCAATGAATCATCTGTGTTTTGTGCTTTTTGTAGGCGACATTTTAAATCGTCTTCTAAACTCACGATATTAACAGCATACCTGCTAAGCGCCTCAACGTGCCTCATACGATCACCTCTTCGGTGTCTTAAATCAAATTGAAAGTCTTGCATATACATAATATAACGAGAAATTGACGGTTGTAAATCTTCTTTGTTTGACGTCTGCTTAAAAGCTAAACAGTCAGTGACCAAAACGAACTTTTTACCTAATAAGTAATGGCGGAACTTTTTCATCGCTAAAAACGCTGTTTTAATTTCTAAATGATAGCTATGAAGGTTTGACTCTGACTCGGAAGTCTTTTTACTGTAATAATACACCGGATACCATTTTTCATCAAACTCCTGTAGTAAAATTGCTCCGAATCCCAAGCTTGAAGCATCAGTATGCAATTCTGTATTAGCCTCCCTGCTATATATTTTTAAAATAGGTTGGTCTACTAGCATTTCTTTGAGTGTTTGTAAAGCTTTTTGGGCATGAGGATCGATTTTAAAAACAGCATCTTTTTTATGCAGACATGTTAAAGGCCTTGCAATAATCGCGTAATTTACAATAAATTTTCTAAAAAACCTGTTAAGCCTAAAAACGACTGAACGCCCTTAACATTTTTCGGTTCCGGAAAGTTCTAAACTGCCTTTAGCTTTTCTTCGCTTGGTTTCACTGTGCCAAATTCAATTACAAGTCCTAGAAACTCAACACGTTTTTGCAGAAATTGACATTTTTTTCCAATTAATTTCTAAATTATTATGAGCCGCCACTTTTAATACCTTTTCTAGATTCCTTACTCCCCCTTCCTCATGTTTTGAGTACACAATTATATCATCCATATATATTTGCATGATATTTTCGTTAATCAGTTCTTGAAATATCGTATTAATAAACCGTATAAATGCAGATGGCGAATTGCAAAATCCAAACGGAGCATAATTAAATTCATAAATACCTTGCTTTGTAACAAACGCTGTATACTTCCTGCTTTGTTCCTCGATTGGTACGTGTAAAAAGGCACTTTTTATGTCGAGCACACTGAACACTAATGAACCAGACAGGCAGTCGATCAGATCCTCCATGTTCGGGACAGGAAAGCGGTCTTTAAGACAAACTTTGTTTAAACGCCTATAATCAACACAAACTCTTTTAGACCCGTCTTTTTTATTTGCTAGCACAACCCGACTGCAGTATTGTGATGTTGATTTTCGCACTTTTCCAGTTTTTAACCACTCTTCCACTTGATTTTCAACAATTTTTTGTTCTGACAGAGGCAAGCACCTTGGAGATGAATATATGGGGTTATCTTTGTCTAAAACGATTTTCATTGTTATAGGGATTTTTACATTTTGCACTGGCTTATAATTATTTTTAATATTTTCAATTTCTTTTTTATATGCAACCGGTGCAACGACTTCGTTCTCACTGTCTACATTAATTTTCATCATTACATTACATTAGTTTTCAACTGAGCTCTTTATAACTGAATGAAATGTGTAACCTCTTTCATCCGACGTATATCTAAGTTTATTTAAAACATTTAAACCAATCACGACATCGTAGCTAATGGATTTATCTGGCACAATAACTAAATTATGAATAACTGAATGTCCATCTAATTCCGACTTTACTTCGGCAATGCCCTTAGGTATCGTTACTGCACCACCGAACCCGATAATTTTTTGGTTATACTCTTTAGCTTTATCCAAAATGTTTTTATTAAAAACGTTTTCTTTTATTAACGAAATATCAGCACCACTGTCAATCAAAGCTTTAAATTTTTTGTTGTTGATTGTAATGTTTTTTAGAATTTGTTCATTTTCTGTATAATTTACTTTTGCCACAGTTTCATTACAGTTTTTTGCTATATGGCCTGTCTTATTACACTTGAAACATTTTGGTTCATTTTGCGTACATTCACTTCGTTTGTGATCTCGGGATCCACAGTTAAAGCATCGATATATTTTTTTATTTTCCACTGTCACTTTTTTGCTAGAATAGTCATTTGTTTTCATTTCGAATTTGCCTTTGTAAACCCGTTCATAAATTTCATACTGTTCTTTAAGTTCTTTATAGTTTTTAGCACTGTACATCGCGATTTTATTTTCAGGTTTGCCTTTTATACCATCAACCACGTAACGTATTATCGAACGCTCATCGACCTCGCCAAACGAACCGATTCGCCGCATATGTAACACGTATTCACTTATGCTTTCATTGTCTATTTTTTTTCGCTCGCGAAGCTGTGTATGTATTTCGGCACTAGAGTATTCCTTGTGGAACTCTTCTATTAAAAGTTCTTTGAGGGTAGCATAATCACAAACAGTTATCGATTGCAAAAACAAATCTGCTGATTTAACAATTTTATTACGGGCAAACACAAACTTTTGCACTTCGTTCCTCTGTATGCCACAGCATTTGCTTCAAAGTTCTTAAGCCACGTTTTAACCGACATGCCAGTATCTCCCTCAAACACTGGTATTGTTTTTTCCACATTAGCAATAGAAGTTAAATTTAACGATATTTGTTCCATACTTTCGTTAGCGTCAACCGACATATTTAGCCCCGGAATTTTATTTCGATATTCAGTTTCAGTAATTAATATTTTATCGTATTCGTTTGTATTTTCTTCTTCACTGCCTTCACTAGAATATTTTATTTTGTTTTGATCTTCTGCTTCTAGTTCACCACTTAACACTTTAACATTTGAACGAGTTTTTACCATGTCTTTTAAGAAGTTCATAAAAATTATTTAAGAGCAATGTAGCGGTTAATTTTTTAATATTAAGAGTTTTAATTCGTTTTTGTCTTTCTTGCTTTTTTCCGTTTATTTTTGCCTCTCATTCAAATTTGATTTTTTTTTTTAACTAAGATATTTAATCCCGCTACTTCTATTTTTTTCACTTTTTCTTCTTAAATTTTTAGAACTAAGAAATTTAATCCCGCTACTTTTACTTTTTTCACTTTTTCTTCTTAAATTTTTAAAACTAAGAAATTTAATCCCGCTACTTTTACTTTTTGCTTTTAGTTGAGCCCCCAAATGTAGGAATGGTGCAAAACACGAGTATATTTTATGTTTTAATATTAAAAGTAGTTTCGTTTATTTGCAAAATTCAATATGTTTAATAATTCACAATATTTGTTGTTAAATTAATAGTTTTTTAATTGTTATCCAAATTATAGTTTAATTATAAAAATGTCTGTCCGGGTTAATATAAACTGCGTTAAACACTTTAAAAAAAATAAGCTAGGTAATTCGACTTTTTACCCACTTTCAAAACTTCTTTCGACTTTACAACTTTAGCGACTTATCTTAACAACTTTATATTTTCGACTGCCTACTTTCTTCTTTCTATTGTACTCAACTTTGTAAATCATAAATTAAGTGGCTCCAAACTGTCATGTCCGTTCGTAACCTCTCCCACATTCGGCCATCCGACCTATTCATCCGTCTCGGATGTGCCACAACTTTGATGATCAGCCTCGAAAGAACGCCATAGTTTCATGTTGTCGTTACTGGTGCTTGTTGAATAAGGGCCATCAAACGATGCTGCCTTCTTGACATCATAACGATCATTCCGCTTTACCTTGCAGATTTCATATGGCCCCAAAAACTCACTAGCTAGTTTTCTGCCAGCAACAAATTGGGTTCTTTTGATCGCCACTAAATCGCCAACTTTGTATTCAACGCTTTTCTTTCTCTTCTTATCAAAATTCTTCTTGTACTCGTCTTGAACTTTCTGTATTTGTTGCTTAGTTTCGTATCTAACTTGATTGCGTCCTTCATTAAAATCGTTAACGAGTTCGTTTTGTAAGATCTCCATAATGTTTTTAAAGTTTTTATCTCTGATCTTAACACCAAACAAAATTTCAAATGGTGTATAACCTGTAGACCGTTGAAGATTTCCATTTATAGCTTTTTGTACATTTTTGACTTCCTTATACCATTTTTCAGGTTTATCCGAAGAAAGTTTCGAGATGATTGATAGTATGGTCCTGTTGACACGCTCTATTTGCCCATTTCCTCGTGGGACACCAGTTGTTGTTTGAATGTGTTCGATTCCTGCTTCTTTACAAAACTCTTCAAATGCTTTCGACGTAAACGCCGGACCTTTATCGCTCACAATACGCCAGTAGATTTGGTGGGGTATAACCAAACGAATTTGCTAAATCCATCAACAACAGCAAAAATGTACTTGTACTGCTTTGATGTTGTGTCCATCGGGCCAAGATGGTCAATGTGTATAGTACACAATGGCTGCTCACCTTTATCTATACACTGCAGAAACCCTTCAAGTTTCCCCTGCTTCTTATTGAAAAGTATACATCTGATACAGTTTCGAATCACATTATTAACTTTACTTTCCAAATGAGGAATAAAAAAATTTTGTCGTATTTGATGGATTGTCTTTACCGTTCCAAAATGACCGTTTTCGTGAATATTTGTAATAATTTCTTTTTCCATTTGTCGCGGGACAACAAAAACATAATTTCCATCCACCTCTTTGCATAGGACACCCCCAATCATTTTAAAGTTCTCATACTGCCGAAAACTCAAAATTTCCATAATTGCTTTCAATGAATCATCTGTGTTTTGTGCTTTTTGTAGGCGACATTTTAAATCGTCTTCTAAACTCACGATATTAACAGCATACCTGCTAAGCGCCTCAACGTGCCTCATACGATCACCTCTTCGGTGTCTTAAATCAAATTGAAAGTCTTGCATATGCATAATATAACGAGAAATTGACGGTTGTAAATCTTCTTTGTTTGACGTCTGCTTAAAAGCTAAACAGTCAGTGACCAAAACGAACTTTTTACCTAATAAGTAATGGCGGAACTTTTTCATCGCTAAAAACGCTGTTTTAATTTCTAAATGATAGCTATGAAGGTTTGACTCTGACTCGGAAGTCTTTTTACTGTAATAATACACCGGATACCATTTTTCATCAAACTCCTGTATTAAAATTGCTCCGAATCCCAAGCTTGAAGCATCAGTATGCAATTCTGTATTAGCCTCCCTGCTATATATTTTGAAAATAGGTTGGTCTACTAGCATTTCTTTGAGTGTTTGTAAAGCTTTTTGGGCATGAGGATCGATTTTAAAAACAGCATCTTTTTTATGCAGACATGTTAAAGGCCTTGCAATAATCGCGTAATTTACAATAAATTTTCTAAAAAACCTGTTAAGCCTAAAAACGACTGAACGCCCTTAACATTTTTCGGTTCCGGAAAGTTCTAAACTGCCTTTAGCTTTTCTTCGCTTGGTTTTACTGTGCCAAATTCAATTACAAGTCCTAGAAACTCAACACGTTTTTGCAGAAATTGACATTTTTTTCCAATTAATTTCTAAATTATTATGAGCCGCCACTTTTAATACCTTTTCTAGATTCCTTACTCCCCCTTCCTCATGTTTTGAGTACACAATTATATCATCCATATATATTTGCATGATATTTTCGTTAATCAGTTCTTGAAATATCGTATTAATAAACCGTATAAATGCAGATGGCGAATTGCAAAATCCAAACGGAGCATAATTAAATTCATAAATACCTTGCTTTGTAACAAACGCTGTATACTTCCTGCTTTGTTCCTCGATTGGTACGTGTAAAAAGGCACTTTTTATGTCGAGCACACTGAACACTAATGAACCAGACAGGCAGTCGATCAGATCCTCCATGTTCGGGACAGGAAAGCGGTCTTTAAGACAAACTTTGTTTAAACGTCTATAATCAACACAAACTCTTTTAGACCCGTCTTTTTTATTTGCTAGCACAACCCGACTGCAGTATTGTGATGTTGATTTTCGCACTTTTCCAGTTTTTAACCACTCTTCCACTTGATTTTCAACAATTTTTTGTTCTGACAGAGGCAAGCACCTTGGAGATGAATATATGGGGTTATCTTTGTCTAAAACGATTTTCATTGTTATAGGGATTTTTACATTTTGCACTGGCTTATAATTATTTTTAATATTTTCAATTTCTTTTTTATATGCAACCGGTGCAACGACTTCGTTCTCACTGTCTACATTAATTTTCATCATTACATTACATTAGTTTTCAACTGAGCTCTTTATAACTGAATGAAATGTGTAACCTCTTTCATCCGACGTATATCTAAGTTTATTTAAAACATTTAAACCAATTACGACATCGTAGCTAATGGATTTATCTGGCACAATAACTAAATTATGAATAACTGAATGTCCATCTAATTCCGACTTTACTTCGGCAATGCCCTTAGGTATCGTTACTGCACCACCGAACCCGATAATTTTTTGGTTATACTCTTTAGCTTTATCCAAAATGTTTTTATTAAAAACGTTTTCTTTTATTAACGAAATATCAGCACCACTGTCAATCAAAGCTTTAAATTTTTTGTTGTTGATTGTAATGTTTTTTAGAATTTGTTCATTTTCTGTATAATTTACTTTTGCCACAGTTTCATTACAGTTTTTTGCTATATGGCCTGTCTTATTACACTTGAAACATTTTGGTTCATTTTGCGTACATTCACTTCGTTTGTGATCTCGGGATCCACAGTTAAAGCATCGATATATTTTTTTATTTTCCACTGTCACTTTTTTGCTAGAATAGTCATTTGTTTTCATTTCGAATTTGCCTTTGTAAACCCGTTCATAAATTTCATACTGTTCTTTAAGTTCTTTATAGTTTTTAGCACTGTACATCGCGATTTTATTTTCAGGTTTGCCTTTTATACCATCAACCACGTAACGTATTATCGAACGCTCATCGACCTCGCCAAACGAACCGATTCGCCGCATATGTAACACGTATTCACTTATGCTTTCATTGTCTATTTTTTTTCGCTCGCGAAGCTGTGTATGTATTTCGGCACTAGAGTATTCCTTGTGGAACTCTTCTATTAAAAGTTCTTTGAGGGTAGCATAATCACAAACAGTTATCGATTGCAAAAACAAATCTGCTGATTTAACAATTTTATTACGGGCAAACACAAACTTTTGCACTTCGTTCCTCTGTATGCCACAGCATTTGCTTCAAAGTTCTTAAGCCACGTTTTAACCGACATGCCAGTATCTCCCTCAAACACTGGTATTGTTTTTTCCACATTAGCAATAGAAGTTAAATTTAACGATATTTGTTCCATACTTTCGTTAGCGTCAACCGACATATTTAGCCCCGGAATTTTATTTCGATATTCAGTTTCAGTAATTAATATTTTATCGTATTCGTTTGTATTTTCTTCTTCACTGCCTTCACTAGAATATTTTATTTTGTTTTGATCTTCTGCTTCTAGTTCACCACTTAACACTTTAACATTTGAACGAGTTTTTACCATGTCTTTTAAGAAGTTCATAAAAATTATTTAAGAGCAATGTAGCGGTTAATTATTTAATATTAAGAGTTTTAATTCGTTTTTGTCTTTCTTGCTTTTTTCCGTTTATTTTTGCCTCTTATTCAAATTTGATTTTTTTTTTTTAACTAAGATATTTAATCCCGCTACTTCTATTTTTTTCACTTTTTCTTCTTAAATTTTTAGAACTAAGAAATTAAATCCCGCTACTTTTACTTTTTTCACTTTTTCTTCTTAAATTTTTAAAACTAAGAAATTTAATCCCGCTACTTTTACTTTTTGCTTTTAGTTGAGCCCCCAAATGTAGGAATGGTGCAAAACACGAGTATATTTTATGTTTTAATATTAAAAGTAGTTTCGTTTATTTGCAAAATTCAATATGTTTAATAATTCACAATATTTGTTGTTAAATAAATAGTTTTTTAATTGTTATCCAAATTATAGTTTAATTATAAAAATGTCTGTCCGGGTTAATATAAACTGCGTTAAACACTTTAAAAAAAATAAGCTAGGTAATTCGACTTTTTACCCACTTTCAAAACTTCTTTCGACTTTACAACTTTAGCGACTTATCTTAACAACTTTATATTTTCGACTGCCTACTTTCTTCTTTCTATTGTACTCAACTTTGTAAATCATAAATTAAGTGGCTCCAAACTGTCATGTCCGTTCGTAACCTCTCCCACATTCGGCCATCCGACCTATTCATCCGTCTCGGATGTGCCACAACTTTGATGATCAGCCTCGAAAGAACGCCATAGTTTCATGTTGTCGTTACTGGTGCTTGTTGAATAAGGACCATCAAACGATGCTGCCTTCTTGACATCATAACGATCATTCCGCTTTACCTTGCAGACTTCATATGGCCCCAGAAACTCACTAGCTAGTTTTCTGCCAGCAACAAATTGGGTTCTTTTGATCGCCACTAAATCGCCAACTTTGTATTCAACGCTTTTCTTTCTCTTCTTATCAAAATTCTTCTTGTACTCGTCTTGAACTTTCTGTATTTGTTGCTTAGTTTCGTATCTAACTTGATTGCGTCCTTCATTAAAATCGTTAACGAGTTCGTTTTGTAAGATCTCCATAATGTTTTTAAAGTTTTTATCTCTGATCTTAACACCAAACAAAATTTCAAATGGTGTATAACCTGTAGACCGTTGAAGATTTCCATTTATAGCTTTTTGTACATTTTTGACTTCTTTATACCATTTTTCAGGTTTATCCGAAGAAAGTTTCGAGATGATTGATAGTATGGTCCTGTTGACACGCTCTATTTGCCCATTTCCTCGTGGGACACCAGTTGTTGTTTGAATGTGTTCGATTCCTGCTTCTTTACAAAACTCTTCAAATGCTTTCGACGTAAACGCCGGACCTTTATCGCTCACAATACGCAGTGGGTTTCCAAAAATTGTTTGCCAGCTTTCTAACTTATTTAGAACTTCTTCAACGCCAGTAGATTTGGTGGGGTATAACCAAACGAATTTGCTAAATCCATCAACAACAGCAAAAATGTACTTGTACTGCTTTGATGTTGTGTCCATCGGGCCAAGATGGTCAATGTGTATAGTACACAATGGCTGCTCACCTTTATCTATACACTGCAGAAACCCTTCAAGTTTCCCCTGCTTCTTATTGAAAAGTATACATCTGATACAGTTTCGAATCACATTATTAACTTTACTTTCCAAATGAGGAATAAAAAAATTTTGTCGTATTTGATGGATTGTCTTTACCGTTCCAAAATGACCGTTTTCGTGAATATTTGTAATAATTTCTTTTTCCATTTGTCGCGGGACAACAAAAACATAATTTCCATCCACCTCTTTGCATAGGACACCCCCAATCATTTTAAAGTTCTCATACTGCCGAAAACTCAAAATTTCCATAATTGCTTTCAATGAATCATCTGTGTTTTGTGCTTTTTGTAGGCGACATTTTAAATCGTCTTCTAAACTCACGATATTAACAGCATACCTGCTAAGCGCCTCAACGTGCCTCATACGATCACCTCTTCGGTGTCTTAAATCAAATTGAAAGTCTTGCATATACATAATATAACGAGAAATTGACGGTTGTAAATCTTCTTTGTTTGACGTCTGCTTAAAAGCTAAACAGTCAGTGACCAAAACGAACTTTTTACCTAATAAGTAATGGCGGAACTTTTTCATCGCTAAAAACGCTGTTTTAATTTCTAAATGATAGCTATGAAGGTTTGACTCTGACTCGGAAGTCTTTTTACTGTAATAATACACCGGATACCATTTTTCATCAAACTCCTGTAGTAAAATTGCTCCGAATCCCAAGCTTGAAGCATCAGTATGCAATTCTGTATTAGCCTCCCTGCTATATATTTTTAAAATAGGTTGGTCTACTAGCATTTCTTTGAGTGTTTGTAAAGCTTTTTGGGCATGAGGATCGATTTTAAAAACAGCATCTTTTTTATGCAGACATGTTAAAGGCCTTGCAATAATCGCGTAATTTACAATAAATTTTCTAAAAAACCTGTTAAGCCTAAAAACGACTGAACGCCCTTAACATTTTTCAGTTCCGGAAAGTTCTAAACTGCCTTTAGCTTTTCTTCGCTTGGTTTCACTGTGCCAAATTCAATTACAAGTCCTAGAAACTCAACACGTTTTTGCAGAAATTGACATTTTTTCCAATTAATTTCTAAATTATTATGAGCCGCCACTTTTAATACCTTTTCTAGATTCCTTACTCCCCCTTCCTCATGTTTTGAGTACACAATTATATCATCCATATATATTTGCATGATATTTTCGTTAATCAGTTCTTGAAATATCGTATTAATAAACCGTATAAATGCAGATGGCGAATTGCAAAATCCAAACGGAGCATAATTAAATTCATAAATACCTTGCTTTGTGACAAACGCTGTATACTTCCTGCTTTGTTCCTCGATTGGTACGTGTAAAAAGGCACTTTTTATGTCGAGCACACTGAACACTAATGAACCAGACAGGCAGTCGATCAGATCCTCCATGTTCCGGACAGGAAAGCGGTCTTTAAGACAAACTTTGTTTAAACGTCTATAATCAACACAAACTCTTTTAGACCCGTCTTTTTTATTTGCTAGCACAACCCGACTGCAGTATTGTGATGTTGATTTTCGCACTTTTCCAGTTTTTAACCACTCTTCCACTTGATTTTCAACAATTTTTTGTTCTGACAGAGGCAAGCGACTTGGAGATGAATATATGGGGTTATCTTTGTCTAAAACGATTTTCATTGTTATAGGGATTTTTACATTTTGCACTGGCTTATAATTATTTTTAATATTTTCAATTTCTTTTTTATATGCAACCGGTGCAACGACTTCGTTCTCACTGTCTACATTAATTTTCATCATTACATTACATTAGTTTTCAACTGAGCTCTTTATAACTGAATGAAATGTGTAACCTCTTTCATCCGACGTATATCTAAGTTTATTTAAAACATTTAAACCAATCACGACATCGTAGCTAATGGATTTATCTGGCACAATAACTAAATTATGAATAACTGAATGTCCATCTAATTCCGACTTTACTTCGGCAATGCCCTTAGGTATCGTTACTGCACCACCGAACCCGATAATTTTTTGGTTATACTCTTTAGCTTTATCCAAAATGTTTTTATTAAAAACGTTTTCTTTTATTAACGAAATATCAGCACCACTGTCAATCAAAGCTTTAAATTTTTTGTTGTTGATTGTAATGTTTTTTAGAATTTGTTCATTTTCTGTATAATTTACTTTTGCCACAGTTTCATTACAGTTTTTTGCTATATGGCCTGTCTTATTACACTTGAAACATTTTGGTTCATTTTGCGTACATTCACTTCGTTTGTGATCTCGGGATCCACAGTTAAAGCATCGATATATTTTTTTATTTTCCACTGTCACTTTTTTGCTAGAATAGTCATTTGTTTTCATTTCGAATTTGCCTTTGTAAACCCGTTCATAAATTTCATACTGTTCTTTAAGTTCTTTATAGTTTTTAGCACTGTACATCGCGATTTTATTTTCAGGTTTGCCTTTTATACCATCAACCACGTAACGTATTATCGTATTATATTTCGGCACTAGAGTATTCCTTGTGGAACTCTTCTATTAAAAGTTCTTTGAGGGTAGCATAATCACAAACAGTTATCGATTGCAAAAACAAATCTGCTGATTTAACAATTTTATTACGGGCAAACACAAACTTTTGCACTTCGTTCCTCTGTATGCCACAGCATTTGCTTCAAAGTTCTTAAGCCACGTTTTAACCGACATGCCAGTATCTCCCTCAAACACTGGTATTGTTTTTTTCCACATTAGCAATAGAAGTTAAATTTAACGATATTTGTTCCATACTTTCGTTAGCGTCAACCGACATATTTAGCCCCGGAATTTTATTTCGATATTCAGTTTCAGTAATTAATATTTTATCGTATTCGTTTGTATTTTCTTCTTCACTGCCGTCACTAGAATATTTTATTTTGTTTTGATCTTCTGCTTCTAGTTCACCACTTAACACTTTAACATTTGAACGAGTTTTTACCATGTCTTTTAAGAAGTTCATAAAAATTATATAAGAGCAATGTAGCGGTTAATTTTTTAATATTAAGAGTTTTAATTCGTTTTTGTCTTTCTTGCTTTTTTCCATTTATTTTTGCCTCTCATTCAAATTAGATTTTTTTTTTTTAACTAAGATATTTAATCCCGCTACTTCTATTTTTTTCACTTTTTCTTCTTAAATTTTTAGAACTAAGAAATTTAATCCCGCTACTTTTACTTTTTTCACTTTTTCTCTTAAATTTTTAAAACTAAGAAATTTAATCCCGCTACTTTTAATTTTTGCTTTTAGTTGAGCCCCCAAATGTAGGAATGGTGCAAAACACGAGTATATTTTATGTTTTAATATTAAAAGTAGTTTCGTTTATTTGCAAAATTCAATGGCGCATAATCATAGTCAAGATAAAAGTTAACTTTAGGTGTTATTTATTAAAAAGTGTACTTTTCCGTTACTATAGACAATAAAAAGTATACTTTTTCCGCTAAAGTCAGTTTTAAACTTAAAAGCAGCTAAAGTTGTTTGTAACAAAATTAACATCACTTTAACTCTATCAGCTGTTTGCCGCTTAAATGATAATCTTTTATTTTGAAAAGTGACAAACTAAAAGTAAACAAAATATTAAGAAAATTAAGTTATTTTTGTTAATATTTTTTGTAAATTATTTAAAACTGTGGTAAAAGTGAAAAAAATGTGTTCAATTGAAGATATTGAAAATGATTTCGCCATTATACAAGATGTATGCGAGGGACGAAAGCCTAAGCTTTATAAGGAACGTTTTTGCCCCTTTGAGATAGACGACAATGAGTTTTTTTCGCGTTATAGGCTAGATAAAATAGCAACGCACTTTCTCATAAATTTATTGGATGTAAGCCAACCAATTAATAACAGAGGCTTACCTATTAGCAAAGACTTGCAAGTTTTAACCACATTGCGGTTTTTGGGAAGAAATGTTCATCAAAGTTACATTGGTAAGTGCAGTGGCTGCCAGCTTCATATATAATATATGTGTGTACATTTAAAGCTCTAAAACATGCATTACAAAGAACACACCAAATGCTCTGTTGCCACAGCTGTTCAGAGGTGCCACTTGTACAATATCAACACTAGATTGTAAGCAAACACTTTCTAGATTTGACGTGTCACCCATTTAAAGTCGGTTTTATTTAAAACATACTTTAATTTTGACTATGATATCAAAAAATTAATAGTAAGTTTTAAATTTAAAGTTGGTTTTAAAAAGAACCGACTTTAGTGTGTGACTATGATTATGGGCCAATATGTTTAATAATTCACAATATTTGTTGTTAAATTAATAGTTTTTTAATTGTTATCCAAATTATAGTTTAATTATAAAAATGTCTGTCCGGGTTATTAATATAAACTGCGTTAAACACTTTAAAAAAAATAAGCTAGGTAATTCGACTTTTTACCCACTTTCAAAACTTCTTTCGACTTTACAACTTTAGCGACTTATCTTAACAACTTTATATTTTCGACTGCCTACTTTCTTCTTTCTATTGTACTCTACTTTGTAAATCATAAATTAAGTGCTGCCAAACTGTCATGTCCGTTCGTAACCTCTCCCACATACATAATTCTCATAATTTATCAGCTTACTACCTAGTATCGCAAACAATTAATATCGCTAATAAAATCTTTTTTTCAGAAAATAAATTGTTATTTCAAATTGTTTGTATCGTTGCAGGTTTATCAATGGAATCATATGGAGAAGTACAGATGGCTTTAAATGTTATAACAAGAAGTAGTGCGAGGCTTGGCTTAGAATACTAATTTTCTCTTAATCAAAGAAATAAAATTACATACAGATTTTTATGTTTTTTGTTTATTTTACTAAAGCTTTAATAAAAAATAAACGATAAAGTTACGCCATTTTGTGTTAGAGGGCGAAGTGTTGCGAATTAAACATGTGCAAAGATATAACTGTTTACACCATTTTGTGTGTTTTTTCAGCTTATAGTGCGTATTGATAAGTACACTCTAAACCACTTTTGTTGAAAATTACGTCAATAATAGTAGGCAACACAAAAAAATCCATAAAACAAAAAATTTTATTTTATTTATTTAAATTAAAAAAAACTACTTCAATTCTTATTTTATAAATTTTTTAACTATTACTCCTACATACAGATATACTTATATATATATATATATATATATATATATATATATATATATATATATATATATATATATATAAATATACAGCGCACACAAAACCATAAATAGTCCACATTATGTTCCAAAACTCCCTGCTGATTACTTGTCAGTTCGTTGCAAGAAATATGTTGCACATTACTTTCTGAGCATAACTGGGAGTCTTGGGAAAACTTGTGGAGCCCTTTATCGTCATCAAAAATGGTGACAATTGAAAATGATCCAGATGCCTTATCCAAGAAATAAGGCCAGTTGATCTTCAAATTCCATCATTATTTAAAATCATTAAAGTATTTTTATCTTTTAAAAAATACTGCAAGACTTCATCGTCATCTATATCTGTTCCATCGGACTCTAGTACCAGCTTAGTGCCATTTATGGAATATTCTTGAGCTGAAATTATAAAACAATGATCAATTGCGTTACTAGGGCAAACACTTTAGAATATACGCATTCGAATTAATCCTTTTTAATAATTGCTCAATCAATGGATGGCATATAAAGGATTTTTTCTTAGATTTTAAATATTTTCTCGCAGTTTAAGTAAAACATTTAAACACATTGCTTTTTTCTTCTTTATGGGCGTACAAATGCAAATGATAAGTTTTTAATGTTTGGATTTTTTTTCCACATATTTTACATTTGAACATTTTTTTTATTATTCTAACAAAATTCACTTATAATTTTAACTTTATTTTTTAATTTAAGTAATAAATGTTACCGACTACATACAAACAACAAATTACTATTATTAATTATAATATCCTTCCACACTAGATATTAATTTTTTTAATTCTGTAGAAAATCACGTGTTCTTTTATTTAATCGTATACACTTTTATGCTTCTTCTTTCTTAACTGTTTATTCCATACGTTTACGATTTAAGATTTTGATGTTTATAGACACATATTGCTAGCTTTTAAGCTAGCTTTTAACAGAAAAATATTACTTTTGTTTAAAATTACTTAATTTATGTTTTTTTATTTCTAATAATATAAAAATAGACCCAATTTTAGGCATCAAGACTTTTTTCAACAATAAATTAGGTCATATATGATCGTAAAGTGTAGCTTCGTGTCTATGTTATAAGTTGGTATTGGTGTTTTCTCTAATTAAATGTGGTGTGGCTTGGTAAAATGAGAGTAAGAGTAACAAATTTGTTTTTCTATGTTTCGTTAAAATAGATGCATACAAATAATGATGGCTAACTATAGGTACTTTCGTTATTTTTCTTATTCTGGCTACATGAGCCAGTTTTTCTATTTTTTAAATTTTATTTAAATAAATAAAACAAACTTAGCTAAAAAAATTAACACTGCATCGTTACTATATATACTAAAGTCAAATTTTAAATTAAAATTTAAATCATTAAAGAATACAAATTAAATATATATTATTTTATCTTAATTTTTGAGCTTGAGATCAAAAATTTTTTTTTTTTAAATTTATTTTACTCATTTTTAAACACTATAGCTACAATAAACTTTAAAAATCAAGTTTTTGTTTAATTCAAAACCTTTTATATAAACGATCTTGTTTATTTGTTGTACCAACAGTTATAAGAAAACGTGCATGATACTATTGTTATTCAGCACAAAAAAAAAAAAAAACAAGTAAGAGCGCTATATTCGGCTGTGCCGAATCTTATATACCCTTCACATTGACCTTTCGCAATCCCAAAGTTTTTTTTCTTTGTAACCATTTTTTTACTTATGAAATATTTCTAATTTTTAAATTGGGGGCGGTGTCATTTTTTAACGCTCCACGGGTGACGGGGATTTTATCCTAATTTTTAAAAATTTTGTATGGCAACCCACTTAGAGGGTGGAGATACGGGGTAAGTATATTCTAGGAATATGTTTTACACTTTATTGCTCTAAGGCAAATTCTGAAGAAGTTGTGGGCATTTTCATTTCATTTTCGTAAATTTTGTATGGCAACCCCGTTAGGGCGTGGAGATAGGGGGTAAGTATATTCTAGGAACATGTTTGGGAGGGCAAACTAATGGGGGTCGGTCGTACACTTTATTGCTCTAAGGCCAACTTTGAAGAAGTTGTGGGCATTTTTACATCATTTTTGTAAATTTTGTATGGCAACCCCCTTAGGGCGTGGAGATAGGGGGTAAGTATGTTCTAGGAATATGTTTGGGAGAAGAAACTAATGGGGGTCGGTCGTACACTTTATTGCTCTAAGGCAAATTCTGAAGAAGTTGTGGGCATTTTCATATCATTTTCGTAAATTTTGTATGGCAACCCCGTTAGGGCGTGGAGATAGGGGGTAAGTATATTCTAGAAACATGTTTGGGAGGGCAAACTAATGGGGGTCGGTCGTACACTTTATTGCTCTAAGGCCAACTTTGAAGAAGTTGTGGGCATTTTCATATCACTTTTGTAAATTTTGTATGGCAACCCTCTCAGGGCGTGGAGATAGGGGGTAAGTATATTCTAGGAATATGTTTGGGAGAAGAAATTAATGGGGGTTGGTCGTACACTTTATTGCTCTAAGGCCAACTCTGAAGAAGTTGTGGGCATTTTTATATCATTTTTGTAAATTTTGTATGGCAACCCCCTTAGGGCGTGGTGATAGGGGGTAAGTATGCTCTAGGAATACGTTTGGGAGGAAAAACTAATTGGGGTCTGTGATACACTCCGGGGAAGTTGTAGCGGTTTTTACCTTATTTTTTAAAATTTTGTATGGCAACCATGTCAGGGGCTGGAGATAGAGAGTAAGTATGTTCCACAAAAATGTTTGGATGGAAAAAATAATTTGGCTCGGTCTTACATTTTACCTTTTTAGGAGAACCCTGGAAGCCGTAGAAGCGATTTTAAAAATGTTTAAATTAAGCTTTGTATAGCAACGCTGTTATATGTATGAACACTTATACTAATAAAATTTTTGGTTTGGGTGTGTTTCAATAATATCAACATGACTGAATTTGTTTTTTTTCTTTTTTTGTTGTTGTTGTAGACTCAAAAAACCGAGGTAGTCTTGGTTTTTTGCTTATATCTCGGTTATTTATCGGGCGATTTTGCTGAATTTCAATACCGATTTTCTCGCGACTATCTGTGACAGTTTGATACCACATTCGGATCTATGCGATATCGGGGGGCTTCATAAAGTTGATTTCAACCATAACACAGACAGACGGTCAGACGGACATCGCTAAATCGGTTTCCCTATCTATAAGGATCCAGAATATATATACTTTATGGGGTCCCAAATGGATAATAAAGGAATTACAAACTTATATACATATACCTTTATCACTTATGTAAAGGGTATAACAAATACATTACGCACTCAATGCAAAACAATAAACAACAATAATTGTTTATAAGAGTGAGTGCGCAATAGCAAAACCATACAATATCAGTTACACTTATTCACACATTTATATCAAAAACAACTAGTATGTACAAGCAGCGTTGTCAACTTCTTGAGACGGAAGCGCGCTGTTCACGTTATTCAAACGCGCCAAAAATCACATAAGAAATTTTTTGCAAGGTATTTAGAGCGAAAACGCGCTTAATGAACAGCGCTAAAATTGAAAAATCAATAAGCACGTAAATTTTTTGCTCAATATCATGCTATTTTCAAAAGTATACACATATGTATTGTTGCGGGAGCACTTTTCCCTGCAAACGATGCCACAGGCCCGAGGAAAATTTTGGCGTGGACGCAGGGCAGAATTTGTTTCGAGAGGAGGCAAAAATATGCAGCAGCCTCAATACTCCCTCATATTTAATAAAAAGGAGGGACCATTAAGGATTATGAGGAACCACTCTCCAGCCCAACTCCTGGTTAAATATTTTTTTTGTTGTTTATTTTTTTTTTGCGTTTTGTTTAGTTAAGTTTCATTTCTTTTCGTTTTGTTAATTTTAGTTTTCTTTTGTTTCTTTTTGTTAGTTTTTTTTCATTTGTTTTTTTTGTTAATTCGTTGTTTTTTTTAATTGTAAGTCATTTTGGTCCACCTGGGTTACGCGGATGGCCTGCCGCAGTGGAACCAAGATGAGGCACATTTATGATGGCTAGAGTTGGCGGCTGAGCAAAACCGCAAATTATCCATTAAGCTCATTTTTGGTATTTTAGGATCTTCACCTGAAAAGAGAAAATAAATTAATATAAAAGAAAATATTGTATAAGGGAACAATACTTTACCCTTTTACCAAATTATTTTAGTTGAAAAAAGCCTAAAAATAAAATAAAAAGAAAATTTAGTAGAAAATATATCAAAATTACTTACCTCGTGTTCTTGTTTATCATTTGTTTCTTTATTCTTGTGCATATTTCTCTTTCTTGCACTTTATTCAGCGTTGTATGTGTATGTACGGTTGTATTGTTGAGTACGTTTATAAATGAAAGGTACTTAAAACTCATGTTGGCAATGTATAGTATTGAATGAAATAGAACTGTACTAATTTTTATGAGCGCCTGGTAAAAGATTTGGACATGGTTTAAGAATATTCTGGACAAGATTAAAGGAAAAGTTAGTACAGTGTCAGATTTTTAAAAAAATATAGTTGGATTTTGAAGTTATGAAAAAATGGAGAACAAACGGATTTTTAAGTACATTTCTAGAAAAATATTATATAAGTGAGGGCATTGGCAAAATGAAATAAGTTGTAGTTGTAAATTTGGAAGATTTGCCGCAATAATGGAAAGTAGTTGCAGTATAAAAAGCCTACAGAAAAGAAAATAGATATAGTTGGTTTTGAAAAGTTTTTGAGATAGTGCGTGAGGAGTTGGATTTGAAATTGAAGATTCAACAAAAATAATTTAAACTGTATGTGAAGGAAAGGCTACTAAGCCATGAACATAAAATTAGAATTATAAAAAAAAAGTAATGTGCATAATTTAAAAATATAAAGTGAATTGTGCAGGAACTTGAACAAAAAGAAAGAAGAAAGCGGTATTTGATGTTAGCGATATTTTATTGTAAAAAGATATGTACAGACTAAAAGAAAATTTTGGGAAAAAAGATACACAGCAATAGAAAAGAGAAATTCTTAAAAAAAGCTGTAGACTTTTAACAAGTCAATTAATATTAATTAATAATAAAAAAAAAAGAATTATAAAAAGAACAGTGCACGCACAAGCCAAGAAAACTTTTAAACAAAAAAAATAGTGTCGAAAAAACACAAAAAGTTTATTAAGAAAACAAAAAGTACAAAGACTTAATATTAACAAATACAATACGAATAAACTATTATAACGAAAGAAAACATAAGTAGATATGTATATTGCTGGTGAAATAAGTTTCCTGAGGGAAGAAGTGAAGGTGTGAGCCAAGAAATCATCCTGCCAGAGACGAAGATAGTCAGTTGGAGGAACCTGCTAAGAAGAGATCTGCAACGGAGAAGAACCTGAAAAGAAAAAGATAAAAAATTATATTTTGGTTTTTTTTGTTAAAAAATTTATTTTATTTTATTTTACTTTATAATACATATAAATATATTTAGAAAATAAGTTTTTATATCGGAAATTATTGATTTTTAAATTTTTTAAAGTAGAAAGTGATAGTGTGATTTTGTGAGTGTAGTGTAGATTTTTTTTGTGTGTTCATAGTTATAAGTTAATATTGCTATAAAAATTCGAAAAAAGTAAAATATAACTATTAGGGGCTCAATTTGAGCATTGCGAGTGTTTCGGTTTGTGTTGAGAACGTTTCTTTGTCGTATTTCCGGTCAATTCGTGATTGGGGAGCTCCTTCATACGTAGGACAGGAAATAGATTTTTGTTGAGTGTATATCCGGTGAGCAAATAAATTTGAGCTCTTAATAATAAATGAAAAAAAAGAAAAGAGGAAATGGCTTATATATTTGTATCGAGTTAAGAATTCATTTGTTTTGTTTGTATTATTGAGAGAAAAGAATTGTAAAAATAATAAATTTTTGGTTGTGTTTAGTTTTAAGAAAAAGTATTAATAAAATTAGAATGTAAAGTTGAAAAAATTTGAAAAAAGAATGATGGCTTAAGTTTTTAATCTATGGCAATGAGGGATAGGTAAGTGAACAGGAAGTGTTGAGCGGTATAGGGTTGTAGAAAATTGCGGTAAGGAACCTAAACTACAACAAGGCAGGGAGGGCGAATCAAGGAGACGAACATCCATCTCCCTATTCCTGTGTTTAGTGTCGTGTAAGTCATTTTGTACAGTCGCGTTATTTTGTAGAAAGTTACTTAAATTTTTTCTTATTGTTCTGCCGCCTGACACAGGGTTGAGAACCACCCTGAGATAGCTCTCCGAGTTGGCTGGTGGCATCGTCAGGCATAGGGTACGTAACATTGAGAAATGGCGCCCAAGCTAAAAGTCCAGGTAGAAGAATCTGTGCAATTATAAATGGCGCTCGAATTCAAATTCCAATATGGAAATTCGCACCATTAAAATAGCGAACACAGTTAAGATAAATGGCGTTTTTTTTTTGCGCCAGCGAAACAGCGCTCAGCCGGAATGAAGCGGGATTTTTTTTTTGCCATTAAAGTTGAAACTACAGTTGCTCTCTTAATCTCGTAGTGTACGGACGTGTCTACGCGAGTGTATATTTGTAATAGGTGATATTTGTAATAAGTTACAAAAAAAAAATTTGTTAATATACATACCTACAAGACATAAGCGAGAATCGAAAATAAAAACAAACTAAACAAAATAAAAAAACCAAACGGTTAATGAGTAACAGTAATCGTAGTGACAGTGGGCCTAATAGCCGAAATGCTTACATTGTGTTAAGCTCAGAAAGCGTTAGCAATGAAAATATTAGAGACCCTGAATATAATAGAAACTATTTAAGTGCAAAACCGAAAACAAATACAAACAGTTTAAGTGCAAGTGTGCCTAATTTAAATAAATGTACTGAACAAGGGACAAATTTAGCCCAATCTCTGTTTAAAAATTATAAAAAAAATACCGAGGTGCCATCTTCATCGCGGTCTTCTTTATCAAGTTCTGGTGTCGCACCTACAGCTGCTAAAGGCGCTCCAGGCCCAATTTCTGCGTGTGCTCCTAAGGTCCAGGTAGGGATGGACAGGTACGTAACAGTCCTTAAAAGGGGGAGAAGTCCGAAGTCGGCAGAAGTAAGTCAACCTGCAAAAATTTTAAAAGACGATGAAAGGCCAACCACATCGCAAAATCGCTTTGCCATTCTGCAAACAGATGATAATGATGGCCCCGTCACGGAAAAAAATTTTAAGCCTCCTCCAATTTATTTAAGAGAAAAAAACTCGAACGACCTCATTAAATTTTTAGTTGCATTAATAGGCGAAAAGAACTTTTATGTGTCGAACATAAAACGTGGTAATATATATGAGACCAAAATTCAAGTAAGTCACGAGAACGCTTACCGCGCCACGGTGTCGGAATTTGAGAAATTAAAAAAGAACTTTTACACTTACCAGCTAAAAAACGCAAAAGGCCTCCAGGTAGTCATAAAAGGAATTGACTCAAATGTTGACCCGGAGGAGATAAAGACCAGTTTGTGCAGCGAAGGATTTAAGGTAAGGACTGTGACAAATATTAGAAACAGGGAAAAATACCCTCAACCATTGTTTCGAGTTGAACTTGAGCCTGGTGATGCCAAATTAAAGAAAAACGAAACTCACCCTATTTATGGTTTAAGATATGTTATGCACCGTAGAGTTACAGTGGAAGTCCCGCATAAGCGATCTGGACCTGTACAGTGCTTAAATTGTCAGGAATATGGCCACACAAAAACTTACTGTAAGTTGCCTTCTGTTTGTGTTGTATGTGGGGATCTGCATGTTACAACCAAGTGCGACAAACCAAAAGATGACCCTAGGGTGAAGAAGTGCAGCAATTGTGGTGGAAACCACACTGCCAACTACAGAGGTTGTCCTGTCTTTGATTTAGTTATGCGCTCATCTAAGCCGAAGGTAGTTCCTGCCCCTCCCCAGCCGTTAAATATACCAACAACAAACATTCCCCAGTTGTCACAGCCAACTACAGGTCAAATTTCTTACGCCAACGCACTAAAGTCAAACCAGTCCAATGAACAAAGGCCAAACCAACCAACCACACAACAACAAGTGCCAACAAGTGAACCAACTGGTCCCAATTTTAGCCGTCTGGAAGCCGTAATTGACAATATGGTCAAACAATTTACGCATATAATGGCGCAAATGGCTAGCATGATGCAGGAGATGCAGAAAATGCAGTCTGCTCTTCTGCAGGCCATGCTTAAAAGACCATGAACTGCCTTAGGGTTTGTTTCTGGAACGCAAACGGCATCCGCCAACACAAAAACGAGCTCGAATATTTCTTGATGAACCAAAAAATCGATGTTATGTGTATTTCTGAGACTCATATGACATCTAGAAGCACTTTTAAAATTAGTGGTTATTCTTTTTACGATTCAAAGGATCCTAGGGATAGATCATGTGGTGGCTCGGCTATTCTAATCAAATCAAGAATTAAACACCAATGGTTGGGTGGCCTCTCGGAATGTTATATCCAAGCTACGAACGTCTGCATTGATGAATTTTTCCATAACCTTGTTATTTCATCAGTTTACTGTCCACCCAGATTCTCCATAACGAAGGATCAGTACAACAGTTTCTACAAATCATTAGGTCCCCGCTTCATAGCTGCTGGAGACTATAACGCTAAGCACACATACTGGGGCTCCCGCCTAATTAGTCCCAGAGGTCGTGTCTTGTATGACTCAGTGTCGGAAATAGGACTTTTCGTTATTTCAACTGGACAACCAACCTATTGGCCAACGGACAATAATAAAATTCCAGACGTAATAGATTTTGGCGTGGCAAAAGGTATATCACCGGACCTTATTGAGGCTGAAGCCTCCTTCGATTTATCTTCTGACCACTCACCCACAATTATCACTATTTGCAGTCCTCACCAAATAGCAACTAGTGATTTTTTCTTATCAAAAAGAGTAAATTGGTTAAAATATAAAAAATATATCAGCTCTCACTGCTCGGAACACATACCACTAAAAACTCCCCAAGAAATCGATGATTGCCTAAATATCCTAAATGAAAACATTAAAAAAGCCGTTGAACATGCTTCTTCAACATACCGTCAGGTCAAATACAACAAAATTTTTTCTGTCGATGTTGAGGAGCTTTTATCTGAAAAAAGGAGAGCGCGAAGAGAATGGCAACAGCATAGATCGCCCCAACTTAAAACGAAGCTAAAAGAGTGTACAAATCGCTTAAAAAACTTGCTGGAGGTACACAGAATTGCATCAATTAAGAAGTATTTGGAAGGTCTAGACGCAACCCCTCAAACAAATTATTCTCTATGGCGATCAGCCAGTCGTCTCAAAAGACCCGTAATCGCAAAACCACCACTGCGCAATCTAAGAGGATCCTGGGCTAGAAATGATGAAGAAAAATGCGATCTGCTCGCAAGCCATTTAAGAAACGTGTTCACTCCTAATACATGCACTGACGTGAGGGAATTACCGCCTGTTGTTTCTAGACGTCCTATAGAAATACGTTTCCGATATTCAGATGTGGTAGAAGCTATTTCTAACCTTAATGATAAAAAAGCTCCTGGCGTTGATAAAATAAGCAACAAAATGCTCATTGAGCTACCTTTTACAGCAAAAAGAATAATTCTTTTTATTTTTAATGCCATAATACGGCTTGAACATTTTCCACCAATATGGAAAGTTGCCTTAGTTAAGATGATTCCTAAGCCTGGTAAAGATCCTTCTAAGGTGGAGTCTTATAGGCCTATAAGTTTGTTACCAACTTTGTCAAAACTGTTTGAAAAGCTGCTTAAAAACAAGCTTACTCCGATCCTGAATGAAAACAACTGCATTCCAGATCACCAATTTGGCTTTAGAAGTCAACATAGCACAATAGAACAAACTCACAGACTGGTGCAGGTTATAAGAAAAACTTTCGAGGAAAAAAAGTACTGCTCCGCGCTTTTTATAGATGTCTCTCAAGCTTTCGATAAAGTATGGCACGAAGGCCTGTTAAACAAACTAAAGCTAAACCTTCCAGCTAATATTTTCAACCTACTAGAAAAGTACATAACCGGTCGACAGTTTAAAATCAAAGAGGGAAACCAAATAAGTTCTTCTCAAACAATAGGGGCTGGTGTACCTCAAGGGAGTATACTAGGTCCAGTTCTGTACTTGCTTTACACAGCAGATATGCCAACCAATAGTTTTACACACACGTCGACATTTGCTGATGATACTGCTTTTCTTAGTATTCATAAAGACCCTAAAGAGGCTTCAAACCAATTGCAGCAACACGTAACCCAAGTTGAAAAATGGGCAAAGTTATGGGGAATAAAAATAAATGAACAAAAATGTACCCACGTAACTTTTACTTTACGCAAAGAAACGTGCTCTCCAATTCTTATTAACAACCATATGGTGCCTCAACGAACCGAGACAAAATATCTTGGTATTCACCTAGACCGCCGCCTCACATGGAAGCCTCATATAGATGCGAAGTTGACGCAAATGAAACTTAAAGCTACACAAATTCATTGGCTAATCGGCAGAAACTCTGTGCTTCGTCTTGATTGTAAACTTCTACTCTACAAATCGATTTTGAAACCAATTTGGTGCTACGGTATACAATTATGGGGCACTGCTTCCGCATCCAACATAGAAAAAATTCAACGCAGGCAAAACAAAATCCTAAGAATGATAACTGGTGCTCCTTGGTATGTTAAAAACAGCAACATCCACAAGGATCTACTAGTTCCACTAGTTAAATGCGAAATCCTGAACTATGTGGACAAGTATTTAAATAAGCTGGAAGCTCACCCAAATCCGCTCGCCCGAAATATCCTGCAACATAGTGGGCACACCCGCCTGAAAAGGAGGGATACTATTGCGCTTATATGAAGCTTGATAATTAATATGAGAACTTAAATTTTAGTCTGGCACTGGCTGGACTTATATTAACTACCTAGTTTTAAGATTTGAACATTTATTGTTAGTTCGCCACAGGCGAAGATTCAATAATAAATATATGAAACAAAAAAAAAAAAAAAAAATGTTGATTTCCGAAACTCATATGACATCTAGAAGCACTTTTAAAATTAGTGGATACAATTTTTATGATTCAAAAGATCCCAGGGATAGATCCTGTGGTGGCTCTGCTATTTTAATCAAATCAAGAATTAAGCACCAATGTTTGGGTGGCCTATCTGAATGTTCTATGCAAGCAACAAACGTCTGCATTGATGAATTTTTCCATAACCTTGTTATTTCATCAGTTTACTGTCCACCCAGATTCTCCATAACGAAGGATCAGTACAACAATTTCTACAAATCATTAGGTCCCCGCTTCATAGCTGCTGGAGACTATAACGCTAAGCACACATACTGGGGCTCCCGCCTAATTAGTCCCAGAGGTCGTGTCTTGTATGACTCCGTGTCGGAAATGGGACTTTTCGTTATTTCAACTGGACAACCAACCTACTGGCCAACAGACCACAATAAAATTCCAGACGTAATTGATTTTGGCGTAGCAAAAGGTATATCCTTGGAGCTCATTGAGGCTCAAGCCTCCTTGGATTTATCTTCTGACCACTCACCCACAATAATCACTATTTGCAGTCCTCACCAAATAGCAGCTAGTGAGTTTTTCTTATCTAAAAGAATTAATTGGTTGAAATATAAAAAATATATTAGTACGCACTGCACGGAGAACCAATCGCTAAAAACTCCCGGAGACATAGATGATTGTCTGAGCGTCCTAAATGAAAACATTAAAAAAGCCGTTGAACATGCGTCTTCTACCTACCGCCAGGCTAGGTACAACAAAATTTTCTCTGAAGATGTGGAAAAGCTCGTATCTGAAAAAAGAAAAGCCCGCAGGGAATGGCAAAAACATAGATCGCCCCAACTTAAAACTAAGCTGAAAGAATGTACAACCCAATTAAAAAGCTTGTTGGAGGCTCACAGAATGGCATCACTGAAAGAGTACCTGGAAGGTCTAGACGCGACTCCTCAGACAAATTATTCCTTATGGCGATCAGCTAGACGTCTTAAAAGACCTGTTATCGCAAAACCACCACTGCGCAATCTGAGAGGATCCTGGGCTAGAAATGATGAAGAAAAATGCGATCTGTTCGCAAATCACTTCAAAAACGTATTCACTCCCAATACATGCACTGACGTGAGGGAATTACCGCCTGTTGTTGCAAGACGTCCTTTGGAAATACGTTTCCGATTTGCAGATGTTGTAGAGGCTATCGCTAACCTTAACGGTAAAAAAGCTCCTGGCGTTGACAAAATAAGCAACAAAATGCTCATAGAGCTGCCTCTTACTGCTAAAAGAATCATTCTTTTTATTTTTAACGCGATAATTCGGCTTGAACATTTTCCGCCTATATGGAAAGTTGCCTTAGTAAAGATGATTCCTAAGCCTGGCAAAGATCCCTCGAAGGTAGAATCTTATAGGCCCATAAGTTTGTTACCCACAATGTCAAAATTGTTCGAAAAAGTGTTAAAAAACAAGCTAAATCCGATCCTGAATGACAACAACTGCATTCCAAATCACCAATTCGGCTTTAGAAGTCAACATAGTACCATCGAACAAACTCACAGGTTGGTACAGGTTATAAGAAAAGCCTTTGAGGAAAAGAAGTACTGCTCCGGGCTTTTTATCGATGTCTCACAAGCTTTCGACAAAGTATGGCATGAAGGCCTTCTAAACAAACTGAAGCTCAACCTTCCAGCTAATATTTTCAACCTTTTAGAAAAATACATAACAGGCCGACAATTTATGATCAAAGAGGGAAACCAAATAAGTTGTTCCCAACCAATAGAGGCTGGTGTCCCTCAAGGAAGTATACTAGGTCCAATTTTGTACTTGCTTTACACGGCAGATATGCCAACCAATAGTTTCACACACACGTCGACATTTGCTGACGACACGGCTTTTCTTAGTATTCACAAAGACCCTAAAGAGGCTTCGAACCAGCTGCAAAAACACGTAACCCAAGTTGAGAAATGGGCAAAGTTATGGGGAATAAAGATAAATGAACAAAAATGTACCCACGTAACTTTTACTTTACGCAAAGAAACGTGCCCTCCAATCACTATCAACAACCATAATGTGCCTCAACGATCTGAGACAAAATATCTTGGTATTCACCTTGATCGCCGCCTTACATGGAAGCCTCATATAGATGCTAAGCTGACGCAAATGAAACTTAAAGCTGCTCAAATCCACTGGCTAATTGGTAGAAACTCTGTGCTACGTCTTGATTGTAAGCTTCTAATCTACAACTCGATTTTAAAACCAATTTGGTGCTACGGTATACAATTATGGGGCACTGCTTCCGCCTCTAACATCGAAAAAATACAACGCCGTCAAAATAAAATCCTAAGAATGATAACTGGTGCTCCGTGGTATGTGAAAAACAGCAACATCCATAAGGATCTAGAAGTTCCACTAGTTAAAAGCGAAATCCTGAAATTTGTGGACAAGTATTTAAATAAGCTGGAAACGCATCCAAATCCGCTCGCTCGAAGTATCTTGCAACATAGTAGACACTCCCGTCTGAAAAAGAGGGATACTATTGCGCTTAGATGAAGATAACTATTTTATTATGAGAACTTAAATTTTAGTCTGGCACTGGCTGGGCTCATATTAATTACTTAGTCTTAAGATTTGAATACTTATTGTTAGTTCGCTTAAGCGAAGATCCAATAATAAAATATATGAAAAAAAAAAAAAAAAAAAAAAAAAAAAAAGTTGAAACTCTATCTGAAATGAAACATGCATTAATATCCAGGCATGTAACAATAACCCACTAGTAGAATGCAATAGCCCAACTAGAAAATCGTCTTTTAAGCAATTGGTATTTGTAGCCTCTAGAATGTGATCATTTAATAGAGCAGTACGAATAAAAATTTGTTTGAAAAATGACTTTCAAGATTATAATATATACTCACGGAAATCGCCAACAGTATCTTGACAAAAAGTGTTTTTTTTTAAATGTACTGTGACATTTCTGTTGTTTTAATTGTTTGAAGTAAAGTTTTTTTTGTTTTTGAGTTGGTCCTTGCGAATATGTGTTAATGATTCGTAGCCCATTGTCATGTGAAGTCCAGGAGTGTTGTTGTACGTAACATTACGCGTAGTCTATCGTAATCTCGTCCTGTATCGAAGCCAGGCCGATGTATGATAATTCGCAGACCTTTAATATTAATTGCTTTTTTTAGTAATTTGAATTACACTAAGCACAGAATTAGTTGTTAAATATTTAAAACCGCCGCAACCGTCACAACTATCCTTCATTGCCAGAACTAGAAAATCAGAAAAAAGAACAAGTTTTTTTTTAGAAATATTTATTATAAAAATTTTTTTTTAAACATTTTGATATTTTTTTTATATTTTTATTTAATTTGATTATTTACAAAACTTTACTTAATTTTTAATACGTTTATGTTTTTATTTACTTATTTAATTCTTGCTTATTTACATTTTCATCTATCTATTTATTTATACATGTTTTGATTTATTGAATTTTTTATTTATTTATATATACATTTATTTTAATATTGCTTATTTATTTTTATATACATATATATTTTATTTATCTGTGGTTTTAAGTATTGTTTTTTTTAATTTATTTTTTTTTATACATTAATTAATTTTTTCTACATATTTTTATATTTCTATTTGTTTAGTCTTTACCATTTTATTTTTTTGCATGTTATTTTTAAAGTAAGACTTATAAGTCTACTGATTTTATTTTATGTTAAATTATTTTTTTTTTGTTTTTATACAAATATTATTTTGATTTTTTTTACTTTTTATACGTTTTTATTTTTTTGATTTAATATTTTGTCTATATTTTGTCTACTTATATATTTTTTTTTAATTGTTTTTACATTTACTTCTAAATTGCATGTTCATATATTTTTTTTATTTTAATACCTTTGTTTATATTTTTTTTTTGTGCAGAAGTGCCTGTTTTTATTATAATTTTTGAATTTTTTTTTGTTGATCACTTTTAATTGATAAAATATAACTTTTTTCGAAAGAGTATGAATATCGAAACTCGCTTTCAAACTCTAAATAAAAAGAATCCCGTTCAACCTGAAACTAGTTTAAATAGATCGATTTCTCAAAATAAATTCAAAGTTGTTAAGGCAAATCTTCCAACTAGTAAAATGTCAAATCCGAGAGAGTCTAACGTTGCCCAAATAATTGATATGTCTCAGACAATAGGTACAAGAGTTCAGGGAGAGAATATGGACCCGAATATAGCCAGTGTCTCAGGATATCAATTACCTGTTGAAATTTCAGCACCGTTTAGGAAAAGTGTTGTAAATGAGGTTTTAGATGCTCAGAGTTCTGTAGAGAATCAAGTCCGAAAAATTGTAGAGGGTGAAATGTCAGAAGTTCGAAAAAGCATCGCAGAACTGACAAGGATAGTAGGTGATCTGGCAAAAGTTACTGCTCAAAACGAAGTAAGAGGAACAATTAATCAGAAAAGTGCAAATAGTAATTCGTCCGAAAGAGGTGGAGTAATAGATGTGAGAATTCCATCAGATAATACATCACAAAGCAATGTGACATTAAACAATGAAAATGTAGTGTTACAAAGTCAACCCGTTTTCGTCAACAGAATACCCAAAGCCTAGAACATGCTAGAATACGAGTCGATAAACTGGGGATAGTGTTTGATGGTAGTCCTACACATTTGAATATTTAAGATTTTGTTTTTCGCTTGGAACATCTTCAAGCTCACTATCAAATACCGTGGACTGAAGTCCTTAGAGATTTCCATTTGTTAGTAGCTGGTACAGCAAGAGAGTGGTACTGGTTATTTTTGAAAACCCATGGAGTGTGTGATTGGCCAGGTCTTCGCCATGCTATATTGAACCAATATAGGATCACTCGGTCAAGCTTCGAAATAATGAGAGATCTTGTGGACCGCAAGCAACAATACGGTGAGACAGTGATGGGCCAGGTGATGAGCCAGTTAAGATCGCGTCTCATAAAGCCAATCCCCGAATATGATCTGATCAAAATAATCAAAAGAAATATCCGAGAAAGTATTGGTCGAATTGTTTATCCCATATCTGTGTCGTCAGTCGAACAATTACGAGTCGAGTGTAACGAGGCTGAGAAAAATTTTCCCAAAAGAGATGTTCGAAACATGCAGCCATCGATGCGACCTGTAAGGCATGTAAATGAAATTGTATACGAAGACGAGAAGGAAAATGAATGCATTGCCCTAGAAGACAACTATGAGGAAATTTCTGCCCTAAATGTAAATAACCAATAAAGAAAGCAACAATTTAAATGCTGGAACTGCAAACAACCAGGAAATGGCTTTATGGATTGTACAGTGTTGGAAAGATCCATCTTTTGTTACAGATGTGGACGACAAAATGTAGTAACACCCAGATGTGCAAACTGCCAATCGGGAAACCGCTTAAAGAGCATGGGAGCGAAGGGGGACCCACGCTCAGCCGGAAATCTACCCCACAACGACAATTAAACAACTATGATATCGTTACAAATACACAAGGCAATGAAAATATGAATAAAGTTGAAAATTACTCAAAATTAAGGCATTATTTATCTAAGGACGAAAGGCAAATAAATTATGAGAAAGTAAGAGCACGAATTTTTAATACTAAGAATAACCGAAGAAGAATTTCAAATCGGATACTTGCTTACATTGTGTTAAGCTCAAGCGTTAGTAATGAAAACCTCAGAGACCCTGAATATAATAAAAACTATTTAAGTGTAAAACCGATAATAATTAAGGACAATTTAAGTGCAAGTGCTCCTAATTTAAATAAGTCTACTGAACAAGGGACAAACTTAGCCCGATTTATTTTTAAAAATTATAAGAAAAATACCGAGGTGCCATCCTCATCGCGCTCATCCTTATCAAGTTCTGGTGTTGAACCAGCAGCTGCTAAAGACGGTCACGGTCATTTTTCTTCACAAGCTCCAAAGGTCCAGGTAGGAATGGACCGTTATATAACAGTTCTTAAAAGGGGAAGAAGCCCCAAATCAGCAGAGATTAACAACCCAGCAAAAATTCTGAAAGATGACGAAAGGCCAACGTCATCGCAAAACCGTTTTGCCATCTTGCAGGAGGAAAAAGATGCTCCATTACCCGAGAAGAAGACTTTTAAGCCTCCCCCAATTTATTTGAGGGAGAAAAACACCAACGACCTCATTAAGCTTTTAGTAGGATTGATCGGTGAAAACAACTTTTTTGTGTCGAACATAAAACGTGGTAACATCTATGAAACCAAAATTCAAGTTCATCACGAAAACGATTACCGTACAACTGTTTCGGAATTTGAAAAACAGAAGAGAAATTTTTACACCTACCAACTAAAGACCGCAAAAGGCCTCCAGATTATGATTTAGGGTATTAATTCAAGTGTGGACCCGGAAGAAATTAAGGCCAGTTTGTGCAGCAAAGGCTTCAAAGCCAAATCTGTGTCAAACATTACAAACAGGGAAAGGCATCCCCAACCATTATTTCGGGTGGAGCTTGAGCCTGGTGATGTAAAATTAAACAAAAATGAAACTCACCCTATATATGACCTAAAATATATTTTGCATCGTAGAGTTGTGGTTGAAGCGCCACATAAGCGATCTGGGCCCGTGCAGTTCTTAAATTGCCAAGAATATGGTCACACCAAGGCTTACTGCAAATTGCCTTCTGTTTGTGTGGTGTGTGGAGACCTGCATGCTACGACAAAGTGCGACAAACAAAAAGATGATCCTCGTGTAAAGAAATGCAGCAATTGCGGTGGAAATCATACTGCCAACTATAGAGGCTGCCCTGTTTTTAATTTAGTAAGGCAATCACCAAAGCCAAAAGTAGTTCCTGCTCCTTCCCAGCAGTTAAATATAGCAGCTACTTCTATGCCTCCACTAGCACAGCCAACTACGAGTCAACTTTCTTATGCCAACGCACTAAAGTCTGACCAGCCCAATGCAAGTAAGCCTAACCCGCCAACAACACAAAGAGAGGTGCCAACAATCGAACCTACGGGCCCCAATTTCAGCCGCCTGGAAGCCGTAATAGACAATATGGTAAAACAATTTACGCAGATCATGGCGCAAATGGCTGGTATGATGCAAGAAATGCAAAAAATGCAGTCTGCTTTTCTGCAGGCTATGCTTAAAAGACCATTACCTGCCTCAGGGTTTGTTTCTGGAACGCAAACGGCATCCGCCAACACAAAAACGAACTCAAATATTTTCTAAAACACCAAAAAATTGATGTCATGTTGATTTCCGAAACTCATATGACATCTAGAAGCACTTTTAAATTAAGTGGCTATACTTTTTACGACTCAAAGGATTCCAGAGATAGGTCATGTGGTGGCTCAGCTATATTAATTAAATCAAGAATCAAACACCAGTGGATGGGTGGTCTCCCCGAAAGTTATATACAAGCAACAAACGTCTGCATTGAGGAATTTTACCATAATCTCGTTATTTCGTCAGTTTATTGTCCACCCAGATTCTCCATGACGAAGGATCAGTACAACAGTTTTTACAAATCTTTAGGGCCCCGCTTTATAGCTGCTGGAGACTATAACGCTAAGCACACTTACTGGGGCTCCCGCCTAATTAGTCCGAAAGGTCGTGTCTTGTATGATTCCTTGTCTGAAATGGGACTTTTCGTTATTTCAACTGGACAACCAACATATTGGCCAACAGACCGCAATAAAATACCAGACGTAATAGATTTTGGCGCAGCAAAAGATATATCCCCGGAGCTTATTGAGGCCCAAGCCTCCTTGGATTTATCATCTGACCACTCACCAACAATAATCACTATTAGCAGTCCGCATCAATTACCAACAAGTGATATTTTTTCATTTAAAAGAGTTAATTGGTTAAAATACAAAAAATTTGTCAGCACCCACTGCTCGGAAAGCCAACCACTAAAAACACCCGGAGACATCGAAGATTGTCTGAACAGCCTTAATGAAAACATTATAAAAGCCGTTGAACATGCTTCGTCTACTTATCGTCAGGCCAAGTACAACAAAATTTTTCTGCAGATGTTTAAAAGCTTTTATATGAAAAAAGGAGAACCCTAAGAGAATGGCAAAAGCATAGATCGCCTCAACTTAAAAATAAACTGAAAGAATGCACAAACCAATTAAAAAACTTGTTGGAGGTGCACAGATCATCTGAATAAATATTTAGAAAGCCTAGACGCGACTTCCCAGACAAATTATTCTCTATGGCGAGCTGCCAGACGTCTAAAAAGACCCGTTATCGCAAAACCTCCACTGCGAAATTTAAGAGGATCCTGGGCTATAAATGACAAAGAAAAATGCGATCTGTTCGCAAGTCACTTAAGAAACGTGTTCACTCCCAACACGTGTACTGACGTGAGGGAATTACCGCCTGTTGTTGCTAGACGCCCTATGGAAATACGTTTCCGATTTTCAGATGTTGTAAAGGCTATTGTTAACCTAAATGATAAAAAGGCTCCTGGTGTTGATAAAATAAGCAACAAAATGCTTTTAGAGCTACCGTTTATCGCTAAAAGAATTATTCTTTTTATTTTTAATGCCATAATTCGGCTTGAACATTCCCCGGCAATATGGAAAGTTGCCTTAGTTAAGATGATTCCTAAGCCTGGTAAGGATCCTTCGAAGGTGGAGTCGTATAGGCCTATAAGTTTGTTACCAACATTGTCAAAATTGTTCGAAAAGCTCTTAAAAAACAAGCTGACTCCGATCATGAATGGAAACAATTGCATTCCAGATCACCAATTTGGCTTTAGAAGTCAACATAGCACAATCGAACAAACTCACAGACTGGTACAGGTTATAAGAAAAACATTTGAGGAAAAGAAGTACTGCTCCGCGCTTTTTCTTGATGTCTCTCAAGCTTTCGATAAAGTATGGCACGAAGGCCTGTTAAACAAACTTAAGCTTAACTTTCCAGTTAATATTTTCAACCTTTTAGAAAAGTACATAACCGGTCGACAATTTATGATCAAAGAGGGAAATCAAATAAGTTTTTCTCAACCAATTGGGGCTGGTGTACCTCAAGGGAGTATACCAGGTCCAATTTTGTACTTGCGTTACACGGCAGATATGCCAACCAACTGTTTTACGCATACGTCTACATTTGCTGATGATACCGCTTTTTTCAGTATTCATAAAGATCCTAAAGAGGCTTCGTGCCAATTACAACAACACGTAACCCAAGTAGAGAAGTGGGCAAAATTATGGGGAATAAAAATTAATGAGCAAAAATGTACTCACGTAACTTTTACTTTACGCAAAGAAACGTGCCCTCCAATCACTATTAACAACCATTTGGTGCCTCAACGAACCGAGACAAAATATCTTGGTATTCACCTAGACCGCCGCCTCACATGGAAGCCTCATATAGATGCGAAGTTGACGCAAATGAAACTTAAAGCTACACAAATCAATTGGCTAATCGGCAGAAACTCTGTGCTTCGTCTTGATTGTAAACTTCTACTCTACAAATCGATTTTGAAACCAATTTGGTGCTACGGTATACAATTATGGGGCACTGCTTCCGCATCCAACATAGAAAAAATTCAACGCAGGCAAAACAAAATCCTAAGAATGATAACTGGCGCTCCTTGGTATGTTAAAAACAGCAACATCCACAAGGATCTACAAGTTCCACTAGTTAAATGCGAAATCCTGAAATATGTGGACAAGTATTTAAATAAGCTGGAAACTCATCCAAATCCGCTCGCCCGAAACATCCTGCAACATAGTGGGCACACCCGCCTGAAAAGGAGGGATACTGTTGCGCTCATATGAAGCTTGATAATTAATATGAGAACTTAAATTTTAGTCTGGCACTGGCTGGACTTATATTAACTACCTAGTTTTAAGATTTGAACACTTATTGTTAGTTCGCCACAGGCGAAGATTCAATAATAAATATATGAAAAAAAAATCGGATACTAAAAGTTGGACGTAAGTTTAGGGAAAAGCGTAAGGCTAGAAAATTAATGATTGAATCAGTACATAGAGCAAGCCAAGATAAAGATTGTAGAAGTTACGCCGAAGTGTCTTTTAAAGGATTAGAGGATTACTTGACACAGGAGCGTCAGTTAGTATTTTGGGGAAAAACTGCCGCGAAATAGTTCAAGATTTAGACCTTAGTATCTACCCAATATTGACCAATGTGAAAACTGCCAGTGGTCAATATCACAGAATACTAGGCAAAGTAAAAGTATTCATACGGTACAAAGATCAAAAAAATGAAATGTTTTTTATCTCTGTCCCGATTTGGAACAATCACTTTATTTAGGAATAGATTTTTGGAGGGTATTTAATTTAGCTCCGGATGTTATAAGTGTGGGTGAGATGAATATGGAGAAGATCAGCAAAGATTTTAAGCCATAATGAATACAAAATCAATCCACATCTATTAAATGCTGAACAAAAACAGATTTTGGATAAAGTCATAAAAGAATTTGATATCTTTGAGGAAAAAGGTTTGGGGAAAACACAGCTGGAAAAGCATAGTATTAAGTTGATAGAAGGTGCTGAACCCATTAAGGACCGATATTACCGTATTTCACCCACAGTGCAAGAAATAACTTACAATGAGATAGATAACATGTTAAAGTTGAATGTAATCGAAATTAGTGAAAGCCCGTGGTCAAATAGAACTACTGTAGTAAGAAAACCAGGCAAAAACAGATTTTGTTTAGATGCTCGTAAGCTTAACAAACTTACAATTAAGGACGCATATCCTCTTCAGAACATAGATGAAATACTAAGTAGAATTGACGAGACCCATTTTATAAGTAGTGTCGATCTCAAATACGCCTTTTGGCAAATTGAATTAGATGAGGAGAGTAAGGCTTATACAGCTTTTACGGTAGCAGGTAGACCACTATATCAATTCAGGGTAATGCACTTCGGGCTATGTAACGCCGCACAACGACTGTGTCGCTTAATGGACAAAGTCGTACCGAATAAGTTGAGAGACAACGTTTTCATTTATTTAGACAATTTGTTGGTTATATCGAGTACGTTTGAGGAGCACATACGATTATTAAGTGAAGTAGCAGAAGCCTTAAGAAAAGCGAATTTAACAATAGGTCTTAAGAAGTCTCAGTTTTGTTTTCAGGAATTGAAATATTTAGGATTCATTATAGGTGGGTGTACCCTTAAAACGGACCCAGATAAAGTCAAGGCTTTTCGCGAGATAAAGTTGCCTAGAAGCGTTAGAGAGGTTAGAAGTTTTCTTGGTACCGCCGGATGGTACAGGCGCTTTATAAAAGTCGTTGCCACAATATCAGCACCACTAACTGATACTTTAAAAAAGAGTACCAAGTTTAAAATGACTCCCGAGGCCACAGAAGCTTTTGATAAGCTTAAGATAGCTTTAATTTCCGCCCCAGTGCTACGACATGCAGATTTTTCAAAACGTTTTTACATCCAATGCGACGCCTCTGATTATGGTGTTGGTGCCGTATTATATCAGCTAAACGACAAGAATGAAGAGCACCCAATCACATTTTACTCTCAGAAACTTAATTCGTGCCAAAAGAACTACACAGTTACGGAGAAAGAGTGTTTAGCAGCAGTTATGGCAGTCCGTAAATTTAGACCTTATGTGGAGATGATGCCGTTTACTATCATCACCGACCATGCCAGTCTAAAATGCCTGATGACGCTTAAGGATCTGAGTGGAAGACTTGCCAGATGGTCACTTCAGCTGCAGGCTTTTGACTTCCAAATAGAGCACAGAAAAGGATCTGAGAATAAGGTATGCTGTCACGAATACCACAAAACCATATAGATGAAATGCAAACGGAGGATCTGTTGGACTTTGAAACGAATGAATTCGAATCAGAGGAATATTGGGAACTCATAAAGTAAATCGAAGAAAACCAAAATAGATTACCTGATTTAAAGGTAACAGAAGGAAAAGTTTTCAAAAGAACAAGCTGTAACCGAGACCTAAAGAGTTCAAGTGAATGAAAATTATGGATACCGCCTAGCCTGACACATTTGATTATAGAAAAGTATCACACAACACCTACTGTAGCGCATGGTGGAATGACGAAGACTCTAGAAAGAGTCAAACGATTTTTCTATTGGCCAAAAATGACTATTGAAATAAGAGAATTTTTCCGTAATTGTCAAACATGTAAAGAAACGAAGCCAGCAAATATAAATCTAATGCCTGAAATAGGAAAGGAGGTGGTGACGGAAATACCTTTTCAGAAGTTGTACATTGACTTCTTAGGTAAATACCCTAGGTCTAAAAATGGCATCTGCTATGTATTCATTGTAATGGACCACTTCACAAAATTTATATTTTTGAAGGCGATGAGAGAAGCAAGAACAGCTAACGTAGTAAAATTTTTGACGCAAGAAATATTTTATAAATTCGGTGTACCCGAAACTATTAATAGTGATAATGGTTCACAGTTCATAGCTTAAGGTTTTCAGGATTTGGTTGAAGCATATAGTATCAAACACATAAAAACCGCAGTCTATTCGCCACAATCAAACGCTTAAGAAAGGGTTAACCAATCTGTGCTTGCAGCAATTAGAGCCTATTTAAAAGAGGACCATAGAGACTGGGATCTCTATTTGCCCGAAATTGAATGCGCCCTAAGAACATCGGTTCATTCTGCAACCGGTTATACACCATTTTGTGCGTTATTCGGTTACCAAATGTTCACCAATGGCGCCGATTACAGATTAGCGCGTAAACTTCAATCTCTGGTAGACCACGAAATAGAAAATTTATCCAATAACGAGAAGTTAGAGTTGATGAGGGACAAAATTAAGAAAAATATGCATAGCGCTTATGAAAGGAGTGCTGCTAGGTATAATCAAAGGGCCCGAAAAGTAAAACTAGTACCTGGACAAGAAGTATTCAGACGAAACACTCTTTTGAGTGATTTCGGTAAAAATAGAAACGCTAAATTTTGCCGTAAATTTCTCAAGTGTTGAATATTTAGACCAATAGGGAGCAATATGTATGAAGTAGAGGACATGCAAGGTAGACCCCTTGGTATAGTTCATGTGAAAGATATGAAAATTTAAATATCACTGGCAAACGTTAAATCTGTGATAAAGTCTAGAACAAGTGCAATATTAGGATAAGGTTATTATATATTTTTTTAATTATTTTTAAAATAAATGTGTGTTTTGTCCTAATTTTACACCAAGTACCTGATTTTACACTAGATGCATAAGCCATTTGTGATATTATATGTATATACATCATAGGTTGTCAAAACTCTCATTTAATGAAATGCGTCTGTATTGGATAAGCGAAAATTGCCCAGCAAACAAAAAACTAAGCATTGCAAATGTGATGAATTTTACTTTTTAAAGCAAAATGGAAATGAACTTAAAAAAAGTTATTAAAATTAAATACAAAATATGCCTCAGTTATTACAGAATTAGACAATTTTTTTCACACATATTCCATTGGGCGAGTTTAATTTACAGTTAAAACTTAAAAAATTAAGTGTATTTAGGTATTATAAATTAAGTTTTTCTTTGTTTTAAATGTTTGGTAACAAAAAATGCATTGCATGTTACCAAAAGCATTTTTAATGACAAAACAAAAAAACAAAAATTTTTATCTTCCATTATACTATTTTGTTTGCTGGTTTATTTTGAAATTAAATCAAAGCTGAAAAAACAAGAAAGCTGAAAAAAAACAGTAAGCATCCGCACATGTACACTCGTTAACACTCAATTAACGACTGAAATCAAACTGAAATAAAAGAGAACAAGCGTCGGTGTGAGTTTTTTTTATTGTTTTTGTAGCACAATTGTGCACTAAAAATGAATTTTTGACAACCTATGATATACATATACCGAAAGTGCAATATTAGATATAGTAATTTATTTTTTTTAGAATACAAATTTTTATTTGCATTCCCAGAAAATATTTACTAACGAACAGCAAAATGTATATACATTAAAATAAATGGTCTCCCAAAAAGACTATCACATGAAGAAAAAAACTATATCAATAGGTTAAAACATTGCCGCAATTAGTTATAGACGTAAAAGGACGAAACCATATCGAAAACATTTTTTTCAATTAAACAGTTTTCTATATGCCCCATAACTTTAAAGTACCCTTAAACTAGACGATCTTACAAACAATATTTAAATAAGAGTAAGTTTTGTACTTACAGTAGTAGTTTGCGGTAATTTTATCCAGTTCCCCTTATGTTTGATTTCTACAATCGTTGTGTCAACTGATGTATTTGTTGTCCATGAAGTTATTTTGTCGATTTTTCCTAAGTTGATATCTATAGGTGTTATATTTGTACAGATCATTGTATCCGCAGATTAGTGTTGCAAAAAGTTAATGTAAAATTCCCTGTAAAATAGAATAAAATGCTGAAACAAAGTAAAATTCTTATTATATTCATATTTTTTTTGTACCTTCCGTAAGTCCCACTGAACTGTGCATATCATACAAGCAGATGTAGAACATATTGTAAACACATACAGCATACTTAATAAGAGGTAAATTTTGATTGCCCGGTTAAGTCCAGTTGAGACTCTTATCAGGGTGTGGGAGTTCCATACGTTGGTCTAGACCACATACGCCCGCACACCGTCCCCTCTGGTTACCGTCAGCGAGACCGGTGTTTTGTTGCGGGAACACTTTTCCCTGCAAACGATGCCACAGGCCCGAGGAAAATTTTGGCGTGGACGCAGGGCAGAATTTTCTTTCGGGAGGATGCAAAAATATGCAGCAGCCTCAATACTCCCTCACATTTAATAAAAAGGAGGGGCCATTAAGGATTTGGAGGAACCACTCTCCAGCCCAACTCCTGGTTCAATATTTTTTTTTTGCGTTTTTAGTTAAGTTTCATTTCTTTTCGTTTTGTTAATTTAAGTTTTCTTTGGTTTCTTTTTGTTAGTTTTTTTTCATTTAGTTTTTTTTCATTTGTTTTTTTTTTTTTTGTTAATTCGTTGTTTTTTTTTAATTGTAAGTTATTTTGGACCACCTGGGTTACGCGGATGGCCTGCCGCAGTGGAACCAAGATGAGGCACATTTATGATGGCTAGAGTTGGCGGCTGAGCAAAACCGCAAATTGTCCATTAAGCTCATTTTTGGTATTTTAGGATCTTCACCTGAAAAGAGAAAATAAATTGATGTAAAAGAAAATATTGTATAAGGGAACAATACTTTACCTTTTACCAAATTATTTTAGTTGAAAAAAGCCTGAAAATAAAATAAAAAGAAAATTTAGTAGAAAATATATCAAAATTACTTACCTCGTGTTCTTGTTTATCATTTGTTTCTTTATTCTTGTGCATATTTCTCTTTCTTGCACTTTATTCAGCGTTGTATGTGTATGTACGGTTGTATTGTTGAGTACGTTTATGAATGAAAGGTACTTAAAACTCATGTTGGCAATGCCATAATTTTGCGTAAAGTACAGGGCGTTGTTTTTGTTTTCCGTTGTTTTTGTTTTCCGCTGTTTGTAAAATAAATAAATTACGTGTATTTTGAAAAAAGGATTAAATGAAATAGAACTGTACTAATTTTTATGAGCGCCTGGTAAAAGATTTGGACATGGTTTAAGAATATTCTGGACAAGATTAAAGGGCAAAGTTAGTACAGTGTCTGATTTTTAAAAAAATATAGTTGGGTTTTGAAGTTATGAACAAATGGAGAACAAACGGATTTTTAAGTACATTTCTAGAAAAATATTATATAAGTGAGGGCATTGGCAAAATGAAATAAGTTGTAGCTGTAAATTTGGAAGATTTGCCGCAATAATGGAAAGTAGTTGCAGTATAAAAAGCCTACAGAAAAGAAAATAGATATAGTTGGTTTTGAAAAGTTTTTGAGATAGTGCGTGAGGAGTTGGATTTGAAATTGAAGATTCAACAAAAATAATTTAAACTGTATGTGAAGGAAAGGCTACTAAGCCATGAACATAAAATTAGAATTATAAAAAAAAAAGTAATGTGCATAATTTAAAAATATAAAGTGAATTGTGCAGGAACTTGAACAAAAAGAAAGAAGAAAGCGGTGTTTGATGTTAGCGATATTTTATTGTAAAAAGATATGTACAGACTAAAAGAAAATTTTGGGAAAAAAGATACACAGCAATAGAAAAGAGAAATTCTTAAAATAAAGCTGTAGGCTTTTAACAAGTCAATTAATATTAATTAATAATAAAAAAAAAGAATTATAAAAAGAACAGTGCACGCACAAGCCAAGAAAACTTTTAAACACAAAAAATAGTGTCGAAAAAACACAAAAAGTTTATTAAGAAAACAAAAAGTACAAAGACTAAATATTAACAAATACAATACGAATAAACTATTATAACGAAAGAAAACATAAGTAGATATGTATATTGCTGGTGAAATAAGTTTCCTGAGGGAAGAAGTGAAGGTGTGAGCCAAGAAATCATCCTGCCAGAGACGAAGATAGCCAGTTGGAGGAACCTGCTAAGAAGAGATCAGCAACGGAGAAGAACCTGAAAAGAAAAAGATAAGAAATTATATATTGTATATATATTATATTATATTTTGTATATATAATATATAAGTTTTTATATCGGAAATTATTGATTTTTAAATTTTTTAAAGTAGAAAGTGATAGTGTGATTTTGTGAGTGTAGTGTAGATTTTTTTTGTGTGTTCATAGTTATAAGTTAATATTGCTATAAAAATTCGGAAAAAGTAAAATATAACTATTAGGGGCTCAATTTGAGTATTGCGAGTGTTTCGGTTTGTGTTGAGAACGTTTCTTTGTCGTGTTTCCGGTCAATTCGTGATTGGGGAGCTCCTTCATACGTAGGACAGGAAATAGATTTTTGTTGAGTGTATATCCGGTGAGCAATTAAATTTGAGCTCTTAATAATAAATGAAAAAAAGAAAAGAGGAAATAGCTTATATATTTGTATCGAGTTAAGAATTAATTTGTTTTGTTTGTATTATTAAGAGAAAATAATTGTAAAAATAATAAATTTTTGGTTGTGTTTAGTTTTAAGAAAAAGTATTAATAAAATTAGAATGTAAAGTTGAAAAAATTTGAAAAAAGAATGATGGCTTAAGTTTTAAATCTATGGCAATGAGGGATAGGTAAGTGAACAGGAAGTGTTGAGCGGTATAGGGTTGTAGAAAATTGCAGTAAGGAACCTAAACTACAACAAGGCAGGGAGGGCGAATCAAGGAGGCGAACATCCATCTCCCTATTCCTGTGTTTAGTGTCGTGTAAGTCATTTTGTACAGTCGCGTTATTTTGTAGAAAGTTACTTAAATTTTTTCTTATTGTTCTGCCGCCTGACACAGGGTTGAGAACCACCCTGAGATAGCTCTCCGAGTTGGCTGGTGGCATCGTCAGGCATAGGGTACGTAACAGTATGTACCTATCCCTTTCTTAGTCGATACAAGACATGTTTAGTAAGCAATTTACCAAGAAATATCATATTTTTAATGTACCATATATCAACTATATTCTATTAAATCTAAAGTCTATATTAAAGGTTTGCTCCATAAATTTTGGCAGTCTTAAAGTTGTACTAAACTGGTAATTCCTCTTTTTACATATACATTTTTTTGCTTTTGTCCATTATTTCCAAACTTTAAAAAATTGCAACAAAATAACGTAGTCTATGAAATACCATGTAATGGTGACGATAATAACAGCTGTCAACTTGTTTACATTGGCACAACAAAGAGAAACTTATTAACAAGAGTCAGTGAGCACAAAGCTGATATTTATAAAAACAAAGAAAACACTGCATTATTACAACATATGACAAACACACAACACCAGGCTGATTTCGACAGTATTAAAATATTGGACAAAGTAAACAACATAAAAAAGAGATACATAACAGAAAGTTTGAGAATTCAACAAAACAATAGACGTTTTATTAATAACGGATTTTAAGTTTAATGTTAGTAAAATTACCCTACCTATCACAATTTTTATTTATTCTAATAGCTTGAAGTAGAAAAAACTTTAATCTTCTCATAAAAAAATTACTATAAATATTGAATGAATTATAATTTATAATTTATTGTGTTTTTACTTTCATTTTCTTGCTTTCATAAAAAACATTATATAAACAAATATTATTCTTCACTCACATTTTAGCACTTAAAAAATATTTGATGCTAAAATTTTAAATTTTTTAGACATCAAATTGCTAATTTTAAATTAGAGAATTCGATATTATAAAATTTAAGCGATAGAAATAAAAGTTTTATTTGCGGCCAATTCAAATTTAGGTCGATGCTAAATTAGGCAATATAAATAACAGTATTGCACTCGTAGCTAAAAATTGCCAGAAAGCTTTTTTAGATTTTTAGCGGTAGAGATTTAGCTTTAGCGAGTTACAGAATAAGATCCGTTCTCTTTAATTAAATCAAAAATTACAAACAAAGTAACATACCTTGCCAACGGAAACCCTGCACATATAAAAACATGATTTTAGAAAAAAACCAATAATATTTTTCAAGACTTCGATATGAGTTTTTTAAAAAGCGCTGAGAATTTAAACAAAATAATGATTTTAGTTTAACTTTTGGATTACTCAATCGCAAATTATTATAGAATCGGTAGAGCAGTCCTTACAACACTAAATTTTGATTAAAGTCAGGCAACTTCACTTTATTGTAAATAAAACCAACATTTATCCATCGATTTTCACCAAAGCCTTTATAATTTAATTACGTTTTTTTTCTTATATATTTAAAAAAAAAATTCAGCAATTTCTCCCAAAAATTTTTATATTTTATCATTGGATTTATTAAAAATTTAAAAGGCACGGCCTAAAAGTACTTTTTTTTTTAAATCTGCTTGTGGTTAAGTCGGATAACTCCTTCTCGAGCTATAACACAGCCAACTAAAATTTAGAAAAACGAAAAAAAAAACATTATCTATTGAATATTAATATTCGACTGTGCTTAGGGGACCATTATACACAAAAACGTGTAGTGGTTATGCAATTTGTTGTTGTGTTGTAGTAAAATGTGTTAATATACATAATTCTCATAATTTATCAGCTTACTACCTAGTATCGCAAACAATTAATATCGCTAATAAAATCTTTTTTTCAGAAAATAAATTGTTATTTTAAATTGTTTGTATCGTTGCAGGTTTATCAATGGAATCATATGGAGAAGTACAGATGGCTTTAAATGTTATAACAAGAAGTAGTGCGAGGCTTGGCTTAGAATACTAATTTTCTCTTAATCATAGAAATAAAATTACATACAGATTTTTATGTTTTTTGTTTATTTTACTAAAGCTTTAATAAAAAATAAATGATAAAGTTACGCCATTTTGTGTTAGAGGGCGAAGTGTTGCGAAATAACATGTGCAAAGATATAACTGTTTACACCATTTTGTGTGTTTTTTCAGCTTATAGTGCGTATTAATAAGTACACTCTAAACCACTTTTGTTGAAAATTACGTCAATAACAATAGGCAACACTTTACAGACTATTTTCGACCTAAAATTAGACACGCAATTTTTTTTCAACTTTTTGTTGATTTTTAAACACAATGTGTTAAAATTTTTTACACATATTGTGTCTAATTTTTTCTTCCCCTTTGACCTAATTTTCAACCCTTTTTAAAAAAAAATCCATAAAACAAAAAATTTAATGTTATTTATTTAAATTAAAAAAACTACTTCAATTCTTATTTTATAAATTTTTTAACTATTACTCCTACATACATATATACTTATATCTTATCTTATACTAGCTGACCCGGTGAACTTCGTACCACCTAACAATTATTGAATATATGGATTTTTTAAAAAGATCACAAAGTTTATTTAGTCAAATAGTTCATTTGAATCTATTATATAAAGAAGGGGTGTATGTATGTATGTATGTATGTATGTTTGTATGTTTGTATTTTATAGCTGGCCACACCAGTGGACCGATTTTTTTGAAATTTTTACAGGGAGTTATCTCAAGTCTGAAAGGAACAATAGGCTACTTTTTTTTTAAAAACTATTGCTGCCACGCCCACAATACGCCCATTTGTGTGGGAAGGTTAGGTTATTAATGGCCTAACAAAATTACCCAAGGCCATATTGATCAAACGCGTAGAGCTAAATACATGAAATTTATAACACGTGTTAAGCTCTACATGTTTGTTTAAATGCACATAAATTTTTAAACATTGGGCCCGTAAAGGGATAAAAAGGGGACAAAAAGGGAAAAATCTGTAACCTACTATCTTTTGATGTATATAAGATAGAAACAAAATTTAAAAAGTTTAGCGTTTTCCTTAAGAAATAAACAGACAGGTATCTGGAGTTTTTTTTTTTTAATGTTGGTCCGAAAGGGCGAAAAAGGGGTTAAAATTATATTTTGGTACTTTTTGGTACTTTTTTGTTACTTTTAAACCAATAAAGATAGAAAAATTTTTCAAATTGCGTTCGATAGGTTTTACAAAAATATGATTACGCTGTTCGTACTTTTTTCAAATTTTGGGCCCAAAGGGTAAAAAAAGGGTTAAAAATATATTTTGATTTTTTTATTCGTTTTTTGTAACTTTTAAACCAATAACGATAGGAACATTATTCAAATTAAGTGTAACAGGCCTAAAAAATATGAGTATGTTTTTAGATACTTTTTTAATTTATAAATCCTAAGGGCAAGAAAGGGTTAAAATTAGGTTTTAGTACTTTTTGTAACTTTAAAATCAAATAAGATAGAAACATAATTTAAATTCCTCTTCCAGACCGATTTTTGGAAATTTGTTCGCACATAAGCGGCTTTTAAAGTTAAAATTTTGAAGGTAAAAAAGTGGGCGGTGCCACGCCCATAAAAGTTAAACTTATTATGCTGGTACTTTTATTGCACTGATTTTTTAAAATTGGCACACATATAGAAGGCCTCTAATTCCGAAATTTTAAAGGACAAAAATGGAGGACTGCAGCGCCCACAAAAATGTAAGTTTTCATACTGGTTCTTCTATTGTTGCAATTTTTATGAAGCTCAAAAATAGACCGATAATATTTATTTTCGGTACAAAAATGGGTGGCATAAAGATAGACAAACGTGCAAAATAATGTGAAGATAAGGCCATATTTGAGCCAGTTATAGCCCAAAACGCTTAATCCGGGAGGACATTTGTATGGGAGCTCTGTCGAAAAATTAACTGATCATCACCACAAACAACATGCTTTTTTCTTATGCCAAAAAACTTATCTGTTCCAAATTTCATCGAAATATCTGCAAAAATGCGGTCTCTACTTTGTTTACAAGAATACATTAATAAGGCTGAATTCCAAAACGCAGTTTGCCTTGCATTAAAAATTTTCAACTTCTTCCCTTATTCACTCTTTACAATTTGGACAACGTTTTTTGCTTCCAGGACATTAATATAACTGTAAGCACTCATTTGGAAGTAGAAGATATTACCAGAAACATCATCTTTGCTTTCAGGAAAAACTTGAAATTTCGTGATGCAAGGCAAACTGCGTTTTGGAATTCAACCTAACTGCCAGCCGGACGGATGGACTGACAGGTTTTAATCGACTCAGAAAGTGATTCTGTGTCGATCGGTATAATTGGAGGTGGGTCTCAGACCTTTTTCTTTGGTGAGGCACGAAAATTTGCACAAAAGCATAATAAAATTTGAATTTAACAATATAAGAGAAGTTTGAACTTCTTTTGAAAAATATTTGATATGTGATCCCTGTATCTATATTATATAAAGAAGGGTTGTATGTATGTATGTATGTATGTATGTATGTATGTATGTATGTATGTATGTATGTATGTATGTATGTATGTATGTATGTATGTATGTATGCATGTATGTATGTATGTATGTATGTATGTATGTATGTATGTATGTATGTATGTATGTATGTATGTATGTATGTATGAATGTATGTATGTATGTATGTATGTATGTATGTATGAATGTATGTATGTATGTATGTAAATACATATGTATGTATGTTTGTAATTTATAGCTGTCAACACCAGTGGATCGATTTTTTTGAAATTTTTACAGCGAGTTACTTAAAGTCTGGAAGCAAGGGGCTAAGATTATATATAGAAGTTTATAAATAATTTTTGCTTATTAAAACTTTCTGAATATCCAAAACTGTAAGCCTGGTAAATTTCCAATTTTTATGAGCTAAGTAAATAGTAGGGCTGACTTATTATTTATTGCAACTTATGTGGGGCAACCAATAAATTTAAAATAATATAAATTCTTTTGTGTTAACATATTTGAATAATTTTACTATGATTGGGGTAGCGAAGCACACCGGGGCTTAGCTAGTATATTTATAAAGAAAACAAAAATTCAAAAAGATTACAAAAAGAAGGCGTTTCAGGTAAAAGCTGTCAAGGAAGCTATGCATTTTCGTTCATGGGTTATGTTTAGGTATATTCCCTTGTGATATACGACATTTTTCATTTTGTTATCAGGCGCAAGTACAAATAAAGCAGATGGTTCGCCAACACGTGAACATGCAACATATAGTTGGCCATGGGAAAAAATGAATTTTCTAAATATGACCACAAGAATTGTCCTTGTGGTTTGTTAATCGTCATTGCCAATGAGAGACGAATAGAAAATTTAATTCACTTAAACTCAATAGGCATATCGGTTGGTATCATCGGAATTCTCGGTATGGGAACTTCTTCACCTTTGAATTTTCCTCTAAATATAATTGCGTGAATAACATGGACCATCAGTTTTGTTATTACTAAACGCGTTCAGTTGCAAAGTTTTTGTTGGTTTAAATTTCAAAGCACGATAACTACCGATCCAACCTTCAGTTGTAAGTTGTGCGGTGGTAAGCCAGGCACATCCAAGAAGTTTAAAACTTCGGTTGGATAGTTGGTGGCTTCATCTTCGTTTGTAACACAATCAACAGATTTAGAAGAATGCAGACTACCAACGATTTGATTCTGAACTATATAGTTTAAATCATCCACATCTATATTTAAGCTGCTAAAATTGCCCGTTCACTCAACCAGTCATAATTTTTCCCATTAGCAATTGTGTTGGGGAATACTTTTTGGATGAGTTCTCATTTTGACGATACAAAATTACAAAAAGTTTGAGAAAACGGAATCAATCCGTTTGATTTATCGACAGGAATACGGCAATTGCCGATAAGCAACAATTGGTTGGAGAAATCTTGAGCTGATAAATCGTTGAGCAATGTAACTCTCATGTTTTCTGTCAACTGCAGTATCTTTGCAAAACGCCACAGACTTGAGGATTTAACGCAAGCACTAATTCGATCTGCAGCCGTCGATCTTGGAATGACTGGCAGTGTTTGGCGGAAATCACCAGACAGTAAAATCATTGCACCTTCAAAACATCTTGAGTCACTGCGCAGATCTTTATGTGTTCTTTTAAGAGCTTCTATTGCGCGTTTGTGGCATTGTGCATTTGTTCCAGATAACGATTTTACATGCTACTAAAACTTTTGCATGGCGAAGTTTTTCGCAATGTTGCATGTTGGTTGCTATATATTTTGAAGGTTTAATGGCAATTTTAACGCTGAGTGAGCTGTGCGGCATCCTTCTTACAATATGGCCGCTATTCTGGATGAAGCTACCGCACAGCAATGTTGGATCTCGCACGAACAGTGGCTAAAATCAATGACATGATGAATGCCTTCCCAGTTCTACCGGGAGCATCCAAGAAAAAAAACCGCCACTCACATCATCAATTGCCTTCAATATTATATCATAGACTTCCTTCTGTTGAAAGTTTAAGAGGAAAACATTGGTTTGAACTAATTGGTTCAACTCATGTCAATCGAATTCACGTTCACGCTCCAATTTTCGATTTAGTAGCTCATTCATTTCATGTTATGGTGCTAGCAGTCCTACCCTGACTAACAAACTGTCGCAAATGAGGTAACATATGTCTTCAATTAAAAGCAAGGCCTGGTTATGCATCTTCGCATTGACTTCATGATTTGGATTTCTCGAGCTGACACGATATTGATGTAAAATGTCTTCTGACATATTGTCCTTGTATTTGTTCCACAGGTCACTTGGATTTGACGAGAAGCATGTCGAAATGATAATAGCAAATAATGTTCGTATCTGGCTTGGATATGAAAAAAATATTGCCTCAGTGATTGTCGTATCCCAATGAGTATAGTTTTCAAGCAAATTGAGTTTTTGACATGCAGCACGAAATGTTGGGCAGACTATACCATTAGCAGTACGAAATGGTGCATATGATGTTGGACCACAAAATTTACCAGCAACAACCGCAAATAAAAGCATTCATCATTCTTTGGATGATCTGTGTAAATGCAACCAAGAGCATCACTTGAACGCACATCCGGATGCCCATTAACATTTTTTTGAAGAAGCGTTCCAAGTGTAATACTATGGCATCTCCGAGTAAAGTAAAGTTTGTGCAAACGAATCGCTTTGACAAACAGCAAAGAAATTTGTCAATGTTATCACTGGAGGTATTTCAGCACGTTGAACAACATTTGTCGCAGTGAAATATACTCGTTGGCCACTCTCGAGATGCACTGCTAAATGTACGCCAAACCGCCTGATTGCAATTCACATTTCGCCCAACTTAATAACGTGTAATTTCATCGTTGCCATTGGAGGTTTGGATGCTAAAAACAGCCATATTGCTGCCTTTCGTGACATATTTGCAGATGTACTTGATCAACTTTACTGAATTAGAATATTCAACATTGCAATGTGTCTTAAATGATTTGGAGAGAAGTGGCGAATATGGCACAGTCCAACTGTTGTCAATCACAAAATCGTTTCCTTTTACTTTCTTTGTAATAGTTTGATCGTTGTCATTGGGCGATCAACGCCGATACAGTAGATAACCGTCATTGCCAGTGATAGTTTTCGCCGTCAATTTTCATGGATAATGCTTGGAGCACTTGCCGTCGACCATGAATCATATTTGTAATTACAACATCATGTAGTTCTTGATCTGTTTCGGGATCAGGAATCTCGGCACTTATAATATCATCTATCTGGTCTGGTCGAACTTATTCAGCTAACCAAATAAGAATGTGTGCATGCGGCAAGCCTCGTTTTTTGCCATTTTATTGAATATATCCAGCATCGAGTATATCCGAACACGTATTGCCTAACAATATATATAATCAGCAAACGAATTTTTACTTAAACACCCATAATTCACAAAATATTATCCTTAATAGGGTTAATAACGTTATAAACATGTTTTGTTTGTTTCCTTAATAATTACTGATAAAGCGTGAGTAGAAATCTGTAGCCTATCGCATCTTTCATGATGGGAAGCTTTTACCAAGAAAAATTTCACAAACAGTTCAGTTTATAATGGCTTCATTATTTTGTAGCCCTATCCGCTACTTGTAAATATTTTTTTTTTAATTTATAGGGTTTGTTGTTGGTTAAGTTTGTCTATATGCATTTCATTGGTTCTTACACCAAATCATCAGTAGACTTCAACCACCCAAATTCTTAAAAAACTCATGAATATTTTCTGTCTTTATATAATAAACTCATTAAACAAAATGAGAATTACTATAAAAAACCAAAACGTTCAAGTTTTTTTAAGAATCCAACAAACCATTATTCGCTATTCGCTTGTTTTGATTTTCTTTTTCCCCTTACATTTGAATAACCATTGGTTATTACTAAATGTATTGAGGGGCAACCGAAAACAAAACCTTGTTGTTAAACAACACAATTTTTAAATTATTTAGGATTTAATCCCAATTTTCTTGTTAATTTATAGGGTTTGTTGTTGGTTAAGTTTGTCTATATGCATTTCATTGGTTCTTACACCAAATCATCAGTAGACTTCAACCACCCAAATTCTTAAAAAACTCATGAATATTTTCTGTCTTTATATAATAAACTCATTAAACAAAATGAGAATTACTATAAAAAACCAAAACGTTCAAGTTTTTTTAAGAATCCAACAAACCATTATTCGCTATTCGCTTGTTTTGATTTTCTTAACCAACAACAAACCCTATAAATTAACAAGAAAATTGGGATTAAATCCTAAATAATTTAAAAATTGTGTTATTTTTTTTTTATTTTTTTTAAATGTTTGTTGTGATTACAAAACAATGTATAAAAAAAATGCGTTAATGACTTGCTAACTGACAGACAGATTCATCATTGCATAGCCTAAATGCTTAGGGCAAAACTTGAAATATGTGTTGGTTAATTTTGTAGCTTCTGAACTAAAAAAAGATAGAATTATAATTAAATTTTCGCTCGACAGGTTTCAAAGTTATGAATACATTTTCGTACTTTTTTTGAAATATTAGACCATTTGAGGCGAGACAGGTTAAAAACATATTTTGAAACTGCTTATACCATTTTGTACCTTCGGAACCGAAAAAGATAAAAAGGGGCTCAAATTATATTTTATTGTGTTCGACAGGTCTCAAAAAATATGAATATACAATTTTGATCCTAAGGGGTAAAAAGGGATAAACATTTCATTGGTAATTTTTAGGTTATTTCTGTTACTTTTAAAGTAATAATTTAAATTGCGTTCAACTGGCTTAAGAAAAATATGAACACGTTTTTTGAAGTTTTTTTACAGTTATTGAGACTTATATAAGAAAGTATTTTTGTTGTATGGGAGGTGCCATGCCCATTATTTTCTTTTTTTCTAAGTATACTCACCTTAATTATATATATTAGCAAACATAAACATCCATAGACAATTTTGAGACTCTAGCTTTAAGAATTATTGAAGTACATGTAGAAACAAATCTAGTTGTATAGGAGGTGCCACACCTAAAATTTTGGAGACCTTAGCTGTCACAGTTAATGATATAACATATAAATATTTTCATGCTATTATAGGTTCCACACCCATAATTCACTTCCAGCCTATACTCGTCCTAGTTATGCATATTAACATAATAAATACCCATATTAAATTTTGAGATTCCAGCTGTTACATTTATTGGCATATATATGTAAAAGATCTTTTCTTGCAAAGGAGGTTGTACGCCTATTATTATCTTCACGCCCAAACTCAGCTTAATTGTAAACATCAACTTTATAAACACCTAGACAAAATTTGGAGATTTTAACCCATACCCAGCTGAAGTGTGCATATTACCATTATAAATATCCTAACAAAGTTTCGAGAGTTCAACTGTTACAGTTCTTGAGATATATAAAAAACTATTTTCGTTGTATGGGAGATGAGACGCCCATTTCTTTTTTCCCGCCCATACAGAGCACAGTTGTACATATTAGCACTATAAACATCCGCACAAAGTTTGGAGGCTTTAGCTATTACAGTTATTCATATATATATATACAAAAAACTATTTTTGTTGTATGAGAGTTGCCACCCCTACTTATTTTTTCCCGCCCATACAAAGCTCAATTATGCATATTAGCTCTATAAACATCCGTACGAAATTTGGAGACTTACGCTATTACAGTTATTGAGATATATACAAAAAACTATTTGTGTTGTATGGGAGGTGCCACGCCCACTTATTTATTCCCGCCCATACAAAGCTCATTTATGCATATTAGCACTATAAACATTCGTACGAAATTTGGAGACTTCAGCTATTACAGTTATTAAGATATATACAAAAAACTATTTTCGTTGTATGGGAGGTGCCACGCCCATTTATTTTTTCCCGCCCATACAAAGCTCAATTATGCATATTAGCACTATTAACATTCGTACTAAGTTTGGAGACTTCAGCTATTACAGTTATTGAAATATATACAAAAAACTATTTTCGTTGTAAGGGAGGTGCCACGCCTATTTATTTCTTCCCGCTCATACAAAGCTCAATTATGCATATTAGCACTATAAACATCCGTACGAAGTTTGGAGACATCAGCTATTACAGTTATTGAGATATATACAAAAAACTATTTTCGTTGTATGGTAGGCACCACGCCTATTTATTCTTTCCCGCTTATACAAAGCTCAATTATGCATATTATAGTTAAACATATGTACGAAGTTTGGAGACTTCAGCTATTACAGTTATTGAGATATATACAAAAAACTATTTTCGTTGTAGGGGAGGTGCCACGCCTATTTATTTCTTCCTTCCCATACAAAGCTCAATTATGCATATTAGCACTATTAACATCTCTACGAAGTTTAGAGACTTCAGCTATTACAGTTATTGAGCTATATACAAAAAACTATTTTCGTTGTATGGTAGGTACAACGCCTATTTACTTCTTCCCGCCCATACAAGGCTCAATTAGGCATATTAGCACCATAAACATCCGTACGAAGTTTGGAGACTTCAGCTATTACAGTTATTAAGATATATACAAAATACTATTTTCGTTGTATGGGAGGTGCCACGCCCATTTATTTTTTCCCGCCCATTCAAAGCTCAATTATGAATATTAGCAATATAAACACCCGTACGAAGTTTGGAGACTTCAGCTGATACAATTATTGAAATATATACAAAAAACTAATTTTGTTGTATGGGAGGTGCCACGCCCATTTATTTTTTCCCGCCCATACAACGCTCAATTAGGCATATTAGCACCATAAACATCCGTACGAAGTTTGGAGACTTCAGCTATTACAGTAATTGAGATATATACAAAAAACTATTTTCGTTGTATGGAGATGCCACGCCCATCTATTTTTTCCCGCCCACACAAAACTCAATTATGCATATTATCACTATAAACATTCGTACGAAGTTTGGAGACTTCAGCTATTACAGTTATTAAGATATATACAAAAAAATATTTTCGTTGTATGGGAGGTGCCACGCCTATTTATTTCCTTCCGCCCATACAAAGCTCAATTATGCATATTAGCACTATAAACATCCGTACGAAGTTTGGAGACTTCAGCTATTACAGTTGTTGGGATATATACAAAAAAAATTTTTTTTTGTATGGGAGGTGCCACGCCCATTTATTTCTTCCCGCCCATACGTAGCTCAATTATGTATATTAGCACTATAAACATCCGTACGAAGTTTGGAGACTTCAGCTGCTACAGTTATTAAAATATAAACAAAAGCTCCTTTTGTTGTATGGGAGGTGCCACGCCTATTTATTTTTTCACGCCCATACGTAGCTTAATTATGTATATTAGCAATATAAACACCCGTACGAAGTTCGGAGACTTCAGCTGATACAATTATTGAAATATATACAAAAAACTATTTTTGTTGTATGGGAGGTGCCACGCCTATTTACTTTTTCCGGCACATACAAAGCTTAATTATGAGTATTAGCACTATAAACATCCGTACGAAGTTTGGAGACTTTAGCAATTACAGTTATTGAGATATATACAAAAAACTATTTTCGTTGTATGGGAGGTGCCACGCCTATTTATTTTTTCCTGCCCATACAAAGCTCAATTATGTATATTAGCACTATAAACATCCATACGAAGTTTGGAGACTTCAGCTGATACAGTTATTGAAATATATACATAAAACTATTTTTGTTGTATGGGAGGTGCCACGCCCATTTATTTGTTTTCGCCCATACACAACTCAATTATGCACACCAATAAATAATTTAGCTGTACCAAATTTGGAGACTTCAGCTATAATAGGTATTGAGGTATGTGAAAAAAACTGTTCAATTTGTATGGGAGGTGCCACGCCCAGTCATAATTTCCAAAAACAAATTAGCCTAAAACGCATTCCTAGATATCGGGTATGTCTTTTTTTCAAGTTTCATTAAAATCGGTCCAGCTGTTCTTGAGTTATAAGCGGTGTCACTAACAAAAAAAAATGTTCTTTTATATATAAGATTATAAAGGAAACAAATAAAACATGTTTATAACGTTATTGACACCCTATTAAGGATAATATTTTGTGAATTATGTGTGTTTAGAGAGAAATGTCTCGCTAGATCACATGGCACAGACGATTTTACATCTACTGCTGTTTGCCAAAAAAGTGGGTGGGCGCATCACACACTTCTGCATCAGGAAAATCGTGTCCCAAAATTTGCGTCCAGGAGATTGCGAAAGGCTACAAAAGTATCTCGTTCAAACCGCGCTAGCCGGCCCCTACCACGCCAAGATAGAACGAGTCAAATTCAGCACCGTCTTAGGCGGCATCGTCGTCCGCACAAAGAAAGTCGGGGTGAGGGCCCACCGCCAGCAAAACGAATTCAACGGCCACCAAGGAGGGCCCCAACAAATGCCCGACGAATCCTGCTAGGAGCGCTGCGTGTATTAGAACGTTTGGTCGACGCCATTTAAATCAATTGGCCTACCTGGCCAAGGGGCGGAGGATGTTTAAAGCAGTTACCGCCGGTATCTCCTTTTTTTTTAAATTTATTTTATTTAAAAGTGAAATATTACCTTAGTAGTTTAGTAGTTTTCAAAGAAAATGTTTAATATTGAATTCCTAATATAGCTTTTAATCCCCAATTATGAACTATTCTGTATAACCGCCTTTGAAAACTATTGTGATTATTGTATAGTATTGTGAATTAACGATTTTTTGACGAAAACTGAACAATAGAAGTTTAGGCGGGCTTGTGCCTGAATTTTACTTACTTACTCACGAAGACTCGTCCTGAACGGAAGCCCGGCATACCCTCAGCCAATTTCGCTCAAGCAATCGCTATCCAGTCACAGGTGAAATTGCCAGTAATAAATCTTCATAATAAACATTGTTATTGATGTAAGTACAAGAAAACGAAATTGGTGTTTCAATTATTTCCAAGAAGCCAGGTTCCCCCTCCTGTCCCGGATTGTATTAATCGCCTAGATCCCCAAGATGGCTCCCAATTAGTCTGGAGTTCTACCTATCCCCCCCCCTAGGCACAGACGGCTCCGTCTCAATAAGCCCTCACGTAGCAAATTGGCCCTAAATGCGCCAAAACCTCAATATTTTAATTTGCATAATGAAGCAATTTTAAACATGGTCCTTTCGGGCAAACTGGGAAAAATATAAATAATTAGGCAACTCTTATGTCATTTACAGTCCAAAAGCTTTTTAAGAAAAAATAGAAACAAGCGTGCAGGAAACTACAGAAAGAACACTTGCTGCTTTGAAATAAATATGAAGGTGTGGTTTGAGTTAAGGAAAAAAAAGTGCTAGTGCGAAGAAAGTTTTAAAGGTTGTGAAAGGAAAAAATGATTTAAAAAACAAAAATTTAAAATAAAATATACATAGGTTCATATAACTTGGCCAAGAGCCAATAGATGGCTACATAGTTGCATATAAAGTGAAAATAGTGTGGTGGGAATGAATGTGCAATAACCTAAAAGGGAAAAAATTAAGTGGTTCTACGTCATTTGGAATTAAAAATTTATACAAAACGACGAATCAGGAGCTAATTCTTTTAGCATCAAGCGGCATAGGACGCCTAGGAAAGTTACCACCGCGAGGAGACCCTATCAACAATCAACATCGTATGAGGAAGATCAATATTCTAGAAATATCCCGTAAGTACAAATGAATCAAGTCTCACAAATTACATAGTCACGTACATATACTCATACATCATCTCTATCCACATGAAAAACTACAATACAAAGATAATTATATATATGTATGTACCTGTATACATAGTTTTGAACATAAATATGTACGGATGTATGTATTATGAACTTAAAGAAAATTATATTTGCTTAAATTGAAATTTAGTTCAAAAATCTAGCAACAAAATACATTGAAAAAATTTTACCGCAAGTTGTATGCATTTGTTTTGTAAAACTCACCACCTGTAGTTTATTAGCTCAAAAGAAAAGAGACGTATCTTGTTTGTCTTTGAACGTGCTCTTAATTAACATTGAAAAGGGAAAAGCTTATTAATTGCTATTTCTTTGCAATCTCTTTCGGCGATCTCTTACACACAACGTGAACTTTATTACAAAAGCTCTGTCTGTATACATCAGGGGTGGGAATTCCACATCTATTGCAAATAGATAATTGTAAATGCTTAAAAGTATAGTGAAGGGAATATTTTATTAATAAATGTTGGGCAATCTCTAAGTTTGAAAAGATTTAATAGAATCAGAAATGTGCTGGAAATTAGTTGTCATATTAAATTATTTTGTATTTATGAGAAAACCCAGCATGTCCCAGCGAACATTGAGATATAAATTTTGTAAACGAGATGAAAATCTTATTCGTGAGTCCCAGCAAATAATTTATAGGAAAATAAACTAAATATAGAAGGAAATTTAATTGCGCATACCTCAGCGAATATTTAGATTTGGGTTTAAAATAACAAACTTCAACTGAGGCTCGCGCACCGCAGTGATTATTTAAATTCGATATATAAGAACAAAATTAAAATTTTAGTTCACGGACCCCAGTGAATAATTTTTATCTTTAGGGACAGAGAATTTAAACCCTAATTTGCGTATCCCAGCAAATGGGAAGTAAAATTTTATTAATTTTGCAAAAAATCCCAAATAGAGAGTAAAATAGTTTGCCTATCCCAGCAACATTTTTACACAAAAAGAAAACCTGATGTGCAAAGCAATCCACAGTGAAGGAAGAGATTTGGCAATCAGGGAATAAAAGAGAACTCGTTTCGCTTATTTTGAGCGTTTTTTTAACCCCTATGATATAAACGGAAAGTCGTTTTGGCTTACCTGACTCCGGGTGGAACGTGGAACAGTATATTTAGCTTCAAGATTGTAAGAACAAGGTCTCAAACCAATTCAAAGATGTCTGAGGAATTTATTTTCGATTCAGACGATTTAGTCACCTTTTGCTCTGAATTCGACCATATTCCCATAGAAGATCTTACTTTGTACCTCTTAGAGGTTAACCTTCAGGATCTGAACGATCGGTGGTCTAACTTACAAAGATCTTATAGGAAGCTCTGTACTGATAAAGAAGCAAAAGTTGAAAACTAGTTTTTTGACTCCGTCCGGGCAAAGTTCTCTACTTGTACCCGCGCATTTCACAAATGCAAATCGAAGATTCTGGACCTACAGAGAAACTTGGTAGCAAATAGTGCGAGTCTCCCTTTACAAGCATCCCTTGTTGAAGACAGCTTTGCACACGTTGTAGTACCCCCATGCGACACAGAAGTCTTTTACGGTGGCTATGAGGAGTGGCCGTCGTTCCGAGACATGTTCACTGCTGTGTTCATAGACAACCCGAAAATACCTCCTGTACAGAAATTATATCACCTCAGACTAAAAGTTCAAGGCCAAGCAGGTAGCATAATAAGGAAGTACAAGCTATGTGCAGATAATTTCTCTACGGCCTGGGAAGCGCTGAAGGAAAGGTATGAGAACCAAAGAATCCTAGTAGAGAATCAAATTAAGATTCTATTGAATATGTCCCCAATTAAAACCGAAAGTAGCGAATCTCTTCAAAATTTGCAAAGCACGATAAATGATTGCCTCTCGGCAATTAGGGCCCAAGAAGTACCGATATATCAATGGGATCCATTTATTATTATGCTGTGTTCTAGCAAACTGCCAGTGGAAACTCTTTCCCTGTGGAAACAATCCCTTGAGTCTCACAAAAGATTGGCTAAATGGGGAAAAATGGATAATTTTTTGTCTCACAGATGCGAAGTAGTAGAACGCTTAGAATTTCGGTCCCAGGATTTGCACGCTAGTTCCCAAAAGGGGGATATTAAATCGAAACTAATGCCAGCTAAAGTGGAGGCTGCTCAGTTTCCCTGTATAACCATTCACTCAAAAACTGTTCCCAATTTTTAAATTTGGATCCTCAATCCAGAAATCAATTCGTCTCTCATAACAACATTTGTCTCGATTGTTTGGCATACAGTCACTTACGGATAAATTGCCCCAGTAAGTTCGCATGTTCACACTGCAAAAAGAACCATCACTCCCTATTGCATTTTCAAAAAACCACAACCCAAAATATAACCACTAATAATTTGGATGAAAGGCCAGAAACCTCATCAAAAGGCAGAGAAAGAGGAGCGTTGCCTACAGCCTCTCATGTAGCTCACTCGAAAGGTAGATTTAGTGCTGATATTCTTTTACCGACAGCTATAGTGCGAATTAATCACCAAGGTGAGAACTTTAAAGCTCGCGCTTTTCTGGACCAGGGCTCTGAAAGGACATTTATCTCAAAGGGACTTCAACGGAAACACATGCTTCCAACAGAGACCAGGTTCTACCAGATACATGGTATTGGAGGCAAGGTGGTAGCCAGTTCAAATGCTCTGTGCAACCTTACACTGTATTCAGATAAATGTAATCGCTTCCTGGATATCCAAGCAATAGTCGTTCCCAAAGTGACCCGTATGCTACCAAGCTTTTCTATTCACAAGTCAGACATTCCCTCAGCAGAATTACAAGGCATGGAGCTAGCCGACCCAGATTTCCCTTCCCAAAGTCATGTCGAGATGCTTATTGGAACTAACGTTCTTCCACAAGTTTTTCTTGAAGGCATTCAAACTATTTCTCATTCCCTCATGGCTCAGTCTACGATCTTCGGTTGGGTAATCAGTAGACCGATTGGTATTGAGCGTGTATCAACTTTCTCAATAGGAGCCAGCGAAACTGCTGCCAGTGCCTTTGGTGACCAGTTGAAAAAATTTTGGGAGTTAGAAGAGATACCAAATCAACGCCCTATCTCTAAGGAAGACGAATATTGCGAATCGTTGTTTAGGGAAACTACTTTTCGTAATTCTGAAGGTCGCTATGTAGTAAAGCTTCCATTTAAGCCAGAATGTTTACAAAATACATCTCTTTGTGCTTCTCGGTATTCGGCGATGGCACAATATATTAATTTGGAAAAATCTCTTAAGAAAAAGGCCGAGTTAGCAGAAACGTATAGGAATGTGCTACGTGAGTACCTATCGCTTAACCATATGGAGCCCAATTCACCTATAGAGAGGAAGACGGATAGTGGTTACAATTCCTTTTACCTACCACACCATGCGGTGGTTAAGCCCGAAAGCCGCAGTACAAAAGTTAGAGTCGTTTTCAGCGCATCAAAGAAGACCGCCTCTGGAAAATCTTTGAATGACGCTCTGTATGTAGGCCCCACATTACAGACCAATCTGATGGCATTAATTTTGAACTGGCGACTTTACGAATATGTCTTTAATGGCGACATAGAGAAAATGTATCGTCAAATTTTGGTTCACGAAGAAGATACCCAATTCCAAAGAATTCTCTTTCGTCAGGACCCACAACTACCCATTCAAGGCTTTGCTCTAAATACGGTTACTTTTGGAGTAAATTGTGCTCCATATTTAGCCATTAGGACCCTTATTCAATTAGCTCGTGATTCAAAAATTTATACCCTCAAGCGGCTGTTTTATTGTCAGGCGCTCATGATAAACAATCTGCTATTGAGGCCCTATCACAAGTCATTTTAGTGTTGAAGTCTGCAGGTTTTCCCTTAAAAAAAATCACTTCGAATTGCCCTGAAATTTTAGCATTGGTTCCTAAGGCAAACATTCTAAGTTCCGATTTCTTAAGGTTCAAGGAAACAAGCGCAACCAAAACTCTTGGAATACAGTGGAACGCTTTATCTGATGTTTTCTCGTACACACTTCAACCAATATACCCCAAAAACACAGTTACGAAAAGGCAAATTCTGTCTGACGTTGCTAAGTTTTTTGATCCGGCAGGTTGGATTTCTCCGATCGTCATCCAGGCTAAGATGATTCTACAGCAGTTGTGGTTAGGTGGTACTGATTGGGATAAAACCGTTAAACTGACCACGCTGGCAATATGGAACGAATTCCTGGAATATCTTCCTTGCATTTCTACGGTAAAAGTACCCCGATGGATTAGTTATTCTCCCTCCCGACGGGCCCAGATTCATGGATTTGCGACGCCTCAGAGAAGGCGTACTGCGCCGCAATATACTTTCGAATTGAAATAGGTCAAACTGTTGTGCCCCATCTATATGTATCAAAGACAAAGGTAGCTCCCCCAGCTGGAACTTTGTGGAGCTGTATTATTATCCAAGTTAGTCAAAAGGATCACTAGCTCGATACCAGGTGATAATGATGAGCTCTTTCTTTGGACCGATTCCTCCATCGGCTTAGGATGGTAAGAAAAGCCTCCTAATACCTGGAAAACATATGTAGCCAACCGAACGGCGGAAATAATGCGAAGTATAGGAAACGTTACTTGGCAACACGTAAAGTCACAGGACAACCCGGCCGACTTAGGATCTAGAGGTGGAATGGTCCAATCTGGCTACGGAAAACCCCGGAGGAATGGCCCAAGCCCAGTACACTAAAAGAAATTTCCCTCGAAATGAAACGAAAGGTTGAAGGATTTCACTTGTTTACAAATGCTGAGGTCGCGGATAATGAAAACAGACCCAACGCCAAGGAAAACCTGCTAGATCTTTTCTCAAAATGGAATAGAGCAATTAGGGTGATGGCTTAATGGTTTCGATTTCTAGACGCCATTAGAACCCGACTACAAACCCAAACCCAAACGAAGATTCTTTTAGCATCACAAACTCGGCAGGCCCCTTCGGTGGAATCGTTATCAGGGCTGATAAAGGAGACGCCCCGGATAGGTCACTTGGAATTTGAACCGACTAAATATAGGTTAATTTCCATGACACAAAAAATGCACTACACCAGGGAGTACCCCTCACTTCTTAGATCCAAAACCGTCAATAAAAAAAGCTCAATATTTGCCTTGAATCCATATATAGATACAAATCAGGTAATTCGCGCTAATGGTAGACTTTCGCTGACGCTGCTCTCTCTTATAATGAACGCCATCCAATCGTCCTTCCCACAAGCTCAACCTATTGCAAGTTGTTCATCGAGTTTACACATAGCCTCCTAATGCATGCCGAAATCAATTTAATGTTAAGAGTGATAAGAGCCGAATATTTTCGATTTTGTATAAGAAGATGTATCCCGTGCATTCGTTACAAACAAACGGTAAAATCTCAACTAATGGGAGCCCTCCCAATCGAGAGAAGCTCTTTCTCCCCTCCCTTCACAATTACCGGCCTAGACTTTGCCGGCCCCTTTTCCATTAAAACATCTGTTGTTAGGAATGCCCCATATCACAAAGGGTACGTTTGTGTATTCGTTTGCTTCTGTACAAGAGCCCTGCATCTCGAACTTTGTTCAGATTTGACTAGTGGATCATTTAGAGCCGCCTTTACTCGGTTTGTTGGACGGCGCGGTCTTCCGAAGAAGGTTATGTCCGATAATGGCACTAATTTTGTTGGTGCGGAACGCGCATTACGTCTTGAATATGAGGAATTTCTGAAAGAAGCCTCTAAGGATCTGTGCGAGAAATATACGTCTCACGGTTTTCAATGGTCATTTATCCCTCCAAATGCTCCCCATATGGGAGGATTATGGGAAGCAGGGGTTAAAACTTTCAAGATGCATTTCAGAAAGGTAACCCAGAACAACAGGTACACCTTTGAAGAGTTCGCCACTCTGTTAACTCGAATTGAGGCTGTTCTTAATTCAAGGCCCTTATCACCAATGTCAGAGGATCCAGATGAACTACTTGCCCTGACTCCTGCTCACTTTCTTCGCGGAGCTCCCCTTGTCGCTTTACCCGAAGTCCCGAAGGAATCCCTTACCCCACGAGATCGTTGGGAAAGATTAAAAATCTTACACCACCAGTTCGCTCAAAGATGGAAGGACGAGTATTTGAAAGACCTTCAAGCGCGATATAAATGGCATTATTCTGAAGAGAATATTAAAATTGGTCAGCTTGTCATCATTAAAGACGACCTTCTGCCACCGAATGAATGGAGGCTGGGTCGGATTACAAAAATATACTTCAATCCAGATGGACTTGTCCGTGTGGCTGATGTAAAAACCCAAATAGGCCTCATCACTAGGGAATTAAGTACTAAGAAAAACCCACACCATTCCATTTAATCCCTACGTTCCCACACTTTTCATTCTTATTCATATTATTGCCAACTCCTCCTGAGAGAATTGTCTCGCTAGATCACATGGCACAGACGATTGTACATCTACTGCTGTTTGCCAAAAAAGTGGGTGAGCGCATCACACACTTCTGCATCAGGAAAATCGTGTCGCAAAATTTGCGTCCAGGAGATTGCGAAAGGCCCCAAAAGTATCTCGTTCAAACCGCGCTAGCCGGCCCCTACCACGCCAAGATAGAACGAGTCAAATTCAGCACCGTCTTGGGCGGCATCGTCGTCCGCACAAAGAAAGTCGGGGTGAGGGCCCACCGCCAGCAAAACGAATTCAACGGCCACCAAGGAGGGCCCCAACAAATGCCCTGCTAGGAGCGCTGCGTGTATTAGAACGTTTGGCCGACGCCATTTAAATCAATTGGCCTACCTGGCCAAGGGGCGGAGGATGTTTAAAGCAGTTACCGCCGGTATCTCCTTTTTTTTAAATTTATTTTATTTAAAAGTGAAATATTACCTTAGTAGTTTAGTAGTTTTCAAAGAAAATGTTTAATATTGAATTCCTAATATAGCTTTTAATCCCCAATTATCAACTATTCTGTATAACCGCCTTTGAAAACTATTGTGATTATTGTATAGTATTGTGAATTAACGATTTTTTGACGAAAACTGAACAATAGAAGTTTAGGCGGGCTTGTGCCTGAATTTTACTTACTTACTCACGAAGACTCGTCCTGAACGGAAGCCCGGCATACCCTCAGCCAATTTCGCTCAAGCAATCGCTATCCAGTCACAGGTGAAATTGCCAGTAATAAATCTTTATAATAAACATTGTTATTGATGTAAGTACAAGAAAACGAAATTGGTGTTTCAATTATTTCCAAGAAGCCAGGTTCCCCCTCCTGTCCCGGATTGTATTAATCGCCTAGATCCCCAAGATGGCTCCCAATTAGTCTGGAGTTCTACCTATCCCCCCACCTAGGCACAGACAGCCCCGTCTCAATAAACCCTCACGTAGCAAATTGGCCCTAAATGCGCCAAAACCTCAATATTTTAATTTGCATAATGAAGCAATTTTAAACATGGTCCTTTCGAGCAAACTGGGAAAAATATAAATAATTAGGCAACTCTTATGCCATTTACAGTCCAAAAGCTTTTTAAGAAAAAATAGAAACAAGCGTGCAGGAAACTACAGAAAGAACACTTGCTGCTTTGAAATAAATATGAAGGTGTGGTTTGAGTTAAGGAAAAAAAAGTGCTAGTGCGAAGAAAGTTTTAAAGGTTGTGAAAGGAAAAAATGATTTAAAAAACAAAAATTTTAAATAAAATATACATAGGTTCATATAACTTGGGCAAGAGCCAATAGATGGCTACATAGTTGCATATAAAGTGAAAATAGTGTGGTGGGAATGAATGTGCAATAACCTAAAAGGGAAAAAATTAAGTGGATCTACGTCATTTGGAATTAAAAATTTATACAAAACGACGAACCAGGAGCTAATTCTTTTAGCATCAAGCGGCATAGGACGCCTAGGAAAGTTACCACCGCGAGGAGACCCTATCAACAATCAACATCGTATGAGGAAGATCAATATTCTAGAAATATCCCGTAAGTACAAATGAATCAAGTCTCACAAATTACATAGTCACGTACATATACTCATACATCATCTCTATCCACATGAAAAACTACAATACAAAGATAATTATATATATGTATGTACCTGTATACATAGTTTTGAACATAAATATGTACGGATGTATGTATTATGAACTTAAAGAAAATTATATTTGCTTAAATTGAAATTTAGTTCAAAAATCTAGCAACAAAATACATTGAAAAATTTTACCGCAAGTTGTATGCATTTGTTTTTGTAAAACTCACCACCTGTAGTTTATTAGCTCAAAAGAGAAGAGACGTATCTTGTTTGTCTTTGAACGTGCTCTTAATTAACATTGAAAAGGGAAAAGCTCATTAATTGCTATTTCTTTGCAATCTCTTTTGGCGATCTCTTACACACAACGTGAACTTTATTACAAAAGCTCTGTCTGTATACATCAGGGGTGGGAATTCCACATCTATTGCAAATAGATAATTGTAAATGCTTAAAAGTATAGTGAAGGGAATATTTTATTAATAAATGTTGGGCAATCTCTAAGTTTGAAAAGATTTAATAGAATCGGAAATGTGCCGGAAATTAGTTGTCATATTAAATTATTTTGTGTTTATGAGAAAACCCAGCATGTCCCAGCGAACATTGAGATATAAATTTTGTAAACGAGATGAAAATCTTATTCGTGAGTCCCAGCAAATAATTTATAGGAAAATAAACTAAATATAGAAGGAAATTTAATTGTGCATACCTCAGCGAATATTTAGATTTGGGTTTAAAATAACAAACTTCAACTGAGGCTCGCGCACCGCGGTGATTATTAAAATTCGATATATAAGAACAAAATTAAAATTTTAGTTCACGGGCCCCAGTGAATATATTTTATCTTTAGGGACAGAGAATTTAAACCCTAATTTGCGTATCCCAGCAAATGGGAAGTAAAATTTTATTAATTTTGCAAAAAATCCCAAATAGAGAGTAAAATAGTTGGCCTATCCCAGCAACATTTTAACACAAAAAGAAAACCTGATGTGCAAAGCAATCCACAGTGAAGGAAGAGATTTGGCAATCAGGGAATAAAAGAGAACTCGTTTCGCTTATTTTGAGCGTTTTTTTTAACCCCTATGATATAAACGGAAAGTCGTTTGGGCTTACCTGACTCCGGGTGGAACGTGGAACAGTATATTTAGCTTCAAGATTGTAAGAACAAGGTCTCAAACCAATTCAAAGATGTCTGAGGAATTTATTTTCGATTCAGACGATTTAGTCACCTTTTGCTCTGAATTCGACCATATTCCCATAGAAGATCTTACTGTGTACCTCTTAGAGGTTAACCTTCAGGATCTGAACGATCGGTGGTCTAACTTACAAAGATCTTATAGGAAGCTCTGTACTGATAAAGAAGCAAAAGTTGAAAACTAGTTTTTTGACTCCGTCCGGGCAAAGTTCTCTACTTGTACCCGCGCATTTCACAAATGCAAATCGAAGATTCTGGACCTACAGAGAAACTTGGTAGCAAATAGTGCGAGTCTCCCTTTACAAGCATCCCTTGTTGAAGACAGCTTTGCACACGTTGTAGTACCCCCATGCGACACAGAAGTCTTTTACGGTGGCTATGAGGAGTGGCCGTCGTTCCGAGACATGTTCACTGCTGTGTTCATAGACAACCCGAAAATACCTCCTGTACAGAAATTATATCACCTCAGACTAAAAGTTCAAGGCCAAGCAGGTAGCATAATAAGGAAGTACAAGCTATGTGCAGATAATTTCTCTACGGCCTGGGAAGCGCTGAAGGAAAGGTATGAGAACCAAAGAATCCTAGTAGAGAATCAAATTAAGATTCTATTGAATATGTCCCCAATTAAAACCGAAAGTAGCGAATCTCTTCAAAATTTGCAAAGCACGATAAATGATTGCCTCTCGGCAATTAGGGCCCAAGAAGTACCGATATATCAATGGGATCCATTTATTATTATGCTGTGTTCTAGCAAACTGCCAGTGGAAACTCTTTCCCTGTGGAAACAATCCCTTGAGTCTCACAAAAGATTGGCTAAATGGGGAAAAATGGATAATTTTTTGTCTCACAGATGCGAAGTAGTAGAACGCTTAGAATTTCGGTCCCAGGATTTGCACGCTAGTTCCCAAAAGGGGGATATTAAATCGAAACTAATGCCAGCTAAAGTGGAGGCTGCTCAGTTTCCCTGTATAACCATTCACTCAAAAACTGTTCCCAATTTTTAAATTTGGATCCTCAATCCAGAAATCAATTCGTCTCTCATAACAACATTTGTCTCGATTGTTTGGCATACAGTCACTTACGGATAAATTGCCCCAGTAAGTTCGCATGTTCACACTGCAAAAAGAACCATCACTCCCTATTGCATTTTCAAAAAACCACAACCCAAAATATAACCACTAATAATTTGGATGAAAGGCCAGAAACCTCATCAAAAGGCAGAGAAAGAGGAGCGTTGCCTACAGCCTCTCATGTAGCTCACTCGAAAGGTAGATTTAGTGCTGATACCCTTTTACCGACAGCTATAGTGCGAATTAATCACCAAGGTGAGAACTTTAAAGCTCGCGCTTTTCTGGACCAGGGCTCTGAAAGGACATTTATCTCAAAGGGACTTCAACGGAAACACATGCTTCCAACAGAGACCAGGTTCTACCAGATACATGGTATTGGAGGCAAGGTGGTAGCCAGTTCAAATGCTCTGTGCAACCTTACACTGTATTCAGATAAATGTAATCGCTTCCTGGATATCCAAGCAATAGTCGTTCCCAAAGTGACCCGTATGCTACCAAGCTTTTCTATTCACAAGTCAGACATTGCCTCAGCAGAATTACAAGGCATGGAGCTAGCCGACCCAGATTTCCCTTCCCAAAGTCATGTCGAGATGCTTATTGGAACTAACGTTCTTCCACAAGTTTTTCTTGAAGGCATTCAAACTATTTCTCATTCCCTCATGGCTCAGTCTACGATCTTCGGTTGGGTAATCAGTAGACCGATTGGTATTGAGCGTGTATCAACTTTCTCAATAGGAGCCAGCGAAACTGCTGCCAGTGCCTTTGGTGACCAGTTGAAAAAAATTTGGGAGTTAGAAGAGATACCAAATCAACGCCCTATCTCTAAGGAAGACGAATATTGCGAATCGTTGTTTAGGGAAACTACTTTTCGTAATTCTGAAGGTCGCTATGTAGTAAAGCTTCCATTTAAGCCAGAATGTTTACAAAATACATCTCTTTGTGCTTCTCGGTATTCGGCGATGGCACAATATATTAATTTGGAAAAATCTCTTAAGAAAAAGGCCGAGTTAGCAGAAACGTATAGGAATGTGCTACGTGAGTACCTATCGCTTAACCATATGGAGCCCAATTCACCTATAGAGAGGAAGACGGATAGTGGTTACAATTCCTTATACCTACCACACCATGCGGTGGTTAAGCCCGAAAGCCGCAGTACAAAAGTTAGAGTCGTTTTCAACGCATCAAAGAAGACCGCCTCTGGAAAATCTTTGAATGACGCTCTGTATGTAGGCCCCACATTACAGACCAATCTGATGGCATTAATTTTGAACTGGCGACTTTACGAATATGTCTTTAATGGCGACATAGAGAAAATGTATCGTCAAATTTTGGTTCACGAAGAAGATACACAATTCCAAAGAATTCTCTTTCGTCAGGACCCACAACTACCCATTCAAGGCTTTGCTCTAAATACGGTTACTTTTGGAGTAAATTGTGCTCCATATTTAGCCATTAGGACCCTTATTCAATTAGCTCGTGATTCAAAAAATTTATACCCTCAAGCGGCTGTTTTATTGTCAGGCGCTCATGATAAACAATCTGCTATTGAGGCCCTATCACAAGTCATTTTAGTGTTGAAGTCTGCAGGTTTTCCCTTAAAAAAAATCACTTCGAATTGCCCTGAAATTTTAGCATTGGTTCCTAAGGCAAACATTCTAAGTTCCGATTTCTTAAGGTTCAAGGAAACAAGCGCAACCAAAACTCTTGGAATACAGTGGAACGCTTTATCTGATGTTTTCTCGTACACACTTCAACCAATATACCCCAAAAACACAGTTACGAAAAGGCAAATTCTGTCTGACGTTGCTAAGTTTTTTGATCCGGCAGGTTGGATTTCTCCGATCGTCATCCAGGCTAAGATGATTCTACAGCAGTTGTGGTTAGGTGGTACTGATTGGGATAAAACCGTTAAACTGACCACGCTGGCAATATGGAACGAATTCCTGGAATATCTTCCTTGCATTTCTACGGTAAAAGTACCCCGATGGATTAGTTATTCTCCCTCCCGACGGGCCCAGATTCATGGATTTGCGACGCCTCAGAGAAGGCGTACTGCGCCGCAATATACTTTCGAATTGAAATAGGTCAAACTGTTGTGCCCCATCTATATGTATCAAAGACAAAGGTAGCTCCCCCAGCTGGAACTTTGTGGAGCTGTATTATTATCCAAGTTAGTCAAAAGGATCACTAGCTCGATACCAGGTGATAATGATGAGCTCTTTCTTTGGACCGATTCCTCCATCGGCTTAGGATGGTAAGAAAAGCCTCCTAATACCTGGAAAACATATGTAGCCAACCGAACGGCGGAAATAATGCGAAGTATAGGAAACGTTACTTGGCAACACGTAAAGTCACAGGACAACCCGGCCGACTTAGGATCTAGAGGTGGAATGGTCCAATCTGGCTACGGAAAACCCCGGAGGAATGGCCCAAGCCCAGTACACTAAAAGAAATTTCCCTCGAAATGAAACGAAAGGTTGAAGGATTTCACTTGTTTACAAATGCTGAGGTCGCGGATAACGAAAACAGACCCAACGCCAAGGAAAACCTGCTAGATCTTTTCTCAAAATGGAATAGAGCAATTAGGGTGATGGCTTAATGGTTTCGATTTCTAGACGCCATTAGAACCCGACTACAAACCCAAACCCAAACGAAGATTCTTTTAGCATCACAAACTCGGCAGGCCCCTTCGGTGGAATCGTTATCAGGGCTGATAAAGGAGACGCCCCGGATAGGTCACTTGGAATTTGAACCGACTAAATATAGGTTAATTTCCATGACACAAAAAATGCACTACACCAGGGAGTACCCCTCACTTCTTAAATCCAAAACCGTCAATAAAAAAAGCGCAATATTTGCCTTGAATCCATATATAGATACAAATCAGGTAATTCGCGCTAATGGTAGACTTTCGCTGACGCTGCTCTCTCTTATAATGAACGCCATCCAATCGTCCTTCCCACAAGCTCAACCTATTGCAAGTTGTTCATCGAGTTTACACATAGCCTCCTAATGCATGCCGAAATCAATTTAATGTTAAGAGTGATAAGTGCCGAATATTTTGCCCCTAGATTACGATCGGCAATTCGATTTTGTATAAGAAGATGTATCCCGTGCATTCGTTACAAACGAACGGTAAAATCTCAACTAATGGGAGCCCTTCCAATCGAGAGAAGCTCTTTCTCCCCTCCCTTCACAATTACCGGCCTAGACTTTGCCGGCCCCTTTTCCATTAAAACATCTGCTGTTAGGAATGCCCCATATCACAAAGGGTACCTTTGTGTATTCGTTTGCTTCTGTACAAGAGCCCTGCATCTCGAACTTTGTTCAGATTTGACTAGTGGATCATTTAGAGCCGCCTTTACTCGGTTTGTTGGACGGCGCGGTCTTCCGAAGAAGGTTATGTCCGATAATGGCACTAATTTTGTTGGTGCGGAACGCGCATTACGTCTTGAATATGAGGAATTTCTGAAAGAAGCCTCTAGGGATCTGTGCGAGAAATATGCGTCTCACGGTTTTCAATGGTCATTTATCCCTCCAAATGCTCCCCATATGGGAGGATTATGGGAAGCAGGGGTTAAAACTTTCAAGATGCATTTCAGAAAGGTAACCCAGAACAACAAGTACACCTTTGAAGAGTTCACCACTCTGTTAACTCGAATTGAGGCTGTTCTTAATTCAAGGCCCTTATCACCAATGTCAGAGGATCCAGATGAACTACTTGCCCTCACTCCTGCTCACTTTCTTCGCGGAGCTCCCCTTGTCGCTTTACCCGAAGTCCCGAAGGAATCCCTTACCCTACGAGATCGATTAAAAGAAAGATTAAAAATCTTACACCACCAGTTCGCTCAAAGATGGAAGGACGAGTATTTGAAAGACCTTCAAGCGCGATATAAATGGCATTATTCTGAAGAGAATATTTAAATTGGTCAGCTTGTCATCATTAAAGACGACCTTCTGCCACCGAATGAATGGAGGCTGGGTCGGATTACAAAAATATACTTCAATCCAGATGGACTTGTCCGTGTGGCTGATGTAAAAACCCAAATAGGCCTCATCACTAGGGAATTAAGTACTAAGAAAAACCCACACCATTCCATTGAATCCCTACGTTCCCACACTTTTCATTCTTATTCATATTATTGCCAACTCCTCCCGTATCCTTGATGTTACTAATATTTGGTTTATTTCACAGGTCTCCCAGGAACCACAACATACATAAATGCCTTATATGTTACAGATTTCATCCACTGAGGCTCTGCAAACAGTTTTTAGCCATGATGATTGAGGAACGCCGACGCAAAGTAAAGTTTCACAACTACTGAGAGAATTGTCTCGCTAGATCACATGGCACAGACGATTGTACATCTACTGCTGTTTGCCAAAAAAGTGGGTGGGCGCATCACACACTTCTGCATCAGGAAAATCGTGTCGCAAAATTTGCGTCCAGGAGATTGCGAAAGGCCCCAAAAGTATCTCGTTCAAACCGCGCTAGCCGGCCCCTACCACGCCAAGATAGAACGAGTCAAATTCAGCACCGTCTTGGGCGGCATCGTCATCCGCACAAAGAAAGTCGGGGTGAGGGCCCACCGCCAGCAAAACGAATTCAACGGCCACCAAGGAGGGCCCCAACAAATGCCCTGCTAGGAGCGCTGCGTGTATTAGAACGTTTGGCCGACGCCATTTAAATCAATTGGCCTACCTGGCCAAGGGGCGGAGGATGTTTAAAGCAGTTACCGCCGGTATCTCCTTTTTTTTTAAATTTATTTTATTTAAAAGTGAAATATTACCTTAGTAGTTTAGTAGTTTTCAAAGAAAATGTTTAATATTGAATTCCTAATATAGCTTTTAATCCCCAATTATCAACTATTCTGTATAACCGCCTTTGAAAACTATTGTGATTATTGTATAGTATTGTGAATTAACGATTTTTTGACGAAAACTGAACAATAGAAGTTTAGGCGGGCTTGTGCCTGAATTTTACTTACTTACTCACGAAGACTCGTTCTGAACGGAAGCCCGGCATACCCTCAGCCAATTTCGCTCAAGCAATCGCTATCCAGTCACAGGTGAAATTGCCAGTAGTAAATCTTTATAATAAACATTGTTATTGATGTAAGTACAAGAAAACGAAATTGGTGTTTCAATTATTTCCAAGAAGCCAGGTTCCCCCTCCTGTCCCGGATTGTATTAATCGCCTAGATCCCCAAGATGGCTCCCAATTAGTCTGGAGTTCTACCTATCCCCCCACCTAGGCACAGACGGCTCCGTCTCAATAAACCCTCACGTAGCAAATTGGCCCTAAATGCGCCAAAACCTCAATATTTTAATTTGCATAATGAAGCAATTTTAAACATGGTCCTTTCGGGCATACTGGGAAAAATATAAATAATTAGGCAACTCTTATGCCATTTACAGTCCAAAAGTTTTTTAAGAAAAAATAGAAACAAGCGTGCAGGAAACTACAGAAAGAACACTTGCTGCTTTGAAATAAATATGAAGGTGTGGTTTGAGTTAAGGAAAAAAAAAGTGCTAGTGCGAAGAAAGTTTTAAAGGTTGTGAAAGGAAAAAATGATTTAAAAAACAAAAATTTAAAATAAAATATACATAGGTTCATATAACTTGGGCAAGAGCCAATAGATGGCTACATAGTTGCATATAAAATGAAAATAGTGTGGTGGGAATGAATGTGCAATAACCTAAAAGGGAAAAAAATTAAGTGGTTCTACGTCATTTGGAATTAAAAATTTATACAAAACGACGAATCAGGAGCTAATTCTTTTAGCATCAAGCGGCATAGGACGCCTAGGAAAGTTACCACCGCGAGGAGACCCTATCAACAATCAATATCGTATGAGGAAGATCAATATTCTAGAAATATCCCGTAAGTACAAATGAATCAAGTCTCACAAATTACATAGTCACGTACATATACTCATACATCATCTCTATCCACATGAAAAACTACAATACAAAGATAATTATATATATGTATGTACCTGTATACATAGTTTTGAACATAAATATGTACGGATGTATGTATTATGAACTTAAAGAAAATTATATTTGCTTAAATTGAAATTTAGTTCAAAAATCTAGCAACAAAATACATTGAAAAACTTTACCGCAAGTTGTATGCATTTGTTTTTGTAAAACTCACCACCTGTAGTTTATTAGCTCAAAAGAGAAGAGACGTATCTTGTTTGTCTTTGAACGTGCTCTAAATAACATTGAAAAGCGAAAAGCTCATTAATTGCTATTTCTTTGCAATCTCTTTTGGCGATCTCTTACACACAACGTGAACTTTATTACAAAAGCTCTGTCTGTATACATCAGGGGTGGGAATTCCACATCTATTGCAAATAGATAATTGTAAATGCTTAAAAGTATAGTGAAGGGAATATTTTATTAATAAATGTTGGGCAATCTCTAAGTTTGAAAAGATTTAATAGAATCGGAAATGTGCCGGAAATTAGTTGTCATATTAAACTATTTTGTGTTTATGAGAAAACCCTGCATGTCCCAGCGAACATTGAGATATAAATTTTGTAAACGAGATGAAAATCTTATTCGTGAGTCCCAGCAAATAATTTATAGGAAAATAAACTAAATATAGAAGGAAATTTAATTGCGCATACCTCAGCGAATATTTAGATTTGGGTTTAAAATAACAAACTTCAACTGAGGCTCGCGCACCGCAGTGATTATTAAAATTCGATATATAAGAACAAAATTAAAATTTTAGTTCACGGACCCCAGTGAATATATTTTATCTTTAGGGACAGAGAATTTAAACCCTAATTTGCGTATCCCAGCAAATGGGAAGTAAAATTTTATTAATTTTGCAAAAAATCCCAAATAGAGAGTAAAATAGTTGGCCTATCCCAGCAACATTTTTACACAAAAAGAAAACCTGATGTGCAAAGCAATCCACAGTGAAGGAAGAGATTTGGCAATCAGGGAATAAAAGAGAACTCGTTTCGCTTATTTTGAGCGTTTTTTTTAACCCCTATGATATAAACGGAAAGTCGTTTGGGCTTACCTGACTCCGAAAGGAACGTGGAACAGTATATTTAGCTTCAAGATTGTAAGAACAAGGTCTCAAACCAATTCAAAGATGTCTGAGGAATTTATTTTCGATTCAGACGATTTAGTCACCTTTTGCTCTGAATTCGACCATATTCCCATAAAAGATCTTACTGTGTACCTCTTAGAGGTTAACCTTTAGGATCTGAACGATCGGTGGTCTAACTTACAAAGATCTTATAGGAAGCTCTGTACTGATAAAGAAGCAAAAGTTGAAAACCAGTTTTTTGACTCCGTCCGGGCAAAGTTCTCTACTTGTACCCGCGCATTTCACAAATGCAAATCGAAGATTCTGGACCTACAGAGAAACTTGGTAGCAAATAGTGCGAGTCTCCCTTTACAAGCATCCCTTGTTGAAGACAGCTTTGCACACGTTGTAGTACCCCCATGCGACACAGAAGTCTTTTACGGTGGCTATGAGGAGTGGCCGTCGTTCCGAGACATGTTCACTGCTGTGTACATAGACAACCCGAAAATACCTCCTGTACAGAAATTATATCACCTCAGACTAAAAGTTCAAGGCCAAGCAGGTAGCATAATAAGGAAGTACAAGCTATGTGCAGATAATTTCTCTATGGCCTGGGAAGCGCTGAAGGAAAGGTATGAGAACCAAAGAATCCTAGTAGAGAATCAAATTAAGATTCTATTGAATATGTCCCCAATTAAAACCGAAAGTAGCGAATCTCTTCAAAATTTGCAAAGCACGATAAATGATTGCCTCTCGGCAATTAGGGCCCAAGAAGTACCGATATATCAATGGGATCCATTTATTATTATGCTGTGTTCTAGCAAACTGCCAGTGGAAACTCTTTCCCTGTGGAAACAATCCCTTGAGTCTCACAAAAGATTGGCTAAATGGGGAAAAATGGATAATTTTTTGTCTCACAGATGCGAAGTAGTAGAACGCTTAGAATTTCGGTCCCAGGATTTGCACGCTAGTTCCCAAAAGGGGGATATTAAATCGAAACTAATGCCAGCTAAAGTGGAGGCTGCTCAGTTTCCCTGTAGGTTGTGTGGCTATAACCATTCACTCAAAAACTGTTCCCAATTTTTAAATTTGGATCCTCAATCCAGAAATCAATTCGTCTCTCATAATAACATTTGTCTCGATTGTTTGGCGTACAGTCACTTACGGATAAATTGCCCCAGTAAGTTCGCATGTTCACACTGCAAAAAGAACCATCACTCCCTATTGCATTTTCAAAAAACCACAACCCAAAATATAACCACTAATAATTTGGATGAAAGGCCAGAAACCTCATCAAAAGGCAGAGAAAGAGGAGCGTTGCCTACAGCCTCTCATGTAGCTCACTCGAAAGGTAGATTTAGTGCTGATACCCTTTTACCGACAGTTATAGTGCGAATTAATCACCAAGGTGAGAACTTTAAAGCTCGCGCTTTTCTGGACCAGGGCTCTGAAAGGACATTTATCTCAAAGGGACTTCAACGGAAACACATGCTTCCAACAGAGACCAGGTTCTACCAGATACATGGTATTAGAGGCAAGGTGGTAGCCAGTTCAAATGCTCTGTGCAACCTTACACTGTATTCAGATAAATGTAATCGCTTCCTGGATATCCAAGCAATAGTCGTTCCCAAAGTGACCCGTATGTTACCAAGCTTTTCTATTCACAAGTCAGACATTCCCTCAGCAGAATTACAAGGCATGGAGCTAGCCGACCCAGATTTCCCTTCCCAAAGTCATGTCGAGATGCTTATTGGAACTAACGTTCTTCCACAAGTTTTTCTTGAAGGCATTCAAACTATTTCTCATTCCCTCATGGCTCAGTCTACGATCTTCGGTTGGGTAATCAGTAGACCGATTGGTATTGAGCGTGTATCAACTTTCTCAATAGGAGCCAGCGAAACTGCTGCCAGTGCCTTTGGTGACCAGTTGAAAAAATTTTGGGAGTTAGAAGAGATACCAAATCAACGCCCTATCTCTAAGGAAGACGAATATTGCGAATCGTTGTTTAGGGAAACTACTTTTCGTAATTCTGAAGGTCGCTATGTAGTAAAGCTTCCATTTAAGCCAGAATGTTTACAAAATACATCTCTTTGTGCTTCTCGGTATTCGGCGATGGCACAATATATTAATTTGGAAAAATCTCTTAAGAAAAAGGCCGAGTTAGCAGAAACGTATAGGAATGTGCTACGTGAGTACCTATCGCTTAACCATATGGAGCCCAATTCACCTATAGAGAGGAAGACGGATAGTGGTTACAATTCCTTTTACCTACCACACCATGCGGTGGTTAAGCCCGAAAGCCGCAGTACAAAAGTTAGAGTCGTTTTCAACGCATCAAAGAAGACCGCCTCTGGAAAATCTTTGAATGACGCTCTGTATGTAGGCCCCACATTACAGACCAATCTGATAGCATTAATTTTGAACTGGCGACTTTACGAATACGTCTTTAATGGCGACATAGAGAAAATGTATCGTCAAATTTTGGTTCACGAAGAAGATACCCAATTCCAAAGAATTCTCTTTCGTCAGGACCCACAACTACCCATTCAAGGCTTTGCTCTAAATACGGTTACTTTTGGAGTAAATTGTGCTCCATATTTAGCCATTAGGACCCTTATTCAATTAGCTCGTGATTCAAAAAATTCATACCCTCAAGCGGCTTACATTTTGACAAAGGAAACTTATGTAGACGACTTATTGTCAGGCGCTCATGATAAACAATCTGCTATTGAGGCCCTATCACAAGTCATTTTAGTGTTGAAGTCTGCAGGTTTTCCCTTAAAAAAAATCACTTCGAATTGCCCTGAAATTTTAGCATTGGTTCCTAAGGCAAACATTCTAAGTTCCGATTTCTTAAGGTTCAAGGAAACAAGCGCAACCAAAACTCTTGGAATACAGTGGAACGCTTTATCTGATGTTTTCTCGTACACACTTCAACCAATATACCCCAAAAACACAGTTACGAAAAGGCAAATTCTGTCTGACGTTGCTAAGTTTTTTGATCCGGCAGGTTGGATTTCTCCGATCGTAATCCAGGCTAAGATGATTCTACAGCAGTTGTGGTTAGGTGGTACTGATTGGGATAAAACCGTTAAACTGACCACGCTGGCAATATGGAACGAATTCCTGGAATATCTTCCTTGCATTTCTGCGGTAAAAATACCCCGATGGATTAGTTATTCTCCCTCCCGACGGGCCCAGATTCATGGATTTGCGACGCCTCAGAGAAGGCGTACTGCGCCGCAATATACTTTCGAATTGAAATAGGTCAAACTGTTGTGCCCCATCTATATGTATCAAAGACAAAGGTAGCTCCCCCGGCTGGAACTTTGTGGAGCTGTATTATTATCCAAGTTAGTCAAAAGGATCACTAGCTCGATACCAGGTGATAATGATGAGCTCTTTCTTTGGACCGATTCCTCCATCGGTTTAGGATGGTAAGAAAAGCCTCCTAATACCTGGAAAACATATGTAGCCAACCGAACGGCGGAAATAATGCGAAGTATAGGAAACGTTACTTGGCAACACGTAAAGTCACAGGACAACCCGGCCGACTTAGGATCTAGAGGTGGAATGGTCCAATCTGGCTACGGAAAACCCCGGAGGAATGGCCCAAGCCCAGTACACTAAAAGAAATTTCCCTCGAAATGAAACGAAAGGTTGAAGGATTTCACTTGTTTACAAATGCTGAGGTCGCGGATAACGAAAACAGACCCAACGCCAAGGAAAACCTGCTAGATCTTTTCTCAAAATGGAATAGAGAAATTAGGGTGATGGCTTATGGGTTTCGATTTCTAGACGCCATTAGAACCCGACTACAAACCCAAACCCAAACGAAGATTCTTTTAGCATCACAAACTCGGCAGGCCCCTTCGGTGGAATCGTTATCAGGGCTGATAAAGGAGACGCCCCGGATAGGTCACTTGGAATTTGAACCGACTAAATATAGGTTAATTTCCATGACACAAAAAATGCACTACACCAGGGAGTACCCCTCACTTCTTAGATCCAAAACCGTCAATAAAAAAAGCTCAATATTTGCCTTGAATCCATATATAGATACAAATCAGGTAATTCGCGCTAATGGTAGACTTTCGCTGACGCTGCTCTCTCTTATAATGAACGCCATCCAATCGTCCTTCCCACAAGCTCAACCTATTGCAAGTTGTTCATCGAGTTTACACATAGCCTCCTAATGCATGCCGAAATCAATTTAATGTTAAGAGTGATAAGAGCCGAATATTTTCGATTTTGTATAAGAAGATGTATCCCGTGCATTCGTTACAAACAAACGGTAAAATCTCAACTAATGGGAGCCCTTCCAATCGAGAGAAGCTCTTTCTCCCCTCCCTTCACAATTACCGGCCTAGACTTTGCCGGCCCCTTTTCCATTAAAACATCTGTTGTTAGGAATGCCCCATATCACAAAGGGTACGTTTGTGTATTCGTTTGCTTCTGTACAAGAGCCCTGCATCTCGAACTTTGTTCAGATTTGACTAGTGGATCATTTAGAGCCGCCTTTACTCGGTTTGTTGGACGGCGCGGTCTTCCGAAGAAGGTTATGTCCGATAATGGCACTAATTTTGTTGGTGCGGAACGCGCATTACGTCTTGAATATGAGGAATTTCTGAAAGAAGCCTCTAAGGATCTGTGCGAGAAATATACGTCTCACGGTTTTCAATGGTCATTTATCCCTCCAAATGCTCCCCATATGGGAGGATTATGGGAAGCAGGGGTTAAAACTTTCAAGATGCATTTCAGAAAGGTAACCCAGAACAACAGGTACACCTTTGAAGAGTTCGCCACTCTGTTAACTCGAATTGAGGCTGTTCTTAATTCAAGGCCCTTATCACCAAGGGAGATTATGGGAAGCAGGGGTTAAAACTTTCAAGATGCATTTCAGAAAGGTAACCCAGAACAACAGGTACACCTTTGAAGAGTTCGCCACTCTGTTAACTCGAATTGAGGCTGTTCTTAATTCAAGGCCCTTATCACCAATGTCAGAGGATCCAGATGAACTACTTGCCCTGACTCCTGCTCACTTTCTTCGCGGAGCTCCCCTTGTCGCTTTACCCGAAGTCCCGAAGGAATCCCTTACCCCACGAGATCGTTGGGAAAGATTAAAAATCTTACACCACCAGTTCGCTCAAAGATGGAAGGACGAGTATTTGAAAGACCTTCAAGCGCGATATAAATGGCAACATTCTGAAGAGAATATTAAAACTGGTCAGCTTGTCATCATTAAAGACGACCTTCTGCCACCGAATGAATGGAGGCTGGGTCGGATTACAAAAATATACTTCAATCCAGATGGACTTGTCCGTGTGGCTGATGTAAAAACCCAAATAGGCCTCGTCACTAGGGAATTAAGTAAACTTTGTATTCTTCCCGTAGAACAGAACTAAGAAAAACCCACACCATTCCATTGAATCCCTACGTTCCCACACTTTTCATTCTTATTCATATTATTGCCAACTCCTCCCGTATCCTTGATGTTACTAATATTTGGTTTATTTCACAGGTCTCCCAGGAACCACAACATACATAAATGCCTTATATGTTACAGATTTCATCCACTGAGGCTCTGCCAACAGTTTTTAGCCATGATGATTGAGGAACGCCGACGCAAAGTAAAGTTTCACAACTACTGAGAGAATTGTCTCGCTAGATCACATGGCACAGACGATTGTACATCTACTGCTGTTTGCCAAAAAAGTGGGTAGGCACATCACACACTTCTGCATCAGGAAAATCGTGTCGCAAAATTTGCGTCCAGGAGATTGCGAAAGGCCCCAAAAGTATCTCGTTCAAACCGCGCTAGCCGGCCCCTACCACGCCAAGATAGAACGAGTCAAATTCAGCACCGTCTTGGGCGGCATCGTCATCCGCACAAAGAAAGTCGGGGTGAGGGCCCACCGCCAGCAAAACGAATTCAACGGCCACTAAGGAGGGCCCCAACAAATGCCCTGCTAGGAGCGCTGCGTGTATTAGAACGTTTGGCCGACGCCATTTAAATCAATTGGCCTACCTGGCCAAGGGGCGGAGGATGTTTAAAGCAGTTACCGCCGGTATCTCCTTTTTTTTTAAATTTATTTTATTTAAAAGTGAAATATTACCTTAGTAGTTTAGTAGTTTTCAAAGAAAATGTTTAATATTGAATTCCTAATATAGCTTTTAATCCCCAATTATCAACTATTCTGTATAACCGCCTTTGAAAACTATTGTGATTATTGTATAGTATTGTGAATTAACGATTTTTTGACGAAAACTGAACAATAGAAGTTTAGGCGGGCTTGTGCCTGAATTTTACTTACTTACTCACGAAGACTCGTCCTGAACGGAAGCCCGGCATACCCTCAGCCAATTTCGCTCAAGCAATCGCTATCCAGTCACAGGTGAAATTGCCAGTAATAAATCTTTATAATAAACATTGTTATTGATGTAAGTAAAAGAAAACGAAATTGGTGTTTCAATTATTTCCAAGAAGCCAGGTTCCCCCTCCTGTCCCGGATTGTATTAATCGCCTAGATCCCCAAGATGGCTCCCAATTAGTCTGGAGTTCTACCTATCCCCCCACCTAGGCACAGACGGCTCCGTCTCAATAAACCCTCACGTAGCAAATTGGCCCTAAATGCGCCAAAACCTCAATATTTTAATTTGCATAATGAAGCAATTTTAAACATGGTCCTTTCGGGCAAACTGGGAAAAATATAAATAATTAGGCAACTCTTATGCCATTTACAGTCCAAAAGTTTTTTAAGAAAAAATAGAAACAAGCGTGCAGGAAACTACAGAAAGAACACTTGCTGCTTTGAAATAAATATGAAGGTGTGGTTTGAGTTAAGGAAAAAAAAAGTGCTAGTGCGAAGAAAGTTTTAAAGGTTGTGAAAGGAAAAAATGATTTAAAAAACAAAAATTTAAAATAAAATATACATAGGTTCATATAACTTGGGCAAGAGCCAATAGATGGCTACATAGTTGCATATAAAGTGAAAATAGTGTGGTGGGAATGAATGTGCAATAACCTAAAAGGGAAAAAAATTAAGTGGTTCTACGTCATTTGGAATTAAAAATTTATACAAAACGACGAATCAGGAGCTAATTCTTTTAGCATCAAGCGGCATAGGACGCCTAGGAAAGTTACCACCGCGAGGAGACCCTATCAACAATCAATATCGTATGAGGAAGATCAATATTCTAGAAATATCCCGTAAGTACAAATGAATCAAGTCTCACAAATTACATAGTCACGTACATATACTCATACATCATCTCTATCCACATGAAAAACTACAATACAAAGATAATTATATATATGTATGTACCTGTATACATAGTTTTGAACATAAATATGTACGGATGTATGTATTATGAACTTAAAGAAAATTATATTTGCTTAAATTGAAATTTAGTTCAAAAATCTAGCAACAAAATACATTGAAAAACTTTACCGCAAGTTGTATGCATTTGTTTTTGTAAAACTCACCACCTGTAGTTTATTAGCTCAAAAGAGAAGAGACGTATCTTGTTTGTCTTTGAACGTGCTCTTAATTAACATTGAAAAGGGAAAAGCTCATTAATTGCTATTTCTTTGCAATCTCTTTTGGCGATCTCTTACACACAACGTGAACTTTATTACAAAAGCTCTGTCTGTATACATCAGGGGTGGGAATTCCACATCTATTGCAAATAGATAATTGTAAATGCTTAAAAGTATAGTGAAGGGAATATTTTATTAATAAATGTTGGGCAATCTCTAAGTTTGAAAAGATTTAATAGAATCGGAAATGTGCCGGAAATTAGTTGTCATATTAAATTATTTTGTGTTTATGAGAAAACCCAGCATGTCCCAGCGAACATTGAGATATAAATTTTGTAAACGAGATGAAAATCTTATTCGTGAGTCCCAGCAAATAATTTATAGGAAAATAAACTAAATATAGAAGGAATATTTAGGAATATCAGCGAATATTTAGATTTGGGTTTAAAATAACAAACTTCAACTGAGGCTCGCGCACCGCAGTGATTATTAAAATTCGATATATAAGAACAAAATTAAAATTTTAGTTCACGGACCCCAGTGAATATATTTTATCTTTAGGGACAGAGAATTTAAACCCTAATTTGCGTATCCCAGCAAATGGGAAGTAAAATTTTATTAATTTTGCAAAAAATCCCAAATAGAGAGTAAAATAGTTGGCCTATCCCAGCAACATTTTTACACAAAAAGAAAACCTGATGTGCAAGGCAATCCACAGTGAAGGAAGAGATTTGGCAATCAGGGAATAAAAGAGAACTCGTTTCGCTTATTTTGAGCGTTTTTCTTAACCCCTATGATATAAACGGAAAGTCGTTTGGGCTTACCTGACTCCGGGTGGAACGTGGAACAGTATATTTAGCTTCAAGATTGTAAGAATAAGGTCTCAAACCAATTCAAAGATGTCTGAGGAATTTATTTTCGATTCAGACGATTTAGTCACCTTTTGCTCTGAATTCGACCATATTCCCATAAAAGATCTTACTGTGTACCTCTTAGAGGTTAACCTTTAGGATCTGAACGATCGGTGGTCTAACTTACAAAGATCTTATAGGAAGCTCTGTACTGATAAAGAAGCAAAAGTTGAAAACCAGTTTTTTGACTCCGTCCGGGCAAAGTTCTCTACTTGTACCCGCGCATTTCACAAATGCAAATCGAAGATTCTGGACCTACAGAGAAACTTGGTAGCAAATAGTGCGAGTCTCCCTTTACAAGCATCCCTTGTTGAAGACAGCTTTGCACACGTTGTAGTACCCCCATGCGACACAGAAGTCTTTTACGGTGGCTATGAGGAGTGGCCGTCGTTCCGAGACATGTTCACTGCTGTGTACATAGACAACCCGAAAATACCTCCTGTACAGAAATTATATCACCTCAGACTAAAAGTTCAAGGCCAAGCAGGTAGCATAATAAGGAAGTACAAGCTATGTGCAGATAATTTCTCTATGGCCTGGGAAGCGCTGAAGGAAAGGTATGAGAACCAAAGAATCCTAGTAGAGAATCAAATTAAGATTCTATTGAATATGTCCCCAATTAAAACCGAAAGTAGCGAATCTCTTCAAAATTTGCAAAGCACGATAAATGATTGCCTCTCGGCAATTAGGGCCCAAGAAGTACCGATATATCAATGGGATCCATTTATTATTATGCTGTGTTCTAGCAAACTGCCAGTGGAAACTCTTTCCCTGTGGAAACAATCCCTTGAGTCTCACAAAAGATTGGCTAAATGGGGAAAAATGGATAATTTTTTGTCTCACAGATGCTAAGTAGTAGAACGCTTAGAATTTCGGTCCCAGGATTTGCACGCTAGTTCCCAAAAGGGGGATATTAAATCGAAACTAATGCCAGCTAAAGTGGAGGCTGTTCAGTTTCCCTGTAGGTTGTGTGGCTATAACCATTCACTCAAAAACTGTTCCCAATTTTTAAATTTGGATCCTCAATCCAGAAATCAATTCGTCTCTCATAATAACATTTGTCTCGATTGTTTGGCGTACAGTCACTTACGGATAAATTGCCCCAGTAAGTTCGCATGTTCACACTGCAAAAAGAACCATCACTCCCTATTGCATTTTCAAAAAACCACAACCCAAAATATAACCACTAATAATTTGGATGAAAGGCCAGAAACCTCATCAAAAGGCAAAGAAAGAGGAGCGTTGCCTACAGCCTCTCATGTAGCTCACTCGAAAGGTAGATTTAGTGCTGATACCCTTTTACCGACAGTTATAGTGCGAATTAATCACCAAGGTGAGAACTTTAAAGCACGCGCTTTTCTGGACCAGGGCTCTGAAAGGACATTTATCTCAAAGGGACTTCAACGGAAACACATGCTTCCAACAGAGACCAGGTTCTACCAGATACATGGTATTGGAGGCAAGGTGGTAGCCAGTTCAAATGCTCTGTGCAACCTTACACTGTATTCAGATAAATGTAATCGCTTCCTGGATATCCAAGCAATAGTCGTTCCCAAAGTGACCCGTATGTTACCAAGCTTTTCTATTCACAAGTCAGACATTCCCTCAGCAGAATTACAAGGCATGGAGCTAGCCGACCCAGATTTCCCTTCCCAAAGTCATGTCGAGATGCTTATTGGAACTAACGTTTTTCCACAAGTTTTTCTTGAAGGCATTCAAACTATTTCTCATTCCTTATGGACCAGTCTACGATCTTCGGTTGGGTAAACAGTAGACCGATTGGTATTGAGCGTGTATCAACTTTCTCAATAGGAGCCAGCGAAACTGCTACCAGTGCCTTTGGTGACCAGTTGAAAAAATTTTGGGAGTTAGAAGAGATACCAAATCAACGCCCTATCTCAAAGGAAGACGAATATTGCGAATCGTTGTTTAGGGAAACTACTTTTCGTAATTCTGAAGGTCGCTATGTAGTAAAGCTTCCATTTAAGCCAGAATGTTTACAAAATACATCTCTTGGTGCTTCTTGGTATTCGGCGATGGCACAATATATTAATTTGGAAAAATCTCTTAAGAAAAAGGCCGAGTTAGCAGAAACGTATAGGAATGTGCTACGTGAGTACCTATCGCTTAACCATATGGAGCCCAATTCACCTATAGAGAGGAAGACGGATAGTGGTTACAATTCCTTTTACCTACCACACCATGCGGTGGTTAAGCCCGAAAGCCGCACTACAAAAGTTAGAGTCGTTTTCAACGTATCAAAGAAGACCGCCTCTGGAAAATCTTTGAATGACGCTCTGTATGTAGGCCCCACATTACAGACCGATCTGATGGCATTAATTTTGAACTGGCGACTTTACGAATATGTCTTTAATGGCGACATAGAGAAAATGTATCGTCAAATTTTGGTTCACGAAGAAGATACCCAATTCCAAAGAATTCTCTTTCGTCAGGACCCACAACCACCCATTCAAGGCTTTGCTCTAAATACGGTTACTTTTGGAGTAAATTGTGCTCCATATTTAGCCATTAGGACCCTTATTCAATTAGCTCGTGATTCAAAAAAGTTATACCCTCAAGCGGCTTATATTTTGACAAAGGAAACTTATGTAGACGACTTATTGTCAGGCGCTCATGATAAACAATCTGCTATTGAGGCCCTTTCACAAGTCATTTAGTGTTGAAGTCTGCAGGTTTTCCCTTAAAAAAAATCACTTCGAATTGCCCTGAAATTTTAGCATTGGTTCCTAAGGCAAACATTCTAAATTCCTATTTCTTAAGGTTCAAGGAAACAAGCGCAACCAAAACTCTTGGAATACAGTGGAACGCTTTATCTGATGTTTTCTCGTATACACTTCAACTAATATACCCCAAAAACACAGTTACGAAAAGGCAAATTCTGTCTGACGTTGCTAAGTTTTTTGATCCGGCAGGTTGGATTTATCCGATCGTAATCCAGGCTAAGATGACAACTGCTGTATGTGGTTAGGTGGTACTGATTGTTATGAAACCGTTAAACCGACCACGCTGGCAATATGGAACAAATTCCTGGAAAATATTCCTTGCATTTCTACGCTAAAAATACCCTGATGGATTAGTTATTCTCCCTCCCGACGGGCCCAGATTCATGGATTTTGCGACGCCTCAGAGAAGGCGTACTGCGCCGCAATATACTTTCGAATTGAAATAGGTCCAACTGTTGTGTCCTATCTATATGTATCAAATACAAAGGTAGCTCCTATTGAACCAATTAGCCTCCCCCGGCTGGAACTTTGTGGAGCTGTATTATTATCCAAGTTAGTCAAAAGGATCACTAGCTCGATACCAGGTGATAATGATGAGCTCTTTCTTTGGACCGATTCCTCCATCGTTTTAGGATGGTAAGAAAAGCCTCCTAATACCTGGAAAACATATGTAGCCAACCGAACGGCGGAAATAATGCGAAGTATAGGAAACGTTACTTGGCAACACGTAAAGTCACAGGACAACTCGGCCGACTTAGGATCTAGAGGTTGCGATGCAAACTTTCTTATCAACAGCTCCTTATGGTGGAATGGTCCAATCTGGCTACGGAAAACCCCGGAGGAATGGCCCAAGCCCAGTACACTAAAAGAAATTTCCCTCGAAAGAAACGAAAGGTTGAAGGATTTCACTTGTTTACAAATGCTGAGGTCGCGGATAACGAAAACAGACCCAACGCCAAGGAAAACCTGCTAGATCGTTTCACAAAATGGAATAGAGCAATTAGGGTGATGGCTTATGGGTTTCGATTTCTAGACGCCATTAGAACCCGACTACAAACCCAAACCCAAACGAAGATTCTTTTAGCATCACAAACTCGGCAGGCCCCTTCGGTGGAATCGTTATCAGGGCTGATAAAGGAGACGCCCCGGATAGGTCACTTGGAATTTGAACCAACTAAATATAGGTTAATTTCCATGACACAAAAAATGCACTACACCAGGGAGTACCCCTCACTTCTTAGATCCAAAACCGTCAATAAGAAAAGCTCAATATTTGCCTTGAATCCATATATAGATACAAATCAGGTAATTCGCGCTAATGGTAGACTTTCGCTGACGCTGCTCTCTCTTATAATGAACGCCATCCAATCGTCCTTCCCACAAGCTCAACCTTTTGCAAGTTGTTCATCGAGTTTACACATAGCCTCCTAATGCATGCCGAAATCAATTTAATGTTAAGAGTGATAAGAGCCGAATATTTTGCCCCTAGATTACAATCGGCAATTCGATTTTGTATAAGAAGATGTATCCCGTGCATTCGTTACAAACGAACGGTAAAATCTCAACTAATGGGAACCCTTCCAATCGAGAGAAGCTCTTTCTCCCCTCCCTTCACAATTACCGGCCTAGACTTTGCCGGCCCCTTTTCCATTAAAACATCTGTTGTTAGGAATGCCCCATATCACAAAGGGTACGTTTGTGTATTCGTTTGCTTCTGTACAAGAGCCCTGCATCTCGAACTTTGTTCAGATTTGACTACTGGATCATTTAGAGCCGCCTTTACTCGGTTTGTTGGACGGCGCGGTCTTCCGAAGAAGGTTATGTCCGATAATGGCACTAATTTTGTTGGTGCGGAACGCGCATTACGTCTTGATATGAGGAATTTCTGAAAGAAGCCTCTAAGGATCTGTGTGAGAAATATGCGTCTCACGGTTTTCAATGGTCATTTATCCCTCCAAATGCTCCCCATATGGGAGGATTATGCGAAGCAGGGGTTAAAACTTTCAAGATGCATTTCAGAAAGGTAACCCAGAACAACAAGTACACCTTTGAAGAGTTCGCCACTCTGTTAACTCGAATTGAGGCTGTTCTTAATTCAAGGCCCTTATCACCAATGTCAGAGGATCCAGATGAACTACTTGCCCTGACTCCTGCTCACTTTCTTCGCGGAGCTCCCCTTGTCGCTTTACCCGAAGTCCCGAAGGAATCCCTAACCCTACGAGATCGTTGGGAAAGATTAAAAATCTTACACCACCAGTTCGCTCAAAGATGGAAGGACGAGTATTTGAAAGACCTTCAAGCGCGATATAAATGGCAACATTCTGAAGAGAATATTAAAATTGGTCAGCTTGTCATCATTAAAGACGACCTTCTGCCACCGAATGAATGGAGGCTGGGTCGGATTACAAAAATATACTTCGATCCAGATGGACTTGTCCGTGTGGCTGATGTAAAAACCCAAATAGGCCTCGTCACTAGGGAATTAAGTAAACTTTGTATTCTTCCCGTAGAACAGAACTAAGAAAAACCCACACCATTCCATTGAATCCCTACGTTCCCACACTTTTCATTCTTATTCATATTATTGCCAACTCCTCCCGTATCCTTGATGTTACTAATATTTGGTTTATTTCACAGGTCTCCCAGGAACCACAACATACATAAATGCCTTATATGTTACAGATTTCATCCACTGAGGCTCTGCAAACAGTTTTTAGCCATGATGATTGAGGAACGCCGACGCAAAGTAAAGTTTCACAACTACTGAGAGAATTGTCTCGCTAGATCACATGGCACAGACGATTGTACATCTACTGCTGTTTGCCAAAAAAGTGGGTGGGCGCATCACACACTTCTGCATCAGGAAAATCGTGTCCCAGAATTTGCGTCCAGGAGATTGCAAAAGGCCCCAAAAGTATCTCGTTCAAACCACGCTAGCAGGCCCCTACCACGCCAAGATAGAACGAGTCAAATTCAGCACCGTCTTGGGCGGCATCGTCGTCCGCACAAAGAAAGTCGGGGTGAGGGCCCACCGCCAGCAAAACGAATTCAACGGCCACCAAGGAGGGCCCCAACAAATGCTAGGAGCGCTGCGTGTATTAGAACGTTTGGCCGACGCCATTTAAATCAATTGGCCTACCTGGTTAAGGATCGGAGGATGTTTAAAGCAGTTACCGCCGGTATCTCCTTTTTTTTAAATTTATTTTATTTAAAAGTGAAATATTACCTTAGTAGTTTAGTAGTTTTCAAAGAAAATGTTTAATATTGAATTCCTAATATAGCTTTTAATCCCCAATTATGAACTATTCTGTATAACCGCCTTTGAAAACTATTGTGATTATTGTATAGTATTGTGAATTAACGATTTTTTGACGAAAACTGAACAATATAAGTTAAGGCGGGCTTGTGCCTGAATTTTACTTACTTACTCACGAAGACTCGTCCTGAACGGAAGCCCGGCATACCCTCAGCCAATTTCGCTCAAGCAATCGCTATCCAGTCACAGGTGAAATTGCCAGTAATAAATCTTCATAATAAACATTGTTATTGATGTAAGTACAAGAAAACGAAATTGGTGTTTCAATTATTTCCAAGGAAACCAGGTTCCCCCTCCTGTCCCGGATTGTATTAATCGCCTAGATCCCCAAGGTGGCTCCCAATTAGTCTGCATGATACTATTGTTATTCAGCACAAAAAAAAACAAATACATTACGCACTAAATGCAAAACAATAAACAACAATATTTGTTTATAAGAGTGAGTGCGCAATAGCAAAACCATACTATATCAGTTACACTTATTCACACACTTATACCAAAAACAACTAGTATGTACAAGGATGTACAAGCAGCGTTGTCAACTTTTTAAGACGGAAGCGCGCTGTTCACGTTATTCAAACGTGCCAAAAATCACGTAAGAAATTTTAAAGCGAAAACGCGCTTAATGAACAAGGCTAAAATTGAAAAATCAATAAGCACGTAAATTTTTTGCTCAATATCATGCTATTTTCAAAAGTATACACATATGTATGTACCTATCCCTTTCTTAGTCGTTACAAGACATGTTTAGTAAGCAATTTACCAAGAAATAGCATATTTTTAATGTACCAAATATCAACTATATTCTATTAAATCTAAAGTCTATATTAAAGGTTTGCTACATAAATTTTGGCAGTCTTAAAGTTGTACTAAACTGGTAATTTCTCTTTTTACATACATTTTTTGCTTATGTCCATTATTTCCAAACTTTAAAAAATTGCAACAAAATAACGTAGTCTATGAAATACCATGTAAAGGTGACGATAATAACAGCTGTCAACTTGTTTACATTGGCACAACAAAGAGAAACTTATTAACAAGAGTCAGTGAGCACAAAGCTGATATTTATAAAAACAAAGAAAACACTGCATTATTACAACATATCGAGCCTTTAGTGCATTACCGTAGTAACTCAAAATTTGAATTTTTTGAGCTAGGTATGCAGAAATTATCTTTGGGGAAATATCTATCTAAAGAAAAAAAGATTATGATTCCACCTCTAACTGTTCAGATTCTACAGCTAAAAATGTCTTTATTGCCTCTTGGTATTTCCAACAATATTTATTTGCAATAATGAAATATTTCTTTTATGACAAGAAATTTACTAACAGAAAGCAATTTACGAAAAAAGTATAAACCAATATTATTTTTTGCTACGTTTTAGGCACAGAAACACAACTGCATAATTTGATTTCTTTTTAACTTGTTCGTATTATTTCATATTACAACTTTGTTAGGAAAAAAATAGTTAAAAGTTTATTTGCTATAATGATATATTTCAAATTAATTTTTAAGTTTGTCATAGGTTTTGTGACAATAACGATACATCATTGATAGGTTGATAAAAAGTACTTAAATATAAATAAATATTTCATATTTTTAATAATTTTTGGCATTTTTTTATTTAAAAACTTGTAAAAAAAAAACTTTAGTAAACGAAAATACTATCAAAAAGATGGTTCAAAACTTCAAATGCATTATTCTCAGCTCACGATTTTGGTATTGCACCAAAGGCTCGATATGACAAACACAAAACACCAGGCTCATTTCGACAGTATTAAAATATTGGACAAAGTAAACAACATAAGAAAGAGATACATAACAAAAAGTTTGAGAATTCAACAAAAAATAAACAAAACAATGAACAAAAAAGAAGATACAGACAACCTGAGGGGAAGCTATAAAATTGCAATTGAGATATATTTTTTATTTTTTCGTTTTTTATCGACCATGCATTAATCTTATATATAAAAGAACAACTTTTTTTTGTTAGTGACACCGCTTATAACTCAAGAACGGCTGGACCGATTTTAATGAAACTTGAAAAAAAGAAATACCCGATATCTGGGAATGCGTTTTAGGCTAATTTGTTTTTGGAAATTATGACTGGGCGTGGCACATACCTCAATACCTATTATAGCTGAAATCTCCAAATTTGGTACAGCTAAATTATTTATTGGTGTGCAAAATTGAGTTGTGTATGGGCGAAAACAAATAAATGGGCGTGGCACCTCCCATACAACAGAAATAGTTTTTTGTATATATTTCAATAACTGTATCAGCTGAAGTCTCCAAACTTCGTATGGTTGTTTATAGTGCTAATATACATAATTGAGCTTTGTATGGGCAGGAAAAAATAAATAGGCGTGGCACCTCCCATACAACGAAAATATTTTTTAGCTCAAAAGAGAAGAGACGTATCTTGTTTGTCTTTGAACGTGCTCTTAATTAACATTGAAAAGGGAAAAGCTCATTAATTGCTATTTCTTTGCAATCTCTTTTGGCGATCTCTTACACACAACGTGAACTTTATTACAAAAGCTCTGTCTGTATACATCAGGGGTGGGAATTCCACATCTATTGCAAATAGATAATTGTAAATGCTTAAAAGTATAGTGAAGGGAATATTTTATTAATAAATGTTGGGCAATCTCTAAGTTTGAAAAGATTTAATAGAATCGGAAATGTGCCGGAAATTAGTTGTCATATTAAATTATTTTGTGTTTATGAGAAAACCCAGCATGTCCCAGCGAACATTGAGATATAAATTTTGTAAACGAGATGAAAATCTTATTCGTGAGTCCCAGCAAATAATTTATAGGAAAATAAACTAAATATAGAAGGAAATTTAATTGCGCATACCTCAGCGAATATTTAGATTTGGGTTTAAAATAACAAACTTCAACTGAGGCTCGCGCACCGCAGTGATTATTTAAATTCGATATATAAGAACAAAATTAAAATTTTAGTTCACGGACCCCAGTGAATAATTTTTATCTTTAGGGACAGAGAATTTAAACCCTAATTTGCGTATCCCAGCAAATGGGAAGTAAAATTTTATTAATTTTGCAAAAAATCCCAAATAGAGAGTAAAATAGTTTGCCTATCCCAGCAACATTTTTACACAAAAAGAAAACCTGATGTGCAAAGCAATCCACAGTGAAGGAAGAGATTTGGCAATCAGGGAATAAAAGAGAACTCGTTTCGCTTATTTTGAGCGTTTTTTTTTAACCCCTATGATATAAACGGAAAGTCGTTTGGGCTTACCTGACTCCGGGTGGAACGTGGAACAGTATATTTAGCTTCAAGATTGTAAGAACAAGGTCTCAAACCAATTCAAAGATGTCTGAGGAATTTATTTTCGATTCAGACGATTTAGTTACCTTTTGCTCTGAATTCGACCATATTCCCATAAAAGATCTTACTGTGTACCTCTTAGAGGTTAACCTTTAGGATCTGAACGATCGGTGGTCTAACTTACAAAGATCTTATAGGAAGCTCTGTACTGATAAAGAAGCAAAAGTTGAAAACCAGTTTTTTGACTCCGTCCGGGCAAAGTTCTCTACTTGTACCCGCGCATTTCACAAATGCAAATCGAAGATTCTGGACCTACAGAGAAACTTGGTAGCAAATAGTGCGAGTCTCCCTTTACAAGCATCCCTTGTTGAAGACAGCTTTGCACACGTTGTAGTACCCCCATGCGACACAGAAGTCTTTTACGGTGGCTATGAGGAGTGGCCGTCGTTCCGAGACATGTTCACTGCTGTGTACATAGACAACCCGAAAATACCTCCTGTACAGAAATTATATCACCTCAGACTAAAAGTTCAAGGCCAAGCAGGTAGCATAATAAGGAAGTACAAGCTATGTGCAGATAATTTCTCTATGGCCTGGGAAGCGCTGAAGGAAAGGTATGAGAACCAAAGAATCCTAGTAGAGAATCAAATTAAGATTCTATTGAATATGTCCCCAATTAAAACCGAAAGTAGCGAATCTCTTCAAAATTTGCAAAGCACGATAAATGATTGCCTCTCGGCAATTAGGGCCCAAGAAGTACCGATATATCAATGGGATCCATTTATTATTATGCTGTGTTCTAGCAAACTGCCAGTGGAAACTCTTTCCCTGTGGAAACAATCCCTTGAGTCTCACAAAAGATTGGCTAAATGGGGAAAAATGGATAATTTTTTGTCTCACAGATGCGAAGTAGTAGAACGCTTAGAATTTCGGTCCCAGGATTTGTACGCTAGTTCCCAAAAGGGGGATATTAAATCGAAACTAATGCCAGCTAAAGTGGAGGCTGCTCAGTTTCCCTGTAGATTGTGTGGCTATAACCATTCACTCAAAAACTGTTCCCAATTTTTAAATTTGGATCCTCAATCGAGAAATCAATTCGTCTCTCATAATAACATTTGTCTCGATTGTTTGGCGTACAGTCACTTACGGATAAATTGCCCCAGTAAGTTCGCATGTTCACACTGCAAAAAGAACCATCACTTCCTATTGCATTTTCAAAAAACCACAACCCAAAATATAACCACTAATAATTTGGATGAAAGGCCAGAAACCTCATCAAAAGGCAAAGAAAGAGGAGCGTTGCCTACAGCCTCTCATGTAGCTCACTCGAAAGGTAGATTTAGTGCTGATACCCTTTTACCGACAGCTATAGTGCGAATTAATCACCAAGGTGAGAACTTTAAAGCTCGCGCTTTTCTGGACCAGGGCTCTGAAAGGACATTTATCTCAAAGGGACTTCAACGGAAACACATGCTTCCAACAGAGACCAGGTTCTACCAGATACATGGTATTGGAGGCAAGGTGGTAGCCAGTTCAAATGCTCTGTGCAACCTTACACTGTATTCAGATAAATGTAATCGCTTCCTGGATATCCAAGCAATAGTCGTTCCCAAAGTGACCCGTATGTTACCAAGCTTTTCTATTCACAAGTCAGACATTCCCTCAGCAGAATTACAAGGCATGGAGCTAGCCGACCCAGATTTTCCTTCCCAAAGTCATGTCGAGATGCTTATTGGAACTAACGTTCTTCCACAAGTTTTTCTTGAAGGCATTCAAACTATTTCTCATTCCCTCATGGCTCAGTCTACGATCTTCGGTTGGGTAATCAGTAGACCGATTGGTATTGAGCGTGTATCAACTTTCTCAATAGGAGCCAGCGAAACTGCTGCCAGTGCCTTTGGTGACCAGTTGAAAAAATTTTGGGAGTTAGAAGAGATACCAAATCAACGCCCTATCTCAAAGGAAGACGAATATTGCGAATCGTTGTTTAGGGAAACTACTTTTCGTAATTCTGAAGGTCGCTATGTAGTAAAGCTTCCATTTAAGCCAGAATGTTTACAAAATACATCTCTTGGTGCTTCTTGGTATTCGGCGATGGCACAATATATTAATTTGGAAAAATCTCTTAAGAAAAAGGCCGAGTTAGCAGAAACGTATAGGAATGTGCTACGTGAGTACCTATCGCTTAACCATATGGAGCCCAATTCACCTATAGAGAGGAAGACGGATAGTGGTTACAATTCCTTTTACCTACCACACCATGCGGTGGTTAAGCCCGAAAGCCGCAGTACAAAAGTTAGAGTCGTTTTCAACGTATCAAAGAAGACCGCCTCTGGAAAATCTTTGAATGACGCTCTGTATGTAGGCCCCACATTACAGACCGATCTGATGGCATTAATTTTGAACTGGCGACTTTACGAATATTTCTTTAATGGCGACATAGAGAAAATGTATCGTCAAATTTTGGTTCACGAAGAAGATACCCAATTCCAAAGAATTCTCTTTCGTCAGGACCCACAACTACCCATTCAAGGCTTTGCTCTAAATACGGTTACTTTTGGAGTAAATTGTGCTCCATATTTAGCCATTAGGACCCTTATTCAATTAGCTCGTGATTCAAAAAAGTTATACCCTCAAGCGGCTTATATTTTGACAAAGGAAACTTATGTAGACGACTTATTGTCAGGCGCTCATGATAAACAATCTGCTATTGAGGCCCTTTCACAAGTCATTTAGTGTTGAAGTCTGCAGGTTTTCTCTTAAAAAAAATCACTTCGAATTGCCCTGAAATTTTAGCATTGGTTCCTAAGGCAAACATTCTAAATTCCTATTTCTTAAGGTTCAAGGAAACAAGCGCAACCAAAACTCTTGGAATACAGTGGAACGCTTTATCTGATGTTTTCTCGTATACACTTCAACTAATATACCCCAAAAACACAGTTACGAAAAGGCAAATTCTGTCGGACGTTGCTAAGTTTTTTGATCCGGCAGGTTGGATTTATCCGATCGTAATCCAGGCTAAGATGACAACTGCTGTATGTGGTTAGGTGGTACTGATTGTTATGAAACCGTTAAACCGACCACGCTGGCAATATGGAACAAATTCCTGGAAAATATTCCTTGCATTTCTACGCTAAAAATACCCTGATGGATTAGTTATTCTCCCTCCCGACGGGCCCAGATTCATGGATTTTGCGACGCCTCAGAGAAGGCGTACTGCGCCGCAATATACTTTCGAATTGAAATAGGTCCAACTGTTGTGTCCCATCTACATGTATCAAATACAAAGGTAGCTCCTATTGAACCAATTAGCCTCCCCCGGCTGGAACTTTGTGGAGCTGTATTATTATCCAAGTTAGTCAAAAGGATCACTAGCTCGATACCAGGTGATAATGATGAGCTCTTTCTTTGGACCGATTCCTCCATCGTTTTAGGATGGTAAGAAAAGCCTCCTAATACCTGGAAAACATATGTAGCCAACCGAACGGCGGAAATAATGCGAAGTATAGGAAACGTTACTTGGCAACACGTAAAGTCACAGGACAACTCGGCCGACTTAGGATCTAGAGGTTGCGATGCAAACTTTCTTATCAACAGCTCCTTATGGTGGAATGGTCCAATCTGGCTACGGAAAACCCCGGAGGAATGGCCCAAGCCCAGTACACTAAAAGAAATTTCCCTCGAAAGAAACGAAAGGTTGAAGGATTTCACTTGTTTAAAAATGCTGAGGTCGCGGATAACGAAAACAGACCCAACGCCAAGGAAAACCTGCTAGATCGTTTCTCAAAATGGAATAGAGCAATTAGGGTGATGGCTTATGGGTTTCGATTTCTAGACGCCATTAGAACCCGACTACAAACCCAAACCCAAACGAAGATTCTTTTAGCATCACAAACTCGGCAGGCCCCTTCGGTGGAATCGTTATCAGGGCTGATAAAGGAGACGCCCCGGATAGGTCACTTGGAATTTGAACCAACTAAATATAGGTTAATTTCCATGACACAAAAAATGCACTACACCAGGAAGTACCCCTCACTTCTTAGATCCAAAACCGTCAATAAGAAAAGCTCAATATTTGCCTTGAATCCATATATAGATACAAATCAGGTAATTCGCGCTAATGGTAGACTTTCGCTGACGCTGCTCTCTCTTATAATGAACGCCATCCAATCGTCCTTCCCACAAGCTCAACCTATTGCAAGTTGTTCATCGAGTTTACACATAGCCTCCTAATGCATGCCGAAATCAATTTAATGTTAAGAGTGATAAGAGCCGAATATTTTGCCCCTAGATTACAATCGGCAATTCGATTTTGTATAAGAAGATGTATCCCGTGCATTCGTTACAAACGAACGGTAAAATCTCAACTAATGGGAGCCCTTCCAATCGAGAGAAGCTCTTTCTCCCCTCCCTTCACAATTACCGGCCTAGACTTTGCCGGCCCCTTTTCCATTAAAACATCTGTTGTTAGGAATGCCCCATATCACAAAGGGTACGTTTGTGTATTCGTTTGCTTCTGTACAAGAGCCCTGCATCTCGAACTTTGTTCAGATTTGACTACTGGATCATTTAGAGCCGCCTTTACTCGGTTTGTTGGACGGCGCGGTCTTCCGAAGAAGGTTATGTCCGATAATGGCACTAATTTTGTTGGTGCGGAACGCGCATTACGTCTTGATATGAGGAATTTCTGAAAGAAGCCTCTAAGGATCTGTGCGAGAAATATGCGTCTCACGGTTTTCAATGGTCATTTATCCCTCCAAATGCTCCCCATATGGGAGGATTATGCGAAGCAGGGGTTAAAACTTTCAAGATGCATTTCAGAAAGGTAACCCAGAACAACAAGTACACCTTTGAAGAGTTCGCCACTCTGTTAACTCGAATTGAGGCTGTTCTTAATTCAAGGCCCTTATCACCAATGTCAGAGGATCCAGATGAACTACTTGCCCTGACTCCTGCTCACTTTCTTCGCGGAGCTCCCCTTGTCGCTTTACCCGAAGTCCCGAAGGAATCCCTAACCCTACGAGATCGTTGGGAAAGATTAAAAATCTTACACCACCAGTTCGCTCAAAGATGGAAGGACGAGTATTTGAAAGACCTTCAAGCGCGATATAAATGGCAACATTCTGAAGAGAATATTAAAATTGGTCAGCTTGTCATCATTAAAGACGACCTTCTGCCACCGAATGAATGGAGGCTGGGTCGGATTACAAAAATATACTTCGATCCAGATGGACTTGTCCGTGTGGCTGATGTAAAAACCCAAATAGGCCTCGTCACTAGGGAATTAAGTAAACTTTGTATTCTTCCCGTAGAACAGAACTAAGAAAAACCCACACCATTCCATTGAATCCCTACGTTCCCACACTTTTCATTCTTGATGTTACTAATATTTGGTTTATTTCACAGGTCTCCCAGGAACCACAACATACATAAATGCCTTATATGTTACAGATTTCATCCACTGAGGCTCTGCAAACAGTTTTTAGCCATGATGATTGAGGAACGCCGACGCAAAGTAAAGTTTCACAACTACTGAGAGAATTGTCTCACTAGATCACATGGCACAGACGATTGTACATCTACTGCTGTTTGCCAAAAAAGTGGGCGCATCACACACTTCTGCATCAGGAAAATCGTGTCCCAAAATTTGCGTCCAGGAGATTGCAAAAGGCCCCAAAAGTATCTCGTTCAAACCACGCTAGCAGGCCCCTACCACGCCAAGATAGAACGAGTCAAATTCAGCACCGTCTTGGGCGGCATCGTCGTCCGCACAAAGAAAGTCGGGGTGAGGGCCCACCGCCAGCAAAACGAATTCAACGGCCACCAAGGAGGGCCCCAACAAATGCTAGGAGCGCTGCGTGTATTAGAACGTTTGGCCGACGCCATTTAAATCAATTGGCCTACCTGGCCAAGGGGCGGAGGATGTTTAAAGCAGTTACCGCCGGTATCTCCTTTTTTTTAAATTTATTTTATTTAAAAGTGAAATATTACCTTAGTAGTTTAGTAGTTTTCAAAGAAAATGTTTAATATTGAATTCCTAATATAGCTTTTAATCCCCAATTATGAACTATTCTGTATAACCGCCTTTGAAAACTATTGTGATTATTGTATAGTATTGTGAATTAACGATTTTTTGACGAAAACTGAACAATATAAGTTAAGGCGGGCTTGTGCCTGAATTTTACTTACTTACTCACGAAGACTCGTCCTGAACGGAAGCCCGGCATACCCTCAGCCAATTTCGCTCAAGCAATCGCTATCCAGTCACAGGTGAAATTGCCAGTAATAAATCTTCATAATAAACATTGTTAATGATGTAAGTACAAGAAAACGAAATTGGTGTTTCAATTATTTCCAAGAAGCCAGGTTCCCCCTCCTGTCCCGGATTGTATTAATCGCCTAGATCCCCAAGGTGGCTCCCAATTAGTCTGCATGATACTATTGTTATTCAGCACAAAAAAAAAAAACAAATACATTACGCACTAAATGCAAAACAATAAACAACAATATTTGTTTATAAGAGTGAGTGCGCAATAGCAAAACCATACTATATCAGTTACACTTATTCACACACTTATACCAAAAACAACTAGTATGTACAAGGATGTACAAGCAGCGTTGTCAACTTTTTGAGACGGAAGCGCGCTGTTCACGTTATTCAAACGTGTCAAAAATCACGTAAGAAATTTTAAAGCGAAAACGCGCTTAATGAACAAGGCTAAAATTGAAAAATCAATAAGCACGTAAATTTTTTGCTCAATATCATGCTATTTTCAAAAGTATACACATATGTATGTACCTATCCCTTTCTTAGTCGTTACAAGACATGTTTAGTAAGCAATTTACCAAGAAATAGCATATTTTTAATGTACCAAATATCAACTATATTCTATTAAATCTAAAGTCTATATTAAAGGTTTGCTACATAAATTTTGGCAGTCTTAAAGTTGTACTAAACTGGTAATTTCTTTTTTACATACATTTTTTGCTTATGTCCATTATTTCCAAACTTTAAAAAATTGCAACAAAATAACGTAGTCTATGAAATACCATGTAAAGGTGACGATAATAACAGCTGTCAACTTGTTTACATTGGCACAACAAAGAGAAACTTATTAACAAGAGTCAGTGAGCACAAAGCTGATATTTATAAAAACAAAGAAAACACTGCATTATTACAACATATCGAGCCTTTAGTGCATTACCGTAGTAACTCAAAATTTGAATTTTTTGAGCTGGGTATGCAGAAATTATCTTTGGGGAAATATCTATCTAAAGAAAAAAAGATTATGATTCCACCTCTAACTGTTCAGATTCTACAGCTAAAAATGTCTTTATTGCCTCTTGGTATTTCCAACAATATTTATTTGCAATAATGAAATATTTCCTTTATGACAAGAAATTTACTAACAGAAAGCAATTTACGAAAAAAGTATAAACCAATATTATTTTTTGCTACGTTTTAGGCACAGAAACACAACTGCATAATTTGATTTCTTTTTAACTTGTTCGTATTATTTCATATTACAACTTTGTTAGGAAAAAAATAGTTAAAAGTTTATTTGCTATAATGATATATTTCAAATTAATTTTTAAGTTTGTCATAGGTTTTGTGACAATAACGATACATCATTGATAGGTTGATAAAAAGTACTTAAATATAAATAAATATTTCATATTTTTAATAATTTTTGGCATTTTTTTATTTAAAAACTTGTAAAAAAAAACTTTAGTAAACGAAAATACTATCAAAAAGATGGTTCAAAACTTCAAATGCATTTTTCTCAGCTCACGATTTTTTGAATTACTACGGTATTGCACCAAAGGCTCGATATGACAAACACAAAACACCAGGCTCATTTCGACAGTATTAAAATATTGGACAAAGTAAACAACATAAGAAAGAGATACATAACAAAAAGTTTGAGAATTCAACAAAAAATAAACAAAACAATGAACAAAAAAGAAGATACAGACAACCTGAGGGGAAGCTATAAAATTGCAATTGAGATATATTTTTTATTTTTTCGTTTTTTATCGACCATGCATTAATCTTATATATAAAAGAACAATTTTTTTTTGTTAGTGACACCGCTTATAACTCAAGAACGGCTGGACCGATTTTAATGAAACTTGAAAAAAAGAAATACCCGATATCTGGGAATGCGTTTTAGGCTAATTTGTTTTTGGAAATTATGACTGGGCGTGGCACATACCTCAATACCTATTATAGCTGAAATCTCCAAATTTGGTACAGCTAAATTATTTATTGGTGTGCAAAATTGAGTTGTGTATGGGCGAAAACAAATAAATAGGCGTGGCACCTCCCATACAACAAAAATAGTTTTCTGTATATATCCCAACAACTGTAATAGCTGAACTCTCCAAACTTCGTACGGATGTTTATAGTGCTAATTTACATAATTGAGCTACGTATGGGCGGAAGGAAATAAATAGGCGTGGCACCTCCCATACAACGAAAATAGTTTTTTGTATATATTTCAATAACTGTATGAGCTGAACTCTCCAAACTTCGTACGGATGTTTATAGTGCTAATATACATAATTGAGCTACGTATGGGCGGGAAAAAATAAATAGGCGTGGCACCTCCCATACAACAAAAATAGTTTTCTGTATATATCCCAACAACTGTAATAGCTGAAGTCTCCAAACTTCGTACGGATGTTTATAGTGCTAATATACATAATTGAGCTTTGTATGGGCAGCAAAAAATAAATAGGCGTGGCACCTCCCATACAACGAAAATAGTTTTTTGTATATAACTCAATAACTGTAATTGCTAAAGTCTCCAAACTTCGTACGGATGTTTATAGTGCTAATACTCATAATTAAGCTTTGTATGGGCCGGAAAAAGTATATAGGCGTGTCACCTCCCATACAACGAAAATAGTTTTTTGTATATATCTCAACAACTGTAATTGCTAAAGTTTTCAAACTTCGTACGGATGTTAATAATGCTAATACTCATAATTAAGCTTTGTATGGGCCGGAAAAAGTATATAGGCGTGGCACCTCCCATACAACAAAAATAGTTTTTTGTATATATTTCAATAACTGTATCAGCTGAACTCTCCAAACTTCGTACGGATGTTTATAGTGCTAATATACATAATTGATCTACGTATGATCGGGAAAAAATAAATAGGCGTAGCACCTCCCATACAACAAAAATAGTTTTTTGTATATATTTCAATAACTGTATCAGCTGAACTCTCCAAACTTCGTACGGATGTTTATAGTGCTAATATACATAATTGAGCTACGTATGGGCGGAAGGAAATAAATAGGCGTGGCACCTCCCATACAACGAAAATAGTTTTGTGTATATATCTTAATAACTGTAATAGATGAAGTCTCCAAACTTCGTACGAATGTTAATAGTGCTAATATGCATAATTGAGCTTTGTATGGGCGGGAAAAAATTAATGGGCGTGGCACCTCCCATACAACGAAAATAGTTTTTTGTATATATCTTAATAACTGTAATAGCTGAAGTCTCCAAATTTCGTACGAATGTTTATAGTGCTAATATGTATAAATGAGCTTTGTATGGGCGGGAATAAATAAGTGGGCGTGGCACCTCCCATACAACACAAATAGTTTTTTGTATATATCTCAATAACTGTAATAGCGTAAGTCTCCAAATTTCGTACGGATGTTTATAGAGCTAATATGCATAATTGAGCTTTGTATGGGCGGGAAAAAATAAGTAGGGGTGGCAACTCTCATACAACAAAAATAGTTTTTTGTATATATATATATGAATAACTGTAATAGCTAAAGCCTCCAAACGGATGTTTATAGTGCTAATATGTACAACTGTGCTCTGTATGGGCGGGAAAAAAGAAATGGGCGTCGCATCTCCCATACAACGAAAATAGTTTTTTATATATCTCAAGAAGTGTAACAGTTGAACTCTCGAAACTTTGTTAGGATATTTATAATGGTAATATGCAAATTTCAGCTGGGTATGGGCTAAAATCTCCAAATTTTGTGTAGGTGTTTAAAAAGTTGATGTTTACAATTAAGCTGAGTTTGGGCGTGAAGATAATAATAGGCGTACAGCCTCCTTTGCAAGAAAAAACTTTTACATATATATGCCAAACGTGTTTATATTTTTCTTGAACCAGTTGAACGCAATTTAAATTATTACTTTAAAAGTAACAGAAATAACCTAAAAATTACTGATGAAATGTTTATCCCTTTTTACCCCTTAGGATCAAAATTATCAAAATTGTATATTCATATTTTTTGAGTCCTGTCGAACACAATAAAATATAATTTGAGCCCCTTTTTATCTTTTTCGGTTCCGAAGGTACAAAATGGTATAAGCAAATTCAAAATATGTTTTTTATCCTGTCTCGCCTCTAATGGTCTAATATTTCAAAAAAAGTATGAAATGTATTCATAACTTTGAAACCTGTCGAGCGAAAATTTAATTATAATTCTATCTTTTTTTAGTTCAGAAGCTACAAAATTAACCAATACATATTTCAAGTCTTGCCCTAAGCATTTAGGCTATGCAATGATGAATCTGTCTGTCAGTTAGCAAGTCATTAACGCAATTTTTTTTATACATTGTTTTGTAATCACAACAAACATTTAAAAAAAATAAAAAAAAAAAATATTTACAAGTAGCGGATAGGGCTACAAAATAATGAAGCCATTATAAACTGAACTGTTTGTGAAATTTTTCTTGGTAAAAGCTTCCCATCATGAAAGATGCGATAGGCTACAGATTTCTACTCACGCTTTATCAGTAATTATTAAGGAAACAAACAAAACATGTTTATAACGTTATTGACACCCTATTAAGGATAGTATTTTGTGAATTATGTGTGTTTAGGTAAAAATTCGTTTGCTGATTATATATATTGTTAGGCAATACGTGTTCGGATATACTCGATGCTGGATATATTCAATAAAATGGCAAAAAACGAGGCTTGCCGCATGCACATATTCTTATTTGGTTAGCTGAATAAGTTCGACCAGACCAGATAGATGATATTATAAGTGCCGAGATTCCTGATCCCGAAACAGATCAAGAACTACATGATGTTGTAATTACAAATATGATTCATGGTCGACGGCAAGTGCTCCAAGCATTGTCCATGAAAATTGACGGCGAAAACTATCACTGGCAATGACGGTTATCTACTGTATCGGCGTTGATCGCCCAATGACAACGATCAAACTATTACAAAGAAAGTAAAAGGAAACGATTTTGTGATTGACAACAGTTGGACTGTGCCATATTCGCCACTTCTCTCCAAATCATTTAAGACACATTGCAATGTTGAATATTCTAATTCAGTAAAGTTGATCAAGTACATCTGCAAATATGTCACGAAAGGCAGCAATATGGCTGTTTTTAGCATCCAAACCTCCAATGGCAACGATGAAATTACACGTTATTAAGTTGGGCGAAATGTGAATTGCAATCAGGCGGTTTGGCGTACATTTAGCAGTGCATCTCGAGAGTGGCCAACGAGTATATTTCACTGCGACAAATGTTGTTCAACGTGCTGAAATACCTCCAGTGATAACATTGACAAATTTCTTTGCTGTTTGTCAAAGCGATTCGTTTGCACAAACTTTACTTTACTCGGAGATGCCATAGTATTACACTTGGAACGCTTCTTCAAAAAAATGTTAATGGGCATCCGGATGTGCGTTCAAGTGATGCTCTTGGTTGCATTTACACAGATCATCCAAAGAATGATGAATGCTTTTATTTGCGGTTGTTGCTGGTAAATTTTGTGGTCCAACATCATATGCACCATTTCGTACTGCTAATGGTATAGTCTGCCCAACATTTCGTGCTGCATGTCAAAAACTCAATTTGCTTGAAAACAATATTTTTTTCATATCCAATCCAGATACGAACATTATTTGCTATTATCATTTCGACATGCTTCCCGTCAAATCCAAGTGACCTGTGAAACAAATACAAGGACAATATGTCAGAAGACATTTTACATCAATATCGTGTCAGCTCGAGAAATCCAAATCATGAAGTCAATGCGAAGATGCATAACCAGGCCTTGTTCTTAATTGAAGACATATGTTACCTCATTTGCGGCAGTTTGTTAGTTAAGGTAGGACTGCTAGCACCATAACATGAAATGAATGAGCTACTAAATCGAAAATTGGAGCGTGAACGTGAATTCGATTGACATGAGTTGAACCAATTAGTTCAAACCAATGTTTTCCTCTTAAACTTTCAACAGAAGGAAGTCTATGATATAATATTGAAGGCAATTGATGATGTGAGTGGCGGTTTTTTTTCTTGGATGCTCCCGGTAGAACTGGGAAGGCATTCATCATGTCATTGATTTTAGCTACTGTTCGTGCGAGATCCAACATTGCTGTGCGGTAGCTTCATCCAGAATAGCGGCCATATTGTAAGAAGGATGCCGCACAGCTCACTCAGCGTTAAAATTGCCATTAAACCTTCAAAATATAGAGCAACCGACATGCAACATTGCGAAAAACTTCGCCATGCCAAAGTTTTAGTAGCATGTAAAATCATTATCTGGAACGAATGCACAATGCCACAAACGCGCAATAGAAGCTCTTAAAAGAACACATAAAGATCTGCGCAGTGACTCAAGATGTTTTGAAGGTGCAATGATTTTACTGTCTGGTGATTTCCGCCAAACACTGCCAGTCATTCCAAGATCGACGGCTGCAGATCGAATTAGTGCTTGCGTTAAATCCTCAAGTCTGTGGCGTTTTGCAAAGATACTGCAGTTGACAGAAAACATGAGAGTTACATTGCTCAACGATTTATCAGCTCAAGATTTCTCCAACCAATTGTTGATTATCGGTAATTGCCGTATTCCTGTCGATAAATCAAACGGATTGATTCCGTTTTCTCAAACTTTTTGTAATTTTGTATCGTCAAAATGAGAACTCATCCAAAAAGTATTCCCCAACACAATTGCTAATGGGAAAAATTATGACTGGTTGAGTGAACGGGCAATTTTAGCAGCTAAAATATAGATGTGGATGATTTAAACTATATAGTTCAGAATCAAATCGTTGGTAGTCTGCATTCTTCTAAATCTGTTGATTGTGTTACAAACGAAGATGAAGCCACCAACTATCCAACCGAAGTTTTAAGCTTCTTGGATGTGCCTGGCTTACCACCGCACAACTTACAACTGAAGGTTGGATCGGTAGTTATCGTTCTTTGAAATTTAAACCAACCAAAACTTTGCAATGGAACGCGTTTAGTAATAACAAAACTGATGGTCCATGTTATTCACGCAATTATACTTAGAGGAAAATTCAAAGGTGAAGAAGTTCTCATACCGAGAATTCCGATGATACCAACCGATATGCCTATTGAGTTTAAGTGAATTCAATTTTCTATTCGTCTTGCATTGGCAATGACGATTAACAAACCACAAGGACAATTCTTGGGTATCTGTGGTCTTAATTTAGAAAATTCATGTTTTTCCCATGGCCAACTATATGTTGCATGTTCACGTGTTGGCGAACCATCTGCTTTATTTGTACTTGCGCCTGATAACAAAATAAAAAATGTCGTATATCACAAGGTACTGCACTGAAGGGAATAAACCTAAACATAACCCATGAACGAAAATGCATAGCTTCCTTAACAGCTTTTACCTGAAACGCCTTATTTTTGTAATCTTTTTGAATTTTTGTTTTCTTTATAAATATATTCAAATGAACTATTTGACTAAATAAACTCTGTGATCTTTTTAAAAAATCCATATATTCAATAATTGATAGGTGGTACGAAGTTCACCGGGTCAGCTAGTATAATATAGAATAACTTCATTGTAAGTAATTAACTAGTTTTATATAAAAAAGAATATGTTTCTGTGTTAATTTACATATAATTTTTGTTTATCCTCATATCCTTTTTAAATAAAGAGAAAAATCCCTTGAAATAGTGAACTATAATTCACGAAACGTCGGGAAAAATATGTAAAAAGAAACTTGAAATTTGTTTACATAAAATGCGGTAGGCCAATAGCTGAAGTAAAAAAGAATAAATAAAGTTTAAAAAACTTAATTCACTTCAGAACTGTCAAAATTTTACCTACATGCACACTGTGTTATCCTTTTACACACAGCCTTTGTGCACGAAAGTATAATTTTTTAATACAAATTTATTTAAAAATGCTTATTGCACTTGTACAACAATAGTGTTGTAACTCCAAATACCTACTAAAAGTTTTTATAAGAGGTTTCCTGTGGAGAAAGATTTTTAGGTTTCCATTTTTTTAACTTGTGCAGATTCACATAAAGATAAAACACTCAGGAATACAGCCTTACTTAAGGAAGCATTTTTAGCTCAAATACGCACATAAATGAGAAACAATTGTTAGGTAATGTAGAACTGTTGCATAAAGTTACATTATTTCGAATGTAAAGTGATATATACATAAATTTTTGTTAACAAGCAAATATCTTTATTTATTTTTTGAAATATTATTTTCCATGTTAGGTTATCTAAAAAATTTAGTTGTGCAGAGAAAGAAAAAGCGATTTTTACAATCAAGAATTTTATCCCTGAATTTATCCAAACTCGTACTGAAAATTTTTAAGTAAGATTCGTATTTAGGTTTTCTAAAAATCAAGTTTATTCGATTAAAATTAAAAACATTATATACATATGGGGGATTTCATGTCAAGTGACCCTACTTTTAAAACCGATGTCTTTCGATTGGAAAGAAATTTGGACCAAAGTAAGTTCTTGTAGAGAGTAGTTTTGACACAATTTTTTAACACGATCGGTCAGGAACTCTCTGAGCTAGAGGGGTTCAAAATTTGACGTTTTCGGCAAATAGGTGTTTTTTCTCATACATGTAGTTTATTATCTTTTGCTTTTAACAAAATTCGTCCCAAATACTTTCGATAGCTTTTTTTTCAATCTTCCAGAAAAAAATATTTTTAAAATTAAAAAAATTTTTTTTTTTATTTTTTTTTTATAAAATAATTAGAAAAAAATTTTTTTTTTCCAAATGTGCCCATTTTTTTTTTTTTTTTTGCTCAAAAGAAAGCTTAGATCTTTTCCTTGAAGAACTTGGAGGTCGCTTAGTGGGATGCGAGTGGGATATCTATAAAAAATAATGTTTTGTAACTCAAGGTAGAGGTTTTCCAATTTTCGCGTATATTCTATTTTGATTTTTTTGCTATTTATGTAAAATTTTCTCTTAAGCAAAAAAAAAAAATATTTTATGCTAAGAAACATAATAATTTAACCTTTCCGGCGGTATGCATTGAAAATAAAGTCTCATACACTCGACACTGCATTACCAACAAAATGGTAGGCCTCTGGAATAAAATCACTTTTATATGGTAATGTCTGAACATATTTTGTTAATATTTTCAATGCATACCGTCGGAAAGGTTAAATTATTTTGTTTCTTAGCATAAAATATTTTTTTTTTTTTTTGCTTAAGAGAAAATTTTACATAAATAGCAAAAAAATCAAAATAGAATATACGCGAAAATTGGAAAACCTCTACCTTGAGTTACAAAACATTATTTTTTATAGATATCCCACTCGCATCCCACTAAGCGACCTTCAAGTTCTTCAAGGAAAAGATCTAAGCTTTCTTTTCAGCAAAAAAAAAAAAAAAAAATGGGCACATTTTGAAAAAAAAAATTTTTTCTAATTTTTTTATAAAAAAAAAAATAAAAAAAAATTTTTTTTAATTTTAAAAATATTTTTTTCTGGAAGATTGAAAAAAAAGCTATCGAAAGTATTTGGGACAAATTTTGTTAAAAGCAAAAGGTAATAAACTACATGTATGAGAAAAAACACCTATTTGCCGAAAACGTCAAATTTTGAACCCCTCTAGCTCAGAGAGTTCTTGACCGATTGTGTTAAAAAATTGTGTCTAAGCTACTCTCTGCAAGAACTTACTTTGGTCCAAATTTCTTTCCAATCGAAAAAAAAGTTGGGTCACTTGACATGAAATCCCCCATATGTATTAAATAACCATTAAAAATATTAAACTCTTCTTCTTTAATAAATAAAGGGCTAATTTTTTGGATTAATCCCGTTTACGCTTAAATCAAAAGATTTTTTGAAAAGTGTTGTTCTATCATCGATTGTAAAAAAAATTGTTAAAAAAAACGCGCTTAGGAGCAAAAATGCGCCTTTTGGGTTGTTAAAAAGTGCAAAATCTAGCGCGAAACGCGCTAAATTGGCATCGCTGTGTACAAGGTATATTTTTTTTGCAATACTTATTGTTCTATTTGTGCACGTGTATATTGCGAATACGACTCTGCCTCAATTTGCAGTCTCCAATTGCAGTATTTTTTGTATCAGCTAATTTTTTTTCATACCTATTATTTATATTAAAATATATTCATTCGTCAAGTTGAATTCTTACAGGTAATGGGCCCAGACTAAGCTGATTTAATATCATATCATGATTGTTAGTTGTTGCTCCTAATCTCGTAGTGCACGGTCTTGTCTACAAGTGTTAATTAGAGTGAATATTAGTGTTACTGCCTAAACTGCCTTTGTTAAATAGATATAATATTTTCCAGGCGGCAAAAGTGGCAAGATATGTTAATAATTTGTGGGGGAAAATCGAAGAGCTTTCATATAACTGAGTATAAGGAAGCTTGCTCCGTATCCAGACTAAAAAAGTCCATTAAATGAAAATATTTTTAACTGTTAATTAAAACAAATATATTGTTTGTTAATTGTAGAAATTTCAACGCCTCTTCTCTGTAATATAGTATAATGTTAATAATAAATTTTTACAAAACTATTTATTGGTGTTAATAATCTGTTAGTATCGGGAGCTTGGGTTGCTTCGCCCAAAAAACTATTTTTTTCATATTTTTGTTATTATACCTTCTTTTCAGACGGGGCTGTCCACTTTGCTGCAAGATGCTTCGAGCGAGCGGATTTGTTTCCAGCTTATTTAAATACTTGTCCACATAATTAAAAATTTCGCATTTAACTAGTGGAACTTGCAGATCTTTGTGGATGTTGCTGTTTTTAACATACCAAGGAGCACCAGTTATCATTCTTAGGATTTTATTTTGACGACGTTGTATTTTTTCTTTGTTGGAGGCGGAAGCAATGCCCCATAATTGTATACCGTAGCACCAAATCGGTTTTAAAATCGAGTTGTAGAGTAGAAGTTTACAATCCAGACGTAGCACAGAGTTTCTACCCATTAGCCAGTGGATTTGAGCAGTCTTAAGTTTCATTTGAGTCAGCTTCGAATCTATATGAGGCTTCCATGTGAGGCGGCGATCCAGGTGAATGCCAAGATATTTCGTCTCAATTCGTTGAGGCACCGTATGGTTGTTAATAAGAATTGGGGGGCACGTTTCCTTGCCCATAACTTTGCCCATTTTTCAAATTGGGATACGTGATGTTGAAGTTGTTTTGTGGCCTCTTTAGGGTCTTTATGAATACTGACAAAGGCGGCATCATCAGCAAAAGTGGATGTATGAGTAAGATTGTTTGTGGGCATATCTGCTGTGTAAAGCAAGTACGGAATTGGACCTAGTATACTCCCTTGAGGTACACCAGCCCCTATTGGTTGAGAAGAACCTTTTTGGTTTTTTGTCTTTAATCATAAATTGTCGGCTGGTTATGTATTTTTCTAAAAGGTTAAAAATATTAGATGGAAGGTTGAGCTTTAATTTGTTTAACAGGACTTCATGCCATACTTTGTCGAACGCTTGAGAGACATCTATGAAGAGCGTGGAGCAGTATTTCTTTTCCTCAAAGGCTTTTTTTATAACCTGTACCAATCTGTGGATTTGTTCGATGGTACTATGTTGATTTCTAAATCCAAATTGGTGATCTGGAATGCAGTTTTTTTCATTCAGGATCGGAGTCAGCTTGTTTTTAAGCAATTTCTCAAACATATTGGACATAGTTGGTAACAGACTTATAGGCCTGTAAGACTCCACCTTCGAAGGATCTTTCCCCGGCTTAGGAATCATCTTTACCAAGGCAACTTTCCATACTGACGGGAAATGTTCGAGCCGTAATATGGCGTTAAAAATAAAAAGAATTATTCTTTTTGCTGTGCAAGGCAGCTCTAAAAGCATTTTGTTGCTGACTTCATCAAAGCCAGGAGCTTTTTTAACATTTAAATTATTGATAGCCTCTACGACATCTGACAACTGAAAACGTATTTCCATAGGACATCTAGCAACAACAGGCGGTAATTTACTCATGTCAGTGCATGTATTTAGAGTGAAGACATTTGTTAAATGACTTGCGAGCAGATCACATTTTTCTTCATCACTTCTTGCCCAAGATCCTCTCAGATTACGTAGTGGTGGTTTCGCGATAGCGGGTCTTTTAAGAAATTTCGCTGATCGCCATAGTGAATAATTCGTCTGAGGAGTCGAGTCTAGACCTTCGAGGTGTTCCTTAAGTGATGCCAATCGGTGAACATCTAGCAAATTTTTCAATTGGTTTGTACATTCCTTCAACTTGGCTTTATGTTGGGGTGATCTGTGCTTTTGCCATTCTCTTCGGGCTCTTCTTTTTTCAGATAAAAGCTGTTGCACGTCGGCTGAAAAAATTTTGTTGTATTTTGTCTGACGATAGGCTGCTCAGACAATCATCGATGCCTTCGGGTGTTTTTTGCGGTTGGTTTTCCGAGCAGAGGGTGCTGACAAATTTTTTGGATTTTAACCAATTAACCCTTTTAAATGAAGAAATATCACTAGTTGGTATATGATGAGGACTAAAAATAGTGATTATAGTGGGTCTGAAGATAAATCCAACGAGGGTTGAGCTTCGGTAAGTTCCGGGGATATACCTTTTGTTACGCCAAAACCGACAACGTCTGGAATTTTATTGTGATCAGTTGGCCAATATGTCGGTTATCCAGATGAAAAAACGTCCCATTTCAGATACGGAATGAAACAAAACACGACCCCTGGGACTTATGAGGCGAGAGCCCCAGTACGTATGCTTAGCGTTATAGTCTCCAGCAGCTATGAAGCGGGGACCTAAAGATTTGTAAAAACTGTTGAACTGATCCTCTGTTAAGGAGAACCTAAGCCATGGAAAAATTAATTAACGCAAACGTTTGTTGCTTGTATATAACATTCGGAGAGACCACCCATCCATTGATGTTTGATTCTCGATTTTATTATTATAGCCGAGCCACCACATGGTCTATCTCTGGGATCCTTCGAATCGTAAAAAGAATAGCCTCTAATTTTGAAATTACTTCTAGATGTCATATGCATCTCAGAAATCAACATGACATCAATTTTTTGGTTTATTAAAAAATATTCGAGATCGTTTTTGTGTTGGCGGATGCCGTTAGCGTTCCAGAAACAAACCCTGAGGCAGTTCATGGTCTTTTAAGAATGGCCTGCAGACGAGCAAACAGCATTATTTGCATTTCTTGCATCACGCCAGCCATTTGCGCCATGAACTTCGTAAATTGTTTAACCATATTGTCAATTACAGCTTCGAGGCGGCTAAAACTGGACCCGGTTGGTTCATTTGTTGGCATCTCTTGTTGTGTTGTAGGCTGGGTAGGCTTACGTGCATTGGGCTGGTTAGACTTTAATGCGTTGGCATAGGAAACTTGACTTGTAGTTGGTTGTGCTAATGGAGGCATGTTTGTAGTTGGTATATTTAAAGGCTGGGGAGGGGCAGGAAACACTTTCGGCTTAGATAAACGTTTAACTGAATCAAAAACCGGACAACCTCTATAGTTGGCCGTGTGGTTTCCTCCACAATTGCTGCATTTCTTTACCCGAGTATCATCTCTTGGCTTTTCGTACTTGGTCGTAGCATGCAGGTCACCACACACAACACAAACAGAAGGCAACTTGCAATAAGCCTTGGTGTGACCATATTCCTGGCAGTTTAAGCAAAATATATTTTTGGTCATAAAAAGAGTGAGCCTCATTCTTTTTTAAATTTACATCACCAGGCTCAAGCTCCACTCGGAATATTGGTTGGGGATACCTTTCTCTGTCTCTAATGTTTGATACAAACTTGACTTTAAAGACTTTGCTGCACAAACTGGCCTTAATCTCCTCTGGGTCAACATTTGAATCAATACCTTTGATAACAACCTGGAGACCTTTTGCGTGCTTAAGTTGGTAGGTGTAAAAGCTTTTCTTATGTTTTTCAAGTTCGGAAACCGTAGTGCGGTAAGCGTTTTCGTGATTCACTTGAATTTTAGTTTCATAAATGCTACCACGCTTTATGTTCGAAACATAAAAGTTGTTTTCGCCTATTAATTCAACCAAAAATTTTTTGAGGTCATTTGAGTTTTTCTCTCTCAAATATATTGGGGGAGGCTTAAATGACTTCCTTTCGGGTAATAGGGCATCATTTTCCTCCTGCAAAATGGCAAAACGGTTTTGCGATGAGGTCGGCTTTTCCTCATCTTTCAAAATTTTTGCTGGGTTGGTAACCTCTGCCGATTTGGGGCTTCTTCCCCTCTTAAGAACTGTTATATAACGGTCCATTCCTACCTGGACCTTTGTAGCTTGTGAAGAAAATGGACTGTGACCGTCTTAGCAACTGTAGGTTCAATTTCTATATTCAATAAGGAAGACCGCGATGAGGATTTTATTTATAATTTTTAAAAAGAGATTGGGCTTAATTTGTCCCTGGTTCAGAACACTTATTTAAATTTGGTGCACTTGCACTTAAATTGCTTGTATTTATTTTTGGTTTCTCACTCAAATAGTTTTTATTGTATTCAGGGTCTCTAATGTTTTCATTGCTCACGCTTGTAGAGATTAACACAATATAAACATTTGTGCTATTAGACCCTCGCACGACGATTACTGTAACTCATTTACCGTTTGCTTTTTTTTTATTAAGTTTGCTTTGGTTTTTTTTCACTTATGTATACAATATGTATGTATACAAAAAAAATTGTTTGCCACCTATTACAAATATTCGCTCTTAAGCTACCTTCACACTATTCTACAAGTGTTTAGATTTTCATTGGATTTTGAGAGAGCCAAATAAAATGATTTTTGGTTTGACTGTCAAAAAATCAAATAAGAAATAATGCGCATTACATTTTGTCTTTACACTATCACATTTGAAATAAAATTAAAATCTGTGTAGTACTTAAACATTTGTTTTTGTGTTTAAAAAAAAAACTTTAACTTTTTTATTTGAATTTAACAAAAGGGTGAAAAAATACTGCTAGGCAATAAAAAGTGACGTTCAGACTTGCAGTTAGTTCATCAGACATGTTTTTTTAACTAATTTCTGCAATAAATTCTTAATTTCACTTTTAATATTTACTATTTGTAAAAATTTTTGCTGGCGCTAAATCATTAAACAGCTGTTCATCAGGGATGGAACTTTTAGTAACATATTAAACTTTTGCACATTCTTCGGGTGATTATTGGTTTGCGCATAAACATAGAAAAATGCATTGGATATGAAGCAAACCAATAATTCTTCGACGTTTTGTTTTTGTTTTTTTTTATTTGTACTTACAGTTTTATAATTTATTTTAAATAAGGAGGTTGAAACTTAGGCCCATAATAATTATAAATTTTCAGATGTAAAAAAGTTTTCGAGCGTCGCTTTTATACAAAATCTGTTTTAAAACTTATTTTATATATATATTTGTACATATGTGTGTATGCCTTTAAGTTTTTATGTGATTTTTTTATAATATTACTGGTTTTTAAAAGCGAGCTATGAAATCTAGTGGAAAAATTTATAATAGTTATCGTAAGTTTACTAAGACCATATTTGTCAGCCATTACATACATCTTTGTAAATAAACCTACCATAAGTATTTTCGCATAGTTTTCATATATCAAAAATTACCATAAGGTTAGAATTTATTAAAAATTGAAAAAAGGCATTTTAATTTATTAAAAGTTGTGTTTTAGGTACATAACAAAATAGTCCAAACTCACACAAATTAATCCAAACCTACCCAAAAGCGTTTCAGGTAACAAATTTTCCACAGCAAAGAGAACGTTTGAGATAGATTTCCTTTTCTGTACAAGGGTTTCAACAAAATTTTTATTGTAGGTACATTTTTTATAAAAATATGTAGATTTCTTTAATATAAAATGCGATTTAGAGCATTTAGATACATTTTATATATGATGTACTAGCTGACCCGGTGAACTTCGTACCACCTAATAATTATTGAAAATATGGATTTTTTAAAAAGATCACAAAGTTTATTTAGTCAAATAGTTCATTTAAATATATTTATAAAGAAAACAAAAATTCAAAAAGATTACAAAAATAAGGCGTTTCAGGTAAAAGCTGTTAAGGAAGCTATGCATTTTCGTTCATGGGTTATGTTTAGGTTTATTCCCTTCAGTGCAGTACCTTGTGATATACGACATTTTTCATTTTGTTATCAGGCGCAATTACAAATAAAGCAGATGGTTCGCCAACACGTGAACATGCAACATATAGTTGGCCATGGGAAAAACATGAATTTTCTAAATTAAGACCACAGATAATCAAGAATTGTCCTTGTGGTTTGTTAATCGTCATTGCCAATGCAAGACGAATAGAAAATTGAATTCACTTAAACTCAATAGGCATATCGGTTGGTATCATCGGAATTCTCGGTATGGGAACTTCTTCACCTTTGAATTTTCCTCTAATTATAATTGCGTGAATAACATGGACCATCAATTTTGTTATTACTAAACGCGTTCCATTGCAAAGTTTTGGTTGGTTTAAATTTCAAAGCACGATAACTACCGATCCAACCTTCAGTTGTAAGTTGTGCGGTGGTAAGCCAGGCACATCCAAGAAGTTTAAAACTTCGGTTGGATAGTTGGTGGCTTCATCTTCGTTTGTAACACAATCAACAGATTTAGAAGAATGCAGACTACCAACGATTTGATTCTGAACTATATAGTTTAAATCATCCACATCTATATTTTTAGCTGCTAAAATTGCCCGTTCACTCAACCAGTCATAATTTTTCCCATTAGCAATTATGTTGGGAATTACTTTCTGGATGAGTTCTCATTTTGACGATACAAAAAGTTTGAGGAAACGGAATCAATCCGTTTGATTTATCGACAGGAATACGGCAATTATCGATAATCAACAATTGGTTGGAGAAATCTTGGGCTGATAAATCGTTGAGCAATGTAACTCTCATGTTTTCTGTCAACTGCAGTATCTTTGCAAAACGCCACAGACTTGAGGATTTTACGCAAGCCCTAATTCGATCTGCAGCCGTCGATCTTGGAATGACTGGCAGTGTTTGGCGGAAATCACCAGACAGTAAAATCATTGCACCTTCAAAACATCTTGAGTCACTGCGCAGATCTTTATGTGTTCTTTTAAGAGCTTCTATTGCGCGTTTGTGGCATTGTGCATTCGTTCCAGATAATGATTTTACATGCTACTAAAACTTTGGCATGGCGAAGTTTTTCGCAATGTTGCATGTCGGTTGCTCTATATTTTGAAGGTTTAATGGCAATTTTAACGCTGAGTGAGCTGTGCGGCATCCTTCTTACAATATGGCCGCTATTCTGGATGAAGCTACCGCACAGCAATGTTGGATCTCGCACGAGCAGTGGCTAAAATTAATGACATGATGAATGCCTTCCCAGTTCTACCGGGAGCATCCAAGAAAAAAAACCGCCACTCACATCATCAATTGCCTTCAATATTATATCATAGACTTCCTTCTGTTGAAAGTTTAAGAGGGAAACATTGGTTTGAACTAATTGGTTCAACTCATGTCAATCGAATTCACGTTCACGCTCCAATTTTCGATTTAGTAGCTCATTCATTTCATGTTATGGTGCTAGCAGTCCTACCCTGACTAACAAACTGCCGCAAATGAGGTAACATATGTCTTCAATTAAGAGCAAGGCCTGGTTATGCATCTTTGCATTGACTTCATGATTTGGATTTCTCGAGCTGACACGATATTGATGTAAAATGTCTTCTGACATATTGTCCTTGTATTTGTTCCACAGGTCACTTGGATTTGACGAGAAGCATGTCGAAATGATAATAGCAAATAATATTCGTATCTGGCTTGGATATGAAAAAAATATTGCCTCAGCGATTGTCGTATCCCAATGAGTATAGTTTTCAAGCAAATTGAGTTTTTGATATGCAGCAAGAAATGTTGGGCAGACTATACCATTAGCAGTACGAAATGGTGCATATGATGTTGGACCACAAAATTCACCAGCAACAACCGCAAATAAAAGCATTCATCATTCTTCGTATGATCTGTGTAAATGCAACCAAGAGCATCACTTGAACGCACATCCGGATGCCCATTAACATTTTTTTTGAAGAAGCGTTCCAAGTGTAATACTATGGCATCTCCGAGTAAAGTAAAGTTTGTGCAAACGAATCGCTTTGACAAACAGCAAAGAAACTTCTCAATGTTATCACTGGAGGTATTTCAGCACGTTGAACAACATTTGTCGCAGTGAAATATACTCGTTGGCCATTCTCGAGATGCACTGCTAAATGTACGCCAAACCGCCTGATTGCAATTCACATTTCGCCCAACTTAATAACGCGTAATTTCATCGTTGCCATTGGAGGTTTGGATGCTAAAAACAGCCATATCGCTGCCTTTCGTGACATATTTGCAGATGTACTTGATCAACTTTACTGAATTAGAATATGGCGAATATGGCACAGTCCAACTGTTGTCAATCATAAAATCGTTTCCTTTTAATTTCTTTGTAATAGTTTGATCGTTGTCATTGGCCGATCAACGCCAAAACAGTAGATAACCGTCATTGCCAGTGATAGTTTTCGCCGTCAATTTGCATGGATAATGCTTGGAGCACTTGCCGTCGACCATGAATCATATTTGTAATTACAACATCATGTAGTTCTTGATCTGTTTCGGGATCAGGGATCTCGGCTACTTGTAAATTTTTTTTTTTTATTTTTTTTAAATGTTTGTTGTGATTACAAAACAACGTATAAAAAAAATTGCGTTCATGACTTGCTGACAGACAGATTCTTAATTGCATAGCCTAAATGCTTAGGGCAAGACTTGAAATATGTATTGGTTAATTTTGTAGCTTCTGAACTAAAAAAAGATAGAATTATAATTAAATTTTCGCTCGACAGGTTTCAAATTTATGAATACATTTTCGTCCTTTTTTGAAATATTAGACCATTAGAGGCGAGACAGGTTAAAAAACATATTTTGAAACTGCTTATACCATTTTGTACCTTCGGAACCGAAAAAGATAAAAAGGGGCTCAAATTATATTTTATTGTGTTCGACAGGTCTCAAAAAATATGATAATTTTGATCCTAAGGGGTAAAAAGGGATAAACATTTCATTGGTAATTTTAAGGTTATTTCTGTTACTTTTAAAGTAATAATTTAAATTGCGTTCAACTGGTTTAAGAAAAATATGAACACGTTTTTTGAAGTTTTTTTACAGTTATATAAGAAAGTATTTTTGTTGTATGGGAGGTGCCATGCCCATTATTTTCTTTTTTTCTAAGTATACTCACCTCAATTATATATATTAGCAAACATAAACATCCATAGACAATTTTGAGACTCTAGCTTTAAGAATTATTGAAGTACATGTAGAAACAAATCTAATTGTATAGGAGGTGCCACACCTAAAATTTTGGAGACCTTAGCTATCACAGTTAATGAGATAACATATAAATATTTTCATGCTATTAGAGGTTCCACACTCATAATTCACTTCCTGCCTATACTCGTCTTAGTTATGCATATTAACATAACAAATACCCATATTAAATTTGGAGATTCCAGCTGTTACATTTATTGGCATATATATGTAAAAGATTTTTTCTTGCAAAGGAGGTTGTACGCCTATTATTATCTTCACGCCCAAACTCAGTTTAATTGTAAACATCAACTTTGTAAACACCTACACAAAATTTGGAGATTTTAACCCATACCCAGCTGAAGTGTGCATATTACCATTATAAATATCCTAACAAAGTTTCGAGAGTTCAACTGTTACAATTCTTGAGATATTTAAAAAACTATTTTCGTTGTATGGGAGATGCGACGCCCATTTCTTTTTTCTCGCCCATACAGAGCACAGTTGTACATATTAGCACTATAAACATCCGTACAAATTTTGGAGGCTTTAGCTATTACAGTTATTCATATATATATATACAAAAAACTATTTTTGTTGTATGAGAGTTGCCACCCCTACTTATTTTTTCCCGCCCAAACAAAGCTCAATTAAACATATTAGCTCTATAAACATCCCTACGAAGTTTGGAGACTTAAGCTATTACAGTTATTGAGATATATACAAAAAACTATTTTTGTTGTATGGTAGGTGCCTCGCCCATTTATTTTTTCCCGCCCATACAAAGCTCAATTATTCATATTAGCACTATAAACATTCGTACGAAGTTTGGAGACTTCAGCTATTACAGTTATTGAGATATATACAAAAAACTTTTTTCGTGGTATTTATTTCTTCCCGCCCATACAAAGCTCAATTATGCATATTAGCACTATAAACATCCGAACGAAGTTTTGAGACTTCAGCTATTACAGTTGTTGGGATATATACAAAAAACTATTTTTTTTTTGTATGGGAGGTGCCACGCCCATTTATTTCTTCCCGCCCATACGTAGTTCAATTATGTATATTAGCACTATAAACATCCGTACGAAGTTTGGAGACTTCAGCTGCTACAGTTATTAAAATATATACAAAAAACTATTTTTGTTGTATGGGAGGTGCCACGCCTATTTATTTTTTCCCGCCCATACGTAGCTCAATTATGTATATTAGCACTATAAACATCCGTACGAAGTTTGGAGACTTCAGCGGATACAGTTATTGAAATATATACAAAAAACTATTTTTGTTGTATGGGAGGTGCCATGCCTTTATACTTTTTCCGGCCCATACAAAGCTTAATTATGAGTGTTAGCACTATAAACAACCGTACGAAGTTTGGAGACTTCAGCTATTACCGTTATTGAGATATATACAAAAAACTATTTTCGTTGTGTGGGAGGTGCCACGCCTATTTATTTTTTCCTGCCCATACAAAGCTTAATTATGTATATTAGCACTATAAACATCCGTACGAAGTTTGGAGACTTCAGCTGATACAGTTATTGAAATATATACAAAAAACTATTTTGGTTGTATGGGAGGTGCCACGCCCATTTATTTGTTTTTGCCCATACACAACTCAATTATGCACACCAATAAATAATTTAGCTGTACCAAATTTGGAGACTTCAGCTATAATACGTATTGAGGTATGTGAAAAAAACTGTTCAATTTGTATGGGAGGTGCCACGCTAAGTCATAATTTCCAAAAACAAATTAGCCACGCCTATTTATTTTTTCCCGCCCATACAAAGCTCAACTAGGCATTATAGCACCATAAACATCCGTACGAAGTTTGGAGACTTCAGCTATTACAGTTATTAAGATATATACAAAAAACTATTTTCGTTGTATGGGAGGTGCCACGCCTATTTATTTCCTTCCGCCCATACAAAGCTCAATTATGCATATTAGCACTATAAACATCCGTACGAAGTTTTGAGAATTCAGCTATTACAGTTTTTGGGATATATACAAAAAACTATTTTTTTTGTATGGGAGGTGCCACGCCCATTTATTTCTTCCCGCCCATACGTAGTTCAATTATGTATATTAGCACTATAAACATCCGTACGAAGTTTGGAGACTTCAGCTGCTACAGTTATTAAAATATATACAAAAAACTATTTTTGTTGTATGGGAGGTGCCTCGCCTATTTATTTTTTTCCGCCCATACGTAGCTCAATTATGTATATTAGCACTATAAACATCCGTACGAAGTTTGGAGACTTCAGCTGATACAGTTATTGAAATATATACAAAAAACTATTTTTGTTGTATGGGAGGTGCCACGCCTTTATACTTTTTCCGGCCCATACAAAGCTTAATTATGAGTATTAGCACTATAAACATCCGTACGAAGTTTGGAGACTTCAGCTATTACCGTTATTGAGATATATACAAAAAACTATTTTCGTTGTATGGGAGGTGCCACGCCTATTTTTTTTTTCCTGCGCATACAAAGCTTAATTATGTATATTAGCACTATAAACATCCGTACGAAGTTTGGAGACTTCAGCTGATACAGTTATTGAAATATATACAAAAAACTATTTTGGTTGTATGGGAGGTGCCACGCCCATTTATTTGTTTTTGCCCATACACAACTCAATTATGCACACCAATAAATAATTTAGCTGTACCAAATTTGGAGACTTCAGCTATAATAGGTATTGAGGTATGTGAAAAAAACTGTTCAATTTGTATGGGAGGTGCCACGCTAAGTCATAATTTCCAAAAGCAAATTAGCCTAAAACGCATTCCCAGATATCGGGTATGTCTTTTTTTCAAGTTTCATTAAAATCGGTCCAGCCGTTCTTGAGTTATAAGCGGTGTCACTAACAAAAAAAAAATTGTTCTTTTATATATAAGATATGCAAAATTACCCTCTAAGTTAAAAACTAAAAACTAATTATTTTTGATTAATTTTGAAATGCCATGAATTCATTATTGAAATACAAAATGAACCTCAAAGTTAATAAATAATAAAAAACAAGTAAGAGCGCTATATTCGGCTGGACCGAATCTTATATACCCTTCACATCGGCCTTTTAATATACCCAGCCGAGTTATTTTGTACTGCTAATTTTTTAGGCTAATTTGTTTCTGGAAATTATGACTGGGCGTGGCACCTCCCATACAAATTGAACAGTTTTTTTCACATACCTCAATACCTATTATAGCTGAAGTCTCCAAATTTGGTACAGCTAAATTATTTATTGGTGTGCATAATTGAGTTGTGTATGGGCGAAAACAAATAAATGGGCGTGGCACCTCCCATACAACAAAAATAGTTTTTTGTATATATTTCAATAACTGTATCAGCTGAAGTCTCCAAACTTCGTACGGATGTTAATAGTGCTAATATACATAATTGAGCTTTGTATTAGTAGGAAAAAATAAATAGGCGTGGCACCTCCCATACAACGAAAATAGTTTTTTGTATATATCTCAATAACTGTAATAGCTGAAGTCTCCAAACTTTGTGCGAATGTTTATAGTGCTAATATTCAGAATTGAGCTATGTATGGGCGGGAAGAAATAAATGGGCGTGGCACCTTCCATACAACGAAAATAGTTTTTTGTATATATCTTAATGACTGTAATAGCTGAAGTCTCCAAACTTCGTACGGATGTTTATGGTGCTAATATGCCTAACTGAGCTTTGTATGGGCGGGAAGAAATAAATAGGCGTGGCGCCTACCATACAACGAAAATAGTTTTTTGTATATATCTCAATAACTGTAATAGCTGAAGTCTCTTAACTTCGTACGGATGTTTATAGTGCTAATATGCATAATTGAGCTTTGTATGGGCGGGAAGAAATAAATAGGCGTGGCACCTTCCTTACCACGAAAATAGTTTTTTGTATGTATCTCAATAACTGTAATAGCTGAAGTCTCCGAACTTCGTACGAATGTTTATAGTGCTAATATGCATAATTGAGCTTTGTATGCGCGGGAAAAAATAAATGGGCCTGGCACCTCCCATACAACAAAAATAGTTTTTTGTATATATCTCAATAACTGTAATAGCTTAAGTCTCCAAACTTCGTACGGATGTTTATAGAGCTAATATGCATAATTGAGCTTTGTATGGGCGGGAAAAAATAAGTAGTGGTGGCAACTCTCATACAACAAAAATAGTTTTTTGTATATATATATACTAGCTGACCCGGTGAACTTCGTACCACCTGACAATTATTGAATATATGGATTTTTTAAAAAGATCACAAAGTTTATTTAGTCAAATAGTTCATTTGAATATATTTATAAAGAAAACAAAAATTCAAAAAGATTACAAAAATAAGGCGTTTCAGTTAAAAGCTGTTAAGGAAGCTATGCATTTTCGTTCATGCGTTATGTTTAGGTTTATTCCCTTGAGTGCAGTACCTTGTGATATACGACATTTTTCATTTTGTTATCAGGCGCAAGTACAAATAAAGCAGATGGTTCGCCAACACGTGAACATGCAACATATAGTTGGCCATGGGAAAAACATGAATTTTCTAAATTAAGACCACAGATACTCAAGAATTGTCCTTGTGGTTTGTTAATCGTCATTGCCAATGCAAGACGAATAGAAAATTGAATTCACTTAAACTCAATAGGCATATCGGTTGGTATCATCGGAATTCTCGGTATGGGAACTTCTTCACCTTTGAATTTTCCTCTAAGTATAATTGCGTGAATAACATGGACCATCAGTTTTGTTATTACTAAACACGTTCCATTGCAAAGTTTTGGTTGGTTTAAATTTCAAAACACGATAACTACCGATCCAACCTTCAGTTGTAAGTTGTGCGGTGGTAAGCCAGGCACATCCAAGAAGTTTAAAACTTCGGTTGGATAGTTGGTGGCTTCATCTTCGTTTGTAACACAATCAACAGATTTAGAAGAATGCAGACTACCAATGATTTGATTCTGAACTATATAGTTTAAATCATCCACATCTATATTTTTAGCTGCTAAAATTGCCCGTTCACTCAACCAGTCATAATTTTTCCCATTAGCAATTATGTTGGGGAATACTTTCTGGATGAGTTCTCATTTTGACGATACAAAATTACAAAAAGTTTTAGGAAACGGAATCAATCCGTTTGATTTATCGACAGGAATACGGCAATTACCGATAATTAACAATTGGTTGGAGAAATCTTGAGCTGATAAATCGTTGAGCAATGTAACTCTCATGTTTTCTGTCAACTGCAGTATCTTTGCAAAACGCCACAGACTTGAGGATTTAACGCAAGCACTTATTCCATCTGCAGCCGTCGCTCTTGGAAAGACTGGCAGTGTTTTGCGGAAATCACCAGACAGTAAAATCATTGCACCTTCAAAACATCTTGAATCACTGCGAAGATCTTTATGTGTTCTTTTAAGAGCTTCTATTGCGCGTTTGTGGCATGTGCATTCGTTCCAGATAATGATTTTACATGCTACTAAAACTTTGGCATGGCGAAGTTTTTCGCAATGTTGCATGTCGGTTGCTCTATATTTTGAAGGTTTAATGGCAATTTTAACGCTGAGTGAGCTGTGCGGCATCCTTCTTACAATATGGCCGCTATTCTGGATGAAGCTACCGCACAGCAATGTTGGATCTCGCACGAACAGTGGCTAAAATCAATGACATGATGAATGCCTTCCCAGTTCTACCGGGAGCATCCAAGACAAAAACCCGCCACTCACATCATCAATTGCCTTCAATATTATATCATAAACTTCCTTCTGTTAAAAGTTTAAGAGGGAAACATTGGTTTGAACTAATTGGTTCAACTCATGTCAATCGAATTCACGTTCACGCTCCAATTTTCGATTTAGTAGCTCATTCATTTCATGTTATTGTGCTAGCAGTCCTACCCTGACTAACAAACTGCCGCAAATGAGGTAACATATGTCTTCAATTAAGAGCAAGGCCTGGTTATGCATCTTCGCATTGACTTCATGATTTGGATTTCTCGAGCTGACACGATATTGATGTAAAATGTCTTCTGACATATTGTCCTTGTATTTGTTCCACAGGTCACTTGGATTTGACGGGAAGCATGTCGAAATGATAATAGCAAATAATGTTCGTAACTGGCTTGGATATGAAAAAAATATTGCCTCAGTGATTGTCGTATCCCAATGAGTATAGTTTTCAAGCAAATTGAGTTTTTGACATGCAGCACGAAATGTTGGGCAGACTATACCATTAGCAGTACGAAATGGTGCATATGATGTTGGACCACAAAATTAACCAGCAACAACCGCAAATAAAAGCATTCATCATTCTTCGGATGATCTGTGTAAATGCAACCAAGAGCATCACTTGAACGCACATCCGGATGCCTATTAACATTTTTTTGAAGAAGCGTTCCAAGTGTAATACTATGGCATCTCCGAGTAAAATAAAGTTTGTGCAAACGAATCGCTTTGACAAACAGCAAAGAAACTTGTCAATGTTATCACTGGAGGTATTTCAGCACGTTGAAAAACATTTGTCGCAGTGAAAATACTCGTTGGCCATCCTCGAGATGCACTGCTAAATGTACGCCAAACCGCCTGATTGCAATTCACATTTCGCCCAACTTAATAACGCGTAATTTCATCGTTGCCATTGGAGGTTTGGATGCTAAAAACAGCCATATCGCTGCCTTTCGTGACATATTTGATCAACTTTACTGAATTAGAATATTCAACATTGCAATGTGTCTTAAATGATTTGGAGAGAAGTGGCGAATATGGCACAGTCCAACTGTTGTCAATCACAAAATCGTTTCCTTTTACTTTCTTTGTAATAGTTTGATCGTTGTCATTGGGCGATCAACGCCGATACAGTAGATAACCGTCATTGCCAGTGATAGTTTTCGCCGTCAATTTTCATGGATAATGCTTGGAGCACTTGCCGTCGACCATGAATCATACTTGTAATTACAACATCATGTAGTTCTTGATCTGTTTCGGGATCAGGGATCTCGGCACTTATAATACCATCTATCTGGTCTGGTCGAACTTTTTCGACTAACCAAATAAGAATGTGTGCATGCGGCAAGCCTCGTTTTTTGCCATTTTATTGAATACATCCAGCATCGAGTATATCCGAACACGTATTGCCTAACAATATATATAATCAGCAAACGAATTTTTACTTAAACACACATAATTCACAAAATATTATCCTTAATAGGGTTAATAACGTTATAAACATGTTTTGTTTGTTTCCTTAATAATTACTGATAAAGCGTGAGAAAAAATCTGTAGCCTATCGCATCTTTCATGATGGGAAGCTTTTACCAAGAAAAATTTCACAAACAGTTCATTTTATAATGGCTTCATTATTTTGTAGAACTATCCGCTACTTGTAAATATTTTTTTTTTTTTTTTTAAATGTTTGTTGTGATTACAAAACAATGTATAAAAAAAAAATTGCGTTAATGACTTGCTAACTGACAGACAGATTCATCATTGCTTATCATAAATGCTTAGGGCAAGACTTGAAATATGTATTGGTTAATTTTGTAGCTTCTGAACAAAAAAATGATAGAATTATAATTAAATTTTCGCTCGACAGGTTTCAAAGTTATGAATACATTTCATTAGTAATTTTTAGGTTATTTCTGTTACTTTTAAAGTAATAATTTAAATTGCGTTCAACTGGTTTAAGAAAAATATGAACACGTTTTTTGAAGTTTTTTTACAGTTATTGAAACTTATATAAGAAAGTATTTTTGTTGTATGGGAGGTGCCATGCCCATTATTTTCTTTTTTTCTAAGTATACTCACCTCAATTATATATATTAGCAAACATAAACATCCTTACTAAGTTTGAGACTCTAGCTTTAAGAATTATTGAAGTACATGTAGAAACAAATCTAAAATATATATAAATATTTTCATGCTATTAGAGGTTCCACACACATAATTTACTTCCTGCCTATACTTGTCTTAGTTATGCATATTAACATAATAAATACCTATATAAAATTTGGAGATTCCAGCTGTTACATTTATTGGCATATATATGTAAAAGATTTTTTCTTGCAAAGGAGGTTGTACGCCTATTATTATCTTCACGCCCAAACTCAGCTTAATTGTAAACATCAACTTTGGAGATTTTAACCCATACCCAGCTGAAATTTGCATATTACCATTATAAATGTCCTAACAAAGTTTCGAGAGTTCAACTGTTACAGTTCTTGAGATATATAAAAAACTATTTTCGTTGTATGGGAGATGCGACGCCCATTTCTTTTTTCCCGCCCATACAGAGCACAGTTGTACATATTAGCACTATTAACATCCGTACAAAGTTTGGAGGCTTTAGCTATTACAGTTATTCATATATATATATACAAAAAACTATTTTTGTTCTATGAGAGTTGCCACCCCTACTTATTTTTTCCCGCCCAAACAAAGCTCAATTAAACATATTAGCTCTATAAACATCCCTACGAAGTTTGGAGACTTAAGCTGTTACAGTTATTGAGATATATACAAAAATCTATTTTTGTTGTATGGGAGGTGCCTCGCCCATTTATTTTTTTCTCGCCCATACAAAGCTCAATTATTCATATTAGCACTATAAACATTCGTACGAAGTTTGGAGACTTCAGCTATTACAGTTATTGAGATATATACAAAAAACTTTTTTCGTGGTATTTATTTCTTCCCGCCTATACAAAGCTCAATTATGCATATTAGCACTATAAACATCCGTACGAAGTTTAGAGACTTCAGCTATTACAGTTATTGAGATATATACAAAAAACTATTTTCGTTGTATGGTAGGCGCCACGCCTATTTATTTCTTCCCGCCCATACAAAGCTCAATTAAGCATATTAGCACCATAAACATCCGTACGAAGTTTGGAGACTTCAGCTATTACAGTTATTAAGATATATACAAAAAACTATTTCCGTTGTATGGGAGGTGCCACGCCCATTTATTTCTTCTCGCCCATACAAAGCTCAATTATGAATGTTAGCACTATAAGCATTCGCACAAAGTTTGGAGACTTCAGCTATTAAAGTTATTGAGATATATACAAAATACTATTTTCGTTGTATGGGAGGTGCCACGCCTATTTATTTCTTCCCGCCCATACAAAGCTCAATTAGGCATGTTAGCACCATAAACATCCGTACGAAGTTTGGAGACTTCAGCTATTACAGTAATTGAGATATATACAAAAAATATTTTCGTTGTATGGGAGATGCCACGCCCATTTATTTTTTCCCGCCCATACAAAGCTAACTATGCATATTAGCACTATAAACATTCGCACGAAGTTTGGAGACTTCAGCTATTACAGTTATTGAGATATATACAAAAACCATTTTCGTTGTATGGGAGATGCCACGCCCATCTATTTCTTCCCACCCATACAAAGCTCAATTATGCATATTAGCACTATAAACATCCTTACTAAGTTTGGAAACTTCAGCTATTACAGTTATTAAGATATATACAAAAAACTATTTTCGTTGTATGGGAGATGCCACGCCCATCTATTTCTTCCCACCCATACAAAGCTCAATTATGCATATTAACACTATAAACATCCGTACGAAGTTTGGAGACTTCAGCTATTACAAAAAACTATTTTTGTTGTATGGGAGGTGCCACGCCTATATACTTTTTCCGGCCCATACAAAGCTTAATTATGAATATTAGCACTATAAACATCCGTACGAAATTTGGAGACTTCAGCTATTACCGTTATTGAGATATATACAAAAAACTGTTTTCGTTGTATGGGAGGTGCCACGCCTATTTATTTCCTTCCGCCCATACAAAGCTCAATTATGTATATTAGCACTATAAACATCCGTACGAAGTTTGGAGACTTCAGCTGATACAGTTATTGAAATATATACGAAAAACTATTTATGTTGTATGGGAGGTGCCACGCCCATTTATTTGTTTTCGCCCATACACAACTCAATTATGCACACCAATAAATAATTTAGCTGTACCAAATTTGGAGACTTCAGCTATAATAGGTATTGAGGTATGTGAAAAAAACTGTTCAATTTGTATAGGAGGTGCCACGTCCAGTCATAATTTCCAAAAACAAATTAGCCTAAAACGCATTCCCAGATATCGGGTATGTCTTTTTTTCAAGTTTCATTAAAATCGGACCAGCCGTTCTTGAGTTATAAGCGGTGTCACTAACAAAAAAAAATTGTTCTTTTATATAAGATGAATAACTGTAATAGCTAAAGCCTCCAAACTTTGTACGGATGTTTATAGTGCTAATATGTACAACTGTGCTCTGTATGGGCGGGAAAAAAGAAATGGGCGTCGCATCTCCCATACAACGAAAATAGTTTTTTATATATCTCAAGAACTGTAACAGTTGAACTCTCGAAACTTTGTTAGGATATTTATAATGGTAATATGCAAATTTCAGCTGGGTATGGGTTAAAATCTCCAAATTTTGTGTAGGTGTTTACAAAGTTGATGTTTACAATTAAGCTGAGTTTGGGCGTGAAGATAATAATAGGCATACAACCTCCTTTGCAAGAAAAAATCTTTTACATATATATGCCAATAAATGTAACAGCTGGAATCTCCAAATTTAATATGGGTATTTATTATGTTAATATGCATAACTAAGACGAGTATAGGCAGGAAGTAAATTATGGGTGTGGAACCTCTAATAGCATGAAAATATTTATATGTTATCTCATTAACTGTGACAGCTAAGGTCTCCAAAATTTTAGGTGTGGCACCTCCTATACAATTAGATTTGTTTCTACATGTACTTCAATAATTCTTAAAGCTAGAGTCTCAAAATTGTCTATGGATGTTTATGTTTGCTAATATATATAATTGAGGTGAGTATACTTAGAAAAAAAGAAAATAATGGGCATGGCACCTCCCATACAACAAAAATTCTTTCTTATATAAGTCTCAATAACTGTAAAAAAACTTCAAAAAACGTGTTCATATTTTTTTTAAACCAGTTGAACGCAATTTAAATTATGTATTACTTTAAAAGTAACAGAAATAACCTAAAAATTACCAATGAAATGTTTATCCCTTTTTACCCCTTAGGATCAAAATTATCAAAATTGTATATTCATATTTTTTGAGACCTGTCGAACACAATAAAATATAATTTGAGCCCCTTTTTATCTTTTTCGGTTCCGAAGGTACAAAATGGTATAAGCAGTTTCAAAATATGTTTTTTAACCTGTCTCGCCTCTAATGGTCTAATATTTCAAAAAAGTACGAAAATGTATTCATAACTTTGAAACCTGTCGAGCGAAAATTTAATTATAATTCTATCTTTTTTTAGTTTAGAAGCTACAAAATTAACCAATACATATTTCAAGTCTTGCCCTAAGCATTTAGGCTATGCAATGATGAATCTGTCTGTCAGTTAGCAAGTCATTAACGCAATTTTTTTTATACATTGTTTTGTAATCACAACAAACATTTAAAAAAAATAAAAAAAAATATTTACAAGTAGCGGATAGGGCTACAAAATAATGAAGCCATTATAAACTGAACTGTTTGTGAAATTTTTCTTGGTAAAAGCTTCCCATCATGAAAGATGCGATAGGCTACAGATTTCTACTCACGCTTTATCAGTAATTATTAAGGAAACAAACAAAACATGTTTATAACGTTATTGACACCCTATTAAGGATAATATTTTGTGAATTATGTGTGTTTAGGTAAAAATTCGTTTGCTGATTATATATATTGTTAGGCAATACGTGTTCGGATATACTCGATGCTGGATGTATTCAATAAAATGGCAAAAAACGAGGCTTGCCGCATGCACACATTCTTATTTGGTTAGTCGAAAAAGTTCGACCAGACCAGATAGATGATATTATAAGTGCCGAGATCCCTGATCCCGAAACAGATCAAGAACTACATGATGTTGTAATTACAAATATGATTCATGGTCGACGGCAAGTGCTCCAAGCATTATCCATGAAAATTGACGGCGAAAACTATCACTGGCAATGACGGTTATCTACTGTATCGGCGTTGATCGCCCAATGACAACGATCAAACTATTACAAAGAAAGTAAAAGGAAACGATTTTGTGATTGACAACAGTTGGACTGTGCCATATTCGCCACTTCTCTCCAAATCATTTAAGACACATTGCAATGTTGAATATTCTAATTCAGTAAAGTTGATCAAGTACAGCTGCAAATATGTCACGAAAGGCAGCGATATGGCTGTTTTTAGCATCCAAACCTCCAATGGCAACGATGAAATTACGCGCTATTAAGTTGGGCGAAATGTGAATTGCAATCAGGCGGTTTGGCGTACATTTAGCAGTGCATCTCGAGAATGGCCAACGAGTATATTTCACTGCGACAAATGTTGTTCAACGTGCTGAAATACCTCCAGTGATAACATTGACAAGTTTCTTTGCTGTTTGTCAAAGCGATTCGTTTGCACAAACTTTACTTTACTCGGAGATGCCATAGTATTACACTTGGAACGCTTCTTCAAAAAAATGTTAATGGGCATCCAGGTGCGTTGAAGTGATGCTCTTGGTTGCATTTACACAGATCATCCTAAGAATGATGAATGCTTTTATTTGCGGTTGTTGCTGGTGAATTTTGTGGTCCAACATCATATGCACTATTTCGTACTGCTAATGGTATAGTCTGCCCAACATTTCGTGCTGCATGTCAAAAACTCAATTTGCTTGAAAACTATACTCATTGGGATACGACAATCACTGAGGCAATATTTTTTTCATATCCAAGCCAGATACGAACATTATTTGCTATTATCATTTCGACATGCTTCCCGTCAAATCCAAGTGACCTGTGGAACAAATACAAGGACAATATGTCAGAAGACATTTTACATCAATATCGTGTCAGCTCGAGAAATCCAAATCATGAAGTCAATGCGAAGATGCATAACCAGGCCTTGCTCTTAATTGAAGACATATGTTACCTCATTTGCGGCAGTTTGTTAGTCAGGGTAGGACTGCTAGCACCATAACATGAAATGAATGAGCTACTTAATCGAAAATTGGAGCGTGAACGTGAATTCGATTGACATGAGTTGAACCAATTAGTTCAAACCAATGTTTCCCTCTTAAACTTTCAACAGAAGGAAGTCTATGATATAATATTGAAGGCAATTGATGATGTGAGTGGCGGTTTTTTTTCTTGGATGCTCCCGGTAGAACTGGGAAGGCATTCATCATGTCATTGATTTTAGCCACTGTTTGTGCGCGATCCAACATTGCTGTGCGGTAGCTTCATCCAGAATAGCGGCCATATTGTAAGAAGGATGCCGCACGGCTCACTCAGCGTTAAAATTGCCATTAAACCTTCAAAATATAGAGCAACCGACATGCAACATTGCGAAAAACTTCGCCATGCCAAAGTTTTAGTAGCATGTAAAATCATTATCTGGAACGAATGCACAATGCCACAAACGCGCAATAGAAGCTCTTAAAAGAACACATTAAGATCTGCGCAGTGACTCAAGATGTTTTGAAGGTGCAATGATTTTACTGTCTGGTGATTTCCGCCAAACACTGCCAGTCATTCCAAGATCGACGGCTGCAGATCGAATTAGTGCTTGCGTTAAATCCTCAAGTCTGTGGCGTTTTGCAAAGATACTGCAGCTGACAGAAAACATGAGAGTTACATTGCTCAACGATTTATCAGCTCAAGATTTCTCCAACCAATTGTTGATTATCGGTAATTGCCGTATTCCTGTCGATAAACAAACGGATTGATTCCGTTTCCTCAAACTTTTTGTAATTTTGTATCGTTAAAATGAGAACTCATCCAGAAAGTATTCCCCAACATAATTGCTAATGGCTGGTTGAGTGAACGGGCAATTTTAGCAGCTAAAAATATAGATGTGGATGATTTAAACCACATATATAGTTCAGAATCAAATCGTTGGTAGTCTGCATTCTTCTAAATCTGTTGATTGTGTTACAAACGAAGATGAAGCCACCAACTATCCAACCGAAGTTTTAAACTTCTTGGATGTGCCTGGCTTACCACCACACAACTTACAACTGAAGGTTGGATCGGTAGTTATCGTGTTTTGAAATTTAAACCAACCAAAACTTTGCAATGGAACGCGTTTAGTAATAACAAAACTGATGGTCCATGTTATTCACGCAATTATACTTAGAGGAAAATTCAAAGGTGAAGAAGTTCCCATACCGAGAATTCCGATGATACCAACCGATATGTCTATTGAGTTTAAGTGAATTCAATTTTCTATTCGTCTTGCATTGGCAATGACGATAACAAACCACAAGGACAATTCTTGAGTATCTGTGGTCTTAATTTAGAAAATTCATGTTTTTCCCATGGCCAACTATATGTTGCATGTTCACATGTTGGCAAACCATCTGCTTTATTTGTACTTGCGCCTGATAACAAAATGAAAAATGTCGTATATCACAAGGTACTGCACTGAAGGGAATAAACCTAAACATAACCCATGAACGAAAATGCATAGCTTCCTTAACAGCTTTTACCTGAAACGCCTTGTTTTTGTAATCTTTTTGAATTTTTGTTTTCTTTATAAATATATTCAAATGAACTATTTGACTAAATAAACTTTGTGATCTTTTTAAAAAATCCATATATTCAATAATTGTTAGGTGGTACGAAGTTCACCGGGTCAGCTAGTTAAAAATAAATGCGTTCCATTTCAGCTAGGATAAAGCACAAAATCATCATAAATATTAACAAAAATGTTTCTTCTCATTATTTTTAACTTTTGATGGTATTTCGCATATTAATATTACATTCATGACAATTCGGCTAGACTCAGCCCATCAACAAAATTATTATCAAAAATGTTTTTTTTTTATTATTTATAACCTTTGTGGGTGACTTTGTCGTTAAACAATAAATTCATGGTATTTTGGCTAGGTAAAAGTCAATAATCATCAAAGTTATTGACAAAAAAATATATATATTTTATTATCAACTTTTGAGGGCAATTTTGCATATTAATATAACATTAATGCAATTTCAGCTATGATAAAGCGTAAGATCATCATAAATAATAACAAAAATATTTCTATGCATCATTTTTAACTAGAGGGTTATTTCGCATGACAAAAATATGTTTAATTTATTATCAACTTTTGAGGGCAATTTTCATATTAATATAACATTCATGCCATTTCGGCTAGGTTAAAGTCCAAAATCATCAACAATTTTGTCAAAAATAATAATTTTTATAATTTTTAACTTTTGAGCGTAATTTTGCATATTAATATTAGATGCATGACATATCAGCTAGGATAAAGCCCAAATTCATCATAAATATAACAAACATGTTTATTTCTATTATTTCTTTTGATGGTTTTTCGCATATTAATATTACATTCATGCTAATCCGGCTAGGCTGAAGCCTATCATCAAAATTATTACCAAAAATAATTTATAATTTATTGTTTTTTTTATCCTTTGAGGGTCATTCTGTATTTGAATATTAAATTCATGGTATTTCGGCTTTGTGAAAGTCATCAAAATTATTAACAAAAAAAATTTTATTTTATTACCAACTTGTTAGGGCGATTTTGCATATTAATATTACATTCATGCCAATTCGGCTAGGCTGAAGCCTAAATCATCAAAATTATTAACAAACAATTTTGTTTACTGTTTTTAACCCTTGAGGGTCATTTTGTATATTATTATTAAATGCCTGGTATTTCGGCTAGGTTAAAGTCAATAATCATCAAATATATTGACAAAAAAATATTTTTTTATTATTAACTTTTGAGGGCAATTTTGTACATTAATACAACATTCTTGCCATTTCGGCTAGGTTGAAGCCTAAAATCATCAACATTTTTGTCAAAAATTATTTATAATTTTAAACTTTTGAGGATTATTTTGCATATTAATATTAAATGCCTGGCATTTTCGGATAAAGACCAAAATCAACATAAATAGTAAATAAATTTTTTTTCCATAATATTTAACTTTTGATGGTTATATCGCATTTTAATATTAAATTCATGCCGATGCGGCTAGACTGAAGCCCATCATCAAAATTATTAACCTTTGAGGGTTATTTTTTATAATAAATTCATGGTATTTCGGCTAGGTTAAAGTCAATAATCATCAAAATTTAGTACAAAAATGATTTATTTTATTATAAACTTTTGAGGGCAATTTTGCATATTAATATAACTTCAATGCTAGGATATAGCGTAAAATTATCATAAATAATAACAAAAATATTTCTATGCATTATTTTTAACCTTAGATGGTTAGTTCGCATAATATTATTACATTCATGCCGATTCGGCACAATTTTTTTTTATTATTTTTAACCTTTGAGGGTGATTTTGTATTTTAATGATAAATTCATGGTATTTCGGATAGGTTAAAGTCAATAATCATCAAAATTATTGACAAAAAATATTTATTTTATTATCAACTTTTGAGTTCAATTTTGCATATTAATATTAAATTCATGCCATTTCACCTAGGATAAAGCCCAAAATTATCATAAATAATAACAAAAATATTTATTTTCATAATTTTCAACTCTTGATAGTTAATTCGCATATAAATATTACATTCATGCCAATTTGGCTAGGCTGGAGCCCAAATCATATACATTAATAACAAAAATAATTTATTTTTATTATTTTTAACCTTTGAGGTTCATTTTGTATTGATAAATAATGACAAAAATATTACTATGTATTATTTTTAACTTTAGATAGTTATTTCGCATATTAATATTACATTCAGTTCGGCTAGGCTTAAACCTAAAGGTACATTTACACGATTGAAATTCTCTTCAAAATGCCTTAAACTTGTGTAAAAAAAATTTCTTCAAAATTTATTGATCAAATTTATTGAACAAAACTTTTGAAGATTTTATTAATGCCGGGTAAATAAGCATCAAAATCGCATCTGGCAATTTTGATAACTATCAATTTTGACAGCAAGTTCATTCTTTTGTTAGGAGCACAGCTGATCTACTTTTTCTTGCATAAATCGAGGGTGGGTTGTCAAAGTTTTTTACTTTTACATATCTTGTTTTAACACCTGAGCCAAAGAAAACTACAACAAAAACGAAATATTTATTCACTATAATTTTGTTTTTGTAGAATCACCACCACCTTATACACATAATTGCACCATGAATACCTATCAGATGTGTTTATTTACAAATGTTTGTTGTGTTAAAACTACATATATGTATATTGTTCCTTTTGTTTTGTTATTTTTTTTTTGCATTACATATTCTCAGCCATAAATGGAACATCAAAATAAATTTTCAAAATTTTGATAAGTCTTCAAAATGGCTTCAATCGTGTCAATGTACCTTAAGTTATCAAAATTGTTAACATATTTATTTTTTTTTATTTTTAACCTTCGAGGTTCGTTTTGTATATTAATATTATATTCATGGTATTTCAGCTAGGTACAAGTCAGTAATCATCAAAATTATTGACAAAAAAATATGTATTTTTTTATCAACTTTTAAAGGCAATTTTGCATATTAATCTAACATTCATTACATTTCGGCTGGGATGAAGTGCAAAATCATCAACATTTTTGTCAAAAATAATAATTTTTATAATTTTTAACTTTTGAGGGTATTTTTGCATATTAATATTCAATGCATACCATTTCAGCTAGGATAAAGTCAAAATCATCATAAATATAACAAAAATGTTTCTTTCTATTATTTTTAACTTTTGTTGGTTATTTCGTATATTAATATAACATTCATGCCGATTCGGCTAGGCCTCAGCCCATCATCAAAATTATTATTAACAAAAATGATTTTTACAAATTTTTGATTTTTAGTTTGGCATAAGTTCATATAATTTCTTTTTGTTAGAAGCAATTATCATTTTCCGTTATTGTTGAAAGAAACTTCAATTTTGAAAAAAGCTGATTTTTCTACCGATACTAGCCAAGTAAAATGCATTTTCGAAAGCAGCTACGCAATTTCATCATCAGTACTCTTTGAACGGTAGTAGTGTATTTGGTTGTAAACATCACCTATTTAACTTACACGTAACAGAGAAAGGGATACGGCATGACTGTTTTCTTTCATTTTTACTTTGTAAGTTAGGACGAAGTTTACTTTTCATATACACTATGCTTTTTTCCATTAAAAGTCTTTTTGGCAACACTTGACTAACGGTAGAGCATCATCCATCTCTCAGATGGAATGAAACGCTTTTTATTCTTGTATATTATATACAAGGAGGGGTAAATCATTTTTAATTTCTTTTTTTTGTCAACGACAAGTGGACAGAAATTATTAAAGATAATTTTGCACCGTGCCATGTGTGAGTTACATGCTAGTTTTATTTATTGTTGAACTAATTGTCTTTAATACAAATGTTTGATTTTAGTTTTCATATAATTCATATAATTTCATTTTATTAGAAGAAATTATTATTTTCCGTTAATGTTAAAAGTAACTTTAATTTTGAAAAAAACAGATTTTTCTACCGATACTAGCCGAGTAGAATGCATTTTCGAACGCAGCTACGCAATTTCATCATCAGCACTCTTTGAACGGTAGTACTGTATTTGTGTATTTTAAAGTTTCTTTCAACATTAACGGAAAATAATAATTTCTTCTAATAAGAAGAAATTATGTGAACTTAAGCCAAACTAAAAATCAAAAATTTGTATTAAAGACAATTAGTTCAACAATAAATAAAATTAAAAAGGTTTTTTTTTTATTATTTTTAACCTTTGAGGGCCGTTTTGTATTTGAATGTTAAATTCTTGGTTTGGTTAAAGTCATTAAAATTATTGACAAAAAATATTTATTTTATTATTAACTTTTGAGGCCAATTTTGCATATTAATATAACATTCATTCCATTTCGGCTAGGTTAAAGTCCAAAATCATCAACGTTTTTGTCAAAAATAATTATTTTTATAGTTTATAACTTTTGAGGGTAATTTTATATATGAAAAATAAATGCATGCAATTTCAGCTAGGACAAAGCTTAAAATCATCATCTTATATATAAAAGAACAATTTTTTTTTTGTTAGTGACACCGCTTATAACTCAAGAACGGCTTGACCGATTTTAATGAAACTTGAAAAAAGACATACCCGATATCTGGGAATGCGTTTTAGGCTAATTTGTTTTTGGAAGTTATGACTGGGCGTGGCACCTCCCATACAAATTGAACAGTTTTTTTCACATACCTCAATACCTATTATAGCTGAATTCTCCAAATTTGGTACAGCTAAATTATTTATTGGTGTGCATAATTGAGTTGCGTATGGGCGAAAACAAATAAATGGGCGTGGCACCTCCCATACAACAAAAATAGTTTTTTGTATATATTTCAATAACTGTATCAGCTGAAGTCTCCAAACTTCGTACGGATGTTTATAGTGCTAATATACATAATTGAGCTTTGTATGGGCGGAAGGAAATAAATAGGCGTGGCACCTCCCATACAACGAAAATAGTTTTTGTATATATCTTAATAACTGTAATAGCTGAAGTTTCCAAACTTAGTAAGGATGTTTATAGTGCTAATATGCATAATTGAGCTTTGAATGGGTGGGAGGAAATAGATGGGCGTGACATCTCCCATACAACAAAAATGGTTTTTGTATATATCTCAATAACGGTAATAGCTGAAGTCTCCAAACTTCGTACGGATGCTTACAGTGCTAATATGCATAATTAAGCTTTGTATGGGCGGGAAAAAATAAATAGGCGTGGCACCTCCCATACAACGAAAATAGTTTTTTGTATATATCTCAGTAACTGTAATTGCTAAAGTCTCCAAACTTCGTACGGATGTTTATAGTGCTAATACTCATAATTTAGCTTTGTATGGGCCGGAAAAAGTATATAGGCGTGGCACCTCCCATACAACAAAAATAGTTTTTTGTATATATTTCAATAACTGTATCAGCTGAAGTCTCCAAACTTCGTACGGATGTTTATAGTGCTACAGCTAAATTATTTATTGGTGTGCATAATTGAGTTGTGTATGGGCGAAAACAAAAAAACGGGCGTGGCACCTCCCATATAACAAAAATAGTTTTTTGTATATATTTCAATAACTGTATCAGCTGAAGTCTCTAAACTTCGTACTGATGTTTATAGTGCTAATATACATAATTGAGCTTTGTATGGGCAGGAACAAATAAATAGGCGTGGCACCTCCCATACAACGAAAATAGTTTTTTGTATATATCTCAATAACTGTAATTGCTAAAGTCTCCAAACTTCGTACGGATGTTTATAGTGCTAATACTCATACTTTAGCTTTGTATGGGCCGGAAAAAGTATATAGGCGTGGCACCTCCCATACAACAAAAATAGTTTTTTTGTATATATTTCCATAACTGTATCAGCTGAAGTCTCCAAACTTCGTACGGATGTTTATAGTGCTACAGCTAAATTATTTATTGGTGTGCATAATTGAGTTGTGTATGGGCGAAAACAAAAAAATGGGCGTGGCACCTCCCATATAACAAAATTAGTTTTTTGTATATATTTCAATAACTGTATCAGCTGAAGTCTCCCAACTTCGTACGGATGTTTAAAGTGCAAATATACATAATTGAGCTACGTATGGGCGGGAAAAAATAAATAGGCGTGGCACCTCCCATACAACAAAAATAGTTTTTTGTATATATCCCAACAACTGTAATAGCTGAAGTCTCCAAACTTCGTACGGATGTTTATAGTGCTAATATTCATAATTGAGCTTTGTATGGGCGGAAGGAAATAAATAGGCGTGGCACCTCCCATACAACGAAAATAGAATATATCTTAATAACTGTAATAGCTGAAGTTTCCAAACTTAGTAAGGATGTTTATAGTGCTAATATGCATAATTGAGCTTTTTATGGGTGGGAAGAAATAGATGGGCGTGGCATCTCCCATACAACGAAAATGGTTTTTGTATATATCTCAATAACTGTAATAGCTGAAGTCTCCAAACTTCGTACGAATGTTTATAGTGCTAATATGCATAATTGAGCTTTGTATGGGCGGGAAAAATAAATGGGCGTGGCATCTCCCATACAACGAAAACAGTTTTTTGTATAAATCTCAATTACTGTAATAGCTGAAGTCTCCAAACTTCGTACGGATGTTTATGGTGCTAATATGCCTAATTGAGCTTTGTATGGGCGGGAAGAAATAAATAGGCGTGGCACCTCCCATACAACGAAAATAGTTTTTTTGTATATATCTCAATAACTATAATAGCTGAAGTCTCCAAACTTTGTGCGAATGTTTATAGTGCTAATATTCATAACTGAGCCTTGTATGGGCGGGAAGAAATAAATGGGCGTGGCACCTCCCATACAACGAAAACAGTTTTTTGTATATATCTTAATAACTGTAATAGCTGAAGTCTCCAAACTTCGTACGGATGTTTATGGTGCTAATATGCTTAATTGAGCTTTGTATGGGCGGGAAGAAATAAATAGGCGTGGCGCCTACCATACAACGAAAATAGTTTTTTGTATATATCTCAATAACTGTAATAGCTGAAGTCTCCAAACTTCGTACGGATGTTTATAGTGCTAATATGCATTATTGAGCTTTGTATGGGCGGGAAGAAATAGATAAGCGTGGCACTTCCCTTACAACGAAAATAGTTTTTTGTATATATCTCAATAACTGTAATAGCTGAAGTCTCCAAACTTCGTACGAATGTTAATAGTGCTAATATGCATAATTGAGCTTTGTATGGGCGGGAAAAAATAAATGGGCGTGGCACCTCCCATACAACGAAAATATTTTTTTGTATATATCTTAATAACTGTAATAGCTGAAGTCTCCAAATTTCGTACGAATGTTTATAGTGCTAATATGCATAATTGAGCTTTGTATGGGCGGGAATAAATAAATGGGTGTGGCTCCTCCCATACAACAAAAATAGTTTTTTGTATATATCTCAATAACTGTAATAGCTTAAGTCTCCAAACTTCGTACGAATGTTAATAGTGCTAATATGCATAATTGAGCTTTGTATGGGCGGAAAAAAATAAGTAGGGGTGGCACCTCTCATACAACAAAAATAGTTTTTTGTATATATATATATGAATAACTGTAATAGCTAAAGCCTCCAAACTTTGTACGGATGTTTATAGTGCTAATATGTACAACTGTGCTCTGTGTGGGCGGGAAAAAAGAAATGGGCGTCGCATCTCCCATACAACAAAAATAGTTTTTTATATATCTCAAGAACTGTAACAGTTGATCTCTCGAAACTCTGTTAGGATATTTATAATGGTAATATGCAAATTTCAGCTGGGTATGGGTTAAAATCTCCAAATTTTGTGTAGGTGTTTACAAAGTTGATGTTTACAATTAAGCTGAGTTTGGGCGTGAAGATAATAATAGGCGTACAACCTCCTTTGCAAGAAAAAATCTTTTACATATATATGCCAATAAATGTAACAGCTGGAATCTCCAAATTTAATATGGGTATTTATTTTGTTAATATGCATAACTAAGACGAGTATAGGCAGAAAGTGAATTATGGGTGTGAAGCCTCTAATAGCATGAAAATATTTATATGTTATCTCATTAACTGTGACAGCTAAGGTCTCCAAAATTTTAGGTGTGGCACCTCCTATACAATTAGATTTGTTTCTACATGTACTTCAATAATTCTTAAAGCTAGAGTCTCAAAATTGTCTATGGATGTTTATGTTTGCTAACACATATATATAATTGAGGTGAGTATACTTAGAAAAAAAGAAAATAATGGGCATGGCACCTCCCATACAACAAAAATACTTTCTTATATAAGTCTCAATAACTGTAAAAAAACTTCAAAAAACGTGTTCATATATTTTTTAAACCAGTTGAACGCAATTTAAATTATGTATTACTTTAAAAGTAACAGAAATAACCTAAAAATTACCAATGAAATGTTTATCCCTTTTTACCCCTTAGGATCAAAATTATCAAAATTGTATATTCATATTTTTTGAGACCTGTCGAACACAATAAAATATAATTTGAGCCCCTTTTTATCTTTTTCGGTTCCGAAGGTACAAAATGGTATAAGCAGTTTCAAAATATGTTTTTTAACCTGTCTCGCCTCTAATGGTCTAATATTTCAAAAAAGTACGAAAATGTATTCATAACTTTGAAACCTGTCGAGCGAAAATTTAATTATAATTCTATCTTTTTTTAGTTTAGAAGCTACAAAATTAACCAATACATATTTCAAGTCTTGCCCTAAGCATTTAGGCTATGCAATGATGAATCTGTCTGTCAGTTAGCAAGTCATTAACGCAATTTTTTTTATACATTGTTTTGTAATCACAACAAACATTTAAAAAAAACATTTACAAGTAGCGGATAGGGCTACAAAATAATGAAGCCATTATAAACTGAACTGTTTGTGAAATTTTTCTTGGTAAAAGCTTCCCATCATGAAAGATGCGATAGGCTACAGATTTCTACTCACGCTTTATCAGTAATTATTAAGGAAACAAACAAAACATGTTTATAACGTTATTGACACCCTATTAAGGATAATATTTTGTGAATTATGTGTGTTTAGGTAAAAATTCGTTTGCTGATTATATATATTGTTAGGCAATACGTGTTCGGATATACTCGATGCTGGATGTATTCAATAAAATGGCAAAAAACGAGGCTTGCCGCATGCACACATTCTTATTTGGTTAGTCGAAAAAGTTCGACCAGACCAGATAGATGATATTATAAGTGCCGAGATCCCTGATCCCAAAACAGATCAAGAACTACATGATGTTGTAATTACAAATATGATTCATGGTCGACGGCAAGTGCTCCAAGCATTATCCATGAAAATTGACGGCGAAAACTATCACTGGCAATGACAGTTATCTACTGTATCGGCGTTGATCGCCCAATGACAACGATCAAACTATTACAAAGAAAGTAAAAGGAAACGATTTTGTGATTGACAACAGTTGGACTGTGCCATATTCGCCACTTCTCTCCAAATCATTTAACACACATTGCAATGTTGAATATTCTAATTCAGTAAAGTTGATCAAGTACAGCTGCAAATATGTCACGAAAGGCAGCGATATGGCTGTTTTTAGCATCCAAACCTCCAATGGCAACGATGAAATTACGCGTTATTAAGTTGGGCGAAATGTGAATTGCAATCAGGCGGTTTGGCGTACATTTAGCAGTGCATCTCGAGAATGGCCAACGAGTATATTTCACTGCGACAAATGTTGTTCAACGTGCTGAAATACCTCCAGTGATAACATTGACAAGTTTCTTTGCTGTTTGTCAAAGCGATTCGTTTGCACAAACTTTACTTTACTCGGAGATGCCATAGTATTACACTTGGAACGCTTCTTCAAAAAAATGTTAATGGGCATCCGGATGTGCGTTCAAGTGATGCTCTTGGTTGCATTTACACAGATCATCCGAAGAATGATGAATGCTTTTATTTGCGGTTGTTGCTGGTGAATTTTGTGGTATAGTCTGCCCAACATTTCGTGCTGCATGTCAAAAACTCAATTTGCTTGAAAACAATATTTTTTTCATATCCAATCCAGATACGAACATTATTTGCTATTATCATTTCGACATGCTTCCCGTCAAATCCAAGTGACCTGTGAAACAAATACAAGGACAATATGTCAGAAGACATTTTACATCAATATCGTGTCAGCTCGAGAAATCCAAATCATGAAGTCAATGCGAAGATGCATAACCAGGCCTTGTTCTTAATTGAAGACATATGTTACCTCATTTGCGGCAGTTTGTTAGTTAAGGTAGGACTGCTAGCACCATAACATGAAATGAATGAGCTACTAAATCGAAAATTGGAGCGTGAACGTGAATTCGATTGACATGAGTTGAACCAATTAGTTCAAACCAATGTTTCCCTCTTAAACTTTCAACAGAAGGAAGTCTATGATATAATATTGAAGGCAATTGATGATGTGAGTGGCGGTTTTTTTTCTTGGATGCTCCCGGTAGAACTGGGAAGGCATTCATCATGTCATTGATTTTAGCCACTGTTTGTGCGCGATCCAACATTGCTGTGCGGTAGCTTCATCCAGAATAGCGGCCATATTGTAAGAAGGATGCCGCACGGCTCTCTCAGCGTTAAAATTGCCATTAAACCTTCAAAATATAGAGCAACCGACATGCAACATTGCGAAAAACTTCGCCATGCCAAAGTTTTAGTAGCATGTAAAATCATTATCTGGAACGAATGCACAATGCCACAAACGCGCAATAGAAGCTCTTAAAAGAACACATAAAGATCTGCGCAGTGACTCAAGATGTTTTGAAGGTGCAATGATTTTACTGTCTGGTGATTTCCGCCAAACACTGCCAGTCATTCCAAGATCGACGGCTGCAGATCGAATTAGTGCTTGCGTTAAATCCTCAAGTCTGTGGCGTTTTGCAAAGATACTGCAGTTGACAGAAAACATGAGAGTTACATTGCTCAACGATTTATCAGCTCAAGATTTCTCCAACCAATTGTTGATTATCGGTAATTGCCGTATTCCTGTCGATAAATCAAACGGATTGATTCCGTTTCCTCAAACTTTTTGTAATTTTGTATCGTCAAAATGAGAAGTCATCTAGAAAGTATTCCCCAACATAATTGCTAATGGGAAAAATTATGACTGGTTGAGTGAACGGGCAATTTTAGCAGCTAAAAATATAGATGTGGATGATTTAAACTATATAGTTCAGAATCAAATCGTTGGTAGTCTGCATTCTTCTAAATCTGTTGATTGTGTTACAAACGAAGATGAAGCCACCAACTATCCAACCGAAGTTTTAAACTTCTTGGATGTGCCTGGCTTACCACCGCACAACTTACAACTGAAGGTTGGATCGGTAGTTATCGTGCTTTGAAATTTAAACCAACCAAAACTTTGGAATGCGTTTAGTAATAACAAAACTGATGGTCCATGTTATTCACGCAATTATACTTAGAGGAAAATTCAAAGGTGAAGAAGTTCCCATACCGAGAATTCCGATGATACCAGCCGATATGCCTATTGAGTTTAAGTGAATTCAATTTTCTATTCATCTTGCATCCGCCAACACAAAAACGAACTCGATTATTTTTTAATAAACCAAAAAATTGATGTCATGTTGATTTCTGAGACGCATATGACATCTAGAAGTAATTTCAAAATTAGAGGCTATTCTTATTACGATTCAAAGGATCCCAGAGATAGATCATGTGGTGGCTCGGCTATAATTATAAAATCGAGAATCAAACATCAATGGATGGGTGGTCTCTCCAAATGTTATATACAAGCAACAAACATTTGCGTTGATGAATTTTTCCATGGCTTAGTTATTTCGTCAGTGTATTGTCCACCCAGGTTCTCCATAACAAAGGATCAGTTCAACAGTTTTTACAAATCTTTAGGTCCCCGCTTCATAGCTGCTGGGGACTATAACGCAAAGCATACGTACTGGGGCTCTCGCCTAATAAGTCCAAGGGATCGTGTTTTGTTTGATTCCGTATCTGAAATGGGACTTAACGTTATTTCATCTGGACAACCGACGTATTGGCCAACTGATCACAATAAAATTCCAGACGTTATTGATTTTGGCGTAACAAAAGGTATATCCCCGGAACTTACCGAAGCTCAAGCCTCGTTGGATTTATCTTCAGACCACTCTTCCACTATAATCACTATTTTTAGTCCTCATCAATTACCAACAAGTGATATTTTTTCATTTAAAAGAGTTAATTGGTTAAAATACAAAAAATTTGTCAGCACCCACTGCTCGGAAAACCAACCGTTAAAAACTCCCGAAGACATCGATGATTGTCTGAGCAGCCTTAATGAGAACATAAAAAAAGCCGTTGATCATGCTTCTTCCTACTATCGTCAGACAAAATACAACAAAATTTTTTCAGCCGATGTGCAACAGCTTTTATCTGAAAAAAGAAGAGCCCGAAGAGAATGGCAAAAGCACAGATCACCCCAGCTTAAAGCCAAGTTGAAGGAATGTACAAACCAACTGAAAAATTTGCTAGAAGTTCACCGATTGGCATCTCTTAAGGAACACCTCGAAAGTCTAGACTCGACTCCTCAGACTAATTATTCACTATGGCGATCAGCCAAATATCTTAAAAGACCCGTTATTGCGAAACCACCACTACGTAATCTGAGAGGATCCTGGGCAAGAAGTGATGAAGACAACTGTGACCTGCTCGCAAGTCATTTAACAAATGTCTTCACTCCAAATACATGCACTGACATAAGTAAATTACCGCCTGTTGTTGCTAGATGTCCTATGGAAATACGTTTTCAGTTGTCAGATGTCGTAGAGGCTATCAATAATTTAAATGCTAAAAAAGCTCCTGGCTTTGATGAAATCAGCAACAAAATGCTTTTGCAGCTGCCTTGCACAGCAAAAAGAATAATTCTTTTTATTTTTAACGCCATATTACGGCTCGAACATTTCCCGCCAGTATGGAAAGTTGCCTTGGTAAAGATGATTCCTAAGCCGGGAAAAGATCCTTCGAAGGTGGAGTCTTACAGGCCTATAAGTCTTTTACCAACTATGTCCAAATTGTTTGAGAAATTGCTTAAAAACAAACTGACTCCGATCCTGAGTGAAAACAACTGCATTCCAGATCACCAATTTGGATTTAGAAATCAACACAGTACCATCGAACAAACCCACAGATTGGTACAGGTTATAAGAATGGCCTTTGAGGAAAAGAAATACTGCTCCGCGCTATTTATAGATGTCTCTCAAGCGTTCGACAAAGTATGGCATGAAGGCCTGTTAAACAAATTAAAGCTCAAACTTCCATCTAACATTTTTAACCTATTAGAAAAATACATAACCGGCCGACAATTTATGATTAAAGAGGGAAACCAAACAAGTTCTTCTCAACCAATAGGGGCTGGTGTACCTCAAGGGAGTATACTAGGTCCAATTATGTACTTGCTTTACACAGCAGATATGCCAACCAATTGTTTTACACACACGTCGACATTTGCTGATGATACTGCTTTCCTTAGTATTCATAAAGACCCTAAAGAGGCTTCGAACCAACTGCAGCAACACGTAACTCAAGTTGAAAAATGGGCAAAGTTATGGGGAATAAAAATAAATGAACAAAAATGTACCCACGTAACTTTTACTTTACGCAAAGAAACGTGCTCCCCAATCACTATTAACAACCATATGGTGCCTCAACGAACCGAGACAAAATATCTTGGCATTCACCTGGATCGCCGCCTCACATGGAAGTCACATATAGATGCAAAGTTGACACAGATGAAACTTAAAACGGCCCAAATCCACTGGCTAATCGGTAGAAACTCTGTGCTACGTCTTGATTGCAAACTTTTACTTTACAATTCAGTTTTGAAACCAATTTGATGCTACGGGATACAATTATGGGGCACTGCTTCCGCCTCCAACATTGAAAAAATTCAACGCCGTCAAAATAAAATCCTAAGAATGATAACTAGTGCTCCTTGGAACGTTAAAAACAGCAACATCCACAAAGATCTACAAGTTCCACTAGTTAAATGCGAAATCCTGAACTATGTGGACAAGTATTTAAACAAGCTGGAAGCACATCCAAATCCGCTCGCTCGAAACATTTTGCAACATAGTGGACACACTCGTCTAAAAAGGAGGGACACTATTGAACTAAGATGAAACTGTTTAAATTAATTAATTTTATTATGAGAACTTAAATTTTAGTCTGGCACTGGCTGGTCTAATAAAAAATAAATAGTTAGTTCGCCAAAGGCGAAGATCCAATAATAAAATTATGAAAAAAAAAATCTTGCATTGGCAATGACGATTAACAAACCACAAGGACAATTCTTGAGTATCTGTGGTCTTAATTTAGAAAATTCATGTTTTTCCCATGGCCAACTATATGTTGCATGTTCACGTGTTGGTGAACCATCTGCTTTATTTGTACTTGCGCCTGATAACAAAATGAAAAATGTCGTATATCACAAGGTACTGCACTGAAGGGAGTAAACCTAAACATAACCCATGAACGAAAATGCATAGCTTCCTTAACAGCTTTTACCTGAAACGCCTTATTTTTGTAATCTTTTTGAATTTTTGTTTTCTTTATAAATATATTTAAATGAACTATTTGACTAAATAAACTTTGTGATCTTTTTAAAAAATCCATATATTCAATAATTGTTAGGTGGTACGAAGTTCACCGGGTCAGCTAGTCTTATATATAAAAGAACAATTTTTTTTGTTAGTGACACCGCTTATAACTCAAGAACGGCTGGACCGATTTTAATGAAACTTGAAAAAAAGACATACCCGATATCTGGGAATGCGTTTTAGGCTAATTTGTTTTTGGAAGTTATGACTGGGCGTGGCACCTCCCATACAAATTGAACAGTTTTTTTCACATACCTTAATACCTATTATAGCGGAATTCTCCAAATTTGGTACAGCTAAATTTTTTATTGGTGTGCATAATTGAGTTGCGTATGGGCGAAAACAAATAAATGGGCGTGGCACCTCCCATACAACAAAAATAGTTTTTTGTATATATTTAAATAACTGTATCAGCTGAAGTCTCCAAACTTCGTACGGATGTTTATAGTGCTAATATACATAATTGAGCTTTGTATGGGCGGAAGGAAATAAATAGGCGTGGCACCTCCCATACAACGAAAATAGTTTTTGTATATATCTTAATAACTGTAATAGCTGAAGTTTCCAAACTTAGTAAGGATGTTTATAGTGCTAATATGCATAATTGAGCTTTGTATGGGTGGGAAGAAATAGATGGGCGTGGCATCTCCCATACAATAAAAATGGTTTTTGTATATATCTCAATAACGGTAATAGCTGAAGTCTCCAAACTTCGTACGGATGTTTATAGTGCTAATATGCATAATTAAGCTTTGTATGGGCGGGAAAAAATAAATAGGCGTGGCACCTTCCATACAACGAAAATAGTTTTTTGTATATATCTCAGTAACTGTAATTGCTAAAGTCTCCAAACTTCGTACGGATGTTTATAGTGGTAATACTCATAATTAAGCTTTGTATATGCCGGAAAAAATATATAGGCGTGGCACCTCCCATACAACAAAAATAGTTTTTTGTATATATTTCAATAACTGTATTAGCTGAAGTCTCCAAACTTCGTACGGATGTTTATAGTGCTAATGTACATAATTGAGCTACGTATGGGCGGGAAAAAATAAATAGGCGTGGCACCTCCCATACAACAAAAATAGTTTTTTGTATATATTTTAATAACTGTAGCAGCTGAAGTCTCCAAACTTCGTACGGATGTTTATTGTGATAATATACATAATTGAGCTACGTATGGGCGGGAAGAAAAAAATGGGCGTGGCACCTCCCATACAAAAAAAATAGCTTTTTGTATATATTTCAATAACTGTATCAGCTGAAGTCTCCAAACTTCGTACGGATGTTTATAGTGCTAATATATATAATTGAGCTTTGTATATGCGGAAGGAAATAAATAGGCGTGGCACCTCCCATACAACGAAAATAGTTTTTGTATATATCTTAATAACTGTAATAGCTGAAGTTTCCAAACTTCGTACGGATGTTTATAGTGCTAATATACATAATTGAGCTTTGTATGGGCAGGAAAAAATAAATAGGCGTGGCACCTCCCATACAACGAAAATAGTTTTTTGTATATATCTCAATAACGGTAATAGCTGAAGTCTCCAAACTTCGTACGGATGTTTATAGTGCTAATATGCATAATAAGGCTTTGTATGGGCGGGAAAAAATAAATAGGCGTGGCACCTCCCATACAATGAGAATAGTTTTTTGTATATATCTCAGTAACTGTAATTGCTAAAGTCTCCAAACTTCGTACGGATGTTTATAGTGCTAATACTCATAATTAAGCTTTGTATGGGCCGGAAAAAGTATATAGGCGTGGCAGCTCCCATACAACAAAAATAGTTTTTTGTATATATTTCAATAACTGTATTAGCTGAAGTCTCCAAACTTCGTACGGATGTTTATAGTGCTAATGTACATAATTAAGCTACGTATGGGCGGGAAAAAATAAATAGGCGTGGCACCTCCCATACAACGAAAATAGTTTTTTGTATATATCTCAGTAACTGTAATTGCTAAAGTCTCCAAACTTCGTACGGATGTTAATAGTGCTAATACTCATAATTAAGCTTTGTATGGGCCGGAAAAAGTATATAGGCCTGGCACCTCCCATACGACAAAAATAGTTTTTTGTATATATTTCAATAACTGTATTAGCTGAAGTCTCCAAACTTCGTACGGATGTTTATAGTGCTAATGTACATAATTGAGCTACGTATGGGCGGGAAAAAATAAATAGGCGCGGCACCTCCCATACTACAAAAATAGTTTTTTGTATATATTTTAATAACTGTAGCAGCTGAAGTCTCCAAACTTCGTATGGATGTTTATAGTGCTAATATACATAATTGAGCTACGTATGGGCGGGAAGAAATAAATGGGCGTGGCACCTCCTATACAAAAAAAATAGTTTTTTGTATATATCCCAACAACTGTAATAGCTGAAGTCTCCAAACTTCGTACGGATGTTTATAGTGCTAATATGCATAATTGAGCTTTGTATGGGCGGAAGGAAATAAATAGGCGTTGCACCTCCCATACAACGAAAATAGTTTTTGTATATATCTTAATAACTGTAATAGCTGAAGTTTCCAAACTTAGTAAGGATGTTTATAGTATTAGTATGCATAATTGAGCTTTGTATGGGTGGGAAGAAATAGATGGGCGTGGCATCTCCCATACAACAAAAATGGTTTTTGTATATATCTCAATAACTGTAATAGCTGAAGTATCCAAACTTCGTACGAATGTTTATAGTGCGAATATGCATAATTGAGCTTTGTATGGGCGGGAAAAAAATAAATGGGCGTGGCATCTCCCATACAACGAAAATAGTTTTTTGTATATATCTCAATTACTGTAATAGCTGAAGTCTCCAAACTTCGTACGGATGTTTATGGTGCTAATATGCCTAATTGAGCTTTGTATGGGCGGGAAAAAATAAATAGGCGTGGCACCTCCCATACAACGAAAATAGTTTTTTGTATATATCTCAATAACTGTAATAGCTGAAGTCTCCAAACTTTGTGCGAATGTTTATAGTGCTAATATTTATAATTGAGCTTTGTATGGGCGGGAAGAAATAAATGGGGGTGGCACCTCCCATACAACGAAAATAGTTTTTTGTATATATCTTAATAACTGTAATAGCTGAAGTCTCCAAACTTCGTACGGATGTTTATGGTGCTAATATGCCTAATTGAGCTTTGTATGGGCGGGGAGAAATAAATAGGCGTGGCGCCTACCATACAACGAAAATAGTTTTTTGTATATATCTCAATAACTGTAATAGCTGAGGTCTCCAAACTTCGTACGGATGTTTATAGTGCTAATGTGCATAATTGAGCTTTGTATGGGCGGGAAGAAATAAATAGGCGTGGCACCTACCTTACAACGAAAATAGTTTTTTGTATATAACTCAAAAACTGTAATAGCTGAAGTCTCCAAACTTCGTACGAATGTTAATAGTGCTAATATGCATAATTGAGCTTTGTATGGGCGGGAAAAAATAAATGGGCGTGGCACCTCCCATACAACGAAAATAGTTTTTTGTATATATCTTAATAACTGTAATAGCTGAAGTCTCCAAATTTCGTACGAATGTTTATAGTGCTAATATGCATAATTGAGCTTTGTATGGGCGGGAATAAATAAATGGGCGTGGCACCTCCCATACAACAAAAATAGTTTTTTGTATATATCTCAATAACTGTAATAGCTTAAGACTCCAAACTTCGTACGGATGTTTATAGAGCTAATATGCATAATTGAGCTTTGTATGGGCGGGAAAAAATAAGTAGGGGTGGCAACTCTCATACAACAAAAATAGTTTTTTGTATATATATATATATGAATAACTGTAATAGCTAAAGCCTCCAAACTTTGTACGGATGTTTATAGTGCTAATATGTACAACTGTGCTCTGTATGGGCGGGAAAAAAGAAATGGGCGTCGCATCTCCCATACAACGAAAATAGTTTTTTATATATCTCAAGAACTGTAACAGTTGAACTCTCGAAACTTTGTTAGGATATTTATAATGGTAATATGCAAATTTCAGCTGGGTATGGGTTAAAATCTCCAAATTTTGTGTAGGTGTTTACAAAGTTGATGTTTACAATTAAGCTGAGTTTGGGCGTGAAGATAATAATAGGCGTATAACCTCCTTTGCAAGAAAAAATCTTTTACATATATATGCCAATAAATGTAACAGCTGGAGTCTCCAAATTTAATATGGGTATTTATTATGTTAATATGCATAACTAAGACGAGTATAGGCAGGAAGTGAATTATGGGTGTGGAACCTCTAAAGCATGAAAATATTTATATGTTATCTCATTAACTGTGACAGCTAATGTCTCCAAAATTTCAGGTGTGGCACCTCCTATACAAATAGATTTGTTTCTACATGTACTTCAATAATTCTTAAAGCTAGAGTCTCAAAATTGTCTATGGATGTTTATGTTTGCTAACACATACATATATATAATTGAGGTGAGTATACTTAGAAAAAAAGAAAATAATGGGCATGGCCCCCCCCATACAACAAAAATACTTTCTTATATAAGTCTCAATAACTGTAAAAAAACTTCAAAAAACGTGTTCATATTTTTCTTAAAACAGTTGAACGCAATTTAAATTAGTACTTTAAAAGTAACAGAAATAACCTAAAAATTACCAATGAAATGTTTATCCCTTTTTACCCCTTAGGATCAAAATTATCGAAATTGTATATTCATATTTTTTGAGACCTGTCGAACACAATAAAATATAATTTGAGCCCCTTTTTATCTTTTTCGGTTCCGAAGGTACAAAATGATATAAGCAGTTTCAAAATATGTTTTTTAACCTGTCTCGCCTCTAATGGTCTAATATTTCAAAAAAAGTATGAAAATGTATTCATAACTTTGAAACCTGTCGAGCGAAAATTTAATTATAATTCTATCTTTTTTTAGTTCAGAAGCTACATAATTAACCAATACATATTTCAAGTCTTGCCCTAAGCATTTAGGCTATGCAATGATGAATCTGTCTGTCAGTTAGCAAGTCATTGTTTTGTAATCACAACAAACATTAAAAAAAATAAAAAAAATTATTTACAAGTAGCGGATAGGGCTACAAAATAATGAAGCCATTATAAACTGAACTGTTTGTGAAATTTTTCTTGGTAAAAGCTTCCCATCATAAAAGATGCGATAGGCTACAGATTTCTACTCACGCTTTATCAGTAATTATTAAGGAAACAAAAAAACATGTTTAAAACGTTATTGACACCCTATTAAGGATAATATTTTGTGAATTATGTGTGTTTAGGTAAAAATTCGTTTGCTGATTATATATATTGTTAGGCAATACGTGTTCGGATATACTCGATGCTGGATGTATTCAATAAAATGGCAAAAAACGAGGCTTGCCGCATGCACACATTCTTATTTGGTTAGTCGAAAAAGTTCGACCAGATCAGATAGATGATATTATAAGTGCCGAGATCCCTGATCCCGAAACAGATCAAGAACTACATGATGTTGTAATTACAAATATGATTCATGGTCGACGGCAAGTGCTCCAAGCATTATCCATGAAAATTGACGGCGAAAACTATCACTGGCAATGACGGTTATCTACTGTATCGGCGTTGATCGCCCAATGACAACGATCAAACTATTACAAAGAAAGTAAAAGGAAACGATTTTGCGATTGACAACAGTTGGACTGTGCCATATTCGCCACTTCTCTCCAAATCATTTAAGATTTAAGACACATTGCAATGTTGAATATTCTAATTCAGTAAAGTTGATCAAGTACATCTGCAAATATGTCACGAAAGGCAGCGATATGGCTGTTTTTAGCATCCAAACCTCCAATGGCAACGATGAAATTACGCGTTATTAAGTTGGGCGAAATGTGAATTGCAATCAGGCGGTTTGGCGAACATTTAGCAGTGCATCTCGAGAATGGCCAACGAGTATATTTCACTGCGACAAATGTTGTTCAACGTGCTGAAATACCTCCAGTGATAACATTGACAAGTTTCTTTGCTGTTTGTCAAAGCGATTCGTTTGCACAAACTTTACTTTACTCGGAGATGCCATGGTATTACACTTGGAACGCTTCTTCAAAAAAATGTTAATGGGCATCCGGATGTGCGTTCAAGTGATGCTCTTGGTTGCATTTACACAGATCATCCGAAGAATGATGAATGCTTTTATTTGCGGTTGTTGCTGGTGAATTTTGTGGTATAGTCTGCCCAACATTTCGTGCTGCATGTCAAAAACTCAATTTGCTTGAAAACTATACTCATTGGGATACGACAATCGCTGAGGCAATATTTTTTTCATATCCAATCCAGATACGAACATTATTTGCTATTATTTTATATTTCGACATGCTTCCCGTCAAATCCAAGTGACCTGTGAAACAAATACAAGGACAATATGTCAGAAGACATTTTACATCAATATCGTGTCAGCTCGAGAAATCCAAATCATGAAGTCAATGCGAAGATGCATAACCAGGCCTTGCTCTTAATTGAAGACATATGTTACCTCATTTGCGGCAGTTTGTTAGTCAAGGTAGGACTGCTAGCACCATAACATGAAATGAATGAGCTACTAAATCGAAAATTGGAGCGTGAACGTGAATTCGATTGACATGAGTTGAACCAATTAGTTCAAACCAATGTTTCCCTCTTAAACTTTCAACAGAAGGAAGTCTATGATATAATATTGAAGGCAATTGATGATGTGAGTGGCGGTTTTTTTTCTTGGATGCTCCCGGTAGAACTGGGAAGGCATTCATCATGTCATTGATTTTAGCCACTGTTCGTGCGAGATCCAACATTGCTGTGCGGTAGCTTCATCCAGAATAGCGACCATATTGTAAGAAGGATGCCGCACAGCTCACTCAGCGTTAAAATTGCCTCAAGATTTCTCCAACCAATTGTTGATTATCGGTAATTGCCGTATTCCTGTCGATAAATCAAATGGATTGATTCCGTTTCCTCAAACTTTTTGTAATTTTGTATCGTCAAAATGAGAACTCATCCAGAAAGTATTCCCCAACATAATTTCTAATGGGAAAAATTATGACTGGTTGAGTGAACGGGCAATTTTAGCAGCTAAAAATATAGATGTGGATGATTTAAACTATATAGTTCAGAATCAAATCGTTGGTAGTCTGCATTCTTCTAAATCTGTTGATTGTGTTACAAACGAAGATGAAGCCACCAACTATCCAACCGAAGTTTTAAACTTCTTGGATGTGCCTGGCTTACCACCGCACAACTTACAACTGAAGGTTGGATCGGTAGTTATCGTGTTTTGAAATTTAAACCAACCAAAACTTTGGAATGCGTTTAGTAATAACAAAACTGATGGTCCATGTTATTCACGCAATTATACTTAGAGGAAAATTCAAAGGTGAAGAAGTTCCCATACCGAGAATTCCGATGATACCAGCCGATATGCCTATTGAGTTTAAGTGAATTCAATTTTCTATTCATCTTGCATCCGCCAACACAAAAACGAACTCGAATATTTTTTAATAAACCAAAAAATTGATGTCATGTTGATTTCTGAGACGCATATGACATCTAGAAGTAATTTCAAAATTAGAGGCTATTCTTATTACGATTCAAAGGATCCCAGAGATAGATCATGTGGTGGCTCGGCTATAATTATAAAATCGAGAATCAAACATCAATGGATGGGTGGTCTCTCCGAATGTTATATACAAGCAACAAACATTTGCGTTGATGAATTTTTCCATGGCTTAGTTATTTCGTCAGTGTATTGTCCACCCAGGTTCTCCATAACAAAGGATCAGTTCAACAGTTTTTACAAATCTTTAGGTCCCCGCTTCATACATAGCTGCTGGAGACTATAACGCTAAGCATACATACTGGGGCTCTCGCCTAATAAGTCTCACGGGTCGTGTTTTGTTTGATTCCGTATCTGAAATGGGACTTAACGTTATTTCATCTGGACAACCGACATATTGGCCAGCTAATAACAATAAAATTCCAGACGTTATCCATTTTGGCGCAACAAAATTTATATCCTCGGAACTTACCGAAGCTCAAGCCTCGTTGGATTTATCTTCAGACCACTCTCCCACCATAATCACTATTTTTAGTCCTCATCATATACCAACTAGTGATATTTTTTCATTTAAAAGGGTTAATTGGTTAAAATACAAAAAATATCCTTTATTATTTATCAGGCTAGTTGGTTCAAGTTTATTGTGATAAGATTTTCATTGAATTAATTTCAAAATATTTTCATGGGGCCATGCAGTTTCAACCTTTTTTCGGTACGATTTTAGGTTTAATCTTGTTTTTTTGGTCATCTGAGATTCGGTCGCCGACAGCGAATCTAACTGCTTTTCAACTGGCTGATAGTTAGTAAAGCAAATGTTTTCCTCGTCTTCCAAGTCTTCCTCAATTGAATTGTAGGAACTATTCATTTTAAACCAAGCACATTTAATCACAAACTCCAAATATATTTACGGGCACTTTTAATAAACAAATTAAATATGTATTTTTGCAAAAGCTGCAACAGCTGACTTTTTAATGATGCCAGATGACAGTTTTTAAATCCCTTTACTTCAAACGATTTCATTTACGCAAAAGACTATTATGTAAATTTTCTTAAATATTAAATACGTATATATTCTTGTATGTATAATTAAAGTAATTTTGGTATAAAAGGTAGAAAAGAAAATTTTTTATAGATTATGGAGTATATCCAAAAAATTGTTTAAATTAAACATAGGTTTTTAAACAAAACTTTTAAACAAAATCAGTGTTTGAAGTCTACATTAAAATAAAAATTTTATTTACGCCCTAAAAAGTTTTATTTAATTTCATTGCGCTATTTTGTTTTACATTAGTATAGACACTTAATAAATTTTTTCCATTCACTTTGTTAAACTTTCTTTAAAATACCATCAAATAGGGGAAATTTTTTTCAAAGGTCTGTCATCACTTCGTTAAAAAAATATATAAACAGTTTGTCTTCTAGCAATGTTCTGGCAATGATTTTGTGCCAATGTTTTCAAACAAAAATTGTTAGTTTACACGATTGTAGGTTTTTTTTTACAACATTTTCTGACAATATTGTAATATCTAACAACCGTCTGTACAGAGCTTTATTGTTTATTCATGTAAGCTTTTTGTTTGTGTTATTTTTAATGTAAAACAGTGTTTTAATTTATAAAATTTTTTGTTACACTTGTTAAATATTTTTGATTCCTGAAGATGCTATCCGAAGGATAGCGAAATATCGAATAAAAATAATAATAATAAAAATAAATAATGACCTCAAGCTTGAATAAAGTTATTTCATAATTACAAAAATAATTTCTTTTTATTATCTTTAACCTTTGAGGTCCATTTTGTATATTAATATTTAATGCATGGTATTGCGGCTAGGTTAAAATCAACATTTATCAATATTATTGACAAAAAAATATTTATTTTATTATCAACTTTTGAGTTCAATTTTGCATATTAATGTAGCATTCATGCCATTTCAGCTAGGTTGAAGTCCAAAATCATTAACATTTTTATCAAAAAAAATTATTTTCTATTAATATTACATTCATGCCATTTCAGCTAGGATAAATCCCAAAATCATCATAAATAATAACAAAAATATTTCTTTTCATTTATTAATATTACATTCATGCCAATTCGGCTAGGCTGAGGTTTAATTCAATTCAAATCAAAATTATTGCCAAAAAAATATTTATTTTATTATTATCTTTTGAGTTCAATTTTGCATATTAATGTAACATTCATGCCATTTCGGTTAGGTTAAAGTCCAAAATCATCAACATTTTTGTCAAAAATAATTATTTTATATTAATATTACATTCATGCCATTTCAGCTAGGATAAATCCCAAAATCATCATAAATAATAACAAAAATATTTCTTTTCATATATTAATATTACATTCATGCCAATTCGGCTAGGCTGAGGTTTAATTCAATTCAAATCCAAATTATTGACAAAAAATATTTATTTTATAATCAACTTTTGAGTTCAATTTTGCATATTAATATCAAATTCATGCCATTTTAGCCAGGATAAAGCCCAAAATCATCATAAATAATAACAAAAATATTTCTTTTCATAATTTTCAACTCTTGATAGTTATTTTGCATACTTATGTTACATTCATGCCAATTCGGCTAGGCTGAGGTTTAATTCAATTCAAATCAAAATTATTGACAAAAAATATTTATTTTATTATTATTTTTTGAGTTCAATTTTGCATATTAATATAACATTCATGCCATTTCGGTTAGGTTAAAGTCCAAAATCATCAACATTTTTGTCAAAAATAATTATTTTATATTAATATTAAATTCATTCCATTTTAGCTAGGATAAAATAAATATTTATTATATTATTCAACTTTTAAGATCCATTTTACATAATAATGTAACATTCATGCCATTTCGGCTAGGTTGAAGTCCAAAATCATTAACATTTTTGTCAAAAATAATTATTTTCTATTAATATTACATTCATGCCATTTCAGCTAGGATAAATCCCAAAATCATCATCAATAATAACAAAAATATTTCTTTTCATATATTAATATTACATTCGTGCCAATTCGGCTAGGATGAGGTTTATTTAATTCAATTCAAATCAAAATTATTGCCAAAAAAATATTTATTTTATTATTAACTTTTGAGTTCAATTTTGCATATTAATATAACATTCATGCAATTTCGGTTAGGTTAAAGTCCAAAATCATTAACATTTTTGTCAAAAATAATTATTTTTATAATTTTCAACTTTTAAGTGTAGTTTTGCATATTAATATTAAAGGCATGCCATTTCAGCTAGGATAAAGCCCAAAATCATCATAAATAATAACAAAAATATTTCTTTTCATAATTTTCAACTCTTGATAGTTATTTGGCATATAAATATTACATTCATGCCAATTTGGCTAGGCTGGAGCCCAAATAATTTATTTTTATTATTTTTAACCTTTGAGGTCCATTTTGTATATTAATATTAAATTCATGGTATTTTGGCCAGATTAAATTCAATAATCATCAAAATTATTGACAAAAAAATATTTATTTTATTATCAACTTTTGAGTTCAATTTTGCATATTAATATTAAATTCATGCCATTTCACCTAGGATCTTTATCCTATCCAAAATTATCATAAATAATAACAAAAATATTTATTTTCATAATTTTCAACTCTTGATAGTTAATTCGCATATAAATATTACATTCATGCCAATTTGGCTAGGCTGGAGCCCAAATCATATACATTAATAACAAAAATAATTTATTTTTATTATTTTTAACCTTTGAGGTTCATTTTGTATATTAATATTATTTTTAACCTTTGAGGTTCATTTTGTATATTAATATTATGGTATTTTGGCTAGATTAAATTCAATAATCATCAAAATTATTGACAAAAAAAATATTTATTATATTTTTCAACTTTTAAGATCCATTTTACATAATAATGTGAAATTCATGCCATTTCGGCTAGGTTGAAGTCCAAAATCATCAAAATTTTTGTCAAAAATGATTATTTTTATAGTTTTTAACTTTTGAGGGTAGTTTTGCATGTTAATATTAAATTCATGCCATTTCAGATAGGATAAAGCCCAAAACCATCATAAATAATAACAAAAATATTTATTTTCTTAATTTATAACTCTTGATGGTTATTTCGCATGTAATTTTACGTATTAATATAACAGTCAAGCCATTTCGGTTAGGTTGAAGTCCAAAATCATCAACATTTTTTAACTTTTGAGGGTAATTTTGCATATTAATATTACATTCATGCCATTTCAGCTAGGATACAGCCCAAAATCAGCATATATAATAACAAAAATATTTAATTTCTTAATTTATAACTCTTGATGGTTATTTCGCATATAAATATTACATTCATGCCAATTTGGCTAGGCTAATCAATAACAAAAATAATTTCTTTGAGGTCCATTTTGTATATTAATGGTATTTTGGCTAGATTAAATTCAGATAATCATCAAAATTATTAACAAAAATAATTTCTTTTTATTATCTTTAACCTTTGAGGTCCATTTTGTATATTAATATTTAATGCATGGTATTGCGGCTAGGTTAAAATCAACATTTATCAAAATTATTGACAAAAAAATATTTATTTTATTATCAACTTTTGAGTTCAATTTTGCATATTAATATAACATTCATGCCATTTCGGCTAGGTTGAAGTCCAAAATCATTAACATTTTTGTCAAAAATAATTATTTTTATAATTTTTAACTTTTAAGTGTAGTTTTGCATATTAATATTAAAGGCATGCCATTTCAGCTAGGATAAAGCCCAATATCATCATAAATAATAACAAAAATATTTCTTTTCATAATTTTCAACTCTTGATAGTTATTTGGCATATAAATATTACATTCATGCCAATTTAGCTAGGCTATAGCCCAAATCATATACATTAATAACCAAAATAATTTATTTTTATTATTTTTAACCTTTGAGGTCCATTTAATATATTAATATTAAATTCATGGTATTTTGGCTAGATTAAATTCAATAATCATCAAATTTATTGACAAAAAAAATATTTATTATATTATTCAACTTTTGTGTTCCATTTTACATATTAATGTAACATTCATGCCATTTCGGCAAGGTTAAAGTCCAAAATCATCAACATTTTTGTCAAAAATGATTATTTTTATAGTTTTTAACTTTTGAGGGTAATTTTGCATATTAATATCAAATTCATGTCATTTCAGCTAGGATAAAGCCCAAAACTATCATAAATAATAACAAAAATATTTCTTTTCAGATTTTTTGATGGTTATTTCGCATATTAATATTACATTCATTTCAAGTCAGCTAGCCTGAGGCCCAAATCATCAAAATTATTAACAAAAATAATTTCTTTTTATTATCTTTAACCTTTGAGGTCCATTTTGTATATTAATATTTAATGCATGGTATTGCGGCTAGGTTAAAATCAACATTTATCAAAATTATTGACAAAAAAATATTTATTTTATTATCAACTTTTGAGTTCAATTTTGCATATTAATATAACATTCATGCCATTTCGGCTAGGTTGAAGTCCAAAATCATTAACATTTTTGTCAAAAATAATTATTTTTATAATTTTTAACTTTTAAGTGTAGTTTTGCATATTAATATTAAAGGCATGCCATTTCAGCTAGGATAAAGCCCAATATCATCATAAATAATAACAAAAATATTTCTTTTCATAATTTTCAACTCTTGATAGTTATTTGGCATATAAATATTACATTCATGCCAATTTCGCTAGGCTATAGCCCAAATCATATACATTAATAACCAAAATAATTTATTTTTATTATTTTTAACCTTTGAGGTCCATTTAATATATTAATATTAAATTCATGGTATTTTGGCTAGATTAAATTCAATAATCATCAAATTTATTGACAAAAAAAATATTTATTATATTATTCAACTTTTGTGTTCCATTTTACATATTAATGTAACATTCATGCCATTTCGGCAAGGTTAAAGTCCAAAATCATCAACATTTTTGTCAAAAATGATTATTTTTATAGTTTTTAACTTTTGAGGGTAATTTTGCATATTAATATCAAATTCATGTCATTTCAGCTAGGATAAAGCCCAAAACTATCATAAATAATAACAAAAATATTTCTTTTCAGATTTTTTGATGGTTATTTCGCATATTAATATTACATTCATTTCAAGTCAGCTAGCCTGAGGCCCAAATCATCAAAATTATTAACAAAAATAATTTCTTCTTATTATCTTTAACCTTTGAGGTCCATTTTGTATATTAATATTAAATGCATGGTATTGCGGCTAGGTTAAAATCAACATTTATCAAAATTATTGACAAACAAATATTTATTTTATTATCAACTTTTGAGTTCCATTTTGCATATTAATATAACATTCATGCCATTTCGGCTAGGTTAAAGTCCAAAATCATCAACATTTTTGTCAAAAATAATTATTTTTATAGTTTTTAACTTTTGAGGGTAATTTTGCATATTAATATTAAATTCATGCCATTTCAGCTAGGATAAAGCCCAAAGTCATCATATATTATAACAAAAATATTTAACTTCTTAATTTATAACTCTTGATGGTTATTTCGCATATAAATATTACATTCATGCCAATTTGGCTAGGCTGGAGCCCAAATCATATACATTAATAACAAAAATAATTTCTTTTTATTATGTTTAGCCTTTGTGGTATATTAATATTAAATTCATGGTATTTTGGCTAGATTAACTTCAATAATCATCAAAATTATTAACAAAAATAATTTCCTTTTATTATCTTTAACCTTTGAGGTCCATTTTGTATATTAATATTTAATGCATGGTATTGCGGCTAGGTTAAAATCAACATTTATCAAAATTATTGACAAAAAAATATTTATTTTATTATTCAACTTTTGAGATCCATTTTACATATTAATGTAACATTCATGCCATTTCGGCTAGGTTGAAGTCCAAAATCATTAACATTTTTTTCAAAAATAATTATTTTCTATTAATATTACATTCATGCCATTTCAGCTAGGATAAATCCCAAAATCATCATAAATAATAACAAAAATATTTCTTTTCATATATTAATATTACATTCATGCCAATTCGGCTAGGCTGAGGTTTAATTCAATTCAAATCAAAATTATTGCCAAAAAAATATTTATTTTATTATTAACTTTTGAGTTCAATTTTGCATATTAATATAACATTCATGCCATTTCGGTTAGGTTAAAGTCCAAAATCATCAACATTTTTGTCAAAAATAACTATTTTATATTAATATTAAATTCATGCCATTTAAGCTAGGATAAAGCCCAAAATTATCATAAATAATAACAAAAATATTTCTTTTCATAATTTTCAACTCTTGATAGTTATTTCGCATATAAATATTACATTCATGCCAATTTGGCTAGGCTGGAGCCCAAATCATATATATTAATAACAAAAATAATTTATTTTTATTATTTTTAACATTTGTGGTCCATTTTGTATATTTACATTAAATTCATGGTATTTTGGCTAGATTACTTTTAATAATCATCAAAATTATTGACAAAAAAATATTTATTTTATTATCAACTTTTGAGTTCAATTTTGCATATTAATATTAAATTCATGCCATTTCAGCTAGGATAAAGCCCAAAATCATCATAAATAAAAACAAAAATATTTCTTTTCATAATTTTCAACTCTTGATAGTTATTTCGCATATAAATATTACATTCATGCCAATTTGACTAGGCTGGAGCCCAAATCATATACATTATTAACAAAAATAATTTATTTTTATTATTTTAAACCTTTGAGGTCCATTTTGTATATTAATATTAAATTCATGGTATTTTGGCTAGATTAAATTCAATAATCATCAAAATTATAGACAAACAAAATATTTATTTTATTATCAACTTTTGAGTTCAATTTTGCATATTAATATTAAATTCATGCCATTTCAGCTAGGATAAAGCCCAAAATCATCATAAATAATAACAAAAATATTTCTTTTCATAATTTTCAACTCTTGATAGTTAATTCTCATATAAATGTTACATTCATGCCAATTTGGCTAGGCTGGAGCCCAAATCATATACATAAAACAAAAATAATTTATTTTTATTATTTTTAACCTTTGAGGTCCTTTTTGTATATAAATATTAAATTCATGGTATTTTGGCTAGATTAAATTTAATAATCATCAAAATTATAGACAAAAAAAAATATATATTTTATTATCAACTTTTGAGTTCAATTTTGCATATTAATATTAAATTCATGCCATTTCAGCTAGGATAAAGCCCAAAATCATCATAAATAATAACAAAAATATTTCTTTTCATAAGTTTCAACTCTTGATAGTTAATTCGCATATAAATGTTACATTCATGCCAATTTGGCTAGGCTGGAGCCCAAATCATATACATAAAAACAAAAATAATTTATTTTTATTACTTTTAACCTTTGAGGTCCTTTTTGTATATTAATATTAAATTCATGCCATTTCAGCTAGGATAAAGCCCAAAATCATCATAAATAATAACAAAAATATTTCTTTTCATAATTTTCAACTCTTGATAGTTAATTCTCATATAAATGTTACATTCATGCCAATTTGGCTAGGCTGGAGCCCAAATCATATACATTAGTAACAAAAATAATTTATTTTTATTATTATTAACCTTTGAGGTACTTTTTGTATATTAATATTAAATTCATGGTATTTTGGCTAGATTAAATTCAATAATCATCAAAATTATTAACAAAAAAAAATATTTATTATATTATTCAACTTTTGAGTTCAATTTTGCATATTAATGTAACATTCATGCCATTTCGGCTAGGCTGAAGTCCAAAATCATCAACATTTTTATCTTGATGGTTATTTCGCATACAAATATTACATTCATGCCGATTTGGCTAGGCTGGAGCCCAAATCATATATATTAATAACAAAAATAATTTATTTTTATTATTTTAAACCTTTGTGGTCCATTTTGTATATTTATATTAAATTCATGGTATTTTGGCTAGATTAAATTCAATAATCATCAAAATTATAGAAAAAAAAAATATTTATTTTATTATCAACTTTTGAGTTCAATTTTGCATATTAATATTAAATTCATGCCATTTCAGCTAGGATAAAGCCCAAAATCATCATAAATAAAAACAAAAATATTTCTTTTCATAATGTTCAACTCTTGATAGTTAATTCGCATATAAATATTACATTCATGCCAATTTGGCTAAGCTGGAGCCCAAATCATATACATTAGTAACAAAATTAATTTATTTTTATTATTATTAACCTTTGAGGTACTTTTTGTATATTTATATTAAATTCATGGTATTTTGGCTAGATTACTTTTAATAACCATCAAAATTATTGACAAAAAAAATATTTATTATATTATTCAAATTTTGAGTTCCATTTTACATATTAATGTAACATTCATTCCATTTCAACTAGGTTGAAGTCCAAAATCATCAACATTTTTGTCTTGATGGGTATTTCGCATATAAATATTACAGTCATGCCAATTTGGCTAGGCTGGAGCCCAAATCATATACATAAAAACAAAAATAATTTATTTTTATTATTTTTAACCTTTGAGGTCCTTTTTGTATTTTAATATTAAATTCATGGTATTTTGGCTAGATTAAATTCAATAATCATCAAAATTATTGACAAAAAAAATATTTATTATATTATTCAAATTTTGAGTTCCATTTTACATATTAATGTAACATTCATTCCATTTCAACTAGGTTGAAGTCCAAAATCATCAACATTTTTGTCAAAAATGATTATTTTTATAGTTTTTAACTTTTGAGGGTAATTTTGCATATTAATATCAAATTCATGTCATTTCAGCTAGGATAAAGCCCAAAACTATCATAAATAATAACAAAAATATTTCTTTTCAGATTTTTTGATGGTTATTTCGCATATTAATATTACATTCATTTCAAGTCAGCTAGCCTGAGGCCCAAATCATCAAAATTATTAACAAAAATAATTTCTTCTTATTATCTTTAACCTTTGAGGTCCATTTTGTATATTAATATTAAATGCATGGTATTGCGGCTAGGTTAAAATCAACATTTATCAAAATTATTGACAAACAAATATTTATTTTATTATCAACTTTTGAGTTCCATTTTGCATATTAATATAACATTCATGCCATTTCGGCTAGGTTAAAGTCCAAAATCATCAACATTTTTGTCAAAAATAATTATTTTTATAGTTTTTAACTTTTGAGGGTAATTTTGCATATTAATATTAAATTCATGCCATTTCAGCTAGGATAAAGCCCAAAGTCATCATATATTATAACAAAAATATTTAACTTCTTAATTTATAACTCTTGGTGGTTATTTCGCATGTAATTTTGCATATTAAAATAACATTCATGCCATTTCGGTTAGGTATAAGTCCAAAATCATCAAGAATTTTGTCAAAAATGATTATTTTTATAGTTTTTAACTTTTGAGGGTAATTTTGCATATTAATATCAAATTCGTGTCATTTCAGCTAGGATAAAGCCCAAAATTATCATAAATAATAACAAAAATATTTCTTTTCATAATCTTTAACTTTTGATGGTTATTTCGCATATTAATATTACATCCATGTCAAGTCGGCTAGCCTGAGGCCCAAATCATCAAAATTATTAACAAAAATAATTTCTTTTATTATCTTTAAACTTTGAGGTCCATTTTGTATATTAATATTAAATGCATGGTATTGCGGCTAGGTTAATATCAACATTTAACAAAATTATTGACAAAAAAATATTTATTTTACTATCAACTTTTGAGTTAAATTTTGCATATTAATGTAACATTCATGCCATTTCGGCTAGATTGAAGTACAAAATCATCAACATTTTTGTCAAAAATAATTATTTTTATAATTTTTAACTTTTAAGGGTAGTTTTGCATGTTAATATTAAATGCCTGCCATTTCAGCTATAATAAATCCCAAATTATCATAAATAATAACAAAAATATTTCTTTTCATAAATTTTAACTCGTGATGGTTATTGCGCATATTAATATTACATTCATGCCAATTCGGCTAGGCTGAGGTTTAATTCAATTCAAATCAAAATTATTGACAAAAAAATATTTATATTATTATTAACTTTTGAGTTCAATTTTCATATAAATATAACATTAATGCCATTTCGGTTAGGTTAAAGTCCAAAATCATTAACATTTTTGGCAAAAATAATTATTTTATATTAATATTACATTCATGCCATTTTAGCTAGGATAAAGCCCAAAATTATCATAAATAATAACAAAAATATTTCTTTTCATAATTTTCAACTCTTGATAGTTATTTCGCATATAAATATTACATTTATGCCAATTTGGCTAGGCTGGAGCCCAAATCATATACATTATTAACAAAAATAATTTATTTTTATTATTTTAAACCTTTGAGGTCCATTTTGTATATAAATATTAAATTCATGGTATTTTGGCTAGATTAAATTCAATAATCATCAAAATTATTGACAAAAAAAATATTTATTATATTATTCAACTTGTAAGATCCATTTTACATAATAATGTAACATTCATGCCATTTCGGCTAGGTTGAAGTCCAAAATCATTAACATTTTTGTCAAAAATAATTATTTTTATAATTTTTAACTTTTAAGTGTAGTTTTGCATATTAATATTAAAGGCATGCCAAGTCAGCTAGGATAAAGCCCAAAATCATCATAAATAATAACAAAAATATTTCTTTTCATAATCTTTAACTTTTGATGGTTATTTCGCATATTAATATTACAATCATGTCAAGTCGGCTAGCCTGAGGCCCAAATCATCAAAATTATTAACAAAAATAATTTCATTTATTATCTTTAAACTTTGAGGTCCATTTTGTATATTAATATTAACTTCATGGTATTTTGGCTAGATTAAATTCAATAATCATCAAAATTATTGACAAAAAAATATTTATTTATTATCAACTTTTGAGTTCAATTTTGCATATTAATGTAACACTCATGCATTTCGGCTAGGTTGAAGTCAACATTTTTGTCAAAAATTATTATTTTTATAATTTTTAAGGATAGTTTTGTATATTAATTTCAGCTAGGAAAAAGCCCAAAATTATCATAAATAATAACAAAAATATTTCTTTTCATAATTTTCAACTCTTGATAGTTATTTCGCATATAAATATTACATTCATGCCAATTTGGCTAGGCTGGAGCCCAAATCATATACATTAATAACAAAAATAATTTATTTTTATTATTTTTAACCTTTGAAGTCCATTTTATATATTAATATTAAATTCATGGTATTTTAGCTAGATTAAATTCAATAATCATCAAAATTATTGACAAAAAAAATATTTATTATATTATTCAACTTTTAAGATCCATTTTACATAATAATGTAACATTCATGCATTTCGGCTAGGTTGAAGTCCAAAATCATTAACATTTTTGTCAAAAATAATTATTTTTATAATTTTTAACTTTTAAGTGTAGTTTTGCATATTAATATTAAGGCATGCCATTTCAGCTACGATAAAGCCCAAAATCATCATAAATAATAACAAAAATATTTCTTTTCATAATTTTCAACTCTTGATAGTTATTTGGCAAGTAATTTATCTTTATTATTTTTGACCTTTGTGGTCCATTTTGTATATTAATATTAAATTCATGGTATTTTGGTTAGATTAAATTCAATAATCATCAAAATTATTGACAAAAAAAATATTTATTTTATTATTAACTTTTGAGTTCAATTTTGCATATTAATATAACATTCATGCCATTTCGGCTATGTTGAAGTCCAAAATCATCAACATTTTGTGAAAAATAATTATTTTTATAGTTTTTAACTTTTGATGGTAATTTTGCATAATAATATAAATACATGCCACTTCAAAATTATCAAAAATAATAACAAAATAAATTCTTTTCATAATTTTTAACTCGATGGTTATTTCGCATATTAATATTACATTCATGCCAATTCGGCCAGCCTGAGGCCCAAATCATCAAACTTATTAGCAAAAATAATTTCTTTTTATTATTTTTAACCTTTGAGCCTAATTTTGTATATTAATATTAAATGCATGGTATTTCGGCTAGGTTAAATTCAACAATTATCAAAATTATTGACAAAAAAATATTTATTTTATTATCAACTTTTGAGTTCAATTTTGCATATTAATATAACATTCATGCCATTTCGGCTAGGTTGAAGTCCAAAATCATCAACATTTATGCCAAAAATAATTATTTTTATAATATTTAACTTTTAAGGGTAGTTTTGCATATTAATATTAAATGCATGCCATTTCAGCTAGGATAAAGCCCAAAATTATCATATATAATAACAAAAATATTTCTTTTCATAATAATACCCTTCACATAGTGATAAGGGTATATAGCACTTTGTCATTCCGTTTGTAATTTCTTTATTATTCATTTGTGACCCCATAAAGTATATATATTCTGGATCCTTATAGATAGGGAAGCCGATTTAGCGATGTCCGTCTGTTGAAATCAAGTTTCCGGAGTCAAATAAAAAGATACAGACCAGTTAATGGTGTTAAAGTCCAAAATCATCAACATTTTTGTCAAAAATAATTATTTTATATTAATATTAAATTCATGCCATTTTAGCTAGGATAAAGCCCAAAATTATCATAAATAATAAAAAAAATATTTCTTTTCATAATTTTCAACTCTTGATAGTTATTTCGCATATAAATATTACATTCATGCCAATTTGGCTAGGCTGGAGCCCAAATCATATATATTAATAACAAAAATTATTTCTTTTTATTATCTTTAACCTTTGAGGTCTATTTTGTATATTAATATTTAATGCATGGTATTGCGGCTAAGTTAAAATCAACATTTATCAAAATTATTGACAAACAAATAATTATTTTATTATCAAATTTGAGTTCCATTTTGCATATTAATATAACATTCATGCCATTTCGGCTAGGTTAAAGTCCAAAATCATTAACATTTTTGTCAAAAATAATTATTTTTATAATTTTTAACTTTTAAGTGTAGTTTTGCATATTAATATTAAAGGCATGCCATTTCAGCTAGGATAAAGCCCAAAATTATCATAAAAAATAACAAAAATATTTCTTTTCATAATTTTCAACTCTTGATAGTTATTTCGCATATAAATATTACATTCATGCCAATTTGGCTAGGCTATAGCCCAAATCATATACATTAATAACCAAAATAATTTATTTTTATTATTTTTAACCTTTGAGGTCCATTTTGTATATCAATATTAAGATCATGGTATTTTGGCTAGATTAAATTCAATAATCATCAAAATTATTAACAAAAATAATTTGTTTTTATTATCTTTAACCTTTGAGGTCCATTTTGTATATTAATATTTAATGCATGGTATTGCGGCTAGGTTAAAATCAACATTTATCAAAATTATTGACAAAAAAATATTTATTTTATTATCAACTTTTGAGTTCAAGTTTGCATATTAATATTAAATTCATGTCATTTCAGCTAGGATAAAGCCCAAAATCATCATAAATAATAACAAAAATATTTCTGTTTATAATTTTCAACTCTCAATAGTTATTTCGCATATTAATATTACATTCATGCCAATTCGGCTAGGATAAATCCCAAAATCATCATAAATAATAACAAAAATATTTCTTTTCATTTATTAATATTACATTAATGCCAATTCGGCTAGGCTGAGGTTTAATTCAATTCAAATCAAAATTACTGCCAAAAAAATATTTATTTTATTATTATCTTTTGAGTTCAATTTTGCATATTAATATAACATTCATGCCATTTCGGTTAGGTTAAAGTCCAAAATCATTAACATTTTTGTCAAAAATAATTATTTTATATTAATATTACATTCATGCCATTTCAGCTAGGATAAATCTCAAAATCATCATATATAATAACAAAAATATTTCTTTTCATTTATTAATATTACATTCATGCCAATTTGGCTAGGCTGAGGTTTAATTCAATTCAAATCAAAATTATTGCCAAAAAAATATTTATTTTATTATTATCTTTTGAGTTCAATTTTGCATATTAATATAACATTCATGCCATTTCGGTTAGGTTAAAGTCCAAAATCATCAACATTTTTGTCAAAAATAATTATTTTATATTAATATTACATTCATGCCATTCAGCTAGGATAAATCCCAAAATCATCATAAATAATAACAAAAATATTTATTTTCATTTATTAATATTACATTCATGCCAATTCGGCTAGGCTGAGGTTTATTCAATTCAAATCAAAATTATTGCCAAAAAAATATTTATTTTATTATTATCTTCTGAGTTAAATTTTGCATATTAATATAACATTCATGCCATTTCGGTTAGGTTAAAGTCCAAAATCATCAACATTTTTGTCAAAAATAATTATTTTATATTAGTATTAAATTCATGCCATTTTAGCTATGATAAAGTCCAAAATTATCATAAATAATAACAAAAATTTTTTTCATAATTTTCAACTCTTGATAGTTTTTCGCATACAAATATTACATTCATGCCAATTTTGCTAGGCTGGAGCCCAAATCATATGCATCAATAACAAAAATAAATTCTTTTTATTATGTTTAGCCTTTGTAGTCCATTTTGTATATTAATATTAAATTCATGGTATTTTGGCTAGATTAAATTCATTAATCATCAAAATTATTAACAAAAATAATTTCTTTTTATTATCTTTAACCTTTGAGGTCCATTTTGTATATTAATATTTAATGCATGGTATTGCGGCTAGGTTAAAATCAACATTTATCAAAATTATTGACAAAAAAATATTTATTTTATAATCAACTTTTGAGTTCAGTTTTGCATATTAATATTAAATTCATGCCATTTTAGCTAGGATAAAGCCCAAAATCATCATAAATAATAACAAAAATATTTATTTTCATAATTTTCAACTCTTGATAGTTATTTTGCATATTTATATTACATTCATGCCAATTCGGCTAGGCTGAGGTTTAATTCAATTCAAATCAAAATTATTGACAAAAAATATTTATTTTATTATTAACTTTTGAGTTCAATTTTGCATATTAATATAACATTCATGCCATTTCGGTTAGGTTAAAGTCCAAAATCATCAATATTTTTGTCAAAAATAATTATTTTATATTAATATTAAATTCATGCCATTTTAGCTAGGATAAAGCCCAAAGTTATCATAAATAATAACAAAAATTTTTTTTCATAATTTTCAACTCTTGATAGTTATTTCGCATATAAATATTACATTCATGCCAATTTGGCTAGGCTGGAGCCCAAATCATATACATTAATAACAAAAATAATTTATTTTTTATTAATTTTTTTTTTTTTTTAACCTTTGAGGTCCATTTTGTATATTAATATTAAATTCATGGTATTTTGGCTAGATTAAATTCAATAATCATCAAAATTATTGTCAAAAAAATATTTATTTTATTATCAACTTTTGAGTTCAATTTTGCATATTATTATTAAATTCATGCCATTTCACCTAGGATAAAGCCCAAAATTATCATAAATAATAACAAAAATATTTTTTTTCATAATTTTTAACTCTTGATAGTTAATTCGCATATAAATATTACATTCATGCCAATTTGGCTAGGCTGGAGCCCAAATCATATACATTAATAACAAAAATAATTTATTTTTATTATTTTTAACCTTTGAGGTCCATTTTGTATATTAAAATTAAATTTATGGTATTTTGGCTAGATTAAATTCAATAATCATCAAAATTATTGACAAAAAAATATTTATTATATTATTCAACTTTTAAGATCCATTTTACATAATAATGTAACATTCATGCCATTTCGGCTAGCTTGAAGTCCAAAATCATTAACATTTTTGTCAAAAATAATTATTTTTATAATTTTTAACTTTTAAGTGTAGTTTTGCATATTAATATTAAAGGCATGCCATTTCAGCTAGGATAAAGCCCAAAATCATCATAAATAATAACAAAAATATTTCTTTTCATAATTTTCAACTCTTTATAGTTATTTGGCATATAAATATTACAATCATGCCAGTTTGGCTAGGCTATAGCCCAAATCATATACATTAATAACCAAAATAATCTATTTTTATTATTTTTAACCTTTGAGGTCCATTTTGTATATTAATATTAAATGCATGGTATTTTGGCTAGATTAAATTCAATAATCATCAAAATTATTGACAAAAATAATTTCTTTTTTTTTATTATCTTTAACCTTTGAGGTCCATTTTGTATATTAATATTTAATGCATGGTATTTTGGCTAGATTAAATTCAATAATCATCAAAATTATTGACAAAAAAAATATTTATTATATTATTCAACTTTTGAGTTCCATTTTACATATTAATGTAACATTCATGCCATTTCGGCTAGGTTAAAGTTCAAAATCATCAACATTTTTGTCAAAAATGAATATTTTTATAGTTTTTAACTTTTGAGGGTAATTTTGCATATTAATATCAAATTCATGTCATTTCAGCTAGGATAAAGCCCAAAATTATCATAAATATTAACAAAACTATTTCTTTTCATAATTTTTAACTTTTGATGGTTATTTCGCATTTTAATATTACATTCATTTCAAGTCGGCTAGCCTGAGGCCCAAATCATCAAAATTATTAACAAAAATAATTTCTTTTTATTATCTTTAACCTTTGAGGTCCATTTTGTATATTAATATTAAATGCATGGTATTGCGGCTAGGTTAAAATCAACATTTATCAAAATTATTGACAAACAAATATTTATTTTATTATCAACTTTTGAGTTCCATTTTGCATAATAATGTAACATTCATGCCATTTCGGCTAGCTTGAAGTCCAAAATCATTAACATTTTTGTCAAAAATAATTATTTTTATAATTTTTCACTTTTAAGTGTAGTTTTGCATATTAATATTAAAGGCATGCCATTTCAGCTAGGATAAAGCCCAAAATTATCATAAAAAATAACAAAAATATTTCTTTTCATAATTTTCAACTCTTGATAGTTATTTCGCATATAAATATTACATTCATGCCAATTTGGCTAGGCTATAGCCCAAATCATATACATTAATAACCAAAATAATTTATTTTTATTATTTTTAACCTTTGAGGTCCATTTTGTATATCAATATTAATATCATGGTATTTTGGCTAGATTAAATTCAATAATCATCAAAATTATTAACAAAAATAATTTGTTTTTATTATCTTTAACCTTTGAGGTCCATTTTGTATATTAATATTTAATGCATGGTTTTGCGGCTAGGTTAAAATCAACATTTATCAAAATTATTGACAAAAAAATATTTATTTTATAATCAACTTTTGAGTTCAGTTTTGCAATTAATATTAAATTCATGCCATTTTAGCTAGGATAAAGCCCAAAATCATCATAAATAATAACAAAAATATTTATTTTCATAATTTTCAACTCTTGATAGTTATTTTGCATATTTATATTACATTCATGCCAATTCGGCTAGGCTGAGGTTTAATTCAATTCAAATCAAAATTATTGACAAAAAATATTTATTTTATTATTAACTTTTGAGTTCAATTTTGCATATTAATATAACATTCATGCCATTTCGGTTAGGTTAAAGTCCAAAATCATCAATATTTTTGTCAAAAATAATTATTTTATATTAATATTAAATTCATGCCATTTTAGCTAGGATAAAGCCCAAAGTTATCATAAATAATAACAAAAATTTTTTTCATAATTTTCAACTCTTGATAGTTATTTCGCATATAAATATTACATTCATGCCAATTTGGCTAGGCTGGAGCCCAAATCATATACATTAATAACAAAAATAATTTATTTTTATTAATTTTTTTTTTTTTTTAACCTTTGAGGTCCATTTTGTATATTAATATTAAATTCATGGTATTTTGGCTAGATTAAATTCAATAATCATCAAAATTATTGTCAAAAAAATATTTATTTTATTATCAACTTTTGAGTTCAATTTTGCATATTATTATTAAATTCATGCCATTTCACCTAGGATAAAGCCCAAAATTATCATAAATAATAACAAAAATATTTTTTTTCATAATTTTTAACTCTTGATAGTTAATTCGCATATAAATATTACATTCATGCCAATTTGGCTAGGCTGGAGCCCAAATCATATACATTAATAACAAAAATAATTTATTTTTATTATTTTTAACCTTTGAGGTCCATTTTGTATATTAAAATTAAATTTATGGTATTTTGGCTAGATTAAATTCAATAATCATCAAAATTATTGACAAAAAAATATTTATTATATTATTCAACTTTTAAGATCCATTTTACATAATAATGTAACATTCATGCCATTTCGGCTAGCTTGAAGTCCAAAATCATTAACATTTTTGTCAAAAATAATTATTTTTATAATTTTTAACTTTTAAGTGTAGTTTTGCATATTAATATTAAAGGCATGCCATTTCAGCTAGGATAAAGCCCAAAATCATCATAAATAATAACAAAAATATTTCTTTTCATAATTTTCAACTCTTTATAGTTATTTGGCATATAAATATTACAATCATGCCAGTTTGGCTAGGCTATAGCCCAAATCATATACATTAATAACCAAAATAATCTATTTTTATTATTTTTAACCTTTGAGGTCCATTTTGTATATTAATATTAAATGCATGGTATTTTGGCTAGATTAAATTCAATAATCATCAAAATTATTGACAAAAATAATTTCTTTTTTTTTATTATCTTTAACCTTTGAGGTCCATTTTGTATATTAATATTTAATGCATGGTATTTTGGCTAGATTAAATTCAATAATCATCAAAATTATTGACAAAAAAAATATTTATTATATTATTCAACTTTTGAGTTCCATTTTACATATTAATGTAACATTCATGCCATTTCGGCTAGGTTAAAGTTCAAAATCATCAACATTTTTGTCAAAAATGAATATTTTTATAGTTTTTAACTTTTGAGGGTAATTTTGCATATTAATATCAAATTCATGTCATTTCAGCTAGGATAAAGCCCAAAATTATCATAAATATTAACAAAACTATTTCTTTTCATAATTTTTAACTTTTGATGGTTATTTCGCATTTTAATATTACATTCATTTCAAGTCGGCTAGCCTGAGGCCCAAATCATCAAAATTATTAACAAAAATAATTTCTTTTTATTATCTTTAACCTTTGAGGTCCATTTTGTATATTAATATTAAATGCATGGTATTGCGGCTAGGTTAAAATCAACATTTATCAAAATTATTGACAAACAAATATTTATTTTATTATCAACTTTTGAGTTCCATTTTGCATAATAATGTAACATTCATGCCATTTCGGCTAGCTTGAAGTCCAAAATCATTAACATTTTTGTCAAAAATAATTATTTTTATAATTTTTCACTTTTAAGTGTAGTTTTGCATATTAATATTAAAGGCATGCCATTTCAGCTAGGATAAAGCCCAAAATTATCATTAAAAATAACAAAAATATTTCTTTTCATAATTTTCAACTCTTGATAGTTATTTCGCATATAAATATTACATTCATGCCAATTTGGCTAGGCTATAGCCCAAATCATATACATTAATAACCAAAATAATTTATTTTTATTATTTTTAACCTTTGAGGTCCATTTTGTATATCAATATTAATATCATGGTATTTTGGCTAGATTAAATTCAATAATCATCAAAATTATTAACAAAAATAATTTGTTTTTATTATCTTTAACCTTTGAGGTCCATTTTGTATATTAATATTTAATGCATGGTATTGCGGCTAGGTTAAAATCAACATTTATCAAAATTATTGACAAAAAAATATTTATTTTATTATCAACTTTTGAGTTCAAGTTTGCATATTAATATTAAATTCATGTCATTTCAGCTAGGATAAAGCCCAAAATCATCATAAATAATAACAAAAATATTTCTGTTTATAATTTTCAACTCTCAATAGTTATTTTGCATATTAATATTACATTCATGCCAATTCGGCTAGGATAAATCCCAAAATCATCATAAATAATAACAAAAATATTTCTTTTCATTTATTAATATTACATTAATGCCAATTCGGCTAGGCTGAGGTTTAATTCAATTCAAATCAAAATTACTGCCAAAAAAATATTTATTTTATTATTATCTTTTGAGTTCAATTTTGCATATTAATATAACATTCATGCCATTTCGGTTAGGTTAAAGTCCAAAATCATTAACATTTTTGTCAAAAATAATTATTTTATATTAATATTACATTCATGCCATTTCAGCTAGGATAAATCTCAAAATCATCATATATAATAACAAAAATATTTCTTTTCATTTATTAATATTACATTCATGCCAATTTGGCTAGGCTGAGGTTTAATTCAATTCAAATCAAAATTATTGCCAAAAAAATATTTATTTTATTATTATCTTTTGAGTTCAATTTTGCATATTAATATAACATTCATGCCATTTCGGTTAGGTTAAAGTCCAAAATCATCAACATTTTTGTCAAAAATAATTATTTTATATTAATATTACATTCATGCCATTCAGCTAGGATAAATCCCAAAATCATCATAAATAATAACAAAAATATTTATTTTCATTTATTAATATTACATTCATGCCAATTCGGCTAGGCTGAGGTTTATTCAATTCAAATCAAAATTATTGCCAAAAAAATATTTATTTTATTATTATCTTTTGAGTTAAATTTTGCATATTAATATAACATTCATGCCATTTCGGTTAGGTTAAAGTCCAAAATCATCAACATTTTTGTCAAAAATAATTATTTTATATTAATATTAAATTCATGCCATTTTAGCTATGATAAAGTCCAAAATTATCATAAATAATAACAAAAATTTTTTTCATAATTTTCAACTCTTGATAGTTTTTCGCATACAAATATTACATTCATGCCAATTTTGCTAGGCTGGAGCCCAAATCATATGCATCAATAACAAAAATAAATTCTTTTTATTATGTTTAGCCTTTGTAGTCCATTTTGTATATTAATATTAAATTCATGGTATTTTGGCTAGATTAAATTCAATAATCATCAAAATTATTAACAAAAATAATTTATTTTTATTATCTTTAACCTTTGAGGTCCATTTTGTATATTAATATTTAATGCATGGTATTGCGGCTAGGTTAAAATCAACATTTATCAAAATTATTGACAAAAAAATATTTATTTTATAATCAACTTTTGAGTTCAGTTTTGCATATTAATATTAAATTCATGCCATTTTAGCTAGGATAAAGCCCAAAATCATCATAAATAATAACAAAAATATTTATTTTCATAATTTTCAACTCTTGATAGTTATTTTGCATATTTATATTACATTCATGCCAATTCGGCTAGGCTGAGGTTTAATTCAATTCAAATCAAAATTATTGTCAAAAAAATATTTATTTTATTATCAACTTTTGAGTTCAATTTTGCATATTATTATTAAATTCATGCCATTTCACCTAGGATAAAGCCCAAAATTATCATAAATAATAACAAAAATATTTTTTTTCATAATTTTTAACTCTTGATAGTTAATTCGCATATAAATATTACATTCATGCCAATTTGGCTAGGCTGGAGCCCAAATCATATACATTAATAACAAAAATAATTTATTTTTATTATTTTTAACCTTTGAGGCCCATTTTGTATATTAAAATTAAATTTATGGTATTTTGGCTAGATTAAATTCAATAATCATCAAAATTATTGACAAAAAAATATATATTATATTATTCAACTTTTAAGATCCATTTTACATAATAATGTAACATTCATGCCATTTCGGCTAGCTTGAAGTCCAAAATCATTAACATTTTTGTCAAAAATAATTATTTTTATAATTTTTAACTTTTAAGTGTAGTTTTGCATATTAATATTAAAGGCATGCCATTTCAGCTAGGATAAAGCCCAAAATCATCATAAATAATAACAAAAATATTTCTTTTCATAATTTTCAACTCTTTATAGTTATTTGGCATATAAATATTACAATCATGCCAGTTTGGCTAAGCTATAGCCCAAATCATATACATTAATAACCAAAATAATCTATTTTTATTATTTTTAACCTTTGAGGTCCATTTTGTATATTAATATTAAATGCATGGTATTTTGGCTAGATTAAATTCAATAATCATCAAAATTATTGACAAAAATAATTTCTTTTTTTTTATTATCTTTAACCTTTAAGGTCCATTTTGTATATTAATATTTAATGCATGGTATTTTGGCTAGATTAAATTCAATAATCATCAAAATTATTGACAAAAAAAATATTTATTATATTATTCAACTTTTGAGTTCCATTTTACATATTAATGTAACATTCATGCCATTTCGGCTAGGTTAAAGTTCAAAATCATCAACATTTTTGTCAAAAATGAATATTTTTATAGTTTTTAACTTTTGAGGGTAATTTTGCATATTAATATCAAATTCATGTCATTTCAGCTAGGATAAAGCCCAAAATTATCATAAATATTAACAAAACTATTTCTTTTCATAATTTTTAACTTTTGATGGTTATTTCGCATTTTAATATTACATTCATTTCAAGTCGGCTAGCCTGAGGCCCAAATCATCAAAATTATTAACAAAAATAATTTCTTTTTATTATCTTTAACCTTTGAGGTCCATTTTGTATATTAATATTAAATGCATGGTATTGCGGCTAGGTTAAAATCAACATTTATCAAAATTATTGACAAACAAATATTTATTTTATTATCAACTTTTGAGTTCCATTTTGCATATTAATATAACATTCATGCCATTTCGGCTAGGTTAAAGTCCAAAATCATCAACATTTTTGTCAAAAATAATTATATTTATAGTTTTTAACTTTTGAGGGTAATTTTGCATAATAATATTAAATACATACCACTTCAACTAGGATAAAGCCCAAAATTATCATAAATAATAACATAAATATTTCTTTTCATAATTTTTAACTCTTGATGGTTATTTCACATATTAATACTACATGCATGTCAAGTCGGCTAGCCTGAGGCCCAAATCATCAACATTATTAACAAAAATAATTTATTTTTATTATCTTTAACCTTTGAGGTCCATTTTGTATATTAATATTAAATGCATGGTATTGCGGCTAGGTTAAAATCAACATTTAACAAAATTATTTTTTTTTTTTTTTGTTTCATATATTTATTATTGAATCTTCGCCTGTGGCGAACTAACAATAAGTGTTCAAATCTTAAAACTAGGTAGTTAATATAAGTCCAGCCAGTGCCAGACTAAAATTTAAGTTCTCATATTAATTATCAAGCTTCATATAAGCGCAATAGTATCCCTCCTTTTCAGGCGGGTGTGCCCACTATGTTGCAGGATGTTTCGGGCGAGCGGATTTGGGTGAGCTTCCAGCTTATTTAAATACTTGTCCACATAGTTCAGGATTTCGCATTTAACTAGTGGAACTAGTAGATCCTTGTGGATGTTGCTGTTTTTAACATACCAAGGAGCACCAGTTATCATTCTTAGGATTTTGTTTTGCCTGCGTTGAATTTTTTCTATGTTGGATGCGGAAGCAGTGCCCCATAATTGTATACCGTAGCACCAAATTGGTTTCAAAATCGATTTGTAGAGTAGAAGTTTACAATCAAGACGAAGCACAGAGTTTCTGCCGATTAGCCAATGAATTTGTGTAGCTTTAAGTTTCATTTGCGTCAACTTCGCATCTATATGAGGCTTCCATGTGAGGCGGCGGTCTAGGTGAATACCAAGATATTTTGTCTCGGTTCGTTGAGGCACCATATGGTTGTTAATAAGAATTGGAGAGCACGTTTCTTTGCGTAAAGTAAAAGTTACGTGGGTACATTTTTGTTCATTTATTTTTATTCCCCATAACTTTGCCCATTTTTCAACTTGGGTTACGTGTTGCTGCAATTGGTTTGAAGCCTCTTTAGGGTCTTTATGAATACTAAGAAAAGCAGTATCATCAGCAAATGTCGACGTGTGTGTAAAACTATTGGTTGGCATATCTGCTGTGTAAAGCAAGTACAGAACTGGACCTAGTATACTCCCTTGAGGTACACCAGCCCCTATTGTTTGAGAAGAACTTATTTGGTTTTTTAAACTGTCGACCGGTTATGTACTTTTCTAGTAGGTTGAAAATATTAGCTGGAAGGTTTAGCTTTAGTTTGTTTAACAGGCCTTCGTGCCATACTTTATCGAAAGCTTGAGAGACATCTATAAAAAGCGCGGAGCAGTACTTTTTTTCCTCGAAAGTTTTTCTTATAACCTGCACCAGTCTGTGAGTTTGTTCTATTGTGCTATGTTGACTTCTAAAGCCAAATTGGTGATCTGGAATGCAGTTGTTTTCATTCAGGATCGGAGTAAGCTTGTTTTTAAGCAGCTTTTCAAACAGTTTTGACAAAGTTGGTAACAAACTTATAGGCCTATAAGACTCCACCTTAGAAGGATCTTTACCAGGCTTAGGAATCATCTTAACTAAGGCAACTTTCCATATTGGTGGAAAATGTTCAAGCCGTATTATGGCATTAAAAATAAAAAGAATTATTCTTTTTGCTGTAAAAGGTAGCTCAATGAGCATTTTGTTGCTTATTTTATCAACGCCAAGAGCTTTTTTATCATTAAGGTTAGAAATAGCTTCTACCACATCTGAATATCGGAAACGTATTTCTATAGGACGTCTAGAAACAACAGGCGGTAATTCCCTCACGTCAGTGCATGTATTAGGAGTGAACACGTTTCTTAAATGGCTTGCGAGCAGATCGCATTTTTCTTCATCATTTCTAGCCCAGGATCCTCTTAGATTGCGCAGTGGTGGGTTTGCGATTACGGGTCTTTTGAGACGACTGGCTGATCGCCATAGAGAATAATTTGTTTGAGGGGTTGCGTCTAGACCTTCCAAATACTTCTTAATTGATGCAATTCTGTGTACCTCCAGCAAGTTTTTTAAGCGATTTGTACACTCTTTTAGCTTCGTTTTAAGTTGGGGCGATCTATGCTGTTGCCATTCTCTTCGCGCTCTCCTTTTTTCAGATAAAAGCTCCTGAACATCGACAGAAAAAATTTTGTTGTATTTGACCTGACGGTATGTTGAAGAAGCATGTTCAACGGCTTTTTTAATGTTTTCATTTAGGATATTTAGGCAATCATCGATTTCTTGGGGAGTTTTTAGTGGTATGTGTTCCGAGCAGTGAGAGCTGATATATTTTTTATATTTTAACCAATTTACTCTTTTTGATAAGAAAAAATCACTAGTTGCTATTTGGTGAGGACTGCAAATAGTGATAATTGTGGGTGAGTGGTCAGAAGATAAATCGAAGGAGGCTTCAGCCTCAATAAGGTCCGGTGATATACCTTTTGCCACGCCAAAATCTATTACGTCTGGAATTTTATTATTGTCCGTTGGCCAATAGGTTGGTTGTCCAGTTGAAATAACGAAAAGTCCTATTTCCGACACTGAGTCATACAAGACACGACCTCTGGGACTAATTAGGCGGGAGCCCCAGTATGTGTGCTTAGCGTTATAGTCTCCAGCAGCTATGAAGCGGGGACCTAATGATTTGTAGAAACTGTTGTACTGATCCTTCGTTATGGAGAATCTGGGTGGACAGTAAACTGATGAAATAACAAGGTTATGGAAAAATTCATCAATGCAGACGTTCGTAGCTTGGATATAACATTCCGAGAGGCCACCCAACCATTGGTGTTTAATTCTTGATTTGATTAGAATAGCCGAGCCACCACATGATCTATCCCTAGGATCCTTTGAATCGTAAAAAGAATAACCACTAATTTTAAAAGTGCTTCTAGATGTCATATGAGTCTCAGAAATACACATAACATCGATTTTTTGGTTCATCAAGAAATATTCGAGCTCGTTTTTGTGTTGGCGGATGCCGTTTACGTTCCAGAAACAAACCCTGAGGCAGTTCATGGTCTTTTAAGCATAGCCTGCAGAAAAGCAGACTGCATTTTTTGCATTTCTTGCATCATGTTGGCCATTTGCGCCATAATCTGCGTAAATTGTGTGACCATATTGTCAATTACGGCTTCCAGGCGGCTAAAATTAGGCCCGGTTGGTTCGCTAGTTGGCACTTCTTGTTGTGTTGTAGGCTGGGTAGACTTACGTGAATTAGGCTGGTTAGACTTTAATGCGGCGGCGTAAGAAACTTGATTTGTAGCTGGTTGTGCCAATGGAGGCATATTTGTAGTTGGTATATTTAAAGGCTGGGGAGGGGCAGGAACTATGTTCGGCTTAGTTGATCGCTTAACTAAATTAAAAACAGGACAACCTCTATAGTTGGCAGTGTGGTTTCCCCCGCAGTTGCTGCATTTCTTTATCCTAGGATCATCTTTTGGCTTGTCGCACTTGGTCGTATCGTGCAGATCCCCACACACAACACAAACAGTAGGCAACTTACAATAAGTTTTAGTGTGGCCATATTCCTGGCAGTTTAAGCACTGTACGGGCCCAGATCGCTTATGTGGCACTTCCACAGTGACTCGTCGGTGCATAATATATTTTAAATCGTAAATGGGGTGAGTTTCACTTTTTTTCAATTTGATATCACCAGGCTCAAGCTCCACTCGGAATAATGGTTGGGGGTGTTTTTCCCTATTTCTCATATTCGATACCGTCCTAACCATAAACCCTTTGTTTAACAAACTGGTCTTGATCTCTTCTGGGTCAACGTTAGAATCAATGCCTTTAATAACTACCTGAAGGCCTTTTGCGGTCTTGAGTTGGTAGGTATAGAAGTTTTTTCTGAGTTTTTCGAGCTCCGAAACCGTGGCGCGGTAGGCGTTTTCATGGTTCACTTGAATTTTTGTCTCAAATATGTTACCGCGTTTAACGTTTGAAACATAAAAGTTATTTTCCCCAATCAAACCGACTAAAAACTTGACGAGATCATTTGAGTTTTTTTCCCTCAAATAAATGGGAGGTGGCTTAAAGGACTTTTTTTCACTAACATGGGTCTCATTATCCTCTTGCAAAATTGCAAAACGATTTTGCGATGAGGTTGGCCTTTCATCGTCTTTTAAAATTTTTGCAGGTTGAGATGCTTCTGCCGATTTAGGGCTCCTTCCCCTTTTAAGAACTGTTACGTACCTGTCCATCCCTACCTGGATCTTAGGAGCACACGCAGAAATTGGGCCCGTAGCGCCTTTAGCAGCTGTTGGTGCGACACCAGAACTTGATAAAGAAGACCGCGATGAAGATGGCACCTCGGTATTTTTTTTATAATTTTTAAACAGAGATTGGGCTAAATTTGTCCCTTGTTCAGTACATTTATTCAAATTAGGCACACTTGCACTTAAATTATTTGTATTTGTTTTCGGTTTTGCACTTAAATATTTTCTATTATATTCAGGGTCTCTAATGTTTTCATTGCTAACGCTTGCTGAGCTTAACACAATGTAAGCATTTCGGCTATTAGGCCCACTGTCACAACGATAACAAAATTATTTTTTTTTTTTTTTTTTTTTTTTTTTTTGTTTCATATATTTATTATTGAATCTTCGCCTGTGGCGAACTAACAATAAGTGTTCAAATCTTAAAACTAGGTAGTTAATATAAGTCTAGCCAGTGCCAGACTAAAATTTAAGTTCTCATATTAATTATCAAGCTTCATATAAGCGCAATAGTATCCCTCCTTTTCAGGCGGGTGTGCCCACTATGTTGCAGGATACTTCGAGCGAGCGGATTTGGATGAGCTTCCAGCTTATTTAAATACTTGTCCACATAGTTCAGGATTTCGCATTTAACTAGTGGAACTAGTAGATCCTTGTGGATGTTGCTGTTTTTAACATACCAAGGAGCACCAGTTATCATTCTTAGGATTTTGTTTTGCCTGCGTTGAATTTTTTCTATGTTGGATGCGGAAGCAGTGCCCCATAATTGTATACCGTAGCACCAAATTGGTTTCAAAATCGATTTGTAGAGTAGAAGTTTACAATCAAGACGAAGCACAGAGTTTCTGCCGATTAGCCAATGAATTTGTGTAGCTTTAAGTTTCATTTGCGTCAACTTCGCATCTATATGAGGCTTCCATGTGAGGCGGCGGTCTAGGTGAATACCAAGATATTTTGTCTCGGTTCGTTGAGGCACCATATGGTTGTTAATAAGAATTGGAGAGCACGTTTCTTTGCGTAAAGTAAAAGTTACGTGGGTACATTTTTGTTCATTTATTTTTATTCCCCATAACTTTGCCCATTTTTCAACTTGGGTTACGTGTTGCTGCAATTGGTTTGAAGCCTCTTTAGGGTCTTTATGAATACTAAGAAAAGCAGTATCATCAGCAAATGTCGACGTGTGTGTAAAACTATTGGTTGGCATATCTGCTGTGTAAAGCAAGTACAGAACTGGACCTAGTATACTCCCTTGAGGTACACCAGCCCCTATTGTTTGAGAAGAACTTATTTGGTTTCCCTCTTTGATTTTAAACTGTCGACCGGTTATGTACTTTTCTAGTAGGTTGAAAATATTAGCTGGAAGGTTTAGCTTTAGTTTGTTTAACAGGCCTTCGTGCCATACTTTATCGAAAGCTTGAGAGACATCTATAAAAAGCGCGGAGCAGTACTTTTTTTCCTCGAAAGTTTTTCTTATAACCTGCACCAGTCTGTGAGTTTGTTCTATTGTGCTATGTTGACTTCTAAAGCCAAATTGGTGATCTGGAATGCAGTTGTTTTCATTCAGGATCGGAGTAAGCTTGTTTTTAAGCAGCTTTTCAAACAGTTTTGACAAAGTTGGTAACAAACTTATAGGCCTATAAGACTCCACCTTAGAAGGATCTTTACCAGGCTTAGGAATCATCTTAACTAAGGCAACTTTCCATATTGGTGGAAAATGTTCAAGCCGTATTATGGCATTAAAAATAAAAAGAATTATTCTTTTTGCTGTTAAAGGCAGCTCAATAAGCATTTTGTTGCTTATTGTATCAACGCCAGGAGCTTTTTTATCATTAAGGTTAGCTATAGCTTCTACCACATCTGAATATCGGAAACGTATTTCTATGGGACGTCTAGAAACAACAGGCGGTAATTCCCTCACGTCAGTGCATGTATTAGGAGTGAACACGTTTCTTAAATGGCTTGCGAGCAGATCGCATTTTTCTTCATCATTTCTAGCCCAGGATCCTCTTAGATTGCGCAGTGGTGGTTTTGCGATTACGGGTCTTTTGAGACGACTGGCTGATCGCCATAGAGAATAATTTGTTTGAGGGGTTGCGTCTAGACCTTCCAAATACTTCTTAATTGATGCAATTCTGTGTACCTCCAGCAAGTTTCTTAAGCGATTTGTACACTCTTTTAGCTTCGTTTTAAGTTGGGGCGATCTATGCTGTTGCCATTCTCTTCGCGCTCTCCTTTTTTCAGATAAAAGCTCCTCAACATCGACAGAAAAAATTTTGTTGTATTTGACCTGACGGTATGTTGAAGAAGCATGTTCAACGGCTTTTTTAATGTTTTCATTTAGGATATTTAGGCAATCATCGATTTCTTGGGGAGTTTTTAGTGGTATGTGTTCCGAGCAGTGAGAGCTGATATATTTTTTATATTTTAACCAATTTACTCTTTTTGATAAGAAAAAATCACTAGTTGCTATTTGGTGAGGACTGCAAATAGTGATAATTGTGGGTGAGTGGTCAGAAGATAAATCGAAGGAGGCTTCAGCCTCAATAAGGTCCGGTGATATACCTTTTGCCACGCCAAAATCTATTACGTCTGGAATTTTATTATTGTCCGTTGGCCAATAGGTTGGTTGTCCAGTTGAAATAACGAAAAGTCCTATTTCCGACACTGAGTCATACAAAACACGACCTCTGGGACTAATTAGGCGGGAGCCCCAGTATGTGTGCTTAGCGTTATAGTCTCCAGCAGCTATGTAGCGGGGACCTAATGATTTGTAGAAACTGTTGTACTGATCCTTCGTTATGGAGAATCTGGGTGGACAGTAAACTGATGAAATAACAAGGTTATGGAAAAATTCATCAATGCAGACGTTCGTAGCTTGGATATAACTTTCCGAGAGGCCACCCAACCATTGGTGTTTAATTCTTGATTTGATTAGAATAGCCGAGCCACCACATGATCTATCCCTAGGATCCTTTGAATCGTAAAAAGAATAACCACTAATTTTAAAAGTGCTTCTAGATGTCATATGAGTCTCAGAAATACATATAACATCGATTTTTTGGTTCATCAAGAAATATTCGAGCTCGTTTTTGTGTTGGCGGATGCCGTTTGCGTTCCAGAAACAAACCCTGAGGCAGTTCATGGTCTTTTAAGCATAGCCTGCAGAAAAGCAGACTGCATTTTTTGCATTTCTTGCATCATGTTGGCCATTTGCGCCATAATCTGCGTAAATTGTGTGACCATATTGTCAATTACGGCTTCCAGGCGGCTAAAATTAGGCCCGGTTGGTTCGCTAGTTGGCACTTCTTGTTGTGTTGTAGGCTGGGTAGACTTACGTGAATTAGGCTGGTTAGACTTTAATGCGGCGGCGTAAGAAACTTGATTTGTAGCTGGTTGTGCCAATGGAGGCATATTTGTAGTTGGTATATTTAAAGGCTGGGGAGGGGCAGGAACTATGTTCGGCTTAGTTGATCGCTTAACTAAATTAAATACAGGACAACCTCTATAGTTGGCAGTGTGGTTTCCCCCGCAGTTGCTGCATTTCTTTATCCTAGGATCATCTTTTGGCTTGTCGCACTTGGTCGTATCGTGCAGATCCCCACACACAACACAAACAGTAGGCAACTTACAATAAGTTTTAGTGTGGCCATATTCCTGGCAGTTTAAGCACTGTACGGGCCCAGATCGCTTATGTGGCACTTCCACAGTGACTCGTCGGTGCATAATATATTTTAAATCGTAGATGGGGTGAGTTTCACTTTTTTTCAATTTGATATCACCAGGCTCAAGCTCCACTCGGAATAATGGTTGGGGGTGTTTTTCCCTATTTCTCATATTCGATACCGTCCTAACCATAAACCCTTTGTTTAACAAACTGGTCTTGATCTCTTCTGGGTCAACGTTAGAATCAATGCCTTTAATAACTACCTGAAGGCCTTTTGCGGTCTTGAGTTGGTAGGTATAGAAGTTTTTTCTGAGTTTTTCGAGCTCCGAAACCGTGGCGCGGTAGGCGTTTTCATGGTTCACTTGAATTTTTGTCTCAAATATGTTACCGCGTTTAACGTTTGAAACATAAAAGTTATTTTCCCCAATCAAACCGACTAAAAACTTGACGAGATCATTTGAGTTTTTTTCCCTCAAATAAATGGGAGGTGGCTTAAAGGACTTTTTTTCACTAACATGGGCCTCATTATCCTCTTGCAAAATTGCAAAACGATTTTGCGATGAGGTTGGCCTTTCATCGTCTTTTAAAATTTTTGCAGGTTGAGATGCTTCTGCCGATTTAGGGCTCCTTCCCCTTTTAAGAACTGTTACGTACCTGTCCATCCCTACCTGGATCTTAGGAGCACACGCAGAAATTGGGCCCGTAGCGCCTTTAGCAGCTGTTGTTGCGACACCAGAACTTGATAAAGAAGACCGCGATGAAGATGGCACCTCGGTATTTTTTTTATAATTTTTAAACAGAGATTGGGCTAAATTTGTCCCTTGTTCAGTACATTTATTCAAATTAGGCACACTTGCACTTAAATTATTTGTATTTGTTTTCGGTTTTGCACTTAAATAGTTTCTATTATATTCAGGGTCTCTAATGTTTTCATTGCTAACGCTTGCTGAGCTTAACACAATGTAAGCATTTCGGCTATTAGGCCCACTGTCACAACGATTACTGTTACTCATTAACCGTTTGGTTTTTTTGTTTTGTTTAGTTTGTTTTTATTTTCGATTCTCACTTATGTCTTGTAGGTATGTATATTAACAAATATTTTTTTTTTGTAACTTATTACAAATATCACCTATTACAAATATACACTCGCGTAGACACGTCCGTACACTACGAGATTAAGAGAGCAACGAAAAAATTATTGACAAAAAAATATTTATATTTATAGGGTTTGTTGTTGGTTAAGTTTGTCTAAATGCAATAGCGAATATTGGTTTGTTGGATTCTTAAAAAACTTGAACGTTTTAGTTGCTTATAGTAATTCTCATTTTGTTTAATGAGGTTATTATATAAAGACAAAAAATATTCATGAGTTTTTTAAGAATTTGGGTTGAATTTTACTGATGATTTGGTGTAAGAACCAATGAAATGCATATAGACAAACTTAACCAACAACAAACCCTATAAATAAACAAGAAAATTGGGATTAAATCCTAAATAATATTTTGAAAAATGTTGATTAACAACAAGGTATTGTTTTCGGTAGCCCCTTAATACATTTAGTAATAACCAATGGTTATTCAAATGTAAGGGGAAAAAGAAAATCAAAACAAGCGAATAGCGAATATTGGTTTGTTGGATTCTTAAAAAACTTGAACGTTTTAGTTGCTTATAGTAATTCTCATTTTGTTTAATGAGGTTTTTATATAAAGAAAAAAAATATTCATGAGTTTTTTAGGAATTTGGGTTGAATTTTACTGATGATTTGGTGTAAGAACCAATGAAATGCATATAGACAAACTTAACCAACAACAAACCCTATAAATTAGCGAGAAAATTGGGATTAAATCCTAAATAATATTTTGAAAAATGTTGTTTAAAAAATATTTATTTTACTATCAACTTTTGATTTAATTTTGCATATTAATGTAACATTCATGCCATTTCGGCTAGGTTGAAGTCCAAAATCATCAACATTTTTGTCAAAAATAATTATTTTTATAATTTTCAACTTTTAAGGGTAGTTTTGCATATAAATATTAAATGACTGCCATTTCAGCTATAATAAATCCCAAAATTATCATAAATAATAACAAAAATATTTCTTTTCATAAATTTTAACTCGTGATGGTTATTTCGCATATTAATATTACATTCATGTCAAGTCGGCTAGCCTGAGGCCCAAATTATCAAAATTATTAACAAAAATAATTTCTTTATTATCCTTAACCTTTGAGGACAATTTTGGTTAAAATCAACATTTATCAAAATTATTTACAAAAAAATATATATATTTATTATCAACTTTTGAGTTAAAGTTTGCATATTAATATAACATTCAAAAATAATTATTTTATATTAATATTAAATTCATGCCATTTTAGCTAGGATAAAGCCCAAAACTATCATAAATAATAACAAAAATATTTCTTTTCATAATTTTCAAATCTTGATAGTTATTTCGCATACAAATATTACATTAATGCCAATTTGGCTAGGCTGGAGCCCAAATCATATATATTAATAACAAAAATAATTTATTTTTATTATTTTTAACCTTTGAGGTCCATTTTGCATATTAATATTCAATTCATGATATTTTGGCTAGATTAAATTCAATAATCATCAAAATTATTAACAAAAATAATTTCTTTTTGTTATCTTTAACCTTTGAGGTCCATTTTGTATATTAATATTTAATGCATGGTATTGCGGCTAGGTTAAAATCAACATTTATCAAAATTATTGACAAAAAAATATTTATTTTATTATCAACTTTTGAGTTCAATTTTGCATATTAATATTAAATTTTGGCTAGATTAAATTCAATAATCATCAAAATTATTGACAAAAAAAATATTTATTTTATTATCAACTTTTGAGTTCAATTTTGCATATTAATGTAACATTCAAGCCATTTCGGTTAGGTTAAAGTCCAAAATCATCAACAGTTTTGTCAAAAATAATTATTTTATATTAATATTAAATTCATGCCATTTAAGCTAGGATAAAGCCCAAAATTATCATAAATAATAACAAAAATATTTCTTTTCATAATTTTCAACTCTTGATAGTTATTTCGCATATAAATATTACATTCATGCCAATTTGGCTAGGCTGGAGCCCAAATCATATATATTAATAACAAAAGTAATTTATTTTTATTATTTTTAACCTTTGAGGTCCATTTTGCATATTAATATTAAATTCATGATATTTTGGCTAGATTAAATTCAATAATCATCAAAATTATTAACAAAAATAATTTCTTTTTGTTATCTTTAACCTTTGAGGTCCATTTTGTATATTAATATTTAATGCATGGTATTGCGGCTAGGTTAAAATCAACATTTATCAAAATTATTGACAAAAAAATATTTATTTTATTATCAGCTTTTGAGTTCAATTTTGCATATTAATATTAAATTCATGCCATTTCAGCTAGGATAAAGACCAAAATCATCATAAATAATAACAAAAATATTTCTGTTTATAATTTTCAACTCTTGATAGTTATTTTGCATATTAATATTACATTCATGCCAATTCGGCTAGGCTGAGGTTTAATTCAATTCAAATCAAAATTATTGACAAAAAAATATTTATTTTGAGTTCAATTTTGCATATTAATATAACATTCATGCCATTTCGGTTAGGTTAAAGTCCAAAATCATTAACATTTTTGTCAAAAATAATTATTTTTATAATTTTTAACTTTTAAGTGTAGTTTTGCATATTAATATTAAAGGCATGCCATTTCAGCTAGGATAAAGCCCAAAATCATCATAAATAATAACAAAAATATTTCTTTTCATAATTTTCAACTCTTGATAGTTATTTCGCATATAAATATTACATTCATGCCAATTTGGCTAGGCTGGAGCCCAAATCATATACATTAATAACAAAAATAATTTATTTTTATTATTTTTAAGCTTTGTGGTCCATTTTGTATATTAATATTAACTTCATGGTATTTTGGCTAGATTAAATTCAATAATCATCAAAATTATTGACAAAAAAAATATTTATTTATTATCAACTTTTGAGTTCAATTTTGCATATTAATGTAACACTCATGCATTTCGGCTAGGTTGAAGTCAACATTTTTGTCAAAAATAATTATTTTTATAATTTTTAATTTTTAAGGATAGTTTTGTATATTAATTTCAGCTAGGAAAAAGCCCAAAATTATCATAAATAATAACAAAAATACTTCTTTTCATAATTTTCAACTCTTGATAGTTATTTCGCATATAAATATTACATTCATGCCAATTTGGCTAGGCTGGAGCCCAAATCATATACATTAATAACAAAAATAATTTATTTTTATTATTTTTAACCTTTGAAGTCCATTTTGTATATTAATATTAAATTCATGGTATTTTGGCTAGATTAAATTCAATAATCATAAAAATTATTGACAAAAAAATATTTATTTTATTATCAACTTTTGAGTTCAATTTTGCATATTAATATTAATTTCATGCCATTTCACCTAGGATAAAGCCCAAAATTATTATAAATAATAACAAAAATATTTCTTTACATAATTTTCAACTCTTGATAGTTAATTCGCATATAAATATTACATTCATGCCAATTTGGCTAGGCTGGAGCCCAAATCATATACATTAATAACAAAAATAATTTCTTTTTATTATGTTTAACCTTTGTGGTCCATTTTGTATATTAATATTAAATTCATGGTATTTTGGCTAGATTAAATTCACATAATCATCAAAATTAATAACAAAAATAATTTCTTTTTATTATCTTTAACCTTTGAGGTCCATTTTGTATATTAATATTTAATGCATGGTATTTTGGTTAGATTAAATTCAATAATCATCAAAATTATTGACAAAAAAAATATTTATTATATTGTTACGGAGTTAAATGTTGACTGGGTATGTCAATGTTTACTGGGTATGTAACATGATTGGCGGTTGTTGTCTGTGCTAAGAAGTTATTTAAATGTAACGGCCATTCGCTAGAAAGTTTTAGGGTGTTATCGAATCTTGTGGAACATTACAGCGTTTTACCAACCACTATAAATAGTCGAGTAACACGAATGCCGCAAGCAGTTTAAGTTTAACAGTTGAGTTGAATAAGTGAACATTCAAAAGTGCTAAATAATAAAAGTGAATAACTTTAAGTGCTTTATAGAAGATTGTAAATAAGTGTTTTAAATAAATAAAGTTTTGTACTGTTTAAATAAAATTTCAAGTGTTTATTATTACTTTGGCAATAAAAGGAATCCCGGTTTATTTAAAGGAAATAAACCAACGTTTATAAAAGGTATAAACGTAACAATTGGTGTCAGAAGCGGAATTGCTTTTTAATAAACATGAAATTCGAGGAGCTTAAAGTTGAGCAGCTTAAGAGAGAATTGAGCAAGCTGACATTACCTACAGCAGGTAATAAGGCAGAGTTACAAAAGAGGCTGATTGAGGAATTCAAGCGGCGTAATATCGACATTGATGTTTATGAGTTTGACGAAAAAGAAGAACTGGAGTTTGCTACCTGTACAACAACAAACAATGTCGATATAGGCACAATGCTTGCTGCTATAATGGAAAAAATGGAAATGAAGTTCCAAGAAGCTCAGGAAACTTCTAGAATGAATTTCCAGGGAGTTCATGAAACTTTTAGAATTAATAATGAGAAAATAGAAATGAAGTTTCGCGAAGTTCAGGAAACTTCTAGAATGAATTTCCAGGAAGTTCAGGAAACGTCTAGAGCTATGGAGTTAAAACTTCAAGAAATTTCTGAAGCTGTGAACAACAGAGTAGAGGGCATAGTAAAGGAAGTTATTAAAATTGATAAAAAACTAGCTCACCTTGAAGATGGCATGGTTGCACAAGCAAGCGACTTCAATAGTAAATTGCAACTACAATCTGGAAACAAAAATTAATAGTCTTCAATGTCATGAGGTACCAATGCGAGTTATTCCAGAAATATCAAACAGAATTAAGGCCCCTACTTTTGACGGCAGTGCACCATTTAATGTTTTTAAGTTCCAGTTCGAGACAGTTGCCAATAGAAATGCGTGGAACAATGAAGAAAAGGCCTTAGAGTTGATTTTGGCCTTAAAAGGTAACGCAGCGCAAGTTCTAGAAAGCATACCTATTGGCTGCAGAGAAAACTACGAAGAGATAATGGTTGCACTACCACGCAAGTATGGCGGTGAGCACAAACGAGATATATACCGAATGGAATTGCGAGGTAGAGTGCAGAAAGCCAACGAATCGCTACAAGACTTTGCAACAGAAATCGAGCGGTTGGCGCAGTTGACATATCCAGGCGAGAACCATCCATTTTTGGATCAATTTAAAATAGAAACGTTTGTGAGTGGAATACGCGATCCTGAAATCAAGCACGCGGTGTTTGGAACACAGAAGTCTACTTTTGCTGAAACCGTATCATACGCGCTGACACAGGAGACCGCAAAGTTACTGACTAAGCCGCAAATACATAAGGTGAGAAATCTCGAAATTACCGCAGAAAAAGACAGAAATATTGTCGATGAGTTAAAAAATGCAGTTATGCAGGCATTGGAAGAAAAGCGAGGTACAGTTCGAGTCAAATGCTATAACTGCGGTAAGAGCGGCCATTTTCAGCGAAATTGTAAAGCATCAAGAAAGCGGGCTAGATCTGTTTCACCACCGAGAAACATCAAACGCGTAAACATGAAATCAGCAAACGAGTCACCGTTCAACTAACACGAGCTAGCACTACGGGGCAAGAGCTAGCTCCCATAACCGAGGGCCCCACAATCTCCATATCAGTCATGCAACAGAAAAATAGCAACCTTACTGCTTGTGGGTATATCAATGGTCGAAGGCATATTTTTACTATAGAGACAGGAGCATCGCAATCCATTATCAGACCTGATATAGTCAAGAAAACAATTGAACCGTTATATGGCGTAAGTCTACGAACAGCAACTGGAGAGCCTGCTGCTGTCTATGGTAAAATAAACGTAAAAGTAACTATTGCCAACGTAAGTGTGAATCATGTATTCATTGTTGCCGATATTGTGGACGAAGTAATCATCGGTGCAGACTTTATGATCAATCATGGAATTAGTCTGCATATGGGGCAAAAGACAATGATTTGGCAGAATATTGAGATACCCCTAGATGTTGGTTATGAAGATAAATCGCCTGTAAGGAAGCTGTTTGCTATAGAACAAGAGAAAATACCACCACAGTCAGAAAGTGTAGTATGGGCGCCCTGGTAAGGACATGTAACAACGGAAGAGTCCCTGTTAGAATGCTAAACCTTTCCACACGCGAAAAAGTCGTCAGGCCGAATTGTGAAGTGGGCCAGTGTGCTACAGCTAAGGCAATAATAAATTGCGAAATGGAATCGGTTCCTGTCTGTATGTCAAACAAAGAGCAGGAGATGCTATCGGAGTGCATAGAAAAATGGGTTAAAGGGTTATCCTCGTCCGATAAAAATAAAGCAAGAAAACTGCTTAGAAAGCACGCCTCCATCTTCGCCTTGAAAGGACAACAGCAAGGAAGAACATCACTGGTGAAACATCAGATAAATACAGGAGATGCAAGGCCAATAAAACAAGCTCCCAGAAGTATTCCCCTAGAAAAACGGAATGAAGTAAAAGAACTTGTCAGCGAAATGGAGCGGAGTGGAGTAATAGAACCTTCTTCAAGCCCTTGGAGCTCCCCGATAGTGTTGGTTAAAAAGAAAGATGGCAGAACCAGATTCTGCGTCGATTATAGGAAACTAAATGACGTTACCAAGAAGGACAGTTACCCGCTACCAAGGATAGATGACACGCTGGATACGCTAGCTGGAACGAAATGGTTCTCCACATTAGACCTGCAAAGTGGTTATTGGCAAGTAGAAATCTCTGACAAAGATAAGGAAAAAACAGCTTTTAGTGCAAGTGATGGGCTGTGGCAGTTTAACGTAATGCCATTTGGGCTATGCAATGGTTAATGGAGCGTGTATTGAGGGGACTACATTGGAAGACATGTCTGGTGTATCTTGATGACATTTTTGTCATGGGTAAAAGTTTTGACGATCACCTGAAGAATCTAGAAGAAGTCCTCAAGCGGATATCACTGGCTGCACTTAAATTGAGTGCGAAAAAATGTACATTGTTCCAAAAAGAGGTTAAATATTTGGGCCATCGCGCCGCAGTTCAATTTTGCATATTAATATTAATTTCATGCCATTTCACCTAGGATAAAGCCCAAAATTATCATAAATAATAACAAAAATATTTCTTTACATAATTTACAACTCTTGATAGTTAATTCGCATATAAATATTACATTCATGCCAATTTGGCTAGGCTGGAGCCCAAATCATATACATTTATAACAAAAATAATTTCTTTTTATTATGTTTAACCTTTGTGGTCCATTTTGTATATTAATATTAAATTCATGGTATTTTGGCTAGATTAAATTCACATAATCATCAAAATTAATAACAAAAATAATTTCTTTTTATTATCTTTAACCTTTGAGGTCCATTTTGTATATTAACATTTAATGCATGGTATTTTGGTTAGATTAAATTCAATAATCATCAAAATTATTGACAAAAAAAATATTTATTATATTATTCAACTTTTGAGTTCCATTTTACATATTAATGTAGCATTCATGCCATTTCGGTTAGGTTGAAGTCCAAAATCATTAACATTTTTGTCAAAAATAATTATTTTCTATTAATATTACATTCATGCCATTTCAGCTAGGATAAATCCCAAAATCATCATAAATAATAACAAAAATATTTCTTTTCATATATTAATATTACATTCATGCCAATTCGGCTAGGCTGAGGTTTATTTCAATTCAAATCAAAATTATTGCCAAAAAAATATTTATTTTATTATTAACTTTTGAGTTCAATTTTGCATATTAATATAACATTCATGCCATTTCGGTTAGGTTAAAGTCCAAAATCATCAACATTTTTGTCAAAAATAATTATTTTATATTAATATTAAATTAATGCCATTTTAGCTAGGATAAAGCCCAAAATTATCATAAATAATAACAAAAATATTTCTTTTCATAATTTTCAACTCTTGATAGTTATTTCGCATATAAATATTACATTCATGCCATTTTGGCTAGGCTGGAGCCCAAATCATATATATTAATAACAAAAATAATTTATTTTTATTATTTTTAACCTTTGTGGTCCATTTTGTATATTTACATTAAATTCATGGTATTTTGGCTAGATTACTTTTAATAATCATCAAAATTATTGACAAAAAATATTTATTTTATTATCAACTTTTGAGTTCAATTTTGCATATTAATATTAAATTCATGCCATTTCAGCTAAGATAAAGCCCAAAATCATCATAAATAATAACAAAAATATTTCTTTTCATAATTTTCAACTCTTGATAGTTATTTTGCATATAAATATTAGATTTATGCCAATTTGGCTTGGCTGGAGCCCAAAACATATACATTAATAACCAAAATAATTTATTTTTATTATTTTTAACCTTTGAGGTCTATTTTATATATTAATATTAAATTCATGGTATTTTGGCTAGATTAAATTCAATAATCATGAAAATTATTGACAAAAAAAATATTTATTATATTATTCAACTTTTAAGATCCATTTTACATAATAATGTAACATTCATGCCATTTCGGCTAGGTTGAAGTCCAAAATCATTAACATTTTTGTCAAAAATAATTATTTTTATAATTTTTAACTTTTAAGTGTAGTTTTGCATATTAATATTAAAGGCATGCCATTTCATTTTGTATATTAATATTAAATTCATGGTAATTTGGCTAGATAAAATTCACATAATCATCAAAATTAATAACAAAAATAATTTCTTTTTATTATCTTTAACCTTTGAGGTCCATTTTGTATATTAATATTTAATGCATGGTATTTTGGTTAGATTAAATTCAATAATCATCAAAATTATTGACAAAAAAAAATATTTATTATATTATTCAACTTTTGAGTTCCATTTTACATATTAATGTAGCATTCATGCCATTTCGGCTAGGTTGAAGTCCAAAATCATTAACATTTTTGTCAAAAATAATTATTTTCTATTAATATTACATTCATGCCATTTCAGCTAGGATAAATCCCAAAATCATCATATATAATAACAAAAATATTTCTTTTCATATATTAATATTACATTTATGCCAATTCGGCTAGGCTGAGGTTTAATTCAATTCAAATCAAAATTATTGCCAAAAAATATTTATTTTATTATTAACTTTTGAGTTCAATTTTGCATATTAATATAACATTCATGCCATTTCGGTTAGGTTAAAGTCCAAAATCATCAACATTTTTGTCAAAAATAATTATTTTATATTAATATTAATTTCATGCCATTTTAGCTAGGATAAAGCCCAAAATTATCATAAATAATAACAAAAATATTCCTTTCATAATTTTCAACTCTTGATAGTTATTTCGCATATAAATATTACATTCATGCCAATTTGGCTAGGCTGGAGCCCAAATCATACATATTAATAACAAAAATAATTTATTTTTATTATTTTAAACCTTTGTGGTCCATTTTGTATATTTACATTAAATTCATGGTATTTTGGCTAGATTACAATCATCAAAATTATTGACAAAAAAATATTTATTTTATTATCAACTTTTGAGTCCAATTTTGCATATTAATATTAAATTCATGCCATTTCAGCTAGGATAAAGCCCAAAATCATCATAAATAATAACAAAAATATTTCTTTTCATAATTTTCAACTCTTGATAGTTATTTTGCATATAAATATTACATTCATGCCAATTTGGCTAGGCTAGATTAAATTCAATAATCATCAAAATTATTGACAAAAAAATATTTATTATATTATTCAACTTTTGAGTTCCATTTTACATACATTTAGTAATAACCAATGGTTATTCAAATGTAAGGGAAAAAGAAAATCAAAACAAGCGAATGGCGAATAATGGTTTGTTGGATTCTTAAAAAAAAAAACTTGAACGTTTTGGTTTTTTTATAGTAATTCTCATTTTGTTTAATGAGATTATTATATAAAAACAGAAAATATTCATGAGTTTTTTAAGAATTTGGGTGGTTGAAGTCTACTGATGATTTGGTGTAAGAACCAATGAAATGCATATAGACAAACTTAACCAACAACAAACCCTATAAATTAATAACTAAAATATTTATTTTCTTAATTTATAACTCTTGATGGTTATTTCGCATGTAATTTTGCATATTAAAATAACATTCATGCCATTTCGGTTAGGTAGAAGTCCAAAATCATCAACAATTTTGTCAAAAATGATTATTTTTTTTATAGTTTTTAATTTTTGAGGGTAATTTTGCATATTAATATCAAATTCGTGTCATTTCAGGTAGGATAAAGCCCAAAATTATCATAAATAATAACAAAATAATTTCTTTTCATAATCTTTAACTTTTGATGGTTATTTCGCATATTAATATTACATTCATGTCAAGTCGGCCAGCCTGAGGCCCAAATCATCAAAATTATTAACAAAAATAATTTCTTTTATTATCTTTAAACTTTAAGATCCATTTTGGATATTTATATTAAATGCATGGTATTGCGGCTAGGTTAATATCAACATTTAACAAAATTATTGACAAAAAAATATTTATTTTACTATCAACTTTTGAGTTAAATTTTGCATATTAATGTAACATTAATGCCATTTCGGCTAGATTGAAGTACAAAATCATCAACATTTTTGTCAAAAGTAATTATTTTTATAATTTTTAACTTTTAAGGGTAGTTTTGCATGTTAATATTAAATGCCTGCCATTTCAGCTATAATAAATCCCAAAATTATCATAAATAATAACAAAAATATTTCTTTTCATAAATTTTAACTCGTGATGGTTATTTCGCATATTAATATTACATTCATGTCAAGTCGGCTAGCCTTAGGCCCAAATTATCAAATTATTAACAAAAATAATTTCTTTATTATCTTTAACCTTTGAGGACAATTTTGGTTAAAATCAACATTTATCAAAATTATTTACAAAAAAATATATACTTTATTATCAACTTTTGACTTAAATTTTGCATATTAATATAACATTCAAAAATAATTATTTTATATTAATATTAAATTCATGCCATTTTAGCTAGGATAAAGCCCAAAACTATCATAAATAATAACAAAAATATTTCTTTTCATAATTTTCAAATCTTGATAGTTATTTTGCATATTAATATTACATTCATGCCAATTCGGCTAGGCTGAATTCAATTCAAATCAAAATTATTGACAAAAAATATTTATTTTATTATTAACTTTTGAGTTCAATTTTGCATATTAATATAACATTAATGCCATTTCGGTTAGGTTAAGGTCCAAAATCATTAACATTTTCGGCAAAAATAATTATTTTATATTAATATTACATTCATGCCATTTCAGCTAGGATGAATCCCAAAATCATCATAAATAATAACAAAAATATTTCTTTTCATATATTAATATTACATTCATGCCAATTCGGCTAGGCTGAAGTTTAATTCAATTCAAATCAAAATTATTGACAAAAAAATATTTAATTTATTATTAACTTTTGAGTTCAATTTTGCATTTTAATATAACATTCATGCCATTTCGGTTAGGTTAAAGTCCAAAATCATCAACATTTTTGTCAAAAATAATTATTTTATATTAATATTAAATTCATGCCATTTTAGCTATGATAAAGCCCAAAATTATCATAAATAATAACAAAAATATTTCTTTTCATAATTTTCAACTCTTGATAGTTATTTCCCATATAAATATTACATTCATGCCAATTTGGCTAGGCTGGAGCCCAAATCATATACATTAATAACAAAAATAATTTATTTTTATTATTTTCAACCTTTGAGGTCCAGTTTGTATATTAATATTAAATTCATGGTATTTTGGCTAGATTAAATTCAATAACAAAAATATTTCTTTTCATATATTAATATTACATTTATGCCAATTCGGCTAGGCTGAGGTTTAATTCAATTCAAATCAAAATTATTGCCAAAAAAATATTTATTTTATTATTAACTTTTGAGTTCAATTTTGCATATTAATATAACATTCATGCCATTTCGGTTAGGTTAAAGTCCAAAATCATCAACATTTTTGTCAAAAATAATTATTTTATATTAATATTAATTTCATGCCATTTTAGCTAGGATAAAGCCCAAAATTATCATAAATAATAACAAAAATATTCCTTTCATAATTTTCAACTCTTGATAGTTATTTCGCATATAAATATTACATTCATGCCAATTTGGCTAGGCTGGAGCCCAAATCATACATATTAATAACAAAAATAATTTATTTTTATTATTTTAAACCTTTGTGGTCCATTTTGTATATTTACATTAAATTCATGGTATTTTGGCTAGATTACAATCATCAAAATTATTGACAAAAAAATATTTATTTTATTATCAACTTTTGAGTTCAATTTTGCATATTAATATTAAATTCATGCCATTTCAGCTAGGATAAAGCCCAAAATCATCATAAATAATAACAAAAATATTTCTTTTCATAATTTTCAACTCTTGATAGTTAATTCGCATATACATATTACATTCATGCCAATTTGGCTAGGCTGGAGCCCAAATCATATACATTAATAACAAAAATAATTTATTTTTATTATTTTTAACCTTTGAGGTCCATTTTGTATATAAATATTAAATTCATGGTATTTTGGCTAGATTAAATTCAATAATCATCAAAATTATAGACAAAAAAAATATTTATTTTATTATCAACTTTTGAGTTCAATTTTGCATATTAATATTAAATTCATGCCATTTCAGCTAGGATAAAGCCCAAAATCATCATAAATAATAACAAAAATATTTCTTTTCATAAGTTTCAACTCTTGATAGTTAATTCGCATATAAATGTTACATTCATGCCAATTTGGCTAGGCTGGAGCCCAAATCATATACATAAAAACAAAAATAATTTATTTTTATTACTTTTAACCTTTGAGGTCCTTTTTGTATATTAATATTAAATTCATGCCATTTCAGCTAGGATAAAGCCCAAAATCATCATAAATAATAACAAAAATATTTCTTTTCATAATTTTCAACTCTTGATAGTTAATTCTCATATAAATGTTACATTCATGCCAATTTGGCTAGGCTAGATTAAATTCAATAATCATCAAAATTATTGACAAAAAAAATATTTATTATATTATTCAACTTTTGAGTTCCATTTTACATACATTTAGTAATAACCAATGGTTATTCAAATGTAAGGGAAAAAGAAAATCAAAACAAGCGAATGGCGAATAATGGTTTGTTGGATTCTTAAAAAAAAAAACTTGAACGTTTTGGTTTTTTTATAGTAATTCTCATTTTGTTTAATGAGATTATTATATAAAGACAGAAAATATTCATGAGTTTTTTAAGAATTTGGGTGGTTGAAGTCTACTGATGATTTGGTGTAAGAACCAATGAAATGCATATAGACAAACTTAACCAACAACAAACCCTATAAATTAATAACTAAAATATTTATTTTCTTAATTTATAACTCTTGATGGTTATTTCGCATGTAATTTTGCATATTAAAATAACATTCATGCCATTTCGGTTAGGTAGAAGTCCAAAATCATCAACAATTTTGTCAAAAATGATTATTTTTTTTATAGTTTTTAATTTTTGAGGGTAATTTTGCATATTAATATCAAATTCGTGTCATTTCAGGTAGGATAAAGCCCAAAATTATCATAAATAATAACAAAATAATTTCTTTTCATAATCTTTAACTTTTAATGGTTATTTCGCATATTAATATTACATTCATGTCAAGTCGGCCAGCCTGAGGCCCAAATCATCAAAATTATTAACAAAAATAATTTCTTTTATTATCTTTAAACTTTAAGATCCATTTTGGATATTTATATTAAATGCATGGTATTGCGGCTAGGTTAATATCAACATTTAACAAAATTATTGACAAAAAAATATTTATTTTACTATCAACTTTTGAGTTAAATTTTGCATATTAATGTAACATTAATGCCATTTCGGCTAGATTGAAGTACAAAATCATCAACATTTTTGTCAAAAGTAATTATTTTTATAATTACATTCATGCCAATTTGGCTAGGCTGGAGCCCAAATCATATACATTAATAACAAAAATAATTTCTTTTTATTATGTTTAACCTTTGTGGTCCATTTTGTATATTAATATTAAATTCATGGTATTTTGGCTAGATTAAATTCACATAATCATCAAAATTAATAACAAAAATAATTTCTTTTTATTATCTTTAACCTTTGAGGTCCATTTTGTATATTAATATTTAATGCATGGTATTTTGGTTAGATTAAATTCAATAATCATCAAAATTATTGACAAAAAAAAATATTTATTATATTATTCAACTTTTGAGTTCCATTTTACATATTAATGTAGCATTCATGCCATTTCGGCTAGGTTGAAGTCCAAAATCATTAACATTTTTGTCAAAAATAATTATTTTCTATTAATATTACATTCATGCCATTTCAGCTAGGATAAATCCCAAAATCATCATATATAATAACAAAAATATTTCTTTTCATATATTAATATTACATTTATGCCAATTCGGCTAGGCTGAGGTTTAATTCAATTCAAATCAAAATTATTGCCAAAAAATATTTATTTTATTATTAACTTTTGAGTTCAATTTTGCATATTAATATAACATTCATGCCATTTCGGTTAGGTTAAAGTCCAAAATCATCAACATTTTTGTCAAAAATAATTATTTTATATTAATATTAATTTCATGCCATTTTAGCTAGGATAAAGCCCAAAATTATCATAAATAATAACAAAAATATTCCTTTCATAATTTTCAACTCTTGATAGTTATTTCGCATATAAATATTACATTCATGCCAATTTGGCTAGGCTGGAGCCCAAATCATACATATTAATAACAAAAATAATTTATTTTTATTATTTTAAACCTTTGTGGTCCATTTTGTATATTTACATTAAATTCATGGTATTTTGGCTAGATTACAATCATCAAAATTATTGACAAAAAAATATTTATTTTATTATCAACTTTTGAGTCCAATTTTGCATATTAATATTAAATTCATGCCATTTCAGCTAGGATAAAGCCCAAAATCATCATAAATAATAACAAAAATATTTCCTTTCATAATTTTCAACTCTTGATAGTTATTTTGCATATAAATATTACATTCATGCCAATTTGGCTAGGCTAGATTAAATTCAATAATCATCAAAATTATTGACAAAAAAATATTTATTATATTATTCAACTTTTGAGTTCCATTTTACATACATTTAGTAATAACCAATGGTTATTCAAATGTAAGGGAAAAAGAAAATCAAAACAAGCGAATGGCGAATAATGGTTTGTTGGATTCTTAAAAAAAAAAACTTGAACGTTTTGGTTTTTTTATAGTAATTCTCATTTTGTTTAATGAGATTATTATATAAAGACAGAAAATATTCATGAGTTTTTTAAGAATTTGGGTGGTTGAAGTCTACTGATGATTTGGTGTAAGAACCAATGAAATGCATATAGACAAACTTAACCAACAACAAACCCTATAAATTAATAACTAAAATATTTATTTTCTTAATTTATAACTCTTGATGGTTATTTCGCATGTAATTTTGCATATTAAAATAACATTCATGCCATTTCGGTTAGGTAGAAGTCCAAAATCATCAACAATTTTGTCAAAAATGATTATTTTTTTTATAGTTTTTAATTTTTGAGGGTAATTTTGCATATTAATATCAAATTCGTGTCATTTCAGGTAGGATAAAGCCCAAAATTATCATAAATAATAACAAAATAATTTCTTTTCATAATCTTTAACTTTTGATGGTTATTTCGCATATTAATATTACATTCATGTCAAGTCGGCCAGCCTGAGGCCCAAATCATCAAAATTATTAACAAAAATAATTTCTTTTATTATCTTTAAACTTTAAGATCCATTTTGGATATTTATATTAAATGCATGGTATTGCGGCTAGGTTAATATCAACATTTAACAAAATTATTGACAAAAAAATATTTATTTTACTATCAACTTTTGAGTTAAATTTTGCATATTAATGTAACATTAATGCCATTTCGGCTAGATTGAAGTACAAAATCATCAACATTTTTGTCAAAAGTAATTATTTTTATAATTTTTAACTTTTAAGGGTAGTTTTGCATGTTAATATTAAATGCCTGCCATTTCAGCTATAATAAATCCCAAAATTATCATAAATAATAACAAAAATATTTCTTTTCATAAATTTTAACTCGTGATGGTTATTTCGCATATTAATATTACATTCATGTCAAGTCGGCTAGCCTTAGGCCCAAATTATCAAATTATTAACAAAAATAATTTCTTTATTATCTTTAACCTTTGAGGACAATTTTGGTTAAAATCAACATTTATCAAAATTATTTACAAAAAAATATATACTTTATTATCAACTTTTGACTTAAATTTTGCATATTAATATAACATTCAAAAATAATTATTTTATATTAATATTAAATTCATGCCATTTTAGCTAGGATAAAGCCCAAAACTATCATAAATAATAACAAAAATATTTCTTTTCATAATTTTCAAATCTTGATAGTTATTTTGCATATTAATATTACATTCATGCCAATTCGGCTAGGCTGAATTCAATTCAAATCAAAATTATTGACAAAAAATATTTATTTTATTATTAACTTTTGAGTTCAATTTTGCATATTAATATAACATTAATGCCATTTCGGTTAGGTTAAGGTCCAAAATCATTAACATTTTCGGCAAAAATAATTATTTTATATTAATATTACATTCATGCCATTTCAGCTAGGATGAATCCCAAAATCATCATAAATAATAACAAAAATATTTCTTTTCATATATTAATATTACATTCATGCCAATTCGGCTAGGCTGAAGTTTAATTCAATTCAAATCAAAATTATTGACAAAAAAATATTTAATTTATTATTAACTTTTGAGTTCAATTTTGCATTTTAATATAACATTCATGCCATTTCGGTTAGGTTAAAGTCCAAAATCATCAACATTTTTGTCAAAAATAATTATTTTATATTAATATTAAATTCATGCCATTTTAGCTATGATAAAGCCCAAAATTATCATAAATAATAACAAAAATATTTCTTTTCATAATTTTCAACTCTTGATAGTTATTTCCCATATAAATATTACATTCATGCCAATTTGGCTAGGCTGGAGCCCAAATCATATACATTAATAACAAAAATAATTTATTTTTATTATTTTCAACCTTTGAGGTCCAGTTTGTATATTAATATTAAATTCATGGTATTTTGGCTAGATTAAATTCAATAACAAAAATATTTCTTTTCATATATTAATATTACATTTATGCCAATTCGGCTAGGCTGAGGTTTAATTCAATTCAAATCAAAATTATTGCCAAAAAAATATTTATTTTATTATTAACTTTTGAGTTCAATTTTGCATATTAATATAACATTCATGCCATTTCGGTTAGGTTAAAGTCCAAAATCATCAACATTTTTGTCAAAAATAATTATTTTATATTAATATTAATTTCATGCCATTTTAGCTAGGATAAAGCCCAAAATTATCATAAATAATAACAAAAATATTCCTTTCATAATTTTTCAACTCTTGATAGTTATTTCGCATATAAATATTACAATCATGCCAATTTGGCTAGGCTGGAGCCCAAATCATACATATTAATAACAAAAATAATTTATTTTTATTATTTTAAACCTTTGTGGTCCATTTTGTATATTTACATTAAATTCATGGTATTTTGGCTAGATTACAATCATCAAAATTATTGACAAAAAAATATTTATTTTATTATCAACTTTTGAGTTCAATTTTGCATATTAATATTAAATTCATGCCATTTCAGCTAGGATAAAGCCCAAAATCATCATAAATAATAACAAAAATATTTCTTTTCATAATTTTCAACTCTTGATAGTTAATTCGCATATACATATTACATTCATGCCAATTTGGCTAGGCTGGAGCCCAAATCATATACATTAATAACAAAAATAATTTATTTTTATTATTTTTAACCTTTGAGGTCCATTTTGTATATAAATATTAAATTCATGGTATTTTGGCTAGATTAAATTCAATAATCATCAAAATTATAGACAAAAAAAATATTTATTTTATTATCAACTTTTGAGTTCAATTTTGCATATTAATATTAAATTCATGCCATTTCAGCTAGGATAAAGCCCAAAATCATCATAAATAATAACAAAAATATTTCTTTTCATAAGTTTCAACTCTTGATAGTTAATTCGCATATAAATGTTACATTCATGCCAATTTGGCTAGGCTGGAGCCCAAATCATATACATAAAAACAAAAATAATTTATTTTTATTACTTTTAACCTTTGAGGTCCTTTTTGTATATTAATATTAAATTCATGCCATTTCAGCTAGGATAAAGCCCAAAATCATCATAAATAATAACAAAAATATTTCTTTTCATAATTTTCAACTCTTGATAGTTAATTCTCATATAAATGTTACATTCATGCCAATTTGGCTAGGCTAGATTAAATTCAATAATCATCAAAATTATTGACAAAAAAAATATTTATTATATTATTCAACTTTTGAGTTCCATTTTACATACATTTAGTAATAACCAATGGTTATTCAAATGTAAGGGAAAAAGAAAATCAAAACAAGCGAATGGCGAATAATGGTTTGTTGGATTCTTAAAAAAAAAAACTTGAACGTTTTGGTTTTTTTATAGTAATTCTCATTTTGTTTAATGAGATTATTATATAAAGACAGAAAATATTCATGAGTTTTTTAAGAATTTGGGTGGTTGAAGTCTACTGATGATTTGGTGTAAGAACCAATGAAATGCATATAGACAAACTTAACCAACAACAAACCCTATAAATTAATAACTAAAATATTTATTTTCTTAATTTATAACTCTTGATGGTTATTTCGCATGTAATTTTGCATATTAAAATAACATTCATGCCATTTCGGTTAGGTAGAAGTCCAAAATCATCAACAATTTTGTCAAAAATGATTATTTTTTTTATAGTTTTTAATTTTTGAGGGTAATTTTGCATATTAATATCAAATTCGTGTCATTTCAGGTAGGATAAAGCCCAAAATTATCATAAATAATAACAAAATAATTTCTTTTCATAATCTTTAACTTTTAATGGTTATTTCGCATATTAATATTACATTCATGTCAAGTCGGCCAGCCTGAGGCCCAAATCATCAAAATTATTAACAAAAATAATTTCTTTTATTATCTTTAAACTTTAAGATCCATTTTGGATATTTATATTAAATGCATGGTATTGCGGCTAGGTTAATATCAACATTTAACAAAATTATTGACAAAAAAATATTTATTTTACTATCAACTTTTGAGTTAAATTTTGCATATTAATGTAACATTAATGCCATTTCGGCTAGATTGAAGTACAAAATCATCAACATTTTTGTCAAAAGTAATTATTTTTATAATTACATTCATGCCAATTTGGCTAGGCTGGAGCCCAAATCATATACATTAATAACAAAAATAATTTCTTTTTATTATGTTTAACCTTTGTGGTCCATTTTGTATATTAATATTAAATTCATGGTATTTTGGCTAGATTAAATTCACATAATCATCAAAATTAATAACAAAAATAATTTCTTTTTATTATCTTTAACCTTTGAGGTCCATTTTGTATATTAATATTTAATGCATGGTATTTTGGTTAGATTAAATTCAATAATCATCAAAATTATTGACAAAAAAAATATTTATTATATTATTCAACTTTTGAGTTCCATTTTACATATTAATGTAGCATTCATGCCATTTCGGTTAGGTTGAAGTCCAAAATCATTAACATTTTTGTCAAAAATAATTATTTTCTATTAATATTACATTCATGCCATTTCAGCTAGGATAAATCCCAAAATCATCATAAATAATAACAAAAATATTTCTTTTCATATATTAATATTACATTCATGCCAATTCGGCTAGGCTGAGGTTTATTTCAATTCAAATCAAAATTATTGCCAAAAAAATATTTATTTTATTATTAACTTTTGAGTTCAATTTTGCATATTAATATAACATTCATGCCATTTCGGTTAGGTTAAAGTCCAAAATCATCAACATTTTTGTCAAAAATAATTATTTTATATTAATATTAAATTCATGCCATTTTAGCTAGGATAAAGCCCAAAATTATCATAAATAATAACAAAAATATTTCTTTTCATAATTTTCAACTCTTGATAGTTATTTCGCATATAAATATTACATTCATGCCAATTTGGCTAGGCTGGAGCCCAAATCATATATATTAATAACAAAAATAATTTATTTTTATTATTTTTAACCTTTGTGGTCCATTTTGTATATTTACGGCTAGATTACTTTTAATAATCATCAAAATTATTGACAAAAAATATTTATTTTATTATCAACTTTTGAGTTCAATTTCGCATATTAATATTAAATTCATGCCATTTCAGCTAAGATAAAGCCCAAAATCATCATAAATAATAACAAAAATATTTCTTTTCATAATTTTCAACTCTTGATAGTTATTTTGCATATAAATATTAGATTTATGCCAATTTGGCTTGGCTGGAGCCCAAAACATATACATTAATAACCAAAATAATTTATTTTTATTATTTTTAACCTTTGAGGTCTATTTTATATATTAATATTAAATTCATGGTATTTTGGCTAGATTAAATTCAATAATCATGAAAATTATTGACAAAAAAAATATTTATTATATTATTCAACTTTTAAGATCCATTTTACATAATAATGTAACATTCATGCCATTTCGGCTAGGTTGAAGTCCAAAATCATTAACATTTTTGTCAAAAATAATTATTTTTATAATTTTTAACTTTTAAGTGTAGTTTTGCATATTAATATTAAAGGCATGCCATTTCATTTTGTATATTAATATTAAATTCATGGTAATTTGGCTAGATAAAATTCACATAATCATCAAAATTAATAACAAAAATAATTTCTTTTTATTATCTTTAACCTTTGAGGTCCATTTTGTATATTAATATTTAATGCATGGTATTTTGGTTAGATTAAATTCAATAATCATCAAAATTATTGACAAAAAAAAATATTTATTATATTATTCAACTTTTGAGTTCCATTTTACATATTAATGTAGCATTCATGCCATTTCGGCTAGGTTGAAGTCCAAAATCATTAACATTTTTGTCAAAAATAATTATTTTCTATTAATATTACATTCATGCCATTTCAGCTAGGATAAATCCCAAAATCATCATATATAATAACAAAAATATTTCTTTTCATATATTAATATTACATTTATGCCAATTCGGCTAGGCTGAGGTTTAATTCAATTCAATTCAAATCAAAATTATTGCCAAAAAATATTTATTTTATTATTAACTTTTGAGTTCAATTTTGCATATTAATATAACATTCATGCCATTTCGGTTAGGTTAAAGTCCAAAATCATCAACATTTTTGTCAAAAATAATTATTTTATATTAATATTAATTTCATGCCATTTTAGCTAGGATAAAGCCCAAAATTATCATAAATAATAACAAAAATATTCCTTTCATAATTTTCAACTCTTGATAGTTATTTCGCATATAAATATTACATTCATGCCAATTTGGCTAGGCTGGAGCCCAAATCATACATATTAATAACAAAAATAATTTATTTTTATTATTTTAAACCTTTGTGGTCCATTTTGTATATTTACATTAAATTCATGGTATTTTGGCTAGATTACAATCATCAAAATTATTGACAAAAAAATATTTATTTTATTATCAACTTTTGAGTTCAATTTTGCATATTAATATTAAATTCATGCCATTTCAGCTAGGATAAAGCCCAAAATCATCATAAATAATAACAAAAATATTTCTTTTCATAATTTTCAACTCTTGATAGTTATTTTGCATATAAATATTACATTCATGCCAATTTGGCTAGGCTAGATTAAATTCAATAATCATCAAAATTATTGACAAAAAAAAATATTTATTATATTATTCAACTTTTGAGTTCCATTTTACATACATTTAGTAATAACCAATGGTTATTCAAATGTAAGGGAAAAAGAAAATCAAAACAAGCGAATGGCGAATAATGGTTTGTTGGATTCTTAAAAAAAAAAAACTTGAACGTTTTGGTTTTTTTATAGTAATTCTCATTTTGTTTAATGAGATTATTATATAAAGACAGAAAATATTCATGAGTTTTTTAAGAATTTGGGTGGTTGAAGTCTACTGATGATTTGGTGTAAGAACCAATGAAATGCATATAGACAAACTTAACCAACAACAAACCCTATAAATTAATAACTAAAATATTTATTTTCTTAATTTATAACTCTTGATGGTTATTTCGCATGTAATTTTGCATATTAAAATAACATTCATGCCATTTCGGTTAGGTAGAAGTCCAAAATCATCAACAATTTTGTCAAAAATGATTAGTTTTTTTATAGTTTTTAATTTTTGAGGGTAATTTTGCATATTAATATCAAATTCGTGTCATTTCAGGTAGGATAAAGCCCAAAATTATCATAAATAATAACAAAATAATTTCTTTTCATAATCTTTAACTTTTGATGGTTATTTCGCATATTAATATTACATTCATGTCAAGTCGGCCAGCCTGAGGCCCAAATCATCAAAATTATTAACAAAAATAATTTCTTTTATTATCTTTAAACTTTAAGATCCATTTTGGATATTTATATTAAATGCATGGTATTGCGGCTAGGTTAATATCAACATTTAACAAAATTATTGACAAAAAAATATTTATTTTACTATCAACTTTTGAGTTAAATTTTGCATATTAATGTAACATTAATGCCATTTCGGCTAGATTGAAGTACAAAATCATCAACATTTTTGTCAAAAGTAATTATTTTTATAATTTTTAACTTTTAAGGGTAGTTTTGCATGTTAATATTAAATGCCTGCCATTTCAGCTATAATAAATCCCAAAATTATCATAAATAATAACAAAAATATTTCTTTTCATAAATTTTAACTCGTGATGGTTATTTCGCATATTAATATTACATTCATGTCAAGTCGGCTAGCCTTAGGCCCAAATTATCAAATTATTAACAAAAATAATTTCTTTATTATCTTTAACCTTTGAGGACAATTTTGGTTAAAATCAACATTTATCAAAATTATTTACAAAAAAATATATACTTTATTATCAACTTTTGACTTAAATTTTGCATATTAATATAACATTCAAAAATAATTATTTTATATTAATATTAAATTCATGCCATTTTAGCTAGGATAAAGCCCAAAACTATCATAAATAATAACAAAAATATTTCTTTTCATAATTTTCAAATCTTGATAGTTATTTTGCATATTAATATTACATTCATGCCAATTCGGCTAGGCTGAATTCAATTCAAATCAAAATTATTGACAAAAAAATATTTATTTTATTATTAACTTTTGAGTTCAATTTTGCATATTAATATAACATTAATGCCATTTCGGTTAGGTTAAGGTCCAAAATCATTAACATTTTCGGCAAAAATAATTATTTTATATTAATATTACATTCATGCCATTTCAGCTAGGATGAATCCCAAAATCATCATAAATAATAACAAAAATATTTCTTTTCATATATTAATATTACATTCATGCCAATTCGGCTAGGCTGAAGTTTAATTCAATTCAAATCAAAATTATTGACAAAAAAATATTTAATTTATTATTAACTTTTGAGTTCAATTTTGCATTTTAATATAACATTCATGCCATTTCGGTTAGGTTAAAGTCTAAAATCATCAACATTTTTGTCAAAAATAATTATTTTATATTAATATTAAATTCATGCCATTTTAGCTATGATAAAGCCCAAAATTATCATAAATAATAACAAAAATATTTCTTTTCATAATTTTCAACTCTTGATAGTTATTTCCCATATAAATATTACATTCATGCCAATTTGGCTAGGCTGGAGCCCAAATCATATACATTAATAACAAAAATAATTTATTTTTATTATTTTCAACCTTTGAGGTCCAGTTTGTATATTAATATTAAATTCATGGTATTTTGGCTAGATTAAATTCAATAACAAACATATTTCTTTTCATATATTAACTAGCTAAGCCCCGGTGTGCTTCGCTACCCCAATCATAGTAAAATTATTCAAATATGTTAACACAAAAGAATTTATATTTTTTTAAATTTATTGGTTGCCCCACATAAGTTGCAATAAATAATAAGTCAGCCCTACTATTTACCAAGCTCATAAAAATTGGAAATTTACCAGACTTACAGTTTTGGATATTCAAAAAGTTTTAATAAGCAAAAATTATTTATAAACTTCTCTTTATAATCTTAGCCCCTTACTTCCAGACTTTAAGTAACTCGCTGTAAAAATTTCAAAAAAATCGATCCACTGGTGTGGACAGCTATAAATTATAAACATACATGCATATGTATGTACATACCTACATATGTATGTACATACCTACATACATACATGCATACATACATACATACATACATACATACATACATACATACATACATACATACATACATACATACATACATACATACATACATACATACATACATACATACATACATACATACATACATACATACATACATACATACATACATACATACATACATACATACATACATACATACATACATACAAACATACATACATACATACATACATACATACATACATACATACATACATACATACATACATACATACATACATACATACATACATACATACATACATACATACATACAACCTTTCTTTATATAATACTAGCTAAGCCCCGGTGTGCTTCGCTACCCCAATCATAGTAAAATTATTCAAATATGTTAACACAAAAGAATTTATATTTTTTTAAATTTATTGGTTGCCCCACATAAGTTGCAATAAATAATAAGTCAGCCCTACTATTTACCTAGCTCATAAAAATTGGAAATTTACCAGGCTTACAGTTTTGGATATTCAGAAAGTTTTAATAAGCAAAAATTATTTATAAACTTCTATATATAATCTTAGCCCCTTACTTCCAGACTTTAAGTAACTCGCTGTAAAAATTTCAAAAAAATCGATCCACTGGTGTGGACAGCTATTAATTACAAACATACATACATATGTATGTACATACCTACATACATACATGCATACATACATACATACATACATACATACATACATACATACATACATACATACATACATACATACATACATACATACATACATACATACATACATACATACATACATACATACATACATACATACATACATACATACTTACATACATACATACATACATACATACATGCATACATACATACATACATACATACATACATACATACATACATACATACATACATACATACATACATACATGCATGCATACATACATACATACATACATACATACATACATACATACATACATACATACATACATACATACATACATACATACATACATACATACATACATACATACATACATACATACATACATACATACATACATACATACATACAACCTTTCTTTATATAATATAGATACAGGGATCACATATCAAATATTTTTCAAAAAGTGTTCAAACTTCTCTTATATTGTTAAATTCAAATTTTATTATGCTTTTGTGCAAATTTTTGTGCCTCACCAAAGAAAAAGGTCTGAGACCCATCTCCAATTATACCGATCGACACAGAATCACTTTCTAAATCGATTAAAACCTGTCAGTCCATCCGTCCGGCTGGGAGTTAGGTGGAATTCCAAAACGCAGTTTGCTTTGCATCACGAAATTTTTAAGTTTTTCCTGAAATCAAAGATGATGTTTCTGGTAATATCTTCTACTTCCAAATGAGTGCTTACAAATATATTAATGTCCTGGAAGCAAAAAACGTTGTCCAAATTGTAAAGAGTGAATAAGTGAAGAAGAAGAAAATTTTTAATGCAAAGCAAACTGCGTTTTGGAATTCAGCCTTATTAATGTATTCTTGTAAACAAAGTAGAGACCGCATTTTTGCAGATATTTCAAAGAAATTTGGAACAGATAAGTTTTTTGGCATAAGAAAAAAGCATGTTGTTTGTGGTGATGATCAGTTAATTTTTCGACAGAGCTCCCATACAAATGTCCTCCCGGATTAAGCGTTTTGGGCTATAACTGGCTCAAATATGGCCTTATCTTCACATTATTTTTCACGTTTGTCTATCTTTATGCCACCCATTTTTGTACCGAAAATAAATATTATCGATCTATTTTTGAGCTTCATAAAAATTGCAACAATAGAAGAACCAGTATGAAAACTTACATTTTTGTGGGCGCTGCAATCCTCCATTTTTGTCCTTTAAAATTTCGGAATTAGAGGCCTTCTATATGTGTGCCAATTTTAAAAAATCAGTGCAATAAAAGTACCAGCATAATAAGTTTAACTTTTACGGGCGTGGCACCGCCCACTTTTTTACCTTCAAAATTTTAACTTTAAAAGCCGCTTATGTGTGAACTAATTTCCAAAAATCGGTTTGGAAGAGGAATTTAAATTATGTTTCTATCTTAATTGATTTTAAAGTTACAAAAAGTACTAAAACATAATTTTAACCCTTTCTTCCCCTTAGGGTCTTTAAAATTAAAAAAGTATCTAAAAACGTACTCATATTTTTTAGACCTGTTACACTTAATTTGAATAATGTTCCTATCGTTATTGGTTTAGAAGTTACAAAAAACGAATAAAAAAATCAAAATATATTTTTAACCCTTTTTTACCCTTTGGGCCCAAAATTTGAAAAAAGTACGAAAAACGTAATTATATTTTTGTAAAACCTATCGAACGCAATTTGAAAAATTTTTCTATCTTTATTGGTTTAAAAGTAACAAAAAAGTACCAAAAAGTACCAAAATATAATTTTAACCCCTTTTTTCGCCCTTTCGGACCAAAATTAAAAAAAAAAACTCCAGATACCTGTCTGTTTATTTCTTAAGGAAAACGCTAAACTTTTTAAATTTTGTTTCTATCTTATATACATCAAAAGATAGTAGGTTACAGATTTTTCCCTTTTTGTCCCCTTTTTATCCCTTTACGGGCCCAATGTTTAAAAATTCATGTGCATTTAAACAAACATGTAGAGCTTAACACGTGTTATAAATTTCATGTATTTAGCTCTACGCGTTTGATTAATATGGCATTGGGTAATTTTGTTAGGCCATTCATAACCTAACCTTCCCACACAAATGGGCGTGTTGTGGGCGTGGCAGCAATAGTTTTTTAAAAAAAAGTAGCCTATTGTTCCTTCCAGACTTGAGATAACTCCCTGTAAAAATTTCAAAAAAATCGGTCCACTGGTGTGACCAGCTATAAAATACAAACATACATACATACATACATACATACACACACACCCCTTCTTTATATAATAGATAGATACAGGGATCACATATCAAATATTTTTTGAAAGAAGTGCAAACTTCTCTTATATTGTTAAATTCAAATTTTATTATGCTTTTGTGCAAATTTTTGTGCCTCACCATAGAAAAAGGTCTGAGACCCATCTCCAATTATACCGATCGAAACAGAATCACTTTCTAAACCGATTAAAACCTGTCAGTCCATCCGTCCGGCTGGGAGTTAGGTGGTATTCCAAAACGCAGTTTGCTTTGCATCACGAAATTTCAAGTTTTTCCTGAAATCAAAGATGATGTTTCTGGTAATATCTTCTACTTCCAAATGAGTGCTTACAGTTATATTAATGTCCTGGAAGCAAAAAACGTTGTCCAAATTGTAAAGAGTGAATAAGTGAAGAAGAAGAAAATTTTTAATGCAAAGCAAACTGCGTTTTGGAATTCAGCCTTATTAATGTATTCTTGTAAACAAAGTAGAGACCGCATTTTTGCAGATATTTCGATGAAATTTGGAACAGATAAGTTTTCTGGCATAAGAAAAAAGCATGTTGTTTGTGGTGATGATCAGTTAATTTTTCGACAGAGCTCCCATACAAATGTCCTCCCGGATTAACCGTTTTGGGCTATAACTGGCTCAAATATGGCCTTATCTTCACATAATTTTGCACGTTTGTCTATCTTTATGCCACCAATTTTTGTACCGAAAATAAACATTATCGGTCTATTTTTGAGCTTCATAAAAATCGCAAAAATAGAAGAACCAGTATGAAAACTTACATTTTTGTGGGCGCTGCAATCCTCAATTTTTGTCCTTTAAAATTTCGGAATTAGAGGCCTTCTATATGTGTGCCAATTTTAAAAAATCAGTGCAATAAAAGTACCAGCATAATAAGTTTAACTTTTATGGGCGTGGCACCGCCCACTTTTTTACTTTTAAAATTTTAACTTTAAAAGCCGCTTATGTGCGAACTAATTTCCAAAAATCGGTCTGGAAGAAGAATTTAAATTATGTTTCTATCTTAATTGATTTTAAAGTTACAAAAAGTACTAAAACATAATTTTAACCCTTTCTTGCCCTTAGGATTTAATAATTAAAAAAGTATCTAAAAACGTACTCATATTTTTTAGGCCTGTCACACTTAATTTGAATAATGTTCCTATCTTTATTAGTTTAAAGTTACAAAAAACGCATAAAAAAATCAAAATATATTTTTAACCCTTTTTTCACCATTTGGGCCCAAAATTTAAAAAAAGTACGATAAACGTAATCATATTTTTTGAAAACCTATCGAACGCAATTTGAAAAATTTTTCTATCTTTATTGGTTTAAAAGTAACAAAAAAGTACCAAAAAGTACCAAAATATAATTTTAACCCCTTTTTTCGCCCTTTCGGACTAAAATTTAAAAAAAAACTCCAGATACCTGTCTGTTTATTTCTTAAGGAAAACGCTAAACTTTTTAAATTTTGTTTCTATCTTATATACATCAAAAGATAGTAGGTTACAGATTTTTCCCTTTTTGTCCCCTTTTTATCCCTTTACGGGCCCAATGTTTAAAAATTCATGTGCATTTAAACAAACATGTAGAGCTTAACACGTGTTATAAATTTCATGTATTTAGCTCTACGCGTTTGATTAATATGGCCTTGGGTAATTTTGTTAGGCCATTTATAACCTAACCTTCCCACACAAATGGGCGTGTTGTGGGCGTGGCAGCAATAGTTTTTAAAAAAAAAGTAGCCTATTGTTCCTTCCAGACTTGAGATAACTCCCTGTAAAAATTTCAAAAAAATCGGTCCACTGGTGTGGCCAGCTATAAAATACAAACATACATACATACATACACACACACCCCTTCTTTATATAATAGATAGATACAGGGATCACATATCAAATATTTTTTGAAAGAAGTGCAAACTTCTCTTATATTGTTAAATTCAAATTTTATTATGCTTTTGTGCAAATTTTTGTGCCTCACCATAGAAAAAGGTCTGAGACCCATCTCTAATTATACCGATCGAAACAGAATCACTTTCTAAACCGATTAAAACCTGTCAGTCCATCCGTCCGGCTGGGAGTTAGGTGGTATTCCAAAACGCAGTTTGCTTTGCATCACGAAATTTCAAGTTTATCCTCAAATCAAAGATGATGTTTCTGGTAATATCTTCTACTTCCAAATAAGTGCTTACAGTTATATTAATGTCCTGGAAGCAAAAAACGTTGTCCAAATTGTAAAGAGTGAATAAGTGAAGAAGAAGAAAATTTTTAATGCAAAGCAAACTGCGTTTTGGAATTCAGCCTTATTAATGTATTCTTGTAAACAAAGTAGAGACCGCATTTTTGCAGATATTTCGATGAAATTTGGAACAGATAAGTTTTCTGGCATAAGAAAAAAGCATGTTGTTTGTGGTGATGATCAGTTAATTTTTCGACAGAGCTCCCATACAAATGTCCTCCCGGATTAACCGTTTTGGGCTATAACTGGCTCAAATATGGCCTTATCTTCACATAATTTTGCACGTTTGTCTATCTTTATGCCACCAATTTTTGTACCGAAAATAAACATTATCGGTCTATTTTTGAGCTTCATAAAAATCGCAAAAATAGAAGAACCAGTATGAAAACTTACATTTTTGTGGGCGCTGCAATCCTCAATTTTTGTCCTTTAAAATTTCGGAATTAGAGGCCTTCTATATGTGTGCCAATTTTAAAAAATCAGTGCAATAAAAGTACCAGCATAATAAGTTTAACTTTTATGGGCGTGGCACCGCCCACTTTTTTACTTTTAAAATTTTAACTTTAAAAGCCGCTTATGTGCGAACTAATTTCCAAAAATCGGTCTGGAAGAAGAATTTAAATTATGTTTCTATCTTAATTGATTTTAAAGTTACAAAAAGTACTAAAACATAATTTTAACCCTTTCTTGCCCTTAGGATTTAATAATTAAAAAAGTATCTAAAAACGTACTCATATTTTTTAGGCCTGTCACACTTAATTTGAATAATGTTCCTATCTTTATTAGTTTAAAGTTACAAAAAACGCATAAAAAAATCAAAATATATTTTTAACCCTTTTTTCACCATTTGGGCCCAAAATTTAAAAAAAGTACGATAAACGTAAACATATTTTTTGAAAACCTATCGAACGCAATTTGAAAAATTTTTCTATCTTTATTGGTTTAAAAGTAACAAAAAAGTACCAAAAAGTACCAAAATATAATTTTAACCCCTTTTTTCGCCCTTTCGGACTAAAATTTAAAAAAAAACTCCAGATACCTGTCTGTTTATTTCTTAAGGAAAACGCTAAACTTTTTAAATTTTGTTTCTATCTTATATACATCAAAAGATAGTAGGTTACAGATTTTTCCCTTTTTGTCCCCTTTTTATCCCTTTACGGGCCCAATGTTTAAAAATTCATGTGCATTTAAACAAACATGTAGAGCTTAACACGTGTTATAAATTTCATGTATTTAGCTCTACGCGTTTGATTAATATGGCCTTGGGTAATTTTGTTAGGCCATTAATAACCCAACCTTCCCACACAAATGGGCGTATTGTGGGCGTGGCAGCAATAGTTTTTAAAAAAAAAGTAGCCTATTGTTCCTTTTAGACTTAAGATAACTCCCTGTAAAAATTTCACAAAAATCGATCCACTGGTGTGGCCAGCTATAAAATACAAACATACATACATACATACACACACACCCCTTCTTTATATAATAGATAGATACAGGGATCACATATCAAATATTTTTTGAAAGAAGTGCAAACTTCTCTTATATTGTTAAATTCAAATTTTATTATGCTTTTGTGCAAATTTTTGTGCCTCACCATAGAAAAAGGTCTGAGACCCATCTCCAATTATACCGATCGAAACAGAATCACTTTCTAAACCGATTAAAACCTGTCAGTCCATCCGTCCGGCTGGGAGTTAGGTGGTATTCCAAAACGCAGTTTGCTTTGCATCACGAAATTTCAAGTTTTTCCTGAAATCAAAGATGATGTTTCTGGTAATATCTTCTACTTCCAAATGAGTGCTTACAGTTATATTAATGTCCTGGAAGCAAAAAACGTTGTCCAAATTGTAAAGAGTGAATAAGTGAAGAAGAAGAAAATTTTTAATGCAAAGCAAACTGCGTTTTGGAATTCAGCCTTATTAATGTATTCTTGTAAACAAAGTAGAGACCGCATTTTTGCAGATATTTCGATGAAATTTGGAACAGATAAGTTTTCTGGCATAAGAAAAAAGCATGTTGTTTGTGGTGATGATCAGTTAACTTTTCGACAGAGCTCCCATACAAATGTCCTCCCGGATTAACCGTTTTGGGCTATAACTGGCTCAAATATGGCCTTATCTTCACATAATTTTGCACGTTTGTCTATCTTTATGCCACCAATTTTTGTACCGAAAATAAACATTATCGGTCTATTTTTGAGCTTCATAAAAATCGCAAAAATAGAAGAACCAGTATGAAAACTTACATTTTTGTGGGCGCTGCAATCCTCAATTTTTGTCCTTTAAAATTTCGGAATTAGAGGCCTTCTATATGTGTGCCAATTTTAAAAAATCAGTGCAATAAAAGTACCAGCATAATAAGTTTAACTTTTATGGGCGTGGCACCGCCCACTTTTTTACTTTTAAAATTTTAACTTTAAAAGCCGCTTATGTGCGAACTAATTTCCAAAAAATCGGTCTGGAAGAAGAATTTAAATTATGTTTCTATCTTAATTGATTTTAAAGTTACAAAAAGTACTAAAACATAATTTTAACCCTTTCTTGCCCTTAGGATTTAATAATTAAAAAAGTATCTAAAAACGTACTCATATTTTTTAGGCCTGTCACACTTAATTTGAATAATGTTCCTATCTTTATTAGTTTAAAGTTACAAAAAACGCATAAAAAAATCAAAATATATTTTTAACCCTTTTTTCACCATTTGGGCCCAAAATTTAAAAAAAGTACGATAAACGTAATCATATTTTTTGAAAACCTATCGAACGCAATTTGAAAAATTTTTCTATCTTTATTGGTTTAAAAGTAACAAAAAAGTACCAAAAAGTACCAAAATATAATTTTAACCCCTTTTTTCGCCCTTTCGGACTAAAATTTAAAAAAAAACTCCAGATACCTGTCTGTTTATTTCTTAAGGAAAACGCTAAACTTTTTAAATTTTGTTTCTATCTTATATACATCAAAAGATAGTAGGTTACAGATTTTTCCCTTTTTGTCCCCTTTTTATCCCTTTACGGGCCCAATGTTTAAAAATTCATGTGCATTTAAACAAACATGTAGAGCTTAACACGTGTTATAAATTTCATGTATTTAGCTCTACGCGTTTGATTAATATGGCCTTGGGTAATTTTGTTAGGCCATTCATAACCTAACCTTCCCACACAAATGGGCGTGTTGTGGGCGTGGCAGCAATAGTTTTTAAAAAAAAAGTAGCCTATTGTTCCTTCCAGAC